>CM019067.1:66975496-67575496 GCA_009667805.1 Leptobrachium leishanense
CAGACTTCTACCTCTCCTGTCACCTTTGATTTCCTCTCTGGTATAATTGAGGTCCCATTCAGTAAATCAATCATTGTTGCTGGGTTCTATCGTCCACCGAGCTATCCAGTGCACTCCCTCTCTGACATATCTCAAATCCTTAATAAGCTACTTGCCCAAAACCAAAAAAGTGAACTGCTGGTCCTCGGCGATTTTAATACAGATTGGCTAAATCCTAAAAACAATAAACACTGCTCGCTGTTTAAAATTTTGCAGCTAACTCAATTAATCTCCTCCCCCACTCGCATTAATATGAAAAGCCCTAACCATACCTTGTTGGACTGGATTCTCTCCTCATCTCCTGATAGAATACAGGAGGCAGGCGTTCTTGCTAATAGCTTTAGTGACCATTGTCTAGTGTACTGCGTGCGCAAAATTAAGGCCTTGAAATCTCCCCCAAAGGTAATAACCACCAGGTCTTTCAAGAAATTTATTCTTGAATCCTTCCTAAGTGTTCTCAAACAGCTCCCCTGGTACAGGCTAAACCTAATCCCAGACCTAGACTGTGCAGTTGAATACTTTCAGTCTGAGCTCCTGCAAGTCTGGAATTCCCATGCCCCGCTGCGTAAAGTGCGAGTAAAAGGGACTCATCTCCCCTGGGTTACAGCTGATCTTACACTAATGTACCAGCTTAGAGATTCACGGTGGTCAAATTTCAAGAGTACTGGTTCCATGAACGATCACTACGAATACCGAAAATGCCGGAATGAATGCACAAAACAAACAAAAATGGCAAAAGCCCATTACTTCAATGAAAATCTAAACAATAACATATCAAACCCTAGAAACTTTTGGAGAACCATAAGTAACATACAAGCACCCCCAGTCCACTCCCAGCCAGCTGCTGTCAAAGTAAACAACCAAACCCTGGAACACCCCCTAGATGTAGCAAATGCCTTTAATGATTATTTTGTTGGATGTGCCACCACTTTGATTGCCAAGCTAGGAAATGACATGCAATCAGAGAGGCCTCATGCAGGTCAGGCCCCCCCAACTGTGCAAAGTCCCTGTATCAGACAGGAATTCAGTTTTAGACCAGTGCCTGTCAGTGTCGTTACTAAACTTCTCCGTAAGCAAAAATTGAAATACCAGTCTGGACCTGATCAAATACCAGCAATGCTGCTGAAAATCAGTGCGCCTGCAATTGCAAATCCTGTTGCAACCTAATAAATGAGTCACTGGCGACTGGATACATACCCAAGCTCTGGAAGACTGCGAGAGTGGTACCTATCCATAAAAGTGGTGACAGTACTTTGGTATCCAACTACCGTCCGATATCGTTGCTCCCTGTAATGTCAAAAGTCTTGGAAAAATGTGTCTACACACAATTACGTGATTATTATCAATATTGGAACTACTTAACCCCGGATCAATCAGGCTTTCGTCCAAATCATTCAACTACAACCGCCCTTCTAAAAGTCTGCAATGATATCCAGGCTGGGATGGAACAAGGAAACCTAACTGGAGCCATCTTCCTTGATTTTGCCAAGGCCTTTGACACGGTAGACCATGGCATCTTGTTAGAAAAACTTAAAAACTCTGGCATTGGTGATCGCACGCTAACCTGGTTTCAATCATATGTATCCGACCGATCACAATATGTGTCAATTTCTGGCAGCTCCTCCCTCCCGCTCCCAGTCACTTGCGGTGTACCCCAAGGCTCAATACTAGGCCCCTGCTGTTCACAATATTCATAAATGATCTGCCCAACGTCTGCAAAGCCTCAACTTTACATATGTATGCAGACGACACTGTGATCTATACCAGCAAACCAAATCTCCCGCAGCTGGAGGCCGTGCTGCAAGAACAATTCACAGAGGTAGAAAAGTGGATCAAAAACAACAAACTTTTTTTAAATACTGACAAAACTGTAACGATGCTCTTTGGAACCGCACCTAAACTACACAAATTGCAAAATCCCCATCTATGTGTTGGGACAAAATCAAATGGCACGCTGACCACAGTCACTTCTCTCAAATATCTAGGTATGTGGTTGGACCCTAATCTATCCTTTGGCCCCCACATCGAAAAACTCTCATCTAAACTTTACCCCAAACTAGGTGCCCTGTACAGAAACAAATCCTGCCTGAGTCCCGCGGTAAGAAAGCAGATTGTACAGCAAATGCTTATGCCGGCTATTGATTACGGAGATGTAGTGTATGCAGCCGCCCCGCAAACACACCTTCATAAACTTACTACATTGTATAACTCATTGTGCCGCTTTGCGCTACAATGTAACTACATGACCCACCATTGTGACATGTTAAAAGAGCTAAACTGGCCATCGCTGGAATCCAGACGCACCCTTCACCTTTCCAGCCTGGTGTTTAAGAGCATCTCTGGGAAGCTGCCACCCTACCTGAATAGACTGCTTCCCCCAGCAGCTCCCTCATCCTATAACCTCCGATCCAGGACCAGCACCTTACTTGCTATACCACAATACAAAAAGACAGTGGCTCGGTCCTCATTTTCCTACAGAGCACCACAATTATGGAATAACCTCCCAGACACCATCAAATCTTCCCCCAGTCTTAAGTCACTCAAAAGCTCCTTACTAACATACCTTAATACAGAATGCACCTGTAAACATGTAACCTAGTGACTATATTTCCTACATATTTTTCTGTTAATCTGTATATTTGTGTTGTTTTTTTTAATATCTTGCATTGTATTACTTTGTATTTCTGTAACTGTAACACTTCAATGTTCTTGAACCCAGGACATACTTGAAAACGAGAGAAATCTCAATGTATCCTTCCTGGTAAAATCCTTTATAAATAAATAAATAAATAAATAAATAAATAACTTGAAATAGTAGTGAAGGTCAAGGTGTTTTATTGATAAGTTATTTATTTATTTATTTATAAAGGATTTTACCAGGAAGGATAGATTCAGATTTCTCTCGTTTTCAAGTATGTCCTGGGTTCAAGAACATTGAATTGTTACAGAAATACAAAGTTACAGTTACAAGTACTTATACAGTGCCAACAAATTCCATAGTGCTTTACAATGGAGAAGCACAAACAGCAGACTTACATGATACAAGAGGAAATAAAACCCTGGTCGTCGGATAACTGTCCAGGTTATATATCACTTTAAACCAAAAGCTCAGGCAGACATCCCATGAGCTTACACTCTAAAGGACTAGGGTAACTGAAACAAATGGGAGCAGATAAGTTATACAGTTACTTATATTGAAATTTGTCAATGCATCAATGCATCAATTTTGTAAAGAATAATAACCTGCAGTGACTCTTTAATTGACATTTGGAAAGCAATTTGTGATAATCCATCGGAAAAGATTCATGTAGTAATGCCAATTTCTTCTAAAAGGAGAAATAGGTCAATATCACTCCAGTTTTTGATCATGAATGAGGTCTCCGTAAGGTTTGATTAATAAAATTGGTGTACCAAAAAGGAGAGGATTAGTCGGTAACAAAATTGATCTGTTGCCATCTATTTTGGGTCAGTAACACGTTTGTACTGTGAATTGTAGTGTTACATCCTCAGCCCCTGCTGTGCTTCCTGGGGGTCTGGGCATGGTTCGGTGCCAAGGGCTGGTCGAGTGCCAGCACCATGTAATGGCCGAGTGGCGTCCGAGGGGGTGGGGCCTGGCGTGGTCACAAGGGGCCGCCGGGTTTAAAGCAGGGCGCGAGGAGTTGCCTCGTCACCCTGACGTGGAGTTCATTCACGCATCGCTTCCTATTGATACTCATTGCTGTTTACGTTGCCAACCCGTCTACGATTCCTGCTCCTGATTTTGACCCGGCTTGCCTTTGACTATTCTCATGTTTCATGCTATAGCGGTTGCTAGTGCTGTGCGTTGTTGGTTTAACCCTATGCAGGCTGCTTGGGGTTTTACTCGCCTCTTGGGGAACTTCCCATCTTGTTCTGGTGTATCATATATAGCCTTATCGGGGTTCTGCTCCAGGCCCAAGGTTCCTAATATACGATCGTGCACAATTGTACAATCCACAATAACGAAATACCGCTTGTTTTCTACTTATGTTCATCTTGCTCAATCTGACAAGTGTACCCGTGTTTGTACTATCATTACACCATTATGTGTGTCAAAAGACCCTGGTAATATTAAGGTACAACATACCTGTGTTGGTTTCACAGAAAACGCTTACAAGGTTATTCAGAGAGCGTGAAAAGCAGGAGAATGACTGGAGAATGAAAAATTCTAGGTCGAAATAGCCAAACCAGAAAAATTCTCCCCTTCATCTCACTTTCCAAATCGGCTATTTTGACCTAGAATTTTTCATTCTCCAGTCATTCTCCTGCTTTTCACACTCTCTGAATAACCCTGTAAGTTGGTCCGGTCATTGACTGTCCTGCAGCATGCTCAATTCGTTAACTGTCATATGAACTACCTTGGTACACCCGCTCCAGTCTTGCAGTCCTCTGTATTGTTGTGTGCTCTAAGTTGTCCATTGGTCTCGAAAACCTTTGGAACTTAGTAGCAGTTTGGTTCTCTTGTTATACTCCTTGGCTTTGGAGTGAAGGTCTGAAAATACTGTTTATTTTGTTACGATCGAGCGGATAATTCTATCCAAAAAGATCTCAACCTCGCTGCTCCTGTGTGAGTGCACGCAGCGCCCGTTACATGTAGCTGATAGATCCAGTGTGGAAAGAATGCATAAAGCCTCAAAGAAAAGAGACAAAAGGAGCAACATTTCACCTAAAGCAGTATACTTTAGTTTGAAAAATGGTACTGCAGTTGCCATAATGTTGCTGCTTTTCATCTAACACATTATCCACTGATAAGGGCACCCCTGATTCAATTTTTTCATTCATCGCTATGTTTGGACCAGTTACCCAGGGACAAGTGAGCACCCTTGACTACAGTGGTGGGACTACTTTGGTTCCTGTGGGCATTTGAGTGCATCGTTACCCTCTTTACTGTTGTTGTGTAAATCATGTCACTATCTCCATGAAAATCATAGGGCTGGATTCCAACCCTAATAGAAACTTAACCAAAATTAAATCACTGCTTGTTGCTTGGATGTTTAAGCAGGTTTCTGTAAATTAATGGCTCCTATATGTTGCATTGGAGCCGTTAATTTGAGGCCAGATGGAGAAGAATGAGGTGTTCCAACATAGCTTGTTCTTCTCCCCCAGAGCCAGCATTAAAGAACAAATAACGGCTTTCTAAACCCCAACATCATTTATTTTGTGTGTATATATGTATCTGTGGTCTGGTAGCTCTGTGTGTGGTCAGGGTGTGTGTAGGCCTGTGCAGTGGGTAAATGGGGTGTCTGGTACAATAAAATAAATAGTTGTCCTGCACACTAAAGAGCAAGGGTGCACTATAGGAGGCTTCCCATAAAACCTCTAAAGCATTTGAAAAAATAATCAGAATAGAATGCACTCCAGTGGAAAAAAATACAATTTATTGGTATCCAGTATAATAAAATATGACATATAAATGTATAACCAAATACTACAAGATCACAATGAATGAGTCAATAGTCCAAGCATAAAACCAACATGTAACAAATACAGTATAGAAAAGTTACCAGGCACTTTAGGAAAAAACAGCCAATAGAGAGCAGAGCTAGGGATCCCAACGTTTCGACCTCAGTCTTTGTCCCTTGACAAAGACTGAGGTCGAAACGTTGGGATCCCTAGCTCTGCTCTCTATTGGCTGTTTTTTCCACAAAGTGCCTGGTAACTTTTCTATATTTGTTACATGTTGGTTTTATGCTTGGACTATTGACTCATTCATTGTGATCTTGTAGTATTTGGTTATACATTTATATGTCATATTTTATTATACTGGATACCAATAAATTGTATTTTTTTCCACTGGAGTGCATTCTATTCTGATTATTTTTTTAAATGGGGTGTCTGGCCATACATTTCAATATTTCCATAAATTGGGCAGGCATTCAGCAAAATCTTAAATAATTTATTGGAAAGCGGTCACATGACTTTAAATTAAATTATCCTGTAATTTTTATCGTTGAGTACCTGATAAATGTTTCGGTACTCATACTCAAGCGTAAAAAATGATATTGTTGCATCCCTACTTGCTGCCATTACCTTGCATTCGCAAACTAATCAAAGGGTATAAGTCGAGTAATGAAGAATGTTTGCTATTTGGGGTTTTTACCCTGAAAACCCAATTATCCAATAACTTGAGTTCAAATGCTAAGTACAGTATATTGTTAGTCTTCTATCAACAGAAGAGTCAAGCTTTAACACAATATGGGATAGTTTTTTTTTGGTTTTCTTTTATAAATTCAGTCCATGAATGCTTGGTCCATGATTTACACACCCCATTATATATTAAGATGTCCAACGTCTTTAAATTCTAGACAAAGAAATAAAAACTTCAATTAAAAAAAAAAAGCCAAGACAGCTATGAAGAACAAGGAACTACGTTTATCCAGGACCAACACTGCGTTCAATGCCAGTAAAATATTTCTAGAGCTTTATATATGTAATCTTGCAGCCTGGTCATTATAAAATACAATCAGAATTTTAAGAAGTCCTAGTAACAAATAACCAAATAAATTAAAAAAATCAGGCTTCAGAGAATGCAGCTTTAAGTGAGAGTATTAATTATTGAGATTTTATAACCCTCAATTAAAGAATATGTCAAATTATTTTTATGAAGAAGCATTTATACATGCATTATGCATCTCATAATTTAATGTAATGGTTTTGAATGAACTTTTAATTCCCACCTTTATGCACCTGTTTCCATTTGTAAATGAAGGGCGATGCTTCAGGCCTTTATTTTCTCTATAATGTAATTTTATGATTAGCATTAATTTGCTTGTTATATATTGCCCTCAACACATTTATGACCTGCAGACAATAAAAAGGACAGATAAAAGATCAACACTTTGAAAGCAAATGGAAAATAGATGAATTTTTTTGCTAAATGCCAAGTTATTTTGAACAGTTTTAAAAGCATAATTTAATCAATTAACATGTGTTTACGAAAACTTCATTTCGTAGAAAACATAGAATGTAAATGTGAAGAGATGATGGAACTAGAAGTGATAAGTAATATTCAAAAATGTTAATTAAAATTGAGGTAATTTGATTATATATCTTAAGCACAATTTTGGTATATGCACATTTATCTCTATTAGAAAAAATGAAAAGCAGTCTAAATTCTCGAATATATTCTTCGTACTTGTCTATTCCATGACTAGTTAAAATATATCTATACTACTACTACTCTATATATATATATTTCAGATAAAAATCAAAACCAGCAGGGAAAAATAAAATGTCACAATTTTCCATCACTTATAGTGTTTAACCCCTTCACTACCAATATCAAGATATCTAGGGTTTCAAAGTCACCATCTGGTGCCCCGATATTGAGATATCTTGATGTGCTGTTTAATTTCGTTAGCATTTGAGTTGCAGAGTGTGTGTAAGGATATAGTCACCCAGCACGCAGACAAAACCCAGAAAGGCAAGAAAAAACCCTAATCTGAGAAGCTGGTCCTTAGAATGGCCAGGTACTAATCTAAAATACATAGAAGTACAGATCAGGGACAGGAGAGATATCGTAGTAATAACAAGCCAGAGGTCGGTACACGAGATAAACATAAGCCAAGGGATAATCACAGAAAACACAGTCAAATATACAAGCCGGAAGTCAAACCAGAAAACCAATATGCAGAAGCTAAAGACACGCGCTGAGGGCTAGAATAAACCACGTCAGGGCTCAGAGCACAGTCAGTGACTGATATTTAAAGGCCTAGATCCCTGACCAGGTACGGCATTCAAAGTGGCCTGATTCAGAGACTGGCGCCCTCTCTGTTGGGAAGGCCGCACTGCAGGAGCACCAGCAGGCATTGCAGTGTGACCCCAAAGTTTTTAGCCCTGTGGGCACAATGCCCAAAGAGCTAAAACTGTAAAACCTGCAGCTGATAGCATCTGAAAGCCCGATATTTCAGAGTTGTCAGCATCTGATGCAGGAGAAATTGAGGAAAATAGATCTTCTAATAAAACCTCTGTAACTCAATTTGGCAATAGATGTCGCCATCTACTGGCCAAATACGTTATTATAGTAATAGATAGGTATTACTGCACAATTTATTAAAACAGATTTTTCAAAAAAACACTGGTTTCTGACAATGTTTTTTTTAAATCACTTGGTAGTGAAGGGGTTAAATATATACGGACCTATTCAGGGTTGAAGTCAAGCAGGAACAAGTGGGGATGTAGTTCCTCCATTATTTTTACAGGAAGAACTGCGTTCCCATTGGTGAATTGTATGTTGTTTACTTGTATTGTCATAATAAATAAATGATTTATGATCTACTGGAATACACCGCTTAATGCTTAATGCTGTAGATAGGCCTGTTTTAGGAAGTACTACATCTATGTATAAACTAATATTTATATTAAATTTGAGTGCGTGATATCTTACGTGTGAGATGACAGTCATTAATTGAGGGGTGAAGTCTTGCTGCGTCCCACATTTTATTTTTTAGGACTTGACCACCTGAGCCTTTAGTATGAACGATTGAGCGTTGAAGTATAATGACAACACTTGTTAATGGCTTCCGTGTGTTTCCAGTCATATTACAAACCTCTGTAATATGGCTGATGCACTGAGTTACTGTGTACATTAACACTTTCTATACCTTGTATAGGAAGCAATAACACTAAGGCAGCTGGAGAATAATGAGTGACTTCATGGTCACTCGTTATTCTCACTTGAATGAATAAAATAATTACCGACTTACAAAAACTGGTGTTAAGTTGTTTTTCTGATGCAAAATCACTTAACACTGAAAATTAGAAAACATTTACGTAATAAATAATACGTAATACCTACTTCTATTCCCCCGATGAAGAACACAATACCACCTGTTGCTTCCCCTCATCCAAAGCAGGACACAGAAAAAAATAGTCCTTCGAACGACCTTGCATGATCATGCAAGGTTGTGCAAACGTAATGTAATTGTGCAAACGCGTGTCTCTTGCTCATCACCGTGGAGTCTTTTGGAGTCCAGGAGAGGATACCAGCGGCAGCTATTATTATTATTATTCATTATTTATAAAGCGCCAGCATATTCCGCAGCGCTGTACAATAAGCACAGTATAGACAGGGTTACAATACATTGAACAACATTTGACAAACAGTACAGGAGGAGATGAGGGCCCTATTCCCGTAGGAACTCACAATCTTGGAGGGTTGGGGTTGGAAACAGGAGGAGAGGACTGTAAGGTGAGAGTGATTGATGGTTGTGTCAGTGAGTTGGGTGGTAGGCTTCCCTAAATAGGAATGTTTTAAGGGAGCATTTGAAGGAAGAGAAGTTAGGGGAAAGTCTGACAGTACGAGGGAGAGCGTTCCAGAGAGTGGGGGCTGCGCGTGAGAAATCCTGCAGTCTATCATGGGAAGAGGTGATGCGGGGAGAAGCTAGGCGCAGGTCACTGTTTGACCTTAGGGAGCGGGCTGGGGTGTATTTGGTGATTAGTGAGGACAGGTAGTGGGGCGCTGAGTTAGTGAGGGTTTTGTAGGTAAGGACAAGGATTTTGAACTTAATTCTGCAGTGGATGGGGAGCCAGTGAAGGGACTCGCAGAGGGGAGCGGCAGAGACAGAGCGGTGGGTGAGGTGAATTAGCCTGGCGGAGGCGTTCAGGATGGATTGTAGGGGGGAGAAGCGGGACAGAGGGAGGCCAGATAAGAGATTATTGCAATCGTCGAGTCGGGAGATTACCAGGGCGTGTATGAGTTGTTTTGTGGTGACAGCGGTAAGAAATGGCCGAATTCTGGAAATATTACGCAGTTGGTATCGGCAGGAGGAGGAAAGAGACTGGATGTGGGGGATGAAGGAAAGAGCAGAGTCAAGTGTAACTCCAAGACAGCGTACTTGGTTTGATGGGGAGATGGTGATACCCTCCACCGTGATAGAGAAGTCAGGAGGTGGGGAGGCATTGGAGGAAGGCATAAGTAGGAGCTCAGTCTTTGACATGTTGATCTTTAGGTGGTGGGAGGCCATCCAGGAGGAGATGCCAGATAAACAGTCACTGACTTTTGAAAGGACAGGGGGAGAGAGATCAGGGGTAGAGAGGTAGATCTGAGTGTCATCAGCGTAGAAGTGGTAATTAAAGCCAAAGCTGTTGATGATTTTGCCCAGGGAGGAGGTGTAGATGGAAAAGAGCAGAGGACCAAGGACAGAGCCTTGAGGTACACCAACAGATAGAGGCAATGAAGAGGAGGAGTTACCAGCAAAGGACACACAGAAGGACCTGTTGGATAAATAGGAGTCCACCCAAGCAAGTGCAGTGTCACCGAGACCCAGAGAGTTGAGGGTCTGTAGAAGGAGGGGGTGGTCAACAGTGTCAAAAGCAGCCGAGAGGTCAAGCAGGATGAGAATAGAATAGTGGCCATGTTTTTTAGCAGTTAGGAGGTCGTTGGTGACTTTGGTGAGGGCAGTTTCAGTTGAGTGTAGGGGACGGAAGCCAGATTGCAGGGGGTCAAGTAGGGAATTGGAGGACAGGAAGAGGGAGAGGCGGTTGAAGACTAGTTTTTCTAAGAGCTTTGATGTGAAGGGAAGCAGGGATACAGGGCGGTAGTTGGATGGAGAGTTGGGGTCTAGGGATGGTTTCTTTAGTAAAGGGGTAACTAGCTCGTGTTTGAAGGCGGATGGAAAGGAGCCAGTGGAGAGAGATAGGTTGAAGATGTGTGTGAGAGCAGGGGTGAGGGAGGAGGAGAGGGGAGGAATTAGATGTGAGGGAATGGGGTCGAGCGGGCACGTGGTGAGATGTGAGGAGGACAATAAGGAATTGACTTCCTCCTCAGTGGCTGTGAGGAAGCGGCAGAGGGTGGCAGAGGGGACCTGTGGGAGTGCAGGTGGCAGATAACTATCTTGTTTTGGGATGTTGCTTCTGATAGTTAGAGTTTTACTGAGGAAGTAGTCTGCCAGGTCTTGAGCGCTGAAGGCAGCTGAGGGGGGAGGTGCAGGTGGGTAGAGGAGGGTGTTGAAGGTGGACCAGAGCCGTTTAGGGTTGGAGGACAGCGTAGATATAAGAGATGAGAAGAAGGATTGTTTGGCCAAGTGGAGGGCAGAGGTGTATGACCGGAGAATAAACTTGAAGTGAACAAAATCAGCTTCAGAGCGGGATTTCCTCGAGGCACGCTCTGCGGTGCGGGAGCATCTTTGCAGGTAGCGAGTCTGGAGGGTGTGCCTGGTCTGAAGCTGGCGGCGTGGGGCCTTACAGAGTCGAAGAGGAGCAAGAGTGTCTAGAGCAGAGATAAGCGTAGTGTTGTAGTGATTAGTGGCAGCATCAGGGCAGGTGAAGTATGAGGTATGAGGGAGGTGGTGAAGTAGGTTGGAGAATTGATGGGGTCCACAGCATGTAGATTTCTGCGAGTGTGTGTGCGGGGTGGGGGAGCAGGGTGTTTAGGAAGTCCAGATAGGTTGAAAGAGAGAAGGTGATGGTCAGAGATGGGGAAATGGCGACATTTGAACTCAGAAATGGAGCAGAGGTTGGAAAAGACCAGGTCAATAACGTGACCATCGCGGTGGGTAGGGAGGATTGTGTGAGTCCAAGGGAGGACGTGAGTGAAAGAAGTTTGGAGGCAGCAGGAGCGGAAGGATCGTCAATGGGAATGTTGAAGTCCCCGAGAATTAGGCATGGAAGATTAGAAAACAGGAAGTGAGAAAGCCAGGTAGCAAAGTGGTCAAAGAACTGGGAGGTTGGTCCCGGTGGGCGGTAGATGACTGCCACCCTGAGAGCCAGAGGAGAGAACAGGCGGATGCAGTGTGTCTCAAAGGAGGAGAAGGAGAGGGATGGGGGTGGAGGGAGATGCTGGTAGGTGCAGGTGGGAGAGAGCAGGAGTCCGACCCCGCCACCATTTCTCTCACCCGGTCTGGGGGTATGGCTCAAGTGTAGACCGCCATGTGAGAGAGCAGCAACGGAGGCCGTGTCAGAGGGAGTTAGCCAGGTTTCAGTTAAAGCTAGGAGGTTGAAGGAGTTTGAAAGGAAGAGGTCATGGATTGCTGTGAGTTTGTTGCACACAGAGCGAGCGTTCCAGAGGGCGCAGGAGAAAGAGGACAGGCGCTGAGGGATTATGGGAATGAGGTTGCTGGGCTTGCAGGGAGGTGATTTATGTGCAATGGAGATAGGATGAGAGGGAAGTATTGGATGTGTTGTGGGGCCAGGGTTAGGGGATATGTCACCTGAATAGAGTAACAGCAGGAGGGTGAGAAAGAGAAGGTGGGAATGGGATTTGTGGGATTGATTGGCAGCACGAGAGTTAGAGGGAGACCATGTTCTGAGGAAACAAAGGAGCTCATGCGAGGTCATCATGTGGAACGAGAGGAGGGAGGGAGAGATGCAGATTGTGTAGGGGTCAGTAGTAGAGGGGCAGGAGTTCCATTTAAGGAGAAAGGTAGAAGTAAAGAGCAGAAGCGTGAGAGAAAGCATAATATAGAAGTGAGTTTACCAGAGTAAAAAGTGGGCCTTGCAGTTTGCAGCTATAGCTGTAAGTGGCTCTCTTACACGCACGGCTTCCTCCTAATAGATCCAGTAATAGGGAACCCCTCATATTTATTGGCTTGCACCATCTACTGTCATTTGTTTCTCCCTATTACCAGCTCAGCCAGAACAGGGGCCATTATGTATGGCTTATTCTACAGTGGGATGAAGTGATGATTTCCTACAGGGTTATTCAAAGATAATCGACAAGTCACCGCACTTTCGGTGACTTCTCGTTCTCCTCAATTCGGTGATCCCATTTCGGCGACCCTGCGGTGTATTCAACAAGCACCACAGGGCCGACGTAAAGCAAAGACGCCGCAAACCTGCCGAACACTCACTGCAAAACCCGGTCGAATGAACATCGAAACCCACAAAAACATCTGGATTAACCCCGCTGAACACGCCAGAGAAACCCAAGCAGGAGCCGAGCAGAGCGCAGAGCAGCCACCAGAAAAACCCGACACCGCAGATGTATGGAGTGAAAAAAAAAAACAGTATGCTTGAATATATGAAAAGTGAAACGCTGTTTGCAAAGAAACTACTGAGCGAAAATGTCTGAAATTTACATATAAGGTCCAATGAATGATAATAAAAAGGGCTGTTACAGAAAAAAGAAAAAACGATTTAAAAACAAAAACGGAAAAAAAAAGTTTGGAAAAAAATCCCCAAAAATGCCTAAAAGATCCTAAAAAATCTGAAAATAAAGAAACTTTTTACTGCAGAATAATATATTCAACGGTTTATAAGATATTGAATTAAAACGGGAATATTTTTAACATTGAAGCCTATGGGATTTGCCTGAATAAATCTGCCGCATGAAACCACCGAAGGCAGGGCATTTCGGCAACTTTTCACTGCTGGTTTTTGTTCTCTGAATAGACGAAGCTATGGGGATTTCACTGCCCTCGAACAGGCACCGAACAGGCACCGTATGTGCAGGCAATTCCCCAACATTTGGTGAACTGCCTGCTCTCTGGATAGCCGAATGACCAGGAAAGGTTACCTTTCACCAGCAATTCGGATCTCTTTGAATAACCCTGCTAGTCTGTTATCTCTTATTTCTCTCTCTATTGGCTGCACCAATTCACCTTATGCCAAAAGCCAAACAATATCTCATTCTCATTATGAATTATTCACAATAATCAAAGTATATAGGCCAGGATATCCAGGAAAGTTAAATCAGACTTTTCAGATAGTGAACAATGAAACCCATCGCTTGGCATTGGTTGTTTAAGAACATATACTTGAAATTTCTGCTCCTTTCTACCAAATCAACTTTGTGAACTTGTTTATTGTTCATATATATTTATTTTACCCTTGTTCACATGACAGTCTACAGGATCTCTGGCTTTTTACAGTGATTTAAAATCTGTTGGTGCTCTATAAATAAAAGCAAAACAATAATAATGATTTGGCTTCAGTGCTATTTAAGCAGTGCGACGTAGTTACTAGTGTTGGCTTTAACATTGACTAACATTTAGTATATAAAAGACATAAAGGACAACAAAATTCCTAAAATACTTCTTACGCAAAGTGCAAAATAGAAATTACAATGTAATGAAGACCTTAAAAGCTTTACTGATTATGCAAATTATGTAAATAACAATCATAAAATCCACAACACTATATTTAGACCAATTACCAAGTCAAACAGGATGCTGAACAGTACCCTTTCGAGCAATATTTATTGTTTTACTAGCCTTATGCAAAACAGGTTTAACATTATTTCACATAAAATAGTTAGAATTTATAGCAAACATATTTCTTGTTCAGCAGAAGTCTCCATCGGATGCTTAATTCCAACTATACAGTATGTGGCCTCTTCCGACTAAGCCATTATAATTACAGCGTGGACTATTGTATATAAAGGCCAATATATTATTAAAACCAGGCCCTGTCCTATTCCATACTCAAGGATACAGGGTACTTGTCCACAAAATAATCTATAAACTAAAACTAAACCTTTATTAGTCTTAATTAAAATCAGAGAAATTAATCCAGTATTAAAGAGAAATAATGACAAAAGCATGCTAGCCTTGCACACATGTCTTATACCAAATGTGCAGCCGTTTTATTCATGTTTTTCACTCTTATGAAGCTTCTGATGACGCCAGTGATTGGCGAAATGCGTTGAGCAGTGAGTGTAACTTTTTAGTTATGATTTGGTTACTGATTCCTATATGGTACCGGTGGATATGGAGTATTTCTTTATTTAAATAAGTGTAGCGCTCACTCCCGGAGGAGCCGCTGAAATTGAACCTCGGGTCAGTCTCCCCGCACTAGGGAATAAATATACTCCAGCACCGTCGTGGATTTTATAAATTATATAGTTTACTGGATAAACTGGCATATAATGAGTAACACGGTATATATATATATTTACAGTACTTCGTAATGCGGGAAACGCGCAGCGGAAAAGAAATACAAGGCTTTGTAATGCGAGAAACGCGCAGGGGAAAAGAAATACAAGACTTCGTAATGCGAGAAACGCGCAGCGGAAAAGAAATACAAGGCTTCGTAATGCGAGAAACGCGCAGCGGAAAAGAGAAAAATATATCTTTAACCCCCTTTGTGGTTGGGGAGTGAGTCCCGTACAGGTTATGTCCCAAAGAGTGTATGTGTGTGCGTGTATTGGTACCGGGTACAATATTCAACTGGCCAGTGAATTATTTACGAGGTATCTTCGACTAGTCACGTTGGGGCCCTGTGGGTTTTGAAACAAATTGCAGCATGCTTTAGATTTTTCACAGCGGCCTGGAAGGCCTCTCACCCATCCACCAGATACTCTGTGCTCCGCTCGACCCAGGACGTCTCTCCGCTCGATTTTGACTGGGGTTCTCTGTGTCACCGGCTCCGCTGTCTGGCTTGTCTGTATCTGCCTCAGAAGTCCAGCTCACCGCCTGCACTCCCTCTTGGATCGATCTGCGGTTCTCCTAACTCGGGGTCCTCCAGCTCACTCGGTATCAGCTCAGGTTACTGTGGTGGATCACTGGGTCTTAATAGATAAAGGCGGAAAACCCGGTCTCCAGCTCTGTCAGGCCCCACCTGCGCTCCGGCCTGGTCACTGTCCAGTTCAGCTACACTGCGTCTTGCTTCTCTCACTCCTAGGCACGCTCTGCCAGCTCTTTCCACGAGGCTCAGGATGTCAGCGTCTCTCCCCCACCCACTTCCTGTCCCCGCCCGCAAAGCATGCCGGGAAATGTAGTCCCAATGTTCAGTGTCTCACATCGCGCTTGTCTCCCTCCGGTGGCCAAAAATAAGTACTACACGGCAGGGGATTTAAAACCAGCGCTACACTCTCCCCCTCCTAGAACTCTTGGGTCTCTCCAAGGAGGTACAACAGTTGCATTACATTTTCCACATCTATTAGGCAACATATACAGGCTCAGCAGCAAGCATACAGTGGGTTAGATACACTTCCTCAAGTTTCAAAGACTCATGCTTTGGACTACCTCAGCTAACATAGTAGACACTTCGGGCAACCTTCGCACTGTGGTGACAGCTTCTTCAGTACTATGTCCTGGTGAGTCATAGGTGAGTCGCTGGGGCGGTCGAACAGAGCGTTTTGGTTCAATCAGTTCCTCTTCAGGTGGAAGTACTATAGGCGCGGGTTCAGTTCTTCTTTCTACCACTGGAGCAGACATCTCTTCGGAGTATGATCCTTCCAGTGAAGGCATAGAACTGTAGTCATAAGATTCGACTTCAGGAGCTACAGGGATTTCAATAGTCTCGGGGGCTTCTAACTGAAATTCAGGAGCCTCAGGCCTCAAATTACTTTCCCACCTTTCAGGAACTGAGATAACCTCTTCAGGCTCCGGTGAGCACAGCCAGTCCAGACAAAAACTCTCTTCCTCACTGTCCCTTTCGCTCTCTTCGACAGCCCGGGTCTGCTGAGACCGAGTAACGGGAGGCAAACGTGGAGCAGGCGGATTTGGCAGAGAAAGTTCGTCCCCAGCTGGTATCCTCACAGCCTCTCTCAAAGGTAATAAATGATTCTGGTGCCAGTTCTTAAGAGGCCCAGCCTTTCCATCCGGCCGGATTTGATACACCGACAGACCCGGCAGTTGCTTGCAGACAATGTAGACCTGAGAACTCCATCTATCCGCTAACTTGTGCTTCGCAGCAGCACCCAAGTTCTTCAACAAAACCCTATCACCGGGTTGTAGATCCTGTATCCGAACTTTCAAGTCATAGTTCCGTTTATTCCTTTGTTCCCCGTTTCCTGAGGTCAAACGGGCCTGTTCAAACGCAGAGGCCAGATTCTTTTGAAGTCTATCCACGTAATTTCTATGGGAAGCTACCGACGTCTGGTCCAGAGATAACCCAAACGCCAAATCAACCGGCAGTCGAGCTTCTCTCCCGAACATAAGACGGTACGGTGAGAATCCAGTAGCGTCACTCTCCGTACTGTTATACGCATGCACCAGCGTAGCTATGTGACGACTCCATCTCTGCTTCTCTGTGTTTGACAGTGTCCCCAGCATATTTAGCAGCGTGCGATTGAACCTTTCGGGTTGAGCATCACCTTGAGGGTGATATGGTGTAGTTCGGGTCTTTTGGATTCCCAGCAGTTCCAGTAATTGCCCAACAAGCCGGCTTTCAAAGTCTCTACCCTGTTCAGAGTATATTCTCCTTGGTAGGCCGTAGTGAACAAAGAACTTTTCCATCAGAACTTTCGTCACCGTTGGAGCGTGTTGGTCTCTTGTAGAAAAGGCTTGGGCGTAACGTGTGAAGTGATCAGTCACTATTAGAATATTTCCCTGCCCACTAGCATCCGGCTCTAAGCACAGGAAGTCAATGCACACCAAATCCATGGGTCCTTGACTTTGCAGATGGCTCATTGGAGCAGTTCGGGTCGGTAGGGTCTTACTTTGAATGCACCTCAGACATGAATGGCAGTAACTTTCCACTTCAGCTCTCATGCAAGGCCAATAGAACCTGTCTCGCACCAGCTTAAAAGTCCTTTCTGTGCCCAAATGTCCATGCTCATCATGTAGCGATCGCAGTACACTCTCCCTATGTTTAGTGGGAAGGAACAACTGTTGGGTCTCTTCAGCATTGGTAGAGGGGCCCCTTCGGTAGACCACCCCATCCAACATCTTCAACCGTTCCCACTCTTTATAGACCAATCTGGCTCCATCTGGGGAATTGGTCAGCAGAATTTCCCGCTGGTTCGCAGTTAGGGCCTTTATGGTTAACGCAATTAAGGGGTCTTTAGCCTGATCAGCTTTCAGATCCTGTTTTGAAAAGGTAGGCAGACTTTCATCCCTCAACTGCGTAGGGTTGCAGTAGAACTCCGGAAGAGCCGCAGCCATGACTCCTATGGCCTCCGCTTCAATCCCTCCCTTGACCCGGCGCTCTGCTCCTTGACACAAAGCTTGTACCCCGTCTGGAGTTAACTTGAGTCCATTCTGTAGTGTAGGGTCTTCTCGACAAAGCATCAGCATCTCGATTATTCAACCCAGGGCGATATTTCAGGCTGAACCGAAACCCTGACAGAGCGGCCAACCACCGATGTCCCGTTGCGTCCAGTTTTGCAGTAGTAAGGACGTAGGTAAGAGGATTGTTATCTGTCTTTATCACAAACTCTGCCCAATACAGATAGTCCTTTAGCCTGTCTACCACTGCCCACTTTAAGGCTAGGAACTCCAACTTGTGGGTAGGATAGTTCTCTTCTGAAGGCGTAAGGCTCCGGCTCACATACGCTACAGGCCTCGGTAATCCACCATACTCTTGATACAGGACTCCTCCTAGGCCTTCTCTGCTGGCATCCACATGTAACTCGTACGGCTTGTGAGGATCCGCATAGGCCAAGACAGGAGCTCGAGTTAAGCTCTCTTTCAGCTTCGTAAAAGCACCCTCACATTGACTAGTCCATTCTCCCTGGATAGACTCTCAAGCTTTCCTTGGCCCTGGAGCTGACGGATTTCAGTCAGAGACCTTGCAGCCTTCTTCGGTGCTTTCCTTCTGTAGGAGCTTGTTCAGTGGTTGAGCTATTTTTGCGAATCCTCCTACAAATCTTCGATAATAAGAGCAGAACCCCAAGAAAGATCTAAGTTCAGTAACGCTTCGGGGTCTAGGCCAAGAAGCTACGGCCTCCAACTTCCGAGGATCTGTCGAAACGCCTTCTGCTGAGACCACATGTCCCAGATACGTAACAGATGGTAAACAGAATTGACATTTCTCCAGAGATAGTTTCAATCCCTCTTCATGGAGCCTCTTCAAGACCTTCTCCAAACGTTGTTCATGTTCTTGCAGAGTCTTCCCGAACACAATTATGTCATCCAGGTACACTAATACTTCGATCAGATTCATGTCCCCGACTGTCTTCTCCATTAACCGTTGGAACGTGGCTGGAGCCCCAGTAAGGCCTTGAGGCATTCTGTTAAATTCGAAGAACCCCAATGGGCAGAAGAACGCAGTCTTCTCTTTGTCTTCAGGATGCATTGGTATATGGTGATACCCGCTTCGCAGGTCTAGTACACTAAACCATTTTGCTCCCGACAAACACTGTAAGGCATCTTTTATCCGAGGAGTAGCATATTGATCTGGGATGGTTCTCCGATTCAGCGTGCGATAGTCTATGCATAGGCGGACAGAACCATTCTTCTTCCGGACCATTACTATTGGAGATGCATATGGACTCCTGGACTCTTGGATCACCTTGGTTCTTTGCAGTTCATTCAGCTGTTCTCGTAGATCATCCAAGTCTCCCAGCGGAACTCGTCTTGACCTTTCACGAAAAGGCATTTCCTCTTGTAATCGAATGCGGTGCTCAGTACCTTTAGCTAGGCCCACGTCGAACTCATCTTTCGAGAACAAGTCTCTCCACTTTAGAATTTGGGACTGAAGACGTTTCTTCCATTCAGGTGAAAGGAGCGTCCTTGGGGTAGAACCTTTCATCTGGAATCTCTTTATCCACTCCCCCTCCTAAATCGGTAGGAGAGAGGGGCGTAGCGGACGCTACTTGCCCGATAGGCATTCGTGCTTTAAGGACTACTGGAGAATCAGACACATTGCACATGCTGACTGAGACTCTTCCTTGTGTTCTTTTCAAAGCTTTAGTGGAGATTATTTCAGGGATTACTTCAACTCCGGCTTCACTCCCATGATTAAAATCGGTTTCCAGTACCACATAGGGCCCTGGTTGCGATCCGTTCAACTTGACTGAGGCCCGGAAGCTCGCTACTTCTCCCGATTGCAGAACCTTTTATGTTCCTTCTAATCTCCATAGGCGCCCCACTTCAGCAGGTGCCTTCTGTTCTTCGACCATTCTCTGATAGACTGGACGTAACATTGGGTGTACTCCTTCAGTAGAACCTTCTTCCAATACGATAGGTGTCAGGAGACGTCGCACCAAATCAGTATTCGTCCCCACTATCATGGAACTCCTGTTTGCCCCTGAAGGCCGAGGACACACAATGGCCAATGCATCACAACCTCCGGACTGTCCAATGACTTTGGATCCGATCTCCAACTTCACCTGTAGATACCCGTCATAAGGGAGTTTCTCAGTTCCGATACCCCATATTTCCAGATCCTTCAATTTCTGTAGAGGGATGTGCTTCAAGTGTTTCTCATAGAAGTCTCAGTAGATCAATGTCACTTGAGCCCCTGAATCCAACAGGGCTTTAGTGTAGACTCCCTCCACTTGGATTGGCACAATAGGGGAAGGACCTATCAGCTGGTCAGGAAACTTGGTGGTGGCACCAGGACACTTAGACCCAGTTTGTTGTACCCTGGCCTTCTTCTTGGCCCGTGTAGGTTTTGGGTGTGCATTGCTTCCCCATGACGTAGGTCCGGATGCTAAGGGAGTGACTCTTTCAGTCCTGGCAGGCTCGGCAGTTGGCCAGACCTTGGGCCCTCTCGCCCTCTTAGTCCTGGCTTGATTTTTGGAGCGTGTTTCAACCTTCGGGCACCCAGGTTGCTCCTTCACTTGTGCCCTCTGGCGTTTCCCGCCGGTAAGGTAGATAACAGTCCTTCCAAAGATTTCAAGAACTCCTCAACTCTATTTCCTTCAGGCTTTTGGCTTTTGCATTGTGCGCGGAAGTGGCCCATTTCTCCACAACTGAAACATATCTTCTTTGAAAGCAGAGACGCAGTCGCCTGCTGTGATTCGGTTGAAGGACCCTGGCTAGACGCCACAGCAACTCCGGTTGTCTGCATGTCTGTAAGGAACTTCTGCATCTCTGTCTGTTTCTCTGTCACCTTCAACAATACACGGCACAGTTCCGCGTGCGCCTGTTGCAATTCAGCTTGAGCTTCTTGTACCTTCTTAACAGTTTTGTGCAACTCGCCATGTGCAGAGAGGTTTAATTTTTTGACAGCCTTCTCTGTGAATTTAAAAGCGATCAGATGCTCTTGTTCGTCCACGTTGGATCCATAGGCATCCAACGAGTCACTTTCAGGCTGCAAACATTCGTTATGCCTCACAGGTTGCGCGTAAGCTCTTTCTCCTCTCCTGAAGGATTTTTCTTCCAGCAAAGCCTCCTCCTCTCTGACAGCTCGGATCAGTTCCAGGTACTTCAGTTCTTGATTACCTTCCCTGCTTCTCAGCTGCAGCATCACTGGATCTAGAGGTTGAGCGCCCCTCAGGACCTGTTTTATTCGGATCTTATCTACTTCAGCTGGTTCGGCCCCTTTCTTGAGGAGTATCTGGTGCAGAATCTTATCTAGGCGCCTCATATATTCGGTCATTCTCTCACCTTTCCGCTGGTAGGTGTGTTCATACTGATATACGAGCTCTGCAGCCTTTTCCGTTCGCCCAAAAACTTCCTCCAGAACATTTAAATAATCTAAGGCAGTGCAGTCTTTCTTACTCAATTTTAGGTTTCTTACAGCCTCTGACGTAGGTCCCTTTAAGCTCTCAGTGATCCTTTGCTTTTTCTGTGCTTCAGGGATGTCCCACTCATCCAGAGCCTGCATCGCCTGTTCCACCCATTCTTCGAAGGTTTCTTCTCCCGCCGGAGTTGGTACGTTTCCTGTAAAATTTCTCAACCGTCGATAACCAAAGTTAGTGTGCGGAGGGCTTGTTCTCTGACATTTAGCCAGCAAATCTCCAATAGCCACTATAAATTCAGGCCCGATCATGGCCAACGGACTGGGCGCGGGAACACTCGCGGATTCGCCACGTGGCGCACTTGGCTGAATCAGTTGGACTTCCACCTCATTGGCCAGCTTCACGCTCACGCCCTGAAAACACACTGGAACACCCTTTCTCCACTCAAAAAGAACATACGTGTGAGAGGTATCTGGGTTCTCTTTAATGTCCAGGATTAACCCCCGATGATCTGGTGTCAGCATGGCCACGGTCTGGCGAATCTGATCTTCGGCCAAAGTGTCTGCAGGAATATCCATGACTATACACAATTCTAACTGACTACTGTGCTCCTCACACCACTTGGCAGCAGTGTCTGGATCCATATTTAACCCTTTAAATGCATTTTTTCCAGAGACTGGATCCCGGAAACGAGCCCCCACGTGTAGCGCTCACTCCCGGAGGAGCCGCTGAAATTGAACCTCGGGTCAGTTTCCCCGCACTAGGGAATAAATATACTCCAGCACCATCGTGGATTTTATAAATTATATAGTTTACTGGATAAACTGGCATATAATGAGTAACACGGTATATATATATATTTACAGTACTTCGTAATGCGGGAAACGCGCAGCGAAAAAGAAATACAAGGCTTCGTAATGCGAGAAACGCGCAGCGGAAAAGAAATACAAGGCTTCATAATGCGAGAAACGCGCAGCGGAAAAGAGAAAAATATATCTTTAACCCCCTTTGTGGTTGGGGAGTGAGTCCCATACAGGTTATGTTCCAAAGAGTGTATGCGTGTGAGTGTATTGGTACCCGGGTACAATATTCAACTGGCCAGTGAATTATTTACGAAGTATCTTCGACTAGTCACGTTGGGGCCCTGTGGGTTTTTAAACAAATTGCAGCGTGCTTTAGATTTTTCACAACGGCCTGGAAGGCCTCTCACCCATCCACCAGATACTCTGTGCTCCGCTCGACCCAGGACGTCTCTCTGCTCGATTTTGACTGGGGTTCTCTGTGTCACCGGCTCCGCTGTCTGGCTTGTCTGTATCTGCCTCAGAAGTCCAGCTCACCGCCTGCACTCCCTCTTGGATCGATCTGCGGTTCTCCTAACTCGGGGTCCTCCAGCTCACTCGGTATCAGCTCAGGTTACTGTGGTGGATCACTGGGTCTTAATAGATAAAGGCGGAAAACCCGGTCTCCAGCTCTGTCAGGCCCCACCTGCGCTCCGGCCTGGTCACTGTCCAGTTCAGCTACACTGCGTCTTGCTTCTCTCACTCCTAGGCACGCTCTGCCAGCTCTTTCCACGAGGCTCAGGATGTCAGCGTCTCTCCCCCACCCACTTCCTGTCCCCGCCCGCAAAGCATGCCGGGAAATGTAGTCCCAATGTTCAGTGTCTCACATCGCGCTTGTCTCCCTCCGGTGGCCAAAAATAAGTACTACATGGCAGGGGATTTAAAACCATCGCTACATAAGAATATAAGGAGTCTCACTGTAAAACAAATGAAAAAAAACATAGTGCAGAACTGCATATATAAATGATACAGAAACCCCTGCTCGTATAGCATGCTCACAGGATATTATTAAGGATATATTAAGAGGAGCCATCCCTTAGGAGCCTTCACTAGCAAGCTACGTATTTACATTTATTTGCTGGGTTTTTTTCATTAACCCTCACTACTGTTTTTACACTGGTATTTATTTATTTATAAAGTATTTTACCAGGAAGGATACATTGAGATTTCTCTCATTTTCAAGTATGTCCTGGGTTCAAGAGCATTGAAGTGTTACAGTAGGTACAGAAATACAAAGTAATAAATTAAAGATTTTAAAATCAAAACACAAATATACAGATTAACACAGAAAATAAATAAGAAATATAGTCACTATGTTACATGTTTACATGTATTCTGTATTGAGGTATGTTAACCCCTTAAGGGGTTGACTTCGCCGGCAAGGCGTACAGGTACGCCTCGCCGACAGGTGCCATCGCGCGGCAATAATTTTGAGCCCTCCCTGTAGCCGGCGTGCAGTGCGTGTCATTGGCTGCAGGGGACGGCTTGATTTCAGGCGTCCCTCTGCAGCCAATGACACGTGCCATGAGTCAGCGAGCGCAGGCTTCGGGGAGGGGCCGAGGCGGTCCCATTGAAGACATGCACGCCCCGCGTCTTCAAAGCCCGCCCGCCGCCAGGACGTCATGGAACGTCCTGCGGCGTTAACGAGTTAATAGAGATCTCTTAAGTGACTTTAGACTGGGGAAGATTTGATGGCATCTGGGAGGTTATTCCATAAGTGTGGTGCCTTTAGGTGAGCACTCTTAGCATTTTTTTTAACTCTATAAGACAGAATATGAGGTGGTTTATAGCCTCTTTATGCTCCTTATCTTGGTGACAGTATATATATTTTTATTTGGGTTGGTTTGCTTCCTTCTCCCTACTTTCCTATTACCACGAGCCCTACAAGGTTTGTATTCTGGCCTTGATATTGTGTGAATTTACTCTGGCACCTAGGGAGCACCCGAAACCCTCAAGCATTCTGCTACCATCAGGACGGTGTTGTTTTTAGTGACAAATTTGGCATTAGCCATGTGTGCAAGGCTAACAGGCTGTTGTCATTATTTCTCTTTAATACTGGATTCAACTTTTTGATTAGTATATTTAATAGTATTATTAAATACTATTTAGTAGTATTTAATAAGTCTATTAAAGGTTACGATTTAGTTTATAGATTATTTTGAGGTCAAGTACCATGTATCCTTGAGTTTGTATATATGTCAACAAGGGTTATCTCCCATACTAGGATATAAGGATTGTGTTATTGCATCTAAATGTTATGGTTTATACTTATTAACCTATGCTATTACACAGTGTATATTGTTTGCCTGTCCTATTCCAGTGGGACCGCAAACTTATCTCATGGTATTGCTGTTGCAGAAGCGAACTGTAAATGAATGTGCACCTACAAAGCTCTGCATAACCGTGCCCCTGCCTACATCTCCCTTATTAGCAGGTACATCCCATCCCGACCACTTCACTCTGCCAATGATCTGATGCTATCAGTTCTACATACCCGCAACCCAACTCTCGTCTTCAGGACTTCTCCCGAGCTGTCCCCTTTCTATGGTACTCCCTCCCCTGCAACCTCAGACTCGCCCCCTCTCTCCAGTCTTTCAAGAAGTCTCTAAAAACACAAAACTTTAGAGAAGCCTATCAGCTCACCCACTGTACATATCATGCACCATCTTCCTAAACAGTCCACACGCTCTGACATACTCTGCTATTCATGATCACCTAATGTGTCACCCCTCTCATCTCAGATTGTAAGCGCTTGGGCAGGGTCCTCTCTCCTACTGTTCTGTGTGTGTAACCTGTATGTATATTTGTTATTCTGTCTCTCCCATTGTACAGGACTACAGAACTTGTTGGCCCTAACATGGAGTCAGCTGGCCAATATTCAGCGATTCCTGAGTCAGTCGCTATTCTCATGTTGAAATGGAATTTACTGGCTCTCAAGTCCTGGTGTTAAAATCCCTTAGTATAAGAATGAAAAAAACACTAAAAAGACATCTACACTAATCCCTGTTCCATGGTGAAGAGGACAGCACAAACCCTACCCTCCTCTTGCCCCAAGCAGAAGGACACTGAGAACAAATAGTTTCATGTCCTTCCATTGTCTCTGGTCGTACAACTGTGAATTTGCAGAGGGCCTCTGTGGTCTCCATGACTTGAGGAGATCCTACAAGCCAGAACATTTGGGGAGTGTATGGTTGTGCTAATAGTTATGTAAGGAGCTTCCAGTTTTTACAAGCCAAGTCCCTAATATAGCAAGACAGAATAGAGTCAGGGATAGGAGGCTGCTAATGGTTAATAGCTCGCAACACAATTTTTCATCAGCTGCAAAAGGGCCCCGTGCGTCTTAAATTAAATGAAAACATGTTCAACGATTGCAATTTAATTTCTTATCTGGTAAAATTATAGATAAACATTTCATTCTCTACTCAAAAAGAGCATCAATTTTAAACCATTATGTAGTTAGACATCCATTCATTTTGTGATATACCGTTATTTAATTGTTAATTGCTAGTTCTTCTACATTTTATTTTTTTACGATTCTAACGCGGAGTTCTCCATCCTTGGTCTTCTAGGTATTGTTGAAGATAATTCACATAGTTCTGTCTCACTGTGTTTCAGCTTTAATTGCAAGGTTAAACCAGCTTTTTATTTGTATCTTTGCTTCTACTTTTGCATTTATTGTTGCATTAAATAAAATCACCGTAATAATTCTAAGTATGTTTTCCATTTTGCACGTAGAAAGTTTCAAGGAGTCCTCAGAGAATCTGAAAAGACACAAAGCTTTCAAAACTAATCTCAGAAATATTTATTTTGAAACCGTGGTTATTAAAGCTTTGATGTTGGAATGTACTTTCATTTAAATTCACATATCGGCTCTCAATAATGCATGAACCATTAATTTAATTTACTTGTACTGTATGGTGACAGTAAGCTATTACTTTTCTGTGTGTTGTGGTAGATTTGTATAGAAGTATAAAACTTGTCAACATTTTCATAGTACGACTTCTATGGAGAATATTAATCACGTATACTTTTATCACTTGCTATGTAATGTTAGGCACGATGTTTTCCTATACGTATGTGCTGTTTACTTTGAAATAATTGCCGACCTTTCTAAAAATGTGAAAATATATATAGCTAGCAATATAGCTTTCTACTTCTAAAATTATGCAGGGATTTTATATATGTTTATATGTACATATATTGTCCCTTTGGAGGCTTCACGAAGCCCAGTTCAATTTTACGTCTCTCCATTTTTGGTCTGAAATTATTGCAAATGCCTGGAAAGATAGGCAACAAAACCAGGACAATTTATTTTATCTTAAAAGCGCCTACAACTGTAATGATATGCAAAAATGTGTGCGATGCAAATTGCTGCTATAGGAGGGAACAAAGGGTAATGTATCCTCCTACCACATTACAGAAAAATAAAGCATACGACACACCACTAAAGGTCACCTAAATCGCATTATACACATGATCAAAATGCACTATATACCAATGTGGCCAACTTTTTTTTTTTAAAGTATTTTACCAGGAAGGATACATTGAGATTTCTCTTGTTTTCAAGTATGTCCTAGGTGGCGAGTATGTACCGTTGGGTGTCTTGCCCAAGGACACTTACTGTAGAGGTGCTCTTGCTGGGATTTGGGCCTGTGTCTCCACAGTTATAGAGCACTGTTGTTACCTGTACTCCACCCAGCCGGTGCACCATGTGGTTAAATCAAAGAGTATATGGATACTTAGATGACTAATCCTTATGTTTCAATTGATGTCAGTCCTTTAGAATTCTCGAGAGAAGATAGAAAACAAGCATAACAAATAGTGCGATACAGTCTGTATATAAAGGCCAATGAAAAGTGCGTCCACTAACTAAGCACTCACATACTCCAGAGCCTTGCTGGCTCTGTGTGATCCGCAGAGTGTCAACATTGTAGGGATGACACAGCCCAATCTGTGGCTTGTAGCTGGAGTTCTTTTCTGTTTGAAGGATATCCAGCTAGGAGATAGGTATTCTCACATTACCTTGTCCAATGAACCATTTTCCTGCTTTGTCGGTAATGTACCATCCATCTTTGGTGCTATCTATATCTATAACTACATATTGCCAAATTACATTTATTTCTTCCTAAGTTGCTGTCACTGTGAATTATTACATTGATTATACTTGCGTCCACGTATAAATTCAAGAGGTGGCACAAATAAAGCGTGGCATTACCCGTCTTAATCATTAACAGTTAGTCAGTGCCTCTTGTTAATGTATATATCAATATAATTTATCAGTCAATAATTACATGACAGTCTTTTTAACGTAGGGTGACTTGTATTAAAGTTTGTGTAAATATAGTTTTGTTTAACATAATTTATCCAGGCCACAGCCATATGTAAACGATGGATTATTTTATTTCTATAGATCCTGCTAAATTAGATATTTTGATGAGGTTTACAAAGCCCCTACTAAATACTTGCAGCTCACTGGAGGTACTTCATCAAAATATAGTAAATTATGGCAATAAAAATAAAAAAGCAATATAGTATTTCAAGGTCGACAAAATAAAAACCATTTTTATTCCCAAAAGCTATTCTCAAACACTGATATATGGGTCAGTAGTGCTGGCAAGAAAAAAGTACCAAGTTTGCATATGATAATTTTGTTAAGCCACAAAACCACATGCGAATGGGGGTAACCCTGGTTTCCTTTAGACAAATCTGGTGATTATTGTGGTTTACAATAGTGTAGTTATAAAACATAACTTTATTCAAATTGCATAAAATTTTATAAATCCTAATACATAAAAAGCCACCCTTCTGGTGGTGTATACACACTGAATTCATCAATAATTTCATCAGGCAGGGTACATTTGTTGGCTATGCAGTTATACTCCTTATGAGGGCTCAATACTATACTTCTCTCAAGAAAGTATCTATACTTATACAAATAATAAACCAACCTTTGTGGGCTGGTGGGTATAGGATAGTGAGAACTGGAATGACTTACCTCGTCCTATCAAACTTTCCCCTGATCTTCAGGCCTTCAAGAAATCCCTCAAAAACCATCTCTTCAGATTAGTGTACCACATCACTGATGCAACTCATCCCTCTGCTCACCTACTCACACGATTGAAGCTGCTTCTATGGCCCCACCATTCCCAAACCACTGGCACTAATGATCCTGCCATCCAGTAAAATTCCCCTTGTCTTCCTCAACCCCTATCCCTCTAGACTGTAAGCACCTATGAGTAGGGCCCTCTACCCCTAGTGTTTACATCCTATGTCCGTTTATCTATATCTCATTCCCTTTGGTTATTGTAAAGTGCTGTAGAAACTGTTGGCGCTATATAAATGATGACAATAATAATATATAGTGTAGAGTATAGTCAAGCAGTTTCCTCAGCAAGTGTTTGGTGAGACTAGAGAGCGCCCACCATTCTAGTCTCACCTTGAAGCACCCAATGTTCATTGATTCTTTTCCCACTGAACAACACACTGCATGCTGCTATTATGGAGGCAGCGAAACGCGTAGAGTGAATGAAAATAATTATTTAATGGCATAAGATTGGTACGCTAATATACCTGGTAGCAATAGGAACTCCTGGTTCAAGGTGAGACTAGAATGGTGAGCGCTTTCTAGTCTCAACATACACTTATTGAGGAAACTGCTTGACTATACTATATATTATTATTATTGTCATCATTTATATAGCGCCAACAATTTCCGCAACGCCAGAGCACCGGAAGAGTGGCTTTTTATGTATTTGATTCAAACAATTTAATGCAATTTGATTAAAAGTTATGTTTTATAACTACTCTATTGGAATCAACAATAATGGCCAGATTTGTCTTTATTCCCAAAAAGGTAATGTCCCACTCAACCATTAATACAGAAGATACAGTATAAAGAGAAAAAAATGTCTCTGGGCTTTAAAACCATGAGATGCATTCACAACCTGGATAATACAGAGAAAATAATGATACAATTATTACAGAAAAAAATAATTATTCAATTACTATACTTACAATAAATATATAGCATACTAAACAGTAAGCATTTTTTATTGAAACTTGCATCTAAATCGTGTAATATTTTGTATGAGCCGAACCTTTCAATGATATAAAATGTTAATTTTATATTTGGCTACAGTTTTTGCAATTTAAAATAAATCATATTAGTATTGAGACTTTTTATAATTTTATATTTCTTTAATGTGTTATTAAGCCTGAATATTTCATGAATTAATCTGTGACACTTATTATGGCAATATAATGTGTGGGCTAGAATAACTGATGGAATTACTGATAGTGTGAAATTGACTTTCAATGTGGAAAAAAAAGAATAATTGCATTTATGACTGCTATTGTGTGATTGCAATGGGATACCATGAGAGAGAAGGAATAAAACCTAGAGAAAAAAGAATTTGGTGATAAAGGGAATGTTGTATTTTATTATGATTTTTTTTAATGGACTCCTTGGTAATAACAGCTCTTAGAGAACAAGTTGAGAACCTTAGATGGAACTATATATAGAAACTGGGGGTTTGGAATGATGCTTTAGTCACACATAGACGGCTTCAATCATTATGGAAGCAATTTAATTATTTAATAAGACATAGTGAGAAAGGAAAGTGGCTGCACTAGCGCCCCAGATGTAAAATAGTGTACAATGTATCAAAATATTTAGGATTGCAGGTGGTGATTGGGGAGTCTAGCAATATCGCCTTTTCATTGCTTGTGTAAATATATGTCACCGCCGCAGCGCAACACACACATATATGTAGAAGTACCTGTGAAACAGGGTTAATATTGTGAGCCTTAAAGATAGTAATAACCTGGAAATGCTGCTACTGTGGATGATAACTGATTCAATAAAATGCTTCCATGTAGTAATGGAATTCCTAAAAACAGTGATCAGAAAAAACAGTATTAAAAGTGCTTTGCGTTATACAAATATCCACTTGTTTTCATAAGGCAATTTCAGTGAAATTTCAGTGCTCTCTGAATAATGCCCCAATGATTGGATATGACTGAATAGATAGAAGAGATTGAGACTCTGGAAAACTGTTCAGAGGAGGCTGGTTGGCAGTATTCGAAGGGTAGTAGGGAGGAATCGGGGAACTATAGGCCAGTTAGTCTTACGTCAGTAGTGGGGAAATTAATGGAAACCATGTTAAAGGAAAGGATTGTTGAACATCTAAAAACACATAGATTACAGGATCAGAAACAACATGGGTTTACCTCAGGGAGATCATGCCAAACTAATCTTATTAATTTTTTTGATTTGGGTAACAAAAAAAATAGACACAGGTGGTGCAGTAGACATTGCTTATTTAGATTTCAGTAAGGCTTTTGATACTGTTCCGCATAGAAGGCTTATCAATAAATTGCAATCTTTGAGCTTGGATTCAATATTGTTGAATGGATTAGGCAGTGGCTGAGTGACAGACAACAGAGGGTTGTGGTAAATGGAGTTTATTCGGCGCAAGGTCTTGTTACCAGTGGGGTACCTCAGGGGTCAGTACTTGGACCCTGTGGCGGAATGGGTGTTGTCCGCCTGCGGTCCTGCTCTATCTGACCCCCTCTTTGGTGTTGCCAAGCCCGACTACCGAGTGGCACGGCACCCGGCGTCTCGAGCGGCTTGGGTAGAAGACCACGTGGCGGTGGAGATCTGGAGAGTATATGGGGCACCCACGGTGGAGATCCGCCCGACTACCGAGTGGCACGGCGCTGAGTCGAGGTCCCGATTCGGGGTGGTTGCGGTATCCCAAGATACCGATTCAAGGTGGCGCAACGGCGCGGCGAATCGATGTTCTGCTGCGGAGTTAGAGTGACCCGTTCCTGGGTGGTGGTGATATGTAGCCGACGTGAAATGACAACACCAGGCAGAGCTGTATGTTTCAAACACTCAGATGAACTGAACTCTTATAATCACACGCCACTATTTATGCTGAAGTACAACAGTCATAATTTGCATACCCATACTAATTAGTAGCATACCCATACTAATTAGTTATGTCAGTTATTTACAATCAACATTCTTCACATTCTCTTAGCCTTCAGCGCACACAACGTTTGTACATCCATTGTTCCAGCACATTAGATTAAACACACACTATCAGAGATCCCTTAAATTAAACATGTACCTAGATAATGGGGAAAATCCCTGACGCATAAATTACACAACAGCAAAACTTATTTACTAGCTACAGAAACACACATTTATCTACAGGAATATAAGTATTTTAAACCAAAGCTATGTCATTTCACTAAACTAAATTAAACTAAAACCAAACGAGGTAAAATATTTAAAATCACACGATAAAACCGACCATAAAGTCTTTTGAGGTTTGAAGCATGGAGCGTTGCCTCAGCTCCATGACATAGGTCCTTTTAAAAATGTCTTGGGTTTGCGTCCTGGGCTCGCTGCGCCGAGCCTCTTGGGTCATTCCGTGACACTCCTCCCCCTTTCCAAAGTCCGACGGACCCGGTTGGACCCCAACGGGTCGCACCGGGGAAGTCGGTGCAGTCCTTGCGGCCCATAGTCTGTAGGAAGGAGGCGAGTCACCAGGCTTCTCCATTTGTCCTGGAGGCAGTGCCTGACGTGTAGGGGGTACGAGTCTTTGGGGTTACCCACTCCGGGATAGGGTTCCTGTGGTCGGGGAGGGTTACCGCCTGTACCATCTCCGGAGGTACCGTGCACCCGGGAAAAACGGGTGCCAAGTGCATGCGCCCCGAGTGTCCTGGTCAGCCGTTGGGGAAAACAGTGGCTGCATGGGGCCTCCGGGCCAAAGGGTTGTGGAGATGGGCAGAGGGGGACCAGGCTCTGCCCCATTGCCAGCACGTCGGCTGGGTGGTTCATTGCCGAGAAAGGGTCCCCGGGCAGGAGAATGGCGTCCTCCAGCTCCGGTGGGGTCCGTGGCTGCGGGATAAGTAGCCCGAGGGTACCCCCCTTCTGCTCCTCGGGCAGATGGTGGAGGATGGGCAGAGGCCAGCGGCCCTCTGCCCCGTTGCCAGCTCTTCTGCTGGGGGAGTGGGCACAGGAACAACGCCCAGGGGGTCAGATGGGGTCAACGGCTGCGGGCTAAGCAGCTCGGGTAAATTCTGCTGTTCCTCAGGGCAGACGACGGAGAGTGGGCAGAGGCCAGCGGCACTCTGCCCCGTTGACAGCTCTTCTGCTGGGGAAGTGGGCGCAGAAATGACATCCCGGGTGTCAGGTGGGGTCAACGGCTGTGAGACAAGCAGCTCGGGTAAACTCGCCTGCTCCTCAGGGCAGACGACGGGGAGTGGGCAGAGGCCGGCGGCACTCTGCCCCATTGCCAGCGCTTCTGCTGGGCAGGCGGGTGCGGGAGCAACGTCCAGCGGGGAAGATGGGGTCAAGGGCTGCACAACAATCAGCCCGGGGAAATCCTCCTTCTGCCCTTCGGGACAGGCGTCAGAGGGTGGACAGAGGCCAGATGCACTCTGCCCCGTTGCCAGCTCTTCTGCTGGGGAGGTGGGTACCGGAACAAAGTCCAGGGGGTTAGATGGGGTCAAAGGCTGCGAGATCAGCAGCGCGAGGGTATCCCCTTTCTGCTCCTCGGGGCAGAGGGTGGGAGATGGGCAGAGGCCAGCGGCGCTCTGCCCCATTGCCAGCCCTTCTGCTGGGGAGGTGGTTACCGGAACAAAGTCCAGGGGGTTGGATGGGGTAAACGGCTGCGAGATCGGCAGCGCGGGGTTATCCCCTTTCTGCTCCTCGGGCAGATGGTGGAGGATGGGCAGAGGCCAGCGGCGCTCTGCTCCGTTGCCAGCTCTTCTGCTGGGCCAGTGGACACGGGCACCGTGTCTCCTTACGGGGGCGGGAGGATAACTTCCTCTCTGGGCCACTCGGACCCTTTACGCAGCCCATGCTGGTCGCTTGGCACCTGCTGTGCTTCCGACCTGGCCGGCTCGTCTACTGTGGTCCCGACGGGGACCCATGGGAGCATCTCGGGCTCCCATCCTTCGGGGTCACTTGGGCTGTCTGCTTCCTCGACCAGACAGTCCCAGGTCATGGGGCTTAGGCCGAACTGCGGAGTGTCGTCCAGCAATCTTCTGTAGGCCTTCTCGAGCTCCCATTCTTGCTCCACTAGGAACTCCAGTTCCTCTAACTCAGAGTCCCTGCTCTCGTACGGGAGTTCCTTTTCCCGTCGCTCCAGTATCTCCTCCGACCGCTCCTCCGTCTCTTCTCCGAACCCAGGCTCATTGGCCATTCTCTCGTAAAGCAGCCCTGTGCCGCCGTAGTGGGGGCCTGCATTGGAGGCGCCGTCGAGAGTGCGGGGTAGCAGGGGGCCTGTTAGCCACCGGAACGTGCGGTACGCGGCGTCCAGTGCCATCTCCTGCCGCACCAGGCCTTGGAGCTCGGCCTCCCACTCCTCCGGGGGTCGGCCCTTCAGGAATACAGCTCTGGCGTTGTACTGCACCTGATAAATGACAGCGTCAGAAGGAACCTCAACTCCATGATAGTCCCTTTCATGGCACAGCGCCTCGTACCAAAGTTCCTGGCGAATCTCGTCCCGCCACTCAAGCCCAGTGGGCTCAACTGCAGACCCGTGGTACCGATCCGGGCCCTCCTGCAGCCTTTTCGGAAATTCGGCCCACATGTCGGCGAGGGTGCTGGCGCAGGGGCACCACCCCTCGATGGGGAATGTGGCGTCCTCAGATGCAGCTCCAGGCGAGCTGTAAGTCTCCATCCAAGGGTCGCTGGGATGTGCGCTTTCCCCAATACAGGCTCCAGGCGAGCTGTAAGTCCCGAAGGGGGTATCGCTGGGGGGTGTAGATTCCGGGGTGAAGCTCCAGTCGAGCTGTAAACCTCGACCCAGGGTTCTACGGGGTAGGGTTCAGGGGTAAAGTATTCAATCCTTTTTGCACGGAGCGCTGCCAACCGCAGCTCGTGCTGACGGTCCTTTTCTTGCTCCTCGCGCTCCTTGTCCCGCTCCTCTTCCTGTCGGACCTCCTGGATCGCCTTGTGTATGGCAGCCTCCGATGGGGCAGCTCCGAGTAGGGCGATCCGCTGCCGCGCCTTTCTGTCGAAGGCATTTTCAGATTCCTCTGCGAGGACAGGGGTGGGGACGGGTGGCGTCACAGTCGACGCGCCCACCTGGTCTAGGACCTGCAGCTCCTTAATCAAGGTCTTCTTGCGTTTGGAGCCTGGGGTACCTCCCCGACTCTCCAGCATGTCCCGCAGGGTGTCTCTTTTGTAATAGCTGTACCCAGCCATGGTGAGGGTCTTCTTGGGGGGGGACAGAGAGCTATCCCACCGCTGCCACCAGTGTGGCGGAATGGGTGTTGTCCGCCTGCGGTCCTGCTCTATCTGACCCCCTCTTTGGTGTTGCCAAGCCCGACTACCGAGTGGCACGGCACCCGGCATCTCGAGCGGCTTGGGTAGAAGACCACGTGGCGGTGGAGATCTGGAGAGTATATGGGGCACCCACGGTGGAGATCCGCCCGACTACCGAGCGGCACGGCGCTGAGTCGAGGTCCCGATTCGGGGTGGTTGCGGTATCCCAAGATACCGATTCAAGGTGGCGCAACGGCGCGGCGAATCGATGTTCTGCTGCGGAGTTAGAGTGACCCGTTCCTGGGTGGTGGTGATATGTAGCCGACGTGAAATGACAACACCAGGCAGAGCTGTATGTTTCAAACACTCAGATGAACTGAACTCTTTTAATCACACGCCACTATTTATGCTGAAGTACAACAGTCATAATTTGCATACCCATACTAATTAGTAGCATACCCATACTAATTAGTTATGTCAGTTATTTACAATCAACATTCTTCACATTCTCTTAGCCTTCAGCGCACACAACGTTTGTACATCCATTGTTCCAGCACATCAGATTAAACACACACTATCAGAGATCCCTTAAATTAAACATGTACCTAGATAATGGGGAAAATCCCTGACGCATAAATTACACAACAGCAAAACTTATTTACTAGCTACAGAAACACACATTTATCTACAGGAATATAAGTATATTTTAAACCAAAGCTATGTCATTTCACTAAACTAAATTAAACTAAAACCAAACGAGGTAAAATATTTAAAATCACACGATAAAACCGACCATAAAGTCTTTTGAGGTTTGAAGCATGGAGCGTTGCCTCAGCTCCATGACATAGGTCCTTTTAAAAATGTCTTGGGTTTGCGTCCTGGGCTCGCTGCGCCGAGCCTCTTGGGTCATTCCGTGACAGACCCATTCTCTTTAATATTTTTATTATTGATATTGCAGAAGGTATTAATGGAAAAGTATGTCTTTTTGTTGATGATACAAAGATTTGCAACAGGGTTGACGTTCCTGGAGGGATCAGCCAAATGACAAATGATTTAGGTAAACTAAAAAAATGGTCGGAGTTGTGGCAATTGAGTTTTAATGTGGATAAGTGCAAGATAATGCACCTGGGACGTAAAAACCCAAGGGCTGAATATAGAATATTTGATACAGTCCTAACCTCAACATCTGAGGAAAGGGATTTAGGGGTTATTATTTCAGAGGATCTAAGGGTAAGTAGTCAATGTAATAGAGCAGCAGGAAATGCTAGCAGAATGCTTGGTTGTGTAGGGAGAGGTATTAGCAGTAGGAAAAGGGAAGTGCTCATGCCACTGTACAGAGCACTGGTGAGACCTCACTTGGAGTACTGTGTGCAGTACTGGAGACCGTATCACCAGAAGGATATAGACATCTCAGAGAGAGTTCAGAGAAGGGCTACTAAAATGGTGTACGGCTTGAAGGAGAAAAGTTACCAGGAAAGGCTTAATGATCTTAACATGTACAGCTTGGAAAAAAGACGAGACAGAGGAGATATGATAGAAACATTTAAATACGTAAAGGGAATCCACAAGGTAGAGGAAGGGAGTATATTTAAAAGGAAACAAAATAGCAAAACAAGAGGACATAGTCTTAGATTAGAGGGGCAAAGGTTTAAAAGTAACATCAGGAAGCATTATTTTACTGAGAGGGTGGTGGATACATGGAACAGTCTTCCAGTAGAAGTGGTAGAGGCCAAAACAGTAATTGAATTTAAGCAAGCATGGGATAGGCATAAGGCTATCCTAAACAAAAGATAAATCCAGGTAAAGTATCCATGTAATTGGGCAGACTAGATGGGCCGAAAGGTTCTTATCTGCCGACATTTTTCTATGTTTCTATGTTTCTATTCAGGGATGAGGGAAGCCCTCTGCTTTAAAAAGTTGTTACAATGACAGCCAAGGGGTGGGAGGACACTCAGCACATCATGTCCAGTTAAATAACTTATTGTGATCATGCTTCATACAGTTTTCCTTTAAGAACACTTAAAACCTCAGAAGATATCAATTAGAAGATTATCAAGCATTATGTTCAGATTTATTGTAACTTTCTTTGCAGATTATATTAATTAATTAAGAGTGCCCAGGAGAAACAGTCATGTCAGAAGGATGTGCAGAATATATATATACCATTGTTATGTTATATCCTATGTAGATGTTCTGGGCAAGAAATAAAAAGAAAAATATAAAAACAACACAACACACAAGTTGTATGGACTTGGATATACAGTATGTCCATAAAGTCTCTTTACAATTTCAAAAATGTATTAAAAAGGCAAATGAAAAGGCAGATAAATGAAAATTAGTACAAAATGAGACGTATATATTTAAGGTTTTTTGCCTCATTTAATACACCTCTATAATTGGGCACCATTAGTTGCACGAAGCACATCAAGACGGTACTCGATTTCTTGCCATGTTCACTGTAGCATCCCCTCATCAATGGTGGCAATGGCATCAGTGATCCTCTGCTTTAGATTAGTGCTTTAGATTTGTTCCATACACAATATCTTTAACATAACCCCATAGAAAGAAGTAGTTTTTCTTGAGCGAGATATCAATTACTGCAAATGTTTACCTTGACCTTTTGACTGAATACGTGGCACCACAACTACATGACCTTCGACCAACCATCATTTTTCAGCAAGATGGTGCACCACCACATTGGGGACTGCATGTTCGTGGGTTCCTAAATGGAACATGTCCAAACCGGTGGATTGGAAGGGGTGGCCCAATTCTCGTTCACCAGATATCACTCCCCTCAACTTCTTTCTATGGGGTTATGTTAAAGATATGGTGTATGGAACAAAGGTATGGGACATCAATAATCTAAAGCAGAGGATCACTGATGCCATTGCCACCATTGATGAGGGAATGCTACAGTGAACATGGCAAGAAATCGAGTACCGTCTTGATGTGCTTCGTGCAACTAATGGTGCCCATATAGAGGTGTATTAAATGAGGCAAAGAAAACCTTAAATATACCCGTCTCGTTTTGTAATAATCTTCACTTATCTGTCTTTTCATTTGCCATTGTAATACATTTTTGAAATTGTAAAGAGACTTTATGGACACCCTGTATATCAAGCTGCAAAATAGGTTTAAGAAAGTGTATCTGTAAAATCATATCTCCCTATGCAAAGGCTGATCAGGAGCTCACAATAGCATCTGTAGTCATTTATAAAAGCGATTGGGCATTTCACAATACATTTATCTTTACTTTCTTAACAATGAAAAATCTATTCCAACAGAATGAATGGAGGAATGTAAAGGAAATTGGTCGGAGCAAATTAGTAATTTGGATTGCTGAAGAGGGACTGCAAATTCAGTGATGCATACGAGATCAAATTAAAGTGTGTTTCATTTCAACTTAATACATTCCCACAACTGAGTCCAAGCACTTAAAATCTTTCTTTAATGTATACATGCATGCAGATAAAAGAAATGTATCTTACTGCTTTATAAAAGCTGTATACCAAATTGCTAAGTTGGTCTGTATATGTCTCGGGCAAGCCCAATCACTCTGCTATTATTATAATGACAAAAATAATGCCATAATAAAAAGCATTGGCATTATTATTTTATTTTTCATGTTAGTATTTAGTAAGGATTCACTGTTTCAGGGGACTAGTCTCGGGATTTGTGCAAGTGCACCTGTAACTTAGGCTCTCTTTCTTAGGGCAGTATTACATACTGCCCGCTAAAACGTGGATGCTAAGGAGGAAAGCCTGCGCATGCAGGTTTCTCCTTAGCGTCCCCGTTTTTGCACCATATTACAAGGACTTTGCCTTTGGAAACTTCGTAAAGGGGGGGGCAAGTGGCCACATTAATACATTAATTGTCAGTATTTTATAATACATTTTGTGCATATATACGAATCTCCGGTAGTTCTCTGTAGACCTAGAAAACTACACTTATACAAACAATTGCTCTAAATACTTTATTTAAAATTTAAAATTTATTGTAATATCCTTTACTACAAACAATGACGTTTACACAACAAATAATTAATTAATTCCGTCTCCTGCAATTATGCATTTATTTTACACATACAGGACAAATATAACCCTTACAATGTGCCACGTATCTTGACGCCACATAATAATTAGCGTTTGACATTGTTTCCCTAGACAGCTGACTATTTTAGTCACTTTTGACTTTACAATGACCATAGTGTACGGCAAGCCTTGGCTTGATTCTCTGCAAAATTATACATAATAAGGGATATGGTCGGTACATGGCTCGCAGCTGTTGATGAGGATACAACAGGACCATGGGTGTAGTACGCCCCATCGATACGTAAAACAGGGTAGAGACCTGTTGGCTGTTTTTGGGCAGTTGTCTTTGGGTTTACTATCTTTCACTTTTTTTGTGGATATTTCACCATAAGAAGGGGGGCTCGGATCTTGGGGTGAGGTAATAGTAATTGGTTTTTGCCTTCCTATTTTCCTCTGTTTTCTACCCACCCTTCTTTCTCAATCTCTTTTGTAACTCTACTATCCATGCTTGTGCTACATTCCATAAGCCATTATCGGTCAACATTCCTTTTTTATTCTTCAATAAACTTCTCCATTCCTCTGCTTTCTACCGAGAAGTTTCAATTTCACAACATTCCTTTTACCTGCTCTGTCTTCAACTAACTTGCGTGGAGTCATCCATCCTGTCTGGTTACTCTGTTCATTACCCATTCCTGATTGTTAGCTCTTTTCCTGATCAATTTAAACAATGCACATAATTTATCAATAGTCAGAAGTGAGGATAGACCTGTACCTATCGTGTCTTGCTACCAGGTGTGTCTAGCCTGCATCACCTGATACTGCTAGACCCTGACAGTAAAGCGTCTCGTCCTCCCCTATATTCCAATTCCAAATATAGTCTATATATATCTTGCCACCAGGTATGTCTAGCCTGCATTACCTGTAGATATACATATATAATGTGGGCTGCACCAGGGATGTCTAGCCTGCCTCACCTGTTACTGCTGCTCACACTACCCCTTCTGACTGTCAATCCAACTACACCTCTATCAGAGATATATCGTGTCCGTCTACCAGGGATGTCTAGCCTACATCACCTGTTCTAGATACAGAAAAAATGGCGTCGCGCCCATACTCACCGGAGTGGCTGCAACTGCCAGGAGTAACAGCCCAGTCAATGTATAAAACATAACAAGGAAAAAAGGTGTCATCTGCGCTCGTTTCTATGTGTTCCATGTACAACAAAACTGAGGTTTTTGTTTGTTTCAATGGCCATTGCAACGTAAGCTCACTCGCCACTTCACGGCACCTCTTTACAGAGTGAGTACCTAACAATTGTAACCAAAAGGCCGCTCTACTGAGCAGCTCCAAGCCCCTGCAGCTGCTTTTCAGCCAAGGAGAGGCAAAGATGGTGGGCTTTATTTATACACGCACCAAACACTTCCCATTTGGGATTAAAAACAAAAACATGGAAAGAGGAACAGCTGCAGAATGACGGACTGGTGTTACAAGCATGATATACATAGATACAAAAAAAATGGCGTCGCGCCCATACTCACCGGAGTGGCTGCAACTGCCAGGAGTAACAGCCCAGTCAATGTATAAAACATAACAAGGAAAAAAGGTGTCATCTGCGCTCGTTTCTATGTGTTCCATGTACAACAAAACTGAGGTTTTTGTTTGTTTCAATGGCCATTGCAACGTAAGCTCACTCGCCACTTCACGGCACCTCTTCACAGAGTGAGTACCTAACAATTGTAACCAAAAGGCCGCTCTACTGAGCAGCTCCAAGCCCCTCCAGCTGCTTTTCAGCCAAGGAGAGGCAAAGATGGTGGGCTTTATTTATACACGCACCAAACACTTCCCATTTGGGATTAAAAACAAAATCATGGAAAGAGGAACAGCTGCAGAACGACGGACTGGTGTTACAAGCATGATATACATAGATACAGAAAAAATGGCGTCGCGCCCATACTCACCGGAGTGGCTGCAACTGCCAGGAGTAACAGCCCAGTCAATGTATAAAACATAACAAGGAAAAAAGGTGTCATCTGCGCTCGTTTCTATGTGTTCCATGTACAACAAAACTGAGGTTTTTGTTTGTTTCAATGGCCATTGCAACGTAAGCTCACTCGCCACTTCACGGCTCCTCTTTACAGAGTGAGTACCTAACAATTGTAACCAAAAGGCCTCTCTACTGAGCAGCTCCAAGCCCCTCCAGCTGCTTTTCAGCCAAGGAGAGGCAAAGATGGTGGGCTTTATTTATACACGCACCAAACACTTCCCATTTGGGATTAAAAACAAAAACATGTTCTAGACCCCGACAATCTCTCTGATCACCAACTAAACCACAATTCCTATCAGGAAATATGCCGTCAATACAAAGAACCGTGAACAGACGTACAGACAATCAGACAACAGGCATGCGATTCGTGGGTCAGTAAACAGACATCTGAGCATAGTTAAATAAAAGCCCACTTTTGGTGTCCGCCAAGTGCACGCATGGATTCCTGGGACGGGGACCGCAGACTAGAACACGTCACAGGCAGATAACAAAGGTATCTTACTTGTTAGGCACAAAGGTGATCAGGCTCCGCTCTGGTACAGTCTCCGTCTGTGGAAGTCTTTCTTGCTGGCACCTGGCAGAGCAACTCAGATGTCCCACGTTCGGGCGCCAATTGTTATGGATCAGACTTAAACAGTCTCTTGTTCGAATGCCTGCTGCTGCCAAATGGTGGAGAAGCCAATCAAATCAAGTGCACACTGAAAGAAAACACACAGACTCGCTGGATAGGTGTCTATGTAGCCTTCCTTGGACAAGGCCGGGTGACTTCTCTGCTCTTTATTGAAAAGATACAAGCTTTTATGCTACTTCGTGCGTAACGAAAACAGGCTGTTGCCCAACATTTTAACCCCTTAAGGACGCAGGGCGTACCATGCCGTCCTGCACCACGTGGGCTTTAATGCCGCAGGACGGCATGGTACGCCCCGCGGCGTTTGGAGCCCCTGCGCGCCGAAAAACGGCCCGCCTCCCTTCCCACAATGCCGATCGCTGGCTGGGGTCTGCCTGACACCCGGGCAGACCCTCCCAGCTGGTGATCGGCATTCTGGGAAATGAGGCGGGCGTTTCCCTCGTGGAATCGGCAAGCCTGCCAATCCGGCCTCCTGGAGCTGTCAGTTGCAGCGGTGACAAGCTGTCACCTCTGCAACTGTCAGAATGTCTCAGCCAATGATGTTGCATTGGCTGAGACATTGTCTCTGCCCCTTTCTCCTGCTCCTCATTGCGATCTGAGGAGCAGAGAGAGAGAGACAGAGCAGAGAGGAGCAGAGAGAAAAAAAACCCAGGCACTACCTAAAACCCCAGGCACTGTACCCCACACCCCAGGCACTGTACCCCACACCCCAGGCAGTGTACCCCACCTGGCACTACCCCACCTGGCTGTATCCCACCTGGCTGTACCCCACCTGGCAGTGTACCCCACCTGGCTTTACCCCACCTGGCACTGTACCCCACCTGGCACTGTACCCCACCTGGCAGTGTACCCCACCTGGCACTGTACCCCACCTGGCAGTGTACCCCACCTGGCACTGTACCCCACCTGGCAGTGTACCCCACCTGGCAGTGTATCCCACCTGGCACTGTACCCCCACTGGCACTGTACCCACCTGGCACTGTACCCCCCAGGCACCTACTGGCACTGTACCCCCCAGGCACTGTACCCCAGGCACTACCTACTGGCACTGTACCCTCCTGGCAGTGTACCCCACCTGGCAGTGTACCCCACCTGGCTTTACCCCACCTGGCACTGTACCCCACCTGGCACTGTACCCCACCTGGCAGTGTACCCCACCTGGCACTGTACCCCACCTGGCAGTGTACCCCACCTGGCAGTGTATCTCACCTGGCAGTGTATCCCACCTGGCACTGTACCCCCACTGGCACTGTACCCACCTGGCACTGTACCCCCCAGGCACCTACTGGCACTGTACCCCCCAGGCACTACCCTGGCACTGTACCCTCCTGGCACAGTACCCCCTGGCTGAAAAAAAAAAACCTGAAAAAAAAAACCCAGGTACAGTACCTCCTGGCTGGCACTGTACTCTCCTGGCTGGCACTGTACCCTCCTGGCACAGTACCCCCTGGCTGAAAAAAATAACTGAAAAAAACCTGAGTGGAAAAAAACCTGAAAAAAACCCAGGCACTGTACCCCCTGGCCTGCAGTGTACCCCTGATTGAGAACCCGCATTGGCATACGACCCTTTGGCATTTCTGACTACCCGCATTGGCATACGACCCCCTGGCATTTCTGACTACCCGCATTGGCATACGACCCCTGGCATTTCTGACTACCCGCATTGGTATACGACCCCTGGCATTTCTGACTACCCACATTGGCATACGACCCCTGGCATTTCTGACTACCCGCATTGGCATACGACCCTTGGCATTTCTGACTACCCGTATTGGCATACGACCCCGTGGCATTCCTGACTACCCTTGTCTAGATAGATAGAAGTACCGGCCACTACAAGGACCGGAAGGGCTTAGTTTAGGTGTTCTAATATTTTATTTGTGTACTTGACCCCATCAGTTCCCCGACCTCCCATAAAAATGTCCTCCCGCTTTTATTCCCCAGAAGAGGCATATGAGATCCTGGCCGCCTCTGAGAGCGACGCTCTCGCCGACAGTGACACCCTCACAGCCTCTGATATAGAGCCCCTTAGTGAACCCTCCAGTGATGGTGACCCCCCACCATCTACTGGGAGGCACGAGAGCATTTGGGTACCCCCAAATATGGCTGCCCCAGAAATACCCCCATTTCTAGCGACTCCTGGCATCACAGTAAGGGTAGAGGACTGTGAGCCAGTGAGCTTTTTTAACCTGTTTATGTCGGACGATGTATTCGAGATGGTGGTTGAGCAAACCAACCTGTTTGCCAACCAGTATCTTGATGCGCATCCGGATTCACATCGCCACAGACGTAACAAGTGGCACCCAACGGATGTGATAGAGTTAAAAAAATTTGGGCTCTAACCCTCGTAATGGGAATAGTGAAGAAGCCAAGTATCCGGTCTTACTGGCACAAAAACCCCATCCTGGCTACTCCACTATTCCCAAGGGTTATGAAGAGGGAGAGATACGAAAATCTCATGCGATTCCTCCATTTTAATGACAACGCACTGTGCCCACCAAGAAACGACCCAATGCATGACCGCCTCTATAAAATTCGGCCCCTTATCAGTCTTATATCTGCCAAATTCACCGATAATTATGTTCCCGACCAAAATATATCTGTAGACGAGTCCCTTATGAAATTCAAAGGCAGACTGCTCTTCAAGCAGTATATCCCAAGCAAGCGATCCCGGTATGGCGTCAAATTTTATAAATTGTGTGAGTCCACAACAGGCTACACCTGGGCGTTTTAATATACGAAGGGAAAGATAGCCACCTTGACCCCCCAGGATGCCCCGATTGTATTGGCACCAGTGGAAAAATTGTGTGGGATCTGGTCTATCCCCTATTCAACAAGGGCTATCATTTATGGGTCGATAACTATTACACCAGTATCGACCTATTTAAAAATTTATATTGTTTTGAGACCCTTGCGTGTGGCACAGTGCGGAAGAATCGCAGAGGTTTTTCCCCAAATCCTGACAGCAGGCAAAAAAAGTAGAGGCTCCTCTTCATCTCTACGTCAGGAAGAAGTGCTAGCCCTTCGGTTCACCGATAAGAAGGATGTATACATGTTATCTACAGTGCATGACGAAAGTACAGTGCCAGTGCCTGTGAGAGGGAGGACTGAGCCACTGGAAAAGCCGAAGTGCATTGTAGATTACAGCAAGTTTATGGGGGGAGTAGACTTGGCTGATCAATGTATACAGCCTTATCTGGTGAACCGAAAGACTAGGGCATGGTACAAGAAGATTGCCATCTATTTGACCGAGATAGCAATTTTCAATGCGTACGTGCTCTACAAGCAGGCAGCAGTACAAAAGCCATATCCCTTCCTAGAATTCATGCTTGAGATCATATCCCAACTTATCCTAACCCCGGCCCCGTTACATCCGCTTTGGAATCAGGAGATCTCCAAAGATTAAGCGGCAGACACTTTCCTTCCCGAGTCCCTCCCACCCGCTGTAAAAAGTCCCCCCAGAAAAAGTGTCGTGTCTGCCGCAAGAAAGGAATCCGAAAGGATTCTAGTTATTATTGCCCTACCTGCCCATCTCTACCTGGCCTCTGCATAACCGAGTGCTTCAAAATTTATCATACCGAGCTAAATTACTAAATCCCCTTTTCTGCTTTGTCCCGATTACCCTTTGCTGCCTGTACCGACTCATTGGCTTGTTATACCGACTACCCTTTGTTTGCTGCCTGTACCGACTCATTGGCTTGTTATACCGACTACTCTTTGTTTGCTGCCTGTACCGACTCATTGGCTTGTTTTATACCGACTACTCTTTGTTTGCTGCCTGTACCGACTCATTGGCTTGTTATACCGACTACTCTTTGTTTGCTGCCTGTACCGACTCATTGGCTTGTTATAACGACTACTCTGACTTCTGGAATCCCCTGAATTTGGCCTGTCCCTGTTTACGTTAAGCCCAGCTATTCTAAAGTGGCTGCACCAAACAACTCAAAATACTAATTTAGAATCATTGGCGCGTCATCTTTGGAGCAATATTCTTTCTTGGCGTGCCATGTTCTCTCAAAGTCGACATAAATCCTGAAAATCACTTGTCAAATTACCAAAAAACTAAATAAAAATGCTACATATGGGGTACCGTTGAATTCGTAACACATTGCCGAACACAAATATCAATGTTATAGGCCAGTAAAAGGTTGACCGAGCAGGATATTAGCAGCAAAATAACAGTTTTCGTGTAAAACAAATGCAAAACACAATCATGAAAACTAAGTGTGGCCAGGGTTTGTGACCAAGTGTCTACTATAAAAAACTGGACATACCCCATTTTCAACACTCTGGGTTGTCTACTTCTCAAAATGATATGCCATGATGGGGTACTTCTCAAACCTGGGCTGCCATACCCTCTCAAATTCAACCTCCAGCAAACCAATCTGGCAAATTTCAAGTTGTAAAACCTGAAATGGGCAAACTCTACATTTGACCGTGTAACTTTCCAAAAAGTAAATAAAAATGCAACATGGGGGTACTGTTGAACTCGTAACACATTGCCAAACACAAATATCAATGTTATAGGCCAGTAAAAGGTTGACCGAGCAGGATATTAGCAGCAAAATAACAGTTTTCGTGTAAAACAAATGCAAAACACAATCTTGAAAACTAAGTGTGGCCAGGGTTTGTGACCAAGTGGCTACTATACAAAACTGGACATACCCCATTTTCAACACTCTGGGTTGTCTACTTCTCAAAATGATATGCCATGATGGGGTACTTCTCATACCTGGGCTGCCATACCCTCTCAAATTCAACCTAGGCCCAGAAAACCAATCTGGCAAACTCTACATTTGATCGTGTAACTTTCCAAAAAGTAAATAAAAATGCAACATGGGGGTACTGTTGAACTCGTAACACATTGCCGAATACAAATATCAATGTTATAGGCCAGTAAAAGGTTGACCGAGCAGGATATTAGCAGCAAAATGACAGTTTTCGTGTAAAACAAATGCAAAACACAATCTTGAAAACTAAGTGTGGCCAGGGTTTGTGACCAAGTGGCTACTATACAAAACTGGACATACCCCATTTTCAACACTCTGGGTTGTCTACTTCTCAAAATGATATGCCATGTTGGGGTACTTTTCATACCTGGGCTGCCATACCCTCTCAAATTCAACCTAGGCCCAGCAAACCAATGTGGCAAATTCTAGTTGTAAAACCTGAAATGGGCAAACTACATTTGACCGTGTAACTTTCCAAAAAGTAAATAAAAATGCAACATGGGGGTACTGTTGAACTCGTAACACATTGCCGAACACAAATATCAATGTTATAGGCCAGTAAAAGGTTGACCGAGCAGGATATTAGCAGCAAAATAACAGTTTTCGTGTAAAACAAATGCAAAACACAATCATGAAAACTAAGTGTGGCCAGGGTTTGTGACCAAGTGCTACTATAAAAAACTGGACATACCCCATTTTCAACACTCTGGGTTGTCTACTTCTCAAAATGATATGCCATGATGGGGTACTTCTCAAACCTGGGCTGCCATACCCTCTCAAATTCAACCTAGGCCCAGAAAACAATCTGGCAAACTCTACATTTGATCGTGTAACTTTCCAAAACGTAAATAAAAATGCAACATGGGGGTACCGTTGAACTCGTAACACATTGCCGAATACAAATATCAATGTTGTAGGCCAGTAAAAGGTTGACCGTGCAGGATATTAGAAGGAAAATAACAGTTTTCGTGTAAAACAAATGCAAAACACAATCTTGAAAACTAAGTGTGGCCAGGGTTTGTGACCAAGTGGCTACTATACAAAACTGGACATACCCCATTTTCAACACTCTGGGTTATCTACTTCTCAAAATGATATGCCATGTGGGGTACTTTTCATACCTGGGCTGCCATACCCTCTCAAATTCAACCTAGGCCCAGCAAACCAATCTGGCAAATTTCAAGTTGTAAAACCTGAAATGGGCAAACTCTACATTTGACCGTGTAACTTTCCAAAAAGTAAATAAAAATGCAACATGGGGTACTGTTGAACTCGTAACACATTGCCGAACACAAATATCAATGTTATAGGCCAGTAAAAGGTTGACCGAGCAGGATATTAGCAGCAAAATAACAGTTTTCGTGTAAAACAAATGCAAAACACAATCATGAAAACTAAGTGTGGCCAGGGTTTGTGACCAAGTGTCTACTATAAAAAACTGGACATACCCCATTTTCAACACTCTGGGTTGTCTACTTCTCAAAATGATATGCCATGATGGGGTACTTCTCAAACCTGGGCTGCCATACCCTCTCAAATTCAACCTAGGCCCAGAAAACCAATCTGGCAAACTCTACATTTGATCGTGTAACTTTCCAAAAAGTAAATAAAAATGCAACATGGGGTACTGTTGAACTCGTAACACATTGCCGAACACAAATATCAATGTTATAGGCCAGTAAAAGGTTGACCGAGCAGGATATTAGCAGCAAAATAACAGTTTTCGTGTAAAACAAATGCAAAACACAATCATGAAAACTAAGTGTGGCCAGGGTTTGTGACCAAGTGTCTACTATAAAAAACTGGACATACCCCATTTTCAACACTCTGGGTTGTCTACTTCTCAAAATGATATGCCATGATGGGGTACTTCTCAAACCTGGGCTGCCATATGTTGGAGATACAACAGCATATATTATACTATGGACTGCAGGTGGCGCTGTTAGTACAGGTTAAATGTGTTCTAAACTCGTTGGTATATGTTCACAGGAAATAAGTCTCTATTGTCTCTGCTTTACTTCCTTCTTCCTTTCTAGCTGTGTGATGATGAAGCATCCTGATATATATCCAGTGACTAATCTGTTATAAGTTGTTTTATTGCTATATGCACAAAGTAAAGTTCTCTACTGCAGATTCACAAGACTCCAGTGCCTCTTTCATACATAACCAACAGGTTATGGGCCCAGACACTGAAAACGAAACTACAAATCAGTAAGTGCTGCAGCTATCATCCAAATACCTGCTGTGTGTGAGGAAAGGAGCTGCATCCAATATACTGAAAGATGGCAAGTGGCTCAGATGTGAAATATGCAATAGCAAAGCTAAACAATACCAATTATCAGCTGTGGAAGTTTAAGCTGGAAATGCTGTTATCCAAAGATGATCTGTGGCAGGTGCTGGATACAATCAGACCCACTGACAACCCAGAAGAATGGGACAAAAGAAACAGGCAAGCAAAAGCAGTTATAAGCCTGTTAGTGGAGGATGATCAACTAATCCATATAGAAAAAGAAAAACAGCTAAAGGTATGTGGACTGCGCTACAGAAACTGCACGAGCGTTCAAACTTAAACAGTAAACTATATCTGCTACTGTACTGTATAAGATGAGGCTGGAAAAAGGCCAGGAAATGTGTGAACATGTGAACGCTATGCTGGAAATTGTGGAGCAATTACGTGCAATTGGAGAAGAAATAAAAGACAATCATGTAGTGGCATTACTATTATGCAGCCTTCCAGAATCATATAGTGCCCTGATAAACGCTCTAGAAACCAGACCAGAGGAAGAACTAACACTGGAATATGCTAAAGGGAAATTAATTGATGAATACAACAGAAAGAAGGAAAATATACGTGGTGAAGAGAATGACAACACAGAGTAGCTCTAAAGGTGAATGAAAACACAAAACAAAACAAAGAGACCAGAGTGTGTTTTCGCTGCAAAAGGACAGGTCATTTGAAATATAGTTGTTCAATCTGGAAAGCAGAACAGCGAAGGAGAGAGACATTCACAAAAGAAAGAGCTAAGCAGCCACACAGGAAAGCAAAGACACAGCGTGGAGTGCAAGTTTTAAAGTAACTCAGAATACTACCCCGCATGGATGGTACATTGACTCAGGAGCAACAAGTCACATGACCAGTGATGAGACCTTCTTCACAGAAATTAATTTTAATACAAAAGACAAAGTCTTCCTAGCAAATGGGAAAAGTATTACATCAGAAGGTAAAGGTCAAGGATTTCTGAACTGCATCACACCATCAGGAGGTAACCGAAGCATCCTTGTAAAGAACGTTCTGTATGTTCCAAGTCTAGAAGGAAGCCTCCTATCAGTAAAAAACCTTGCTAACAATGGACTTACAGTACAATTCCGAGGTAATGAATGCACAATTCGAAACAGAAAAGAAATCGTTGCAAAAGGAAGGTTGAATGAACACCTATACAAAATCGTCACTGAACGTGTTCAAGTCAAAACAGTCACTCATAATCCACATGACAAGTGCATCCATCTATGGCACAGACGATTGGGGCATCGAAACTCAGAAGCTATAAAGGAACTTTCTAAGAGAGAATTATCAGAAGACATGATAATGATACCTTGTCCAAAGTTGATGAAGTGCACGTGTTGCATCAAAGCAAAGGCCACACGTACACCACTTCCACAAGCCAGTCAAAGAAAAACCACTAAACCCATGGAACTTATACACAGTGACGTGTGTGGACCAATGAAAACCCCGACACCCAGCGGCAACAAATATTTAATAACCTTCATTGATGACTATTCCAGGTACACAACGACATATCTGATGAAACACAAAAGTGAGACAACTGATAAACTTCAAGAATTTGTAGCGATGACTAGCAACAAATTTCAAAGGAAACCCGGAATAATACGCACGGACAATGGAGGGGAATATATGGGTAAAGAAGTGGAATCATATCTAAAGAAACATGGTATCATACACCAGACAACCGTACCGTACACTCCAGAACAAAACGGTGTAGCTGAAAGAAAAAATCTCACTCTTGTAGAAATGGCCAGATGCATGCTTTCAGATGCCAACCTACACAACAAGTACTGGGGAGAAGCAATAATGACTGCAACATATCTACAGAACAGACTACCATCTAAAGCTATTGAAAGTACCCCTTATGAAATGTGGAACAGATCAAAACCTAGTATAGGTCATATTAGAGTGTTTGGTTGCAAAGCATACGTTTACATTCCAAGTGAAAAACGCTCCAAGTGGGAGAACAGAGCCATAGAAGGCATTCTAATAGGCTACAGTGAACAAAGTAAGGGATACAGAATCCTTAATCCAAAGACCAACAAGGTCACAGTAAGCCGCAGTGTTTATTTTGATGAAAGCCAAACATCAGAAATAATGACTCCCGAAAAACACGAAGAAAAGGTGCCGATTGAAATAGCAAGAGATGCTGACCAAAAGGAAACTGTGCAGGAGTCAGACCAAGAAGTGGAACTCACAATTGATGACTTAACTGTTCACAATCCAGTAGAACCGACAGAACAACCAGAAATCAGAAGATCTACTCGGACAACAAAAGGGATCCCACCGCGCAAGCTGTCATACACTGTTAAGACACATGAGACATTTGAACCAACATCTTGGGAAGACATAGATAAACTACCAAAAGGGGAAGCCAATCAGTGGAGAAAGGCGGCTGAAGAAGAACTAAAATCACTTCAGAAAAATGAAACCTGGACTCTCACAGAGCTCCCTCCCGGTCACAAAACTATAGGAAGTAAATGGATTTTTAAAGTGAAGTACGACGCAGAAGGAAACATTCACAGATACAAGGCAAGAGTAGTCGCCAAGGATATTCCAGAAATATGGAGAAGATTATGATGAAACATTTGCTCCAGTGGTAAAGCACACAACCATTAGAACATTCCTCAGCATTGCAGCTGAAAAACAAATGCAAGTGAAGCACCTGGATGTCAAAACAGCTTTTCTATATGGAGATATCAAAGAGGAACTCTACATGGAGCAGCCACCAGGGTTTAATACAGGACAGAACCTTGTGTGTAAACTGCAAAAGAGCATCTATGGTCTCAAACAAGCAGCAAGAATGTGGAATGAAAAAGTGAACGAAGTACTCACAACAGAAGGATTTTCAAGAAGTAACGCTGATCCATGCCTGTATTCAAAGAATCAAGACAACAAATGGATCTACCTACTAATTTATGTTGATGACATCATAATTTGTTTTGAACAAGAAGGGGATTATGATCAAATAACTAGCACATTGAAACAAAACTTTGAGATTAAAGAGCTTGGGAACATTGCTCACTATTTAGGAATCCAAATCGAGAAAGAAGAAGACGGAAGTTATCTTCTTCACCAAAGTCAGAAAATTACAGATATTCTAGCAGAGTTTCACATGCAAGATGCAAAAGAGGTGAAAACGCCTATGGAACCAGCTTATCAGAAAGACAATGGAATGGAAAACTTGTTACCTAACAATGAGAAGTACCGCAAAGCAATTGGAAAATTGTTATACATTGCAACTGTGACAAGACCAGACATTGCCGCAGCATTGAGTATACTCTGTAGAAAAGTTTCAACACCCTGTCAACGTGATTGGAATGCCGTAAAAAGGGTGATACAGTATCTAAAAGGAACAATTCATATGAAACTGCGACTGCCAGCAACACCCAATGCAAACTTAAATACAGAAAAAATGGCGTCGCGCCCATACTCACTTATTTTTGGAGCGGCGGCAACTGCCAGGAGTAACAGCCCAGTAAATGTATAAAACATAACAAGGAAGGAGAGTGTCATCTGCGCTCATTCCTATGTGTTCCATGTACAACAAAAATGAGGTTTTGTTTGTTTCAATGGCCATTGCAACGTAAGCCCACTCGCCACTTCAAGGCACCTCTTTAGAGTGGGTACCTAACAATTGTAACCAAAAGGCCGCTCTACTGAGCAGCTCAAGTCCCTCCAGCTGCTTTTCAGCAAGGAGAGACAAAGATGGTGGGTTTTATATACACGCACCAAGCACTTCCCATTTGGGATCAAAAACAAAAACATGGAAAGAGGAACAGCTGCAAAACGACGGACTGGTGTTACAAGCATGATATACATAAATACAGAAAAAATGGCGTCGCGCCCATACTCACTTATTTTTGGAGCGCGGCAACTGCCAGGAGTAACAGCCCAGTAAATGTATAAAACATAACAAGGAAGGAGAGTGTCATCTGCGCTCATTCCTATGTGTTCCATGTACAACAAAAATGAGGTTTTGTTTGTTTCAATGGCCATTGCAACGTAAGCCCACTCGCCACTTCAAGGCACCTCTTTAGAGTGGGTACCTAACAATTGTAACCAAAAGGCCGCTCTACTGAGCAGCTCCAAGTCCCTCCAGCTGCTTTTCAGCAAGGAGAGACAAAGATGGTGGGTTTTATTTATACACGCACCAAGCACTTCCCATTTGGGATCAAAAACAAAAACATGGAAAGAGGAACAGCTGCAAAACGACGGACTGGTGTTACAAGCATGATATACATAAATACAGAAAAAATGGCGTCGCGCCCATACTCACTTATTTTTGGAGCGGCGGCAACTGCCAGGAGTAACAGCCCAGTAAATGTATAAAACATAACAAGGAAGGAGAGTGTCATCTGCGCTCATTCCTATGTGTTCCATGTACAACAAAAATGAGGTTTTGTTGTTTCAATGGCCATTGCAACGTAAGCCCACTCGCCACTTCAAGGCACCTCTTTAGAGTGGGTACCTAACAATTGTAACCAAAAGGCCGCTCTACTGAGCAGCTCCAAGTCCCTCCAGCTGATTTTCAGCAAGGAGAGACAAAGATGGTGGGTTTTATTTATACACGCACCAAGCACTTCCCATTTGGGATCAAAAACAAAAACATGGAAAGAGGAACAGCTGCAAAACGACGGACTGGTGTTACAAGCATGATATACATAAATACAGAAAAAATGGCGTCGCGCCCATACTCACTTATTTTTGGAGCGGCGGCAACTGCCAGGAGTAACAGCCAGTAAATGTATAAAACATAACAAGGAAGGAGAGTGTCATCTGCGCTCATTCCTATGTGTTCCATGTACAACAAAAATGAGGTTTTGTTTGTTTCAATGGCCATTGCAACGTAAGCCCACTCGCCACTTCAAGGCACCTCTTTAGAGTGGGTACCTAACAATTGTAACCAAAAGGCCGCTCTACTGAGCAGCTCCAAGTCCCTCCAGCTGCTTTTCAGCAAGGAGAGACAAAGATGGTGGGTTTTATTTATACACGCACCAAGCACTTCCCATTTGGGATCAAAAACAAAAACATGGAAAGAGGAACAGCTGCAAAACGACGGACTGGTGTTACAAGCATGATATACATAAATACAGAAAAAATGGCGTCGCGCCCATACTCACTTATTTTTGGAGCGCGGCAACTGCCAGGAGTAACAGCCCAGTAAATGTATAAACATAACAAGGAAGGAGAGTGTCATCTGCGCTCATTCCTATGTGTTCCATGTACAACAAAAATGAGGTTTTGGTTTGCAATGGCCATTGCAACGTAAGCCCACTCGCCACTTCAAGGCACCTCTTTAGAGTGGGTACCTAACAATTGTAACCAAAAGGCCGCTCTACTGAGCAGCTCCAAGTCCCTCCAGCTGATTTTCAGCAAGGAGAGACAAAGATGGTGCCTTTTGTTACATTGTTAGGTACCCACTCTAAAGAGGTGCCTTGAAGTGGCGAGTGGGCTTACGTTGCAATGGCCATTGAAACAAACAAAACCTCATTTTTGTTGTACATGGAACACATAGGAATGAGCGCAGATGACACTCTCCTTCCTTGTTATGTTTTATACATTTACTGGGCTGTTACTCCTGGCAGTTGCCGCGCTCCAAAAATAAGTGAGTATGGGCGCGACGCCATTTTTTCTGTATTTATGTATTCATGCTTGTAACACCAGTCCGTCGTTTTGCAGCTGTTCCTCTTTCCATGTTTTTGTTTTTGATCCAAATGGAAGTGCTTGGTGCGTGTATAAATAAAACCCACCATCTTTGTCTCTCCTTGCTGAAAAGCAGCTGGAGGGACTTGGAGCTGCTCAGTAGAGCGGCCTTGGTTACAATTGTTAGGTACCCACTCTAAGAGGTGCCTTGAAGTGGCGAGTGGGCTTACGTTGCAATGGCCATTGAACAAACAAAACCTCATTTTTGTTGTACATGGAAACATAGGAATGAGCGCAGATGACACTCTCCTTCCTTGTTATGTTTTATACATTTACTGGGCTGTTACTCCTCTGGCAGTTGCCGCCGCTCCAAAAATAAGTGAGTATGGCGCGACGCCATTTTTTCTGTATTTATGTATATCATGCTTGTAACACCAGTCCGTCGTTTTGCAGCTGTTCCTCTTTCCATGGTTTTGTTTTTGATCCCAAATGGGAAGTGCTTGGTGCGTGTATAAATAAAACCCACCATCTTTGTCTCTCCTTGCTGAAAAGCAGCTGGAGGGACTTGGAGCTGCTCAGTAGAGCGGCCTTTTGGTTACAATTGTTAGGTACCCACTCTAAAGAGGTGCCTTGAAGTGGCGAGTGGGCTTACGTTGCAATGGCCATTGAAACAAACAAAACCTCATTTTTGTTGTACATGGAACACATAGGAATGAGCGCAGATGACACTCTCCTTCCTTGTTATGTTTTACCCAATGCAAACTTAATTGGATATGTAGATGCTGACTGGGCCGGAGATATCACAGACCGCAAATCTACTACTGGTTACATCTTCCAGTACGGAGAAGGAACCATCAGCTGGTCTAGTCGAAAACAAGCGACTGTTGCACTCTCTTCAACTGAAGCAGAATACATAGCAGCAGCACATGCATGTCAAGAAGCAATTTGGATTCGTCAACTTCTATTAGACATGGGACTGGATATGTCTAAACCGATACCCATCTTTGAAGACAACCAGGGATGTATAAAGTTGACACAATCAGAAAGGATCAACCCTAGAACCAAGCACATAGACGTAAAATATCATCTGCTCAGGGACACACAAGAGCAAGGACTTATCGATATTCAGTATTGCCCATCAGAAGAGATGACTGCAGATGCACTCACCAAACCGTTGCCAAAGGAACGTTATTGTTTTCTTCAAAAGAAGCTGAATGTTGTATGATTATGCACATGCTGTTGAGAAGTGGTGTTGGAGATACAACAGCATATATTATACTATGGACTGCAGGTGGCGCTGTTAGTACAGGTTAAATGTGTTCTAAACTCGTTGGTATATGTTCACAGGAAATAAGTCTCTATTGTCTCTGCTTTACTTCCTTCTTCCTTTCTAGCTGTGTGATGATGAAGCATCCTGATATATATCCAGTGACTAATCTGTTATAAGTTGTTTTATTGCTATATGCACAAAGTAAAGTTCTCTACTGCAGATTCACAAGACTCCAGTGCCTCTTTCATACATAACCAACACCATACCCTCTCAAATTCAACCTAGGCCCAGAAAACCAATCTGGCAAACTCTACATTTGATCGTGTAACTTTCCAAAAAGCAAATTAAAAATGCTAAATGGACGGTACCGTTGATCTCGTAACACATTGCCGACCACAAATATCAATGTTGTAGGCCAGTAAAAGGTTGACTGAGCATGATATTAGCAGCAAAATAACAGTTTTTGTGTGAAAAATGCAAAACACAAATCTGAAGACCAAGTTTGCGACTAAGTGACTACTATAAAAAAAACAAAACGTACACCATTTGGAATAGCCTGGGTTGTCTACTTTTCAAAATGGTATGACATGTTGGGGTACTTTTCATACCTGGGCTGCCATAACCTCTCAAAGTCAACATAGGGCCAGGAAACCAATCTGGCAAATTTCAAGTTGTAAAACGTGAAATGGGCAAACTCTATATTTGACCCTGTAACTTTCCAAAACCTCCTAAAACCTCTACATGGGGGGTACCGTTGAACTCGTAAGACCTTGCCGACCAGAAATATGAGTTTTTTAGGCCAGTAAAATGTCGAGGGAGCATGATATCATCGGTAAAAGAACAGTTTTTGTGTGAAAAATGCAAAACACAAACATGAAGACCAAGTTTGCGACTAAGAGACTACTATAAAAAAAACAAAACGTAAACCATTTGGAATAGTCTGGGTTGGTCTACTTTTCAAAATGGTATGACATGTTGGGGTACTTTTCATACCTGGGCTGCCATAACCTCTTCAAAGTCAACATAGGGCCAGGAAACCAATCTGGCAAATTTCAAGTTGTAAAACGTGAAATGGGCAAACTCTATATTTGACCCTGTAACTTTCCAAAACCTCCTAAAACCTTTACATGGGGGGTACCGTTGAACTCGTAAGACCTTGCCGACCAGAAATATGAGTTTTTTAGGCCAGTAAAATGTCGAGGGAGCATGATATCATCGGTAAAATAACAATTTTTGTGTGAAAAATGCAAAACACAAACATGAAGACCAAGTTTGCGACTAAGAGACTACTATAAAAAAAACAAAACGTACACCATTTGGAATAGCCTGGGTTGTCTACTTTTCAAAATGGTATGACATGTTGGGGTACTTTTCATACCTGGGCTGCCATAACCTCTCAAGTCAACATAGGGCCAGGAAACCAATCTGGCAAATTTCAAGTTGTAAAACGTGAAATGGGCAAACTCTATATTTGACCCTGTAACTTTCCAAAACCTCCTAAAACCTCTACATGGGGGGTACCGTTGAACTCGTAAGACCTTGCCGACGAGAAATATGAGATTTTTAGGCCAGTAAAATGTCGAGGGAGCATGATATCATCGGTAAAATAACAGTTTTTGTGTGAAAAATGCAAAACACAAACATGAAGACCAAGTTTGCGACTAAGTGACTACTATAAAAAAAACAAAACGTACACCATTTGGAATAGCCTGGTTGTCTACTTTTCAAAATGGTATGACATGTTGGGGTACTTTTCATACCTGGGCTGCCATAACCTCTCAAAGTCAACATAGGGCCAGGAAACCAATCTGGCAAATTTCAAGTTGTAAAACGTGAAATGGGCAAACTCTATATTTGACCCTGTAACTTTCCAAAACCTCATAAAACCTCTACATGGGGGGTACCGTTGAACTCGTAAGACCTTGCCGACCAGAAATATGAGTTTTTTAGGCCAGTAAAATGTCGAGGGAGCATGATATCATCGGTAAAATAACAGTTTTTGTGTGAAAAATGCAAAACACAAACCTGAAGACCAAGTTTGCGACTAAGTGACTACTATAAAAAAACAAAACATACACCATTTGGAATAGCCTGGGTTGTCTACTTTTCAAAATGGTATGACATGTTGGGGTACTTTTCATACCTGGGCTGTCATAACCTCTCAAAGTCAACATAGGGCCAGGAAACCAATCTGGCAAATTTCAAGTTGTAAAACGTGAAATGGGCAAACTCTATATTTGACCCTGTAACTTTCCAAAACCTACTAAAACCTCTACATGGGGGGTACCGTTGAACTCGTAAGACCTTGCCGACCAGAAATATGAGTTTTTTAGGCCAGTAAAATGTCGAGGGAGCATGATATCATCGGTAAAATAACAGTTTTTGTGTGAAAAATGCAAAACAACAAACATGAAGACCAAGTTTGCGACTAAGTGACTACTATAAAAAAACAAAACGTACACCATTTGGAATAGCCTGGGTTGTCTACTTTTCAAAATGGTATGACATGTTGGGGTACTTTTCATACCTGGGCTGCCATAACCTCTCAAAGTCAACATAGGGCCAGGAAACCAATCTGGCAAATTTCAAGTTGTAAAACGTGAAATGGGCAAACTCTATATTTGACCCTGTAACTTTCCAAAACCTCCTAAAACCTCTACATGGGGGGTACCGTTGAACTCGTAAGACATTGCTGACCAGAAATATATGTATTTTATTTCATTTAATGCTAAGCGTACAATGTCATTCACACTAAAAATACAATGGAGAACTTTGAAAATTGCAAAATTTCCTTTTTTCTCAGTTTTTTAGGTTTTTTTTCATACTATAATATATTTATATATAAATCTTTGATGGAAGATGAAAGCCCTATTTCTCCTGAACAAAATGATATATAATAAGGGTGGTACACTTAATATGTAAGAGGTAAATTATGGTTGAACAGCGAATAGCTGAAATTCTACTTTTAGAAGTGTTCAAAAGTGTTCCAAACTTGTAAAATTACTCCCGTCCTTAAGGGGTTAATCGTCATTAATATTGTGAAATTGCAGACTTATGTAAACATCAGCTTATCGGTTTGTCCCCTTAGTCGTCAAGGGCGTTGTTACAGGACGTTTTCAGGATGTTCCAAGATGTTCCAAAATATTCTCTTCTTGATACTAGAAAGAGGAACTACATGTGCTACAAAACAATCGGTTAAGATAGCGTGTTAAGCAATAATATAAATTTGATTCTTATAAAAACAGTTTAATTAACGTTCTTTTCTTAAAGCCGCACTGTTATTTGGAATGGGCATTTTTCTAAGCTTTCCTTTATTTATTAAAGCAGATACATATTCTTGTCCATAACAGAACCTGCAGGTCGGCAGAGTGATGCGCGGAAGGAGACTGGGGACTTTTTTCCCCCAGTCTCACTCTGCTCCCGGCGGCCAGAAGCAACGGACCGGACCGCCGTTCTTGCCGCAGGATGAGAGGTGAGTATGTGATTTTTTTGAGGAGGGATTTTCAACTGGTGCTGACTGATTCTGCAGAAACGCAATCAGTTAGCACCAGCTCCAATCTGTGGATAACACTTTTGAGTTAACCACAGCAGAATGTAATTAGCGTTAGGATTTTGTAATCCTAATGCTATTTAACACTTCACGCTCCCATGTTAAGCATAGAGAGCGCAAAGTACAGTAAACTCGCTCTTAAAAGTGCAATCTCCGAATCGCTAATGAGTTTTTTAACCTGTTAGCGTTCGGATTGTAAAATGGCCTGCCCGCGCTAGGGCCACTTAACCTAAAGTTAACGCTCACAGAGCTGAGCGCTAACGTTAGTGTTGAGTATGTAATAGGGACCTTAGTCTGCAGAGCTATACCCAGCCAAGCCATGTCAATCTTCATCCAGACATTGTTGAATGAATCAGATAACTCTGCCATAGTTTCCTTTCCACTTTTTCTTGTTTGGAAAGAGAGTGAAATCATTACTTTCTTGCCCAATCTTGAAAAGGTAGTGCCTGACGTCTTTCGTTGTTTCTTGAGACAAATCAGTAGCTGTTCCATCTAGCCTATAAAGTGATGTTTAGTGGGTGAGGACGAATAAGTTATAGACGTTTGCAAGAACAAAAATCTGGTTTGTAATTTTCGATTTCTCTGAAAGTCAGGATCGCTTCGGTTTGCCTGAATTTCATTGGACATTTAATTCCAGTCACCGAAAATTCTTAAGAAATATTTAATTTCATTAAAATCTATGTTGCTAGGAAATAAGCCCATGTGCACCCACTGCCGGTTACTTATTTATTTATAAAGTATTTTACCAGGAAGGATACATTGAGATTCCTCTCGTTGTAAATCCGTGTTTCTCAAATCCAGTCCTCAGGTCCCCCTAACAGGCCAGGTTTGCAGATATCTGAAGCACAGCACAGGTGATATGATTTGCTGCTCAGTGATTGCAGGATTCAGTCTGCGTTTCCCCAAGATAATCCTTAAAACCTGGCCTATAGTGGGTCCCGAGGACTGGAGTTGAGAAACCCTGACTTAAATAGTGAACTAGTCATGTGGTTCACTTTTTAAAAGTCTCCAATGTTGGCAGCAGGTGAGGAGTTAGTCCGGAGAGAAAGTGGGCTGCAATAAATTCCCTGTAAAGCTGTAGAAGTGGCCAAGACAGAAAGATGCAGGTCAGTAACTGAGGAGAACATCAGTGAAGGATGTTAGCTTCACTTCCTCTGTGCCTAGTGTAATCCTTTGAAAGTTGGGTGTAATGCAAGGATTTTAATCATAAACTCTAAATCAAGCCAAACAATAAAGGAGATATTGGGCATCCTTGCTTTGTTCCTCGGCTAGCCATACGGATTGAGAGCAGTGCTTTAATAAGGTTGTCTACCAAAAAATGGAAACGGTTTCCATTTCAGCAAACACTTTCAGCATCTCAACTATTTACTAGGGAATTTTTGCAGCTTGTATTGCTGACAAGACCTTTAATACATTAAGGGCTCTATTACATTCTTCTTTAATGCAAAAGGGCATTAAAGCGAGGGGCAAAACCCTTTGCGCAGAACGTCGTATTACGACGTTCGCGCATACGATGCGTGTTAATGTCTAACGCGAGTGACCCTGCACGGACCTTGCACGAACGCAAGTTGGTGCGTGCATCCCATACTTAACATTGTGAGGGCAAATGCGTTTGTGCGCTGCTACGCAGATGGTATTACAATCTAAGCGCAACTTTTTACGAACGACGTTTGCGCACATAATTTTAATGTCTTTGAAAAGCTGGTGGTAACTGCAAATCTGAACGTCCTGACTGAAGCTAAATACACCAGCACGAAAAAAAAATACAGCACAGTATAGATACACATTCTACGCATACCCAAACCATAAAATAGAGAGGTTGTGAGTGTTTTTATTATTGCTGCAGCATATACACACAGATTGATTTTGACAGGCGCGAAAATGAACGGGAGACAATTGTGGTTCTTAATTCTGATTGCCCACCGATTTCTGCACGCAACGTTAATGCATGTGCATTTTTGCACGTCTTTTTTACGCGCGATATGTTTTGACGGATGAAAAAATGCGCTTGGATCGTAATACCTGCGCTAATTTACGCGCGTTAACGTTTAACGCTGCACGCAAAAAAAATTGCGCGGAGAATGTAATAGAGCCCTAACTGTTGAATGTCTTCATCTGAGGAATCCAGTTTGAGCTGGACTATTGGGTTTGGCAAGGGGTAACTGGAGGTGTATTGCTATAATTCCAAACAGTGGTTTAAAGCCTCAATTAAGTAAGGAGATAACATGGAAATAGTTTACATTGTCTGGGTTTAATCCAGTTTTAAGCAGGACAATTGTTCTAGAATATTTGAAGGTAATAAAATATATAATTGATTAGATTTTGGAGTTGGGGGATGACGATTGGGGCTAAATGTTTGTAATTTGTCAAAGATGATCACTATATCCATATCAATACTTTAAATATAAACATAGGAAATCATAGGTAGGATCTGTAGTGCTATTGCTACTACAATACATTGTGCGAAATTAGTCCAGTTGTATACAGGTCTGAATACTCTTGGATAAGTATTCAGGCATCCTAAGAAAAATGTAAATTATTGAGTAGTCAGATATTCAGTAACACGATAATTAAAACCATCAATTCTCAGACACCAACATCCAAATCAATTACATAATATAGAAGGATTTAATTTTTTGTATAGATAGTTAATCTGTTATTGCCTGTACAAATATATTCTTGTGAGAGTTGTATCTCAAAAACAAAACAAAACAAAAGAAAACGAATTTAAATTCTCTTATGAATTTCATCAAAATAAACCACACTAACATAAGATTGATTTTGATGTTGTCAATAAAATTGAACTACCATGTCACTTTGATTTTTTTAAATGGATATAGGGAAAAGACATTCAGTATGACTTCTTTATTAATTTTGTTTCCCTGCACAGATTTAACTAAACTGTTCCATTTGGGGAAAATAGGAAATTTTTGAATACAATTATTAAGAATGCAGCTTTCTTTATCATTTATTTACAGATCCCTGCTCAGTGCAAAGTTGTTCATTTAACATTGTTATTCGGTTTTCCATGCACCGTTTACATTCTCTGCCTTTTCTGGTTACATACTGCGGTGCTCACGTTTTACGCTACTGATGTTATTTACTGATTCAATCTGCTTTTCATTTCTTAACAATATATTTATATTTGGTAATATTAAAATAGGCAACAAATTAGTCAATTATGTCCCAGAATTGAAGTTTTCCAATCACCTTATTTTTATAGCTCTGCATGCTCATGTATAGCTACAGAAAGCTGATTCTTTTTGGTATTTTTTTTAATAATCACCCTAGTTGTAAAAAAATTATTTTAGAGAATATATTGTATTTAACTTTAAAGTGGACATGTATTCGACAGTAGAAAAATCACTACACAGATGTAGGGCAGTATTACAAAGCTGGTGCTAATTTAGCCAGAGCTTTTGGAAACTTAACAACTCCATAGACTAGGGGCTACATTACATTCTGGGTGCTAACGTTAGCGCTCACCTGAGTGAGCATTAACGTTAGCCCAGGTAACCAACGCAAATTACAATCCAAACGCTAACGAGTTAAGAAACCCATTAGCGTTTGGAATATTGCGCTTTTCAGCGCGAGGTTAATATACTTTGCGCTCCCTATACTTAACATGGGAAGCGCAAAGTGTTAATTAGCATTAGGATTACAAAGTCCTAACGCTGATTAACGTCCGGACCAGCTGCGGTTAGCAAAATGTTAACCACAGCCTGGACTTGGTGCTAACGGATTCCGCTGGTGCAGAATCCATTAGCACCAGCAGTAACCACCACCAAAAACTCCAGATCCTCACCTACTATCCCGCGGCAAGGACCGCGGCTCTGTCTGCCTCCTCCAACTGGCGGGAGCAGGGAGAGACTGGGGGAAAAAGTCCCCCAGTCTCTCCCTGCAGATCACTACGCTGACTGCGATATCCGGCAGGTCATATGACAGGCACAGGAGAAGCTCAATGGAGTCCTATGGACTCCATTGAGTGGATGCTCGCGGCGGTGCGTAATGCTGTCACATGCATCCCGGGGCTTAGCGCCCGCTAACAATGCAGGCAGCTTTTTAAGCGCATGCATTGTAATCTCCCATTAAAATGGGGGCTCTAGGGAGAAAACTACGGGCACAGTTTTTTCTCCCTAGTGCCCCAGTTTTAGCAGGAGGATTGTAATGGAGCCCTATAATGGCTCTGGTAAGGTTACAACAGCTCTGGTTAAGTTAGCCTCAGCTTTGTAATACTGCTGTAGTGTTGCGCAACATAGTTGATAGAAAAAAGGTGTTTTGTAACAATTAGCAGTCACAGGAGAATCAGAGATTTAACCCTGAATAACATGAACGTGCTGGGCCACCTAAACAGATGGATCACCTTTTCTACATGAGAACTGGTGAAAGAAGTGCAAATATATGTGAACAAAGATAAAACATAACTTATTGTCATTCAATAGACAGAAATAAAAACTGATCATGATCATGATCCACAGACAAAAACATAGATAAAAACACATACCTCTGTATATACTCCTATATGATTGCTAGTGCAAAATTTACTTTATTAGGTTTAGCACTAGCAATCATATAGGAGTATATGGAAGGAGGTGTGAAGAGGAGACAGCAGGACAAGAGAGCAGGGCTAGCTGTGCAGCAGCCAGGGGGATACCTCTTCTTTGGTAAGATTCCCCTAGCTGATTCCCATGGGCAGCAATTTCCTACCCTGCATGCCCCCCTCCTCCAGCTCTCCCTCTGATCTCAGGGGGGCATCCAGGGGAGGAAAACAGTACACAGTGGGGTCAAAGAGAGGAGAGTCACAGAGAGAGGGATGAGAAAGGGTTCACAAAAAGAGAGAGGGGTCACAGAGAGAGAGAGCGGGGTCACAGAGTAAGAGAGAGGGATGAAAGAGAGAGGGGTCACAAAGAGAGACAGGTCACAGAGGGAGAGGGATCACAGAGAGAGAGAGAGAGAGAGAGGAGTCACAGAGAGGGATGAAAGAAAGGGGGACAAAAAGAGAGGAGGAAGAGAGAGGTCACTCAGAGAAGGGCAGATAGAGGGGGGTCACAGAGAGAGGGCTCACAGAGAGAGTGGTTGGAGAGAGGAGAGTCACACAGTAAAAGGGATAACAGAGTGGGGTCACAGTGAGAGAGAGAGGGGTGAGGTAAAAAGAGGGGTCGCAGCAAGAGGGAGAGGGGGTCAGAGAGAGAGAGAGCTCACATAGAGAGTGAAGGGCCACACAAAGAGAGGGATCATAGAGATGTGTGACAGAGAGACATACGGATCACAGAGAGTAGGGCCATAGAGGGAGTGATCATAAAGTGAGACGTGTGACAGAGAGAGGAGGTTAGAGAGAGAGAGAGAGAGGGGTCACACACTGAGAGGGAGTGTGAGAGAGGGGGATCACACTGAAAGAGGAGTCACAGTGAGAGAAAGAAGAGTCAAGGTGAGAGGGGGTGTCAGAGAGAGCGTGATCATAGAGAGATGTGTGACAGAGAGAGGGGTTACACAATGAGAGAGACTCGAGAGGGGTCACACAGTGATAGAGAAGGGTGAGAAAGAGAGAGAGAATACACAGAAATGAGAGGGGCTACAAATTCACACTGTATATTACTGTGAGTTTTATTGCTGTGGCGCTCTGTGATACGCTCACACATGCCTCGTTTTTGTTTGCGTTTTTTGGGGAGGGGCAGCATTTAATTCTTGGATCCAAGCAGCACAGTTGCTTGGGCTGGCCCTGAAAGTAGTAGATGTAGAAACCCTGAAACATGTGTAGTGCTCACTCCCGGAGGAGCCGCTGAAATTGAACCTCTGGTCAGTCTCCCCGCACTAGGGAATAAATATACTCCAGCACCGTCGTGGATTTTATAAATTATATAGTTTACTGGATAAACTGGCATATAATGAGTAACACGGTATATATATATATTTACAGTACTTCGTAATGCGGGAAACGCGCAGCGGAAAAGAGAAAAATATATCTTTAACCCCCTTTGTGGTTGGGGAGTGAGTCCCGTACGGGTTCAGTTCTTCTTTCTACCACTGGAGCAGACATCTCTTCGGAGTATGATCCTTCCAGTGAAGGCATAGAACTGTAGTCATAAGATTCGACTTCAGGAGCTACAGGGATTTCAATAGTCTTGGGGGCTTCTAACTGAAATTCAGGAATACGAAATTTATCTATTTTATACATTGTAACATACGATCAGAAAGTATATCTTATTCGTTTAAATACATTACCACATTGGATATACTCACTATGTGATTAGGTTACCTTTGAACCCGGAAGTAAACGATTAGACACACCCTAATTGAAAACCTATTGTATCTATATAAAGAAAGACCTGTGGAATGCCTCTGATTGCCCCTTTTTCTCTTATGGACTGATGAAGGCACGTGAGTTGCCGAAACGCGTATCCTCCACCATTATCATTCTTCTTTTTTCCCTTCCTCCCCACCCTTTATTTTAGATTTTCTCAATAAACCACGTTATTTTAACTTACCAATTCGTTGTTTTGCTGCTGTTTTTTTGGTCTATTTACTTTATTTGCCCTTCTGAGCCAGTAGAAGACCACTAAAGAGGTGCAGCTAAAGAGGTGACGGTGCCCACCGAGCAAAGGAGCACTGCATGCCATTAAGCTGAGCCTGGAACAAGGCTCCACCATCGGTGAGTGAGACTAACCCTATTTCTACCAATGTACCCAGTCACCACTCAAGTTGCGCTATGAATACTTTGTCTTTCTATATCCGAGGTGAACAATAATTTTAAAAGAAGGGAAGAGGCCACTCTATATTTGGCCCAGTGCATTTCGAACCAGAGCCTGGACCATATAGGCTCTGGAAAGTGTAAGTGTGCATTTTTCTCGCATCCTTCCATGACAAATTTATCTAGACAATATTGCACTATTTTTCTGTCTCTCTCTCTTTTTTTTCCCCTTCCCCGCATTTCGAGAACGGTGAATCTACTAGAACGCAGAATCCACTAGGACAACAAGGATAAGATCCATCTCTCCCCCATTTGGAGGATTCTCGTATACGGACGCTATAAGTGAGAGGCCTACACAGTTATCAACAAGCCCTCCTTCTATTTATTCACGTATAAGACTGCTTTTTAGCCTTTTTAGACTTTTTGCACTATCTTTGGACTATTTTTATAACCTTTTTTGTGCTATTTCAATTGCACTTTATATTTTCACTTTGCACAAGAAGTGTGTGTTGTTTTTTATGCCCTTTTTATGTACTTTTATGTTTTTATGACCTGTTCATATATTCACACTTTATAACGTGCACAACGTTTTTAGCTGTTATTTGCTCCATATGCACTTTTGATTGCATTTGCACTACTTAAAATAGCACTTTATCATTGGTCTCCTCCTAGACTGTGCTCCTAGCCAGCACTTTTCTAGCTGCTCACACCATATGCACTTTTGATTGCATTGCACTTTCCGAATGTTTACTTAAGATAGCACTTTACCAATTGGTCTGTTCCTAGACTGTGCTCTAACATTTCTGTTTCGCACTAACCCGGATTTTAACGCAAATTACCTCCCTTTTGCGCCACTGGAGTAACTCCCACTTCTTACTGTGGTGGATCACTGGGTCTTCATAGATAAAGGCGGAAAACCCGGTCTCAAACTCTGTCAGGCACCACCTGCGCTCCGGCCTAGTCACTGTCCAGTTCAGCTACACTGCGTCTTGCTTCTCTCACTCCTAGGCGCGCTCTGCCAGCTCTTTCCACGAGGCTCAGGATGTCAGCGTCTCTCCCCCACCCACTTCCTGTCCCTGCCCGCAAAGCATGCCGGGAAATGTAGTCCCAATGTTCAGTGTCTCACATCGCGCTTGTCTCCCTCCAGTGGCCAAAAATAAGTACTACACGGCAGGGGATTTAAAACCAGCGCTACACTCTCCCCCTCCTAGAACTCTTGGGTCTCTCCAAGGAGGTACAACAGTTGCATTACATTTTCCACATCTATTAGGCAACATATACAGGCTCAGCAGCAAGCATACAGTGGGTTAGATACACTTCCTCAAGTTGACTCATGCTTTGGACTACCTCAGCTAACATAGTAGACACGTCGGGCAACCTTCGCACTGTGGTGACAGCTTCTTCAGTGCTATGTCCTGGTGAGTCGTAGGTGAGTCGCTGGGGCGGTCGAACAGAGCGTTTTGGTTCAATCAGTTCCTCTTCAGGTGGAAGTACTATAGGCGCGGGTTCAGTTCTTCTTTCTACCACTGGAGCAGACATCTCTTCAGAGTATGATCCTTCCAGTGAAGGCATAGAACTGTAGTCATAAGATTCGACTTCAGGAGCTACAGGGATTTCAATAGTCTCGGGGGCTTCTAACTGAAATTCAGGAGCCTCAGGCCTCAAATTACTTTCCCACCTTTCAGGAACTGAGATAACCTCTTCAGGCTCCGGTGAGCGCAGCCAGTCCAGACAAAAACTCTCTTCCTCACTGTCCCTTTCTCTCTCTTCGACAGCCCGGGTCTGCTGAGACCGAGTAACAGGAGGCAAACGTGGAGCAGGCGGATTTGGCAGAGAAAGTTCGTCCCCAACTGGTATCCTCACAGCCTCTCTCAAAGGTAATAAATGATTCCGGTGCCAGTTCTTAAGAGGCCCAGCCTTTCCATCCGGCCGGATTTGATACACCAGCAGACCCGGCAGTTGCTTGTAGACAATGTAGACCTGAGAACTCCATCTATCCGCTAACTTGTGCCTCGCAGCAGCACCCAAGTTCTTCAACAAAACCCTATCACCGGGTTGTAGATCCTGTATCCGAACTTTCAAGTCATAGTTCCATTTATTCCTTTGTTCCCTGTTTCCTGAGGTCAAACGGGCCTGTTCAAACGCAGAGGCCAGATTCGTTTGAAGTCTATACACGTAATTTCTATGGGAAGCTACCGATGTCTGGTCCAGAGATAACCCAAACGCCAAATCAACCGGCAGTCGAGCCTCTCTTCCGAACATAAGACGGTATGGTGAGTATCCAGTAGCGTCACTCTCCGTACTGTTATACGCATGCACCAGCGTAGCTATGTGACGACTCCAGCTCTGCTTCTCTGTGTTTGACAGTGTCCCCAGCATATTTAGCAGCGTGCGATTGAACCTTTCGGGTTGAGCATCACCTTGAGGGTGATATGGTGTAGTTCGGGTCTTTTGGATTCCCAGCAGTTCCAGTAATTGCCCAACAAGCCGGCTTTCAAAGTCTCTACCCTGATCAGAGTGTATTCTCCTTGGTAGGCCGTAGTGAACAAAGAACTTTTCCATCAGAACTTTCGCCACCGTTGGAGCGCGTTGGTCTCTTGTAGAAAAGGCTTGGGCGTAACGTGTGAAGTGATCAGTCACTATTAGAATATTTCCCTGCCCACTAGCATCTGGCTCTAAGCACAGGAAGTCAATGCACACCAAATCCATGGGTCCTTGACTTTGCAGATGGCTCATTGGAGCAGTTCGGGTCGGTAGGGTCTTCCTTTGAATGCACCTCAGACATGAATGGCAGTAACTTTCCACTTCAGCTCTCATGCAAGGCCAATAGAACCTGTCTCGCACCAGCTTAAAAGTCCTTTCTGCTCCCAAATGTCCATGCTCATCATGTAGCGATCGCAGTACACTCTCCCTATGTTTAGTGGGAAGGAACAACTGTTGGGTCTCTTCAGCATTGGTAGAGGGGCCCCTTCGGTAGACCACCCCATCCAACATCTTCAACCGCTCCCACTCTTTGTAGACCAATCTGGCTCCATCTGGGGAATTGGTCAGCAGAATTTCCCGCTGGTTCACAGTTAGGGCCTTTATGGTTAACGCAATTAAGGGGTCTCTAGCCTGATCAGCTTTCAGATCCTGTTTTGAAAAGGTAGGCAGACTTTCATCCCTCAACTGCGTAGGGTTGCAGTAGAACTCCGGAATAGCCGCAGCCATGTCTCCTATGGCCTCCGCTTCAATCCCTCCCTTGACCCGGGGCTCTGCTCCTTGACACAAAGCTTGTACCCCATCTGGAGTTAACTGAGTCCATTCTGTAGTGTTGGGTCTTCTCGACAAAGCATCAGCATCTCGATTATTCACCCCAGGGCGATATTTCAGGCTGAACCGAAACCCTGACAGAGCGGCCAACCACCGATGTCCCGTTGCATCCAGTTTTGCAGTAGTAAGGACGTAGGTAAGAGGATTGTTATCTGTCTTTATCACAAACTCGGCCCCATACAGATAGTCCTTTAGCTTGTCTACCACTGCCCACTTTAAGGCTAGGAACTCCAACTTGTGGGTAGGATAGTTCTTTTCTGAAGGCGTAAGGCTCCGGCTCACATTATTATTATTATTATTATTATTCTTTATTTATAAAGCGCCAGCATATTCCGCAGCGCTGTACAATAAGCACAGTATAGACAGGGTTACAATACAGTGAACAACATTTGACAAACAGTACAGGAGGAGATGAGGGCCCTATTCCCGTAGGAACTCACAATCTAGGAGGTTTGGGGTTGGCTACAGGCCTCAGTAATCCACCATACTCTTGATACAGGACTCCTCCTAGGCCTGCTCTGCTGGCATCCACATGTAACTCGTACGGCTTGTGAGGATTCGCATAGGCCAAGACAGGAGCTTGAGTTAAGCTCTCTTTCAGCTTCGTAAAAGCACCCTCACATTGACTAGTCCATTCTCCCTGGATAGGCTCTCGAGCTTTCCTTGGCCCTGGAGTTGACGGATTTCGGTCAGAGACCTTGCAGCCTTCTTCGGTGCTTTCCTTCTGTAGGAGCTTGTTCAGTGGTTGAGCTATTTTTGCGAATCCTCCTACAAATCTTCGATAATAAGAGCAGAACCCCAAGAAAGATCTAAGTTCAGTAACGCTTCGGGGTCTAGGCCAAGAAGCTACGGCCTCCAACTTCCGAGGATCTGTCGAAACGCCTTCTGCTGAGACCACATGTCCCAGATACGTAACAGATGGTAAACAGAATTGACATTTCTCCAGAGATAGTTTCAATCCCTCTTCATGGAGCCTCTTCAAGACCTTCTCCAAACGTTGTTCATGTTCTTGCAGAGTCTTCCCGAACACAATTATGTCATCCAGGTACACTAATACTTCGATCAGATTCATGTCCCCGACTGTCTTCTCCATTAACCGTTGGAACGTGGCTGGAGCCCCAGTAAGGCCTTGAGGCATTCTGTTAAATTCGAAGAACCCCAATGGGCAGATGTACGCAGTCTTCTCTTTGTGTTCAGGATGCATTGGTATCTGGTGATAAACGCTTCGCAGGTCTAGTACACTAAACCATTTTGCTCCCGACAAACACTGTAAGGCATCTTCTATCCGAGGAGTAGCATATTGATCTGGGATGGTTCTCCGATTCAGCGTGCGATAGTCTATGCATAGGCGGACAGAACCATTCTTCTTCCGGACCATTTCTATTGGAGATGCATATGGACTCCTGGACTCTTGGATCACCTTGGTTCTTTGCAGTTCATTCAACTGTTCTCTTAGATCATCCAAGTCTCCCAGCGGAACTCGTCTTGACCTTTCACGAAACGGCTTTTCCTCTTGTAATCAAATGTGGTGCTCAGTACTTTTAGCTAGGCCCACGTCGAACTCATCTTTCGAGAACAAGTCTCTCCACTTTAGAACTTGGGACTGAAGACGTTTCTTCCATTCAGGTGAAAGGAGCTTCCTTGGGGTAGAACCTTTCATCTGGAATCTCTTTATCCACTCCCCCTCCTAAATCGGTAGGAGAGAGGGGCGTAGCGGACGCTACTTGCCCGATAGGCATTCGTGCTTTAAGGACTACTGGAGAATCAGACACATTGCACACGATGACTGAGACTCTTCCTCGTGTTCTTTTCAAAGCTTTAATGGAGATTATTTCAGGGATTACTTCAACTCCGGCTTCACTCCCATGATTAAAATCGGTTTCCAGTACCACATAGGGCCCTGGTTGCGATCCGTTCAACTTGACTGAGGCCCGGAAGCTCGCTACTTCTCCCGATTGCAGAACCTTTTCTGTTCCTTCTAATCTCCATAGGCGCCCCACTTCGGCAGGTGCCTTCTGTTCTTCGACCATTCTCTGATAGACTGGACGTAACATTGGGTGTACTCCTTCAGTAGAACCTTCTTCCAATACGATAGGTGTCAGGAGACGTCGCACCAAATCAGTATTCGTCCCCACTATCATGGAACTCCTGTTTGCCCCTGAAGGCCGAGGACACACAATGGCCAATGCATCACAACCTCCGGACTGTCCGATGACTTCGGATCCGATCTCCAACTTCACCTGTAGATACCCGTCATAAGGGAGTTTCTCAGTTCCGATACCCCATATTTCCAGATCCTTCAATTTCTGTAGAGGGATGTGCTTCAAGTGTTTCTCATAGAAGTCTCGGTAGATCAATGTCACTTGAGCCCCTGAATCCAACAGGGCTTTAGTGTAGACTCCCTCCACTTGGATTGGCACAATAGGGGAAGGACCTATCAGCTGGTCAGGAAACTTGGTGGTGGCACCAGGACACTTAGACCCAGTTTGTTGTACCCTGGCCTTCTTCTTGGCCCATGTAGGTTTTGGGTGTGCATTGCTTCCCCATGACATAGGTCCGGATGCTAAGGGAGTGACTCTTTCAGTCCTGGCAGGCTCGGCAGTTGGCCAGACCTTGGGCCCTCTCGCCCTCTTAGTCCTGGCTTGATTTTTGAAGCGTGTTTCAACCTTCGGGCACCCAGGTTGCTCCTTCACTTGTGCCCTCTGGCGTTTCCCGCCGGAAAGGTAGATAACAGTCCTTCCAAAGCTTTCAAGAACTCCTCAACTCTATTTCCTTCAGGCTTTTGGCTTTTGCATTGTGCGCGGAAGTGGCCCATTTCTCCACAACTGAAACATCTCTTTTTTGAAAGCGGAGACGCAGTCGCCTGCTGTGATTCGGTTGAAGGACCCTGGCTAGACGCCACAGCAACTCCGGTTGTCTGCATGCCTGTAAGGAACTTCTGCATCTCTGTCTGTGTCTCTGTCACCTTCAACAATACTCGGCACAGTTCCGCGTGTGCCTGTTGCAATTCAGCTTGAGCTTCTTGTACCTTCTTAACAGTTTTGTGCAACTCGCCATGTGCAGAGAGGTTTAATTCTTTGACAGCCTTCTCTGTGGATTTAAAAGTGATCAGATGCTCTTATTCGTCCACGTCGGATCCATAGGCATCCAACGAGTCACTTTCAGGCTGCAAACATTCATTATGCCTCACAGGTTGCGCGTAAGCTCTTTCTCCTCTCCTGAAGGATTTTTCTTCCAGCAAAGCCTCCTCCTCTCTGACAGCTCGGATCAGTTCCAGGTACTTCAGTTCTTGATTACCTTCCCCGCTTCTCAGCTGCAGCATCACTGGATCTAGAGGTTGAGCGCCCCTCAGGATCTGTTTTATTTGGATCTTATCTACTTCAGCCGGTTCGGCCCCTTTCTTGAGGAGTATCTGGTGCAGAATCTTATCTAGGCGCCTCATATATTCAGTCATTCTCTCACCTTTCCACTGGTAGGTGTGTTCATACTGATATATGAGCTCTGCAGCCTTTTCCGTTCGCCCAAAAACTTCCCCCAGAACATTTAAATAATCTAAAGCAGTGCAGTCTTTCTTACTCAATTTTAGGTTTCTTACAGCCTCTGACGCAGGTCCCTTTAAGCTCTCAGTGATCCTTTGCTTTTTCTGTGCTTCAGGGACGTCCCACTCATCCAGAGCCTGCATCGCCTGTTCCACCCATTCTTCGAAGGTTTCTTCTCCCGCCGGAGTTGGTACGTTTCCTGTAAAATTTCTCAACCGTCGATAACCAAAGTTAGTGTGCGGAGGGCTTGTTCTCTGACATTTAGCCAGCAAATCTCCAATAGCCACTATAAATTCAGGCACGATCATGGCCAACGGACTGGGCGCGGGAACACTCGCGGATTCGCCACGTGGCGCACTTGGCTGAATCAGTCTGACTTCCACCTCATCGGTCAGCTTCACGCTCGCACTCTGAAAACACACTGGAACACCCTTTCTTCACTCAGAAAGAACATATGTGTGAGAGGTATCTGGGTTCTCTTTAATGTCCAGGATTAACCCCCGATGATCTGGTGTCAGCGCGGCCATGGCCTAGCGAATCTGATCTTCGGCCCAAGTGTCTGCAGGAATATCCATGACTATACACAATTCTAACTGACTACTGTGCTCCTCACACCACTTGGCAGCAGTGTCTGGATCCATATTTAACCCTTTAAATGCAGTTTTTCCAGAGACTGGATCCCGGAAACGAGCCCCCACGTGTAGCGCTCACTCCCGGAGGAGCCGCTGAAATTGAACCTCGGGTCAGTCTCCCCGCACTAGGGAATAAATATACTCCAGCACCGTCGTGGATTTTATAAATTATATAGTTTACTGGATACACTGGCATATAATGAGTAACACGGTATATATATACCCCCTTTGTGGTTGGGGAGTGAGTCCCGTACAGGTTATGTCCCAAAGAATGTATGTGTGTGAGTGTATTGGTACCTGGGTACAATATTCAACTGGCCAGTGAATTATTTATGAGGTATCTTCGACTAGTCACGTTGGGGCCCTGTGGGTTTTGAAACAAATTGCAGCGTGCTTTAGATTTTTCACAACGGCCTGGAAGGCCTCTCACCCATCCGCCAGATACTCTGATTTGGCGAATTGCCTGCTTTCTGGATAGCCGAACGGCCAAGAAAGGTAACCGAATGCTGAATTTCAGCGTTCAGTTACCTTTCTCCAGCAATTCGGATCTCTTTGAATAACCCTGCAAATCTGCTATTTGGTCAAAATTGTTCTCTTCTACTGCCAATTCTCCTGAGTTTCACCTTTTATTGAATATACCTGTATGTTGTACCCCTGTGTAAAGCAATAAAATCATATACAAAATACATGAAAGGAGTGATGCATAATTTTACGAGTTAAAAAGTTATTTGATTTATCATTGTTAACGGAAGTGCAGTGAATAGACATTAAATAGAGATGCATTGTATTGCTTGTTATTTCCAATGACAACTTGTACAGATTGAACAATGCATGGACTTCATATGGAAATTACCATTTCAAATGTTACTGAGCTGAGAGTGTATAAATTAACTTATGTGTCATAAAGAGGAATAGTCAATTATTTTGAAATTAAATATTAGTATGATGTATGCGACTTATTCCAATGGCTTCAGATAACGTGTGGGGGACATCACAGGGCCCTATTCCATAGTTAACACTAACGTCTGCAGAATTTCCTCTAGTGTCCTCATGTTATTGTGGCAACATGCTAGCTCAGCATCTCGCCCCAGAAGTCTCACCTCTCATCCCGTGGTGAGAACGACAGCTCTATGCGCCTCTTCTGGCCACTGGGAGTAGAGTGAGAGTGGGAGAAAAAAGTCCCCGATTCTCCCTCTGTGAATCACTCCGCCGGCCTGCAGGATCTCGCAACCGGAATGAAAGCCTCAATGGAGTCCTATTGACAAAAGACAAGCAGGTGATGTGATTGTGATCAGTGATGTGAGGTTTAGAAGTGGCAGCTCCAACGTCTGTCATTATGTCATGTTTATTAATCATTTCTTAATTCAGGATTTTCTGTATTGCTCCCTACAAATCCAAGGAATCAAAGACAGTCAACATATAAAATATTTATTCCCAATAGCTACATATGTTTATGTCTTTCACTTTCTACAATGTCTAGCATTTATTACAAGAAAGTCTGTGCTAGAAGATTTTTAAATGGACACTACCACCAAAAAATTTACAGGGTAATTCAAAGAGATTCGAAAAGTCACCGCACGTTCGGTGACTTTTTGTTCTCTTCAATTCGGTTTGTTTTGCCAATCCCATTTCGGTGACCCTGCGGTGTATTCAGCAAGCACCACAGGGCCCCCAAATTGCAGGGAAAAGCTGCCGCAAACTTGACGAAAACTAACCGCAAAACCTGGCGAATGCTTGCCGAAACCCCGCAAAAACATCTGGATTAACCTGCCGAAAACCATGGAAAAACCCGAGCAGGAGCCGATCGCAGCCTCCGGAAAAAGCTGACACAGCAGAAGAGGTGTGAATAAATTAGCAAAATAGTTTGCATGAATGTTTGAAAAGTGAAACGCTGTTTGCAAAGAAACTACTGAGCAAAAATGTCTGAAATTTACACATGAGGTCCAGGGAATGATAATAAAAAGGGCTGTTACAGAAAAAATAAGTAAACTTAAAAAAGAAAATCAAAAAAAAATCTGACTTTTAAAAAAAAAATCCAGAAAAATGCTTAAAATATCTTAAAAAATCTATAAATAAAGAGACTCTTTACTGCAAAATTTTATAATGAACGCTTTATTAGATATTGAATTAAAATGGGAATATTTTTAACATTGAAGCCTATGGGATTCTCCTGAATAAACTTGCCGAATTAAACCACCGAATGGCAGGGCATTTCGGGAACCTTTCACTGCTGGTTTTTGTTCTCTGAATAGCCGAAGCAGTGCTTTTTCATGGGGATTTCACTGCCCTCGAACAGGTACCGTATGTGCAGGCAATTCGCCAGGATTTGGCGAATTGCCTGCTCTCTGGATAGCCGAATGGCCAAGAAAAACGATTTTCAGCGTTCGGTTACCTTTCTCAAGCAATTCGGATCTCTTTGAATAACCCTGTGGGTGTTCAGCTGAAGCGTTGCTGGTGTAAATAAAATACATCCTTGCTTCTGGAGTGCCGGGTCCCTGCTTTATGTTTTTCTGCATAGCGGTGGGTTCCCTGTTCCCCTGGGCATCCAATTTCCACTGGCACTCTGTAGATTGTGCGGATCTACAATCCGTTGCATCGTATCCGAGTGTCGTCATCCCCTTACTGCTTCTGTATAATAAAACAAAACTACAAATTGCATTTAAACATGAATGAGTGCAAAACAGTCAAAATGAGCTCAGCAGATGAAGTGAAATGGCTCAGCAGGGAAGGGCTGCGATCCTCTCTGCTGCTCATGGGCGGCTGCAGCTTACTGCTGTGGAGTGGTGCAGCCGCGATTGATAATAGAAGAGAAAATCAGTAATAGTAAGAGCAGAGATGAATGGCCGATGCACTTTAAGTGAGAAAGCCGAGTAGCTGCACTATGGGCCTCTGGGTTGTACTTGCCCCCCTAGACCAAAAGTTGCCAGTCAGTCCCTGGTAACGGCATATTGGGAGGTGAGAAGAAGGGGGCAGAGACACACCCAATTCTTCTGCTCCAGACCAATGAAGTCCTTAATCCAGCAATGCTCCCAGCATCTGTACACACTGTTGGCTGCAGCAAGAAGGGGATCGAAGCTCTCATGACATCGAATTATCCAGAGGCGCGTTCAGTTCCTCAGCCGCTGCAAGTGCTAAGTTAGGAACTTGGCACTGAACACTGTGCTGCAGCTCAGTGCTCAGCACTGCTACCTTAGCACTTGCAGCCAAGTAGAGAAGTGCTGCAGAGTATTTGAGTGTGACATGGGAAAGATGGCCGCCTCCACGGAGCAAATAATCCAATAAGGAAATGCTCAGTTTGAAGTTTTTGTGGCACAAAACACCAAATATTTATTGGAACATGGTAAACATTAACACTAAAGTGGGAATAAAATGGACAACAGCGGATATTGCAGAAACAGCACCTTTCATTAAGCAATCCTAATGCTTATGCCAGTTATTGATTACGGAGATGTAGTGTATGCAGCAGCCCCGAAAACACACCTTCAGAAACTTACCACATTGTATAACTCATGGTGCCGCTTTACGCTACACTGTAACTACATGACCCACCATTGTGACATGTTAAAAGAGCTTAACTGGCCGTCGCTGGAGTCTAAACGCACCCTTCACCTTTCCAGCCTGGTGTTTAAGAGCTTTTCTGGGAAGCTGCCACCCTATCTGAATAGACTGCTTCCTCCAGCAGTTCCCTCATCCTATAACCTCCGATCCAGGACCTGCACCTTATTGCAATACCACAATACAAAAAGACAGTGGCTCGGTCCTCATTTTCCTACAGAGCACCGCAGTTATGGAATAACCTCCCAGACACCATCAAATCTTCCCCCAGTCTTAAGTCACTCAAGAGCTCCCTATTAACATACCTCAATGCGGAATGCACCTGTAAACATGTAATATAATGACTATTTCCTACATATTTATTTTCTGTTAATCTGTATATTTGTGTTTTTTTTTTTAATATCTTGCATTGTATTACTTAGTATTTCTGTAACAACTGTAACATTTTAATGTTCTTGAACCCAGGACGTACTTGAAAACGAGAGAAATCTCAATGTATGCTTCCTGGTAAAATCCTTTATAGATAAATAAATAAATCCTCTGCCCTTTTGCTTCAATATTCACAACCAAAGCGTTCAGTGAGACTGCTGCAGAAAACTCAACTGAACTGCTCTGTGGGAGCCTTACTATTTAGATCTTCTGAAACTGCCAGGGTTCACAGTGATCGCTGAGAGCAGTCTGACGATCACAAACAAAACCATTGTACCGATATGTCAACCCTCACCTATGCACTCCTTGGTATCTATGTACCCAATGCTATGTGCAACAACAAAAGGTTAAATGACTGAAAAGGTAAAATACAACCTACAATACACTGAATATAAAGTATTGTAAAACTATAATAGAGCTAGTGGTACAAAAGAAAATATATATATATATATATATATATATAAATATATATATACAGTCAGGTCCAGAAATATTGGGACAGCAACACAATTCTAACATATTTGGCTCTATACACCACCACAATGGAGTTGGAATGAAACAAACACAATGTGCTTTAACTGCAGACTGTCAGCTTTAATTAGAGGGTATGTACATCCAACTCAGGTGAACGGTGTAGGATTTACAGCAGTTTGCAGATGTGCCTCCCACTTGTTAAGGGACCAAAAGTAATGGGACAATTGGCTTCTCAGCTGTTCCATGGCCAGGTGTGTGATATTCCCTCATTACCCCAATTACAATGTGCAGATAAAAGGCCCAGAGTTCATTTCAAGTGAGCTATTTGCATTTGGAATCTGTTGCTGTCAACTCTCAAGATGAGATACAAAGAGCTGTCACTATCAGTGAAGCAAGCCATCATTAGGCTGAAGAAACAAAACAAACCCATCAGAGAGATAGCAAGAACATTAGGCGTGGCCACAACAACTGTTTGGAACATTCTCCAAAGGAAGGAATGCACCGGTGAGCTCAGCAACACCAAAAGACCCGGGAAACCACGGAAAAAAACCTGATGGATGACCGAAGAATTCTTTCCCTGGTGAAGAAACACCCTTCACAACAGTTGGCCAGGTCAAGAACACTCTCCAGGAGGTAGGTGTATGTGTGTCAAAGTCAACAATCAAGAGAAGACTTCACCAGAGTGAATACAGAGGGTTCAACACAAGATGTAAACCATTGGTGAGCCTCAAAAACAGGAAGGCCAGATTAGAGTTTGCCAAACAACACCTAACAAAGGCTTCACAGCTCTGAAACAAGATCCTATGGACAGATGAGACCAAGATCAACTTGTACCAGAGTGATGGGAAGAGAAGAGTATGGAGAAGGAAAGGAACTGCTCATGATCCTAAGCATACCACCTCATCAGTGAAGCATGGTGGTGGTAGCGTCATGGTGTGGGCATGTATGGCTGCCAATGGAACTGGTTCTCTTGTATTTATTGATGATGTGACTGCTGACAAAAGCAGCAGGATGAATTCTGAAGTGTTTTGGGCAATATTATCTGCTCACATTCAGCCAAATGCTGCAGAACTCATTGGACGGCGCTTCACAGTGCAGATGGACAATGACCCAAAGCATACTGCAAAAGCAACCAAAGAGTTTTAGAAGGGACAGAAGTGGAATGTTATGCAAGGCCAAGTCAATCACCTGACCTGAATCCCATTGAGCATGCATTTCACTTGCTGAAGACAAAACTGAAGGGAAAATGCCCCAAGAACAAGCAGGAACTGAAGACAGTTGCAGTAGAGGCCTGGCAGAGCATCACCAGGGATGAAACCCAGCGTCTGGTGATGTCTATGCATTCCAGACTTCAGGCTGTGATTGACTGCAAAGGATTTGCAACCAAGTATTAAGAAGGGAAAGTCTGATTTATGATTATTATTCTGTCCCATTACCTTTGGTCCCTTAACAAGTGGAAGGCACATCTGCAAACTGCTGTAAGTCCTACACCGTTCACCTGAGTTGGATGTACATACCCTCAAATTAAAGCTGACAGTCTGCAGTTAAAGCACATTGTGTTTGTTTCATTCCAACTCCATTGTGGTGGTGTATAGAGCCAAAGATGATAGAATTGTGTCAATGTCCTAATATTTCTGGACCTGACTGTATATATTTCAATACCATTGAACTTGTATGCAATAAAATGTAAAGCAGTTGCTTCTGTTTTGCAGTATAATACATTACTCCATTCCATACAATGCCGAAGGAGTGACATACCTCTACACTATAATAACCATGCTGATTGAGTTTGCTGTGGGCTTTGTAGAGATCATCAACTCAGCGGGATGCCAGAATAAATACATATAACAAATAGGTCACAGTGCTTTTGTTTTGCAGGCATGAATACGAAATGATTGTAAATTATATGATTATGGTACAACAGGCAAAACCTCGTGTAATTGTAGGTAAATTAGATTTACCTTTTAATTGTACTGTTTTTATTACCATTATCATGTATACAGTACCATCAGTTTCTGCAGCGTTTTGCAATAAGGAGGAGGAATTAAATGAACCAAATAACAAACAAACTTAGAACCTCTAGATGTTCATGGCCTCAGAATCCTTTGAATGTGATAGATGACCAAGGAATTATGGGAGTTGAAGTTCAGAAACATCACAGGGGCTGGAGTCTGACAGTCCGAGTTTAAAGGGTCCCGCTCAGATGGCACAGAGTTTAGTTCATTGTGTGGCGAAGCCGAATACCCTGTTAAATTGGCCAATTTCCATCAATTTATGAATTTCAGCGTAATTGTCAAATAATGCTATTAGAACTATTCATAATAAACATACCTTCTCTGTTCTGCTTGACATATCTGGTGAATCGATGCACATTACATTACATTTGGCTCAATAAATCTAGATTGCAATTCTGGATACAGTGCTAACATACTCAGTAGCGCTGTACAATGGGTAAGAAAAACCAAACATATAATTAACAAATAAGTTTAGAGAGACACAGAGCAATATTACAATCTTAACGCTAGCGTCAGTGCACAGCTATGTGAGCGTTAGAGCTAGGTTAGGTGGCCCTAGCGCAGGCCGCCCATATTACAATCCGAACGCTAACGGGTTAAAAAATCCAGAGATTGCACTTTCAAGCTCGAGCTTACTGCACTTTGCGCCCCCTAAGCTTAACATGGGGAGCGCAAAGAGTTAATTCACTTTAGGATTACAAATTCCTAACGCTAATTACGTCCCGCTGTGGTTAACTGAAAAGTTAAACACAGTTAGGAGCTGGTGCTCACTGATTCCGCTTCTGCGGAATCAGACAGCACAAGCTGAACCCCCCCAAGAATAAATCCAATACTCACATCTCATCCCGCGGCAAGAACGGTGGCCTGATCCTCCGTTTCTGGCTGCCAGGAGCAGAGTGAGACTGGGGACAAATAGTCTCCGTCTGCATCATTCCGCTGACATCCAGGATCTTGCGAGAGGGAAATACTGCAGGTCAGCTGACCCGACAGCACAAGCCTCCATGGAGTCCTATGGACTCCAAGATGGGATACTCGGGGCAGCGAAATCAGCGCCTGCACCTTAATATGATGCTAAAACGGGGACGCTAAGGGGAAACATGCAGGCACAGGTTTTCCACCTTAGCGTCCCTGTTTTAGCGGGCACAATGTAATATTGCCCACAGAATGATAGATAAAGAGGAACCTGCTCAAGAGCTTACGATCTAAGAGGACTGGGGTGACACACAGAGGTGCTGGTAAATAGCAGAGTATGATAAGTAATGGAATGCAGGGGGGCTGTGTGGAATGCAGATCAAAGAAAGGTACAATGGGGGTAAAATCTAGATAATTGTTAAAAAGATGACAAAGTTGATCATAGTTGTAAAACTTTCATATACAATTGTCATATCAGGCTTAAAGTTTCTGTCATACGGAAAAGCTGTTTTAGATACTATTAGCTTAAGTTCAGAAATAGAGACAACAGGGAAAGCAGACATTTCTGCCACGCAGCATAATGCCCAACACCATTTATCTCTGCTATGAATATAATATCACACGTCACTGTAATGATACAGAAGTGAGATTCAATAGCTTCTATTATGAGCATTTATGTAATTTACCTTTAAATATATGATAGAGCAATTTAGCCAAATGCCACAGATACAGCTGCTAGTTTTGTGCTTTCTGAATGTTTTATTGATCTGTAATCCATGTTTGCAGGCTGTAATTTTGTATCTATTATATTCATGTTTCCACCATTTACTGCTAAAAGCTAGGGAGAAGAAAACCTTTGAGTTTATTTTCTGAAAAACAAAAAGTACTTGAGGAATATAGGAATATTACTTACTGTCCTAATTTATAAAAGTGAACATTTGTTGTTTTTCTTGTTGATGTTATGAATTGAAAACATATATCATATCAAACAAAGTCATCACAGAATCACCTTCATCCCTTCCCTCTGCTGCCCTGAACCAAGTATTCAAGCTTACTCATCACAGAATCACCTCCATCGCTTCCCTCTGCTGCCCTGAACCAAGTTTTCAAGGTATCCACTAGGGATGAGCTGTTCGGGTTCGGACAGTTCGGAGTTCGACCCGAACTTTGGCAGTTCGAAAGTTCGCGAATAACGAACTTTTTGGGCGTGTTCGGTTCGGGTTCGAAAAAAAAAGAAATTTTGAAAAAAGTATAGAAAATGCTTAAAAAAATACTAAAAAATCTAGAAATAAAGAGACTCTTTACTGCAGAATATTATAAGCAACGGTTTATTAGATATTGAATTAAAAACTAATGTGTACGTGGAAAGATTATCAACTCTAAATGACCTCTGTTCAGAAACGGGCATAACACCAGGTGTTTTTAGTCTGGTAATCAATTTGATACATTGTACAATATACTGAAGGTGGGGTGGTGTCTGCTTCTGATTGAGATTTGAGAATTAATTTCCCTAAAACATCCTAATATGCTGCATTTAACTGGTGTTTGAAAAAAATCTAAAGCAATGTTATTTTTCCCCTAGGGATTAAACATTCACAGGGTTATTCAGAGAGCGGTGAAAAGCAGGAGAATAACTGGAGAAGTGAAAATTCTAGGTCAAAATAGCCAAACCAGAAAAATTCTCCCATTTATCTCACTTTCCAAATCGACTATTTGGTCTAGATTGTTCTCTTCTCTTGCCAGTTCTCCTGGCTTTCACCTCTCTCTCAGGGTTGTTCAGAGAAAGGTGAAAACCAGGAGAATGGCAGGAAAAGAGAACAATCTGGACCAAATAGCCGATTTAGAAAGTGAGATAAGGCTAGGGTCAGACTAACGCATTTCTCGCAGCGACCGTCAAAAAGTGCGTCCGAACGCATTGCCTTATTTTTTCACGGATTGCGAGAAAACGGTCATACGATGCGCATTTTTTGTGTGTGATTTTTTACGGATCCAAACCAGGAAACTTTGGGTGTCTGGACGTTATGTTGGCCGGACATGAGCAGGGTCTGACGTCTCCAAATCACGCACACACGCCGCTAGTGGACGCAGTGCACTCTGTACGACTGGCTCCCCATCCACTGCAGAATTAAGTTCAAAATCCTTATCCTTACCTACAAAACCTTCACTAACTCAGCTCCCCACTACCTGTCCTCACTAATCACCAAATACACCCCAGCCCGCTCCCTAAGGTCAAACAGTGACCTGCGCCTAGCTTCTCCCCGCATCACCTCTTCCCATGATAGACTGCAGGATTTGTCACGCGCAGCCCCCACTCTCTGGAACACTCTCCCTCGTACTGTCAGACTTTCCCCTAACTTCTCCTCCTTCAAACGCTCCCTTAAAACATTCCTATTTAGGGAAGCCTACCACCCAACTCACTGACGCAACCATCAATCACTCTCACCTTACAGTCCTCTCCTCCTGTTTCCAACCCCAACCCTCCCAGATTGTGAGTTCCTATGGGAATAGGGCCCTCATCTCCTCCTGTACTGTTTGTCAAATGTTGTTCAATGTATTGTAACCCTGTCTATACTGTGCCTATTGTACAGCGCTGCGGAATATGCTGGCGCTTTATAAATAAAGAATAATAGTACTAGCGGTTCTGCGTTCTCGAAAAAATGCGTTCATTTTCCCCTTGCGTTGCGCAGCCAGACTTTCATGCGACCGTACTTCGTATATTGGCCGTCATTGCCCGTCATTTGCTGCTAGTGCGGCCGTGATTAAGGGCGCCTAAACACACGTTAAAAATTCGCTAGTCTGACCCTAGCCTAAATGGGAGAATATTTCTGGTTTGGCTATTTTGACCTAGAATTTTCCATTCTCCAGTCATTCTCCTGCTCTTCACCGCTCTCTGAATAACCCTGACAGGGTTATTCAGAGAAAGGTGAAACTCAGGAGAATGACTGGAGAATGGAAAATTCTAGGTCAAAATAGCCGAACCAGAAAAATTCTCCCATTTATCTCACTTTCCAAATCGGCTTTTTGGTCTAGAAGTTTCCATTCTCCTGCTTTCACCGCCAAAAAATCAGTAAACTTTTTCTGCGTGTCCAAAAATGTCTCCTCTTTTCAAACAGACTGCCGCCCCAAGCAATTGTTTTATAGATAGATTAAAGGAAAAGCATTTACCGTTATTTGAAATGTCATTTTTTGTTTTTTACATATTTTTATACATCCTAGAAATCCGCCACTTCACGGGCAGGTTATGGGGACCTCCTAGGCACGATATTTGAAGGAATTTTTTGTTTTTATTTTTAACCCTTATTTCATGGAAAACTCACTGTCCCTTTAACCCTTTCGCTGCTGAGGCTTTTCCCGCCTCTGTGCTGAGGTCATTTTTACCGGTTTTGCTCATCATGTTTAAACGTGTTTTGAAGGCTTATTTTAGTATATGACCCAGACATATTATATATCGTTCTTTCCGTCAGACTCGGTAGATTCATAATATGTCATTATTATATGTATACGTTATGTCATGTCTGTATATTATAACAAAAAATGCAATAAAATATGTATTTTCAATAATTTACAATGTGTAAAGTGTTTTTTTTCACATTTTAACATGCGACCAATTGCGGTTATATTTTGTATGGGGGGCGCTTGTTAAAAAAATTAGAGATGGGGTCTCGTTACATTTTTTTTTGGGGAAAATTACACTATTTTTAACAAACGCACCGCATACAAAAATCGTTAGTGCAGCATCATTGTTCACATTATAATTGAAATGGGAACAATATTGCTGCATTAACAAACCAAAAAAAAGAAAAAAAAAGTGTTTATTTTTTTTATAATTTTTTTTTTCTTTTTTTTTTCATTTTTTTTTTTTTGACAAACTTTTTCACTTTCATGTTTGGTATCGTTGGAACGGCCATGCTCTGGCCGATCCAACCATACCAAACATTAACCCCTAACTGCCACGGATCGGGAGATAGGGAGTTCATTGGAACTCCCTATCTCCACAGTTGGTGGCAGTTAGGGGTTAAGTCCAGGACTGGCGTCATCGTGCATAGCACGATGACGCCAGTCCTCAGGGGGAGTTCCCGGAGGCTTGGCCGACATCCAAGATGTCGGCCAGCTCCGGGAAAGGATCGCGAACCGGCGCTTTTCAGCGCCGATTCGCGATCCAGCTCCCCAGGGGTTAATGCCAGGCACCATTTGGAAGGGCAGGCTGTGCCCTTCCAAATGATGCCTGGGTTAACCCCCGCAGAGCCGCCGATCGGGAGGGAGAGAGGTCCGAAGGACCTCCCCCCCTCCCTTTCAGGCGCCTCCTCCGCACATGCGGGGGGGGCGCCTGAATTAGGTGTCATCGCGCTGCCGCGATGACACCTAATTCCGGCGGCTGCGGTCCCGGATGCCGGGCTGACATCGAGGATGTCAGCCCGCACCGGGGGGGCCAGCGATCGGCCGGAACCCGGCCGAACGCTGACCCCAATGGGAGGACGCGCTCAGCGCGTCCTCCGCACAGCAGCGGGAATGCTGAGGACGCGCTGAGCACGTCCTCAGCATTGAAGTGGTTAAAAACGTATTTTTTTTAAAACTTTTTGTCCTTGTTTCCTGTCCTCCAGGGCACTACCCGGACCCCCATACACCTTTTATGGCAAATATGTAGCATATATGCCCTCTTGGAGGGCACTCCAAAAAACTGAATTTTCAGCCCCATTGACTTGCATGGTGGTTCGGGTTCGGGTTCGGTCCCGAACAAATGGGAAGTTCGGGTTCGGGCTCGAACCGAACTCGGAGAGTGTTCGGCTCATCCCTAGTATCCACTAGACATGTGTACAGCACAAAATTTCGTTTTGAACTAATGGATTAGTCCTAAAACATAATTTATTGAGTTGCTAAAAAAAAAATCGTTTTCAGTTCTTTAGTATGAAAACTAATTTCATACATCCGAAAACCAGCGGATACAATTACTATTGTAGTGGCTCCTCAGAGGGCTGAGATCGTTAATCGCTGCTTTTTACAGTATCTCTCACTCTCAACACAATGTGTCAGGCAAAGCCGTTACAGTAACTACTGCTCATCACAGTGGTCAGAGTTTCAGTAAAACTAATAAATAATATTTTTATATATAAGAGGTTAAAACAATATTATTTCCTTGTTTTACTGAAACTGAGCGCTGTGATGAGCAGCAGTCCGTTACTGTAACAGCTGAGCCTGATACATTGTACTGAGAGATAATATAACAAGCAGCCGATCTCAGTCCTCAAAGCCACTGGATTTAAAGAGCTCAAAAAACAGTACTCCTCTCTGTTAATTAATTAATTAATACCCCTCTCTGTATAATGTATAGAACATCCACCTGCATTAATTAATACGCCTCTCTGTATAATGTATAGAACATCCTCCTGAATTAATTAATGTCCCTCTCTGTATAGAACATCATACTGCATTGGCATGTGGAGGGTGCAGAACTTCGGAATGCAATGCTTATCCAGCACAGGAGAGGGAACTTTTACTTAAACTTTGTATCTCTGTGGGGGAGACAGACAGGGTTATAAAAGCAGGGGAGAGGGAAACTATTAACGTAAATCGGTCTGAAACCTCAGAGAAGAGATGACTGGTGCAAATGTATTTTTAGAATAAAATAAAGCACTTTAAATCCAGGGAAAACATTCAAATAAATCACACTGAAGGCTCATAATGACAGAGTAACTGTGAGAGCTGGGTACTAAATGTATCAGACGTAAAAAAAAAACTTTATAACAAGCAGCACTGGGAGAGGAGAGGGACTTTATATAAACCGTGTATTATAGATGAGGAAAGGGGGATAGTGCTCCTGGATAATATAAAATGTATCAGACCTAAGCCCCTATTATGCAGAGCGGGAGGGGAGATAACACACGTTTTGTAAAGTCCCTCTCTTCTCCCAGCGCTGCTTGTAATAAAGGGGTCTTTACTATCCAGCCCTCCTCTGTCATTAGCTTTCAGTGTGAGTTATTTGAATGTTTTCCTTCTCCAGCTGCTTTTATCATCTTGTCTGCCTCATAGAAATGCAAGGGTTAAGTAAAGGTTTCCTCTCCTGTGCTGGCTGGCTGTGCTGCGAGTGAGTATTCTGGAGCTCTATCACTGTCAGATTTTTGGGTAGGGGTCGGGAAGGATTACGCATACAAACCTTTTCTGTAGCTTTGCGATTTTGCGCTTTTCATTGCTGGTCTCCTTCACTCATCAATGTAATATCACAAAAAGGACTGAAACTAAAATGTAGTGCATTTTATTTTAGTTTCTTTCGTTTTTTGTACTGAGCAGTTTCGTATCTCTTGAGTCATACGAAAACTAAATTATCCCAAAATTCTGACTAAATCGTTTAGTACTAAAACGAATGCAGATAACTAGTATCCACCATTCAACATGGCGTCCAACATTATGCCCCAGGCTGCCATAATCTTGCAATTGTATATTTATGTCTGCATTTATTATTCTCTGACTAGTCTTTTGAAGTATTTTGAATCTCCCTTCATTTCCCTGTTTTTCCCTCCTCCTCCCTCCCCCACATGTTTAATAGGCGCTATCTGTGCATTGTCACAAACCTCATTCTATTTCCACAGCATACTCATCACAGAATCACCTCCATCGCTTCCCTCTGCTGCCCCAACCCACCCTCTCCATCCACCCGCCCACCTGGGCCGGTCCCTAATTTCAGCCCTCCTTTCCAGCTGTCTCCACTTCTCTCACTAATTACCCTTACTAAGCCCAAACATCTGGTCCTTTTCATGCAATCCCTACGATATTCTACTGGCGACCAGTTTCACCTTCCCTCTGTTCCTATTTGTTTCAGTTACCCTAGTCCCTTAGAGAGTAAGCTCTTGGGATGTCTGCCTGACCTCTTGGTTTAAAGTGATGTATTACCTGGACAGTTATCCTACGACCAGGGTTGTTTTTCCTCTGGTATCATGTAAGTCTGCTGTTTGTGCTTCTCCATTGTAAAGCGCTATGGAATCTGGTGGCGCTGTATAAGTACTTGTAACTGTAACTTTGTATTTCTGCAACAACTGTAACAATTCAATGTTCTTGAACCCAGGACAGACTTGAAAACTAGAGAAATCTCAATGTATCCTTCCTGGTAAAATATTTTATAAATAAATAAATCATTGTGTAGATTTATTTATGAAATCCCGACAGAGAAACAACCAATAAGGAGTGTATTACTCTTTATTTAACAGGTGCACATACTGAGGTCCATTCCCCCATATGCGCAAGTTAAAACAGACGGAGACAAAGTTCATGTTGAAGACATTTCCAAACTAAAAATATTTTGTGAAATAGTTTGGCGAGTGGTAGCAGACGAGTTTAGAAGGAAGAGGGAAGTCGTCGGTCATGGGAAAAGGTTACAAAAAAAACCATTTCTAAAACACAAGAGATGGCCTGCACTGGGCATTGGACACACTGTTGTAAATGCGCAACGGACCACAGACAGAGCACTAAACCCTGCCTCCAGGTTAGACTGGGGCCACATGAGCGCACTAAATGAGTCCGTTCTGATGCACATAGTGACGCCCGTCACGGCTAATGAGTGCAAATAAATAGCGCCTGCGTCAATAAGTATTTTATAAAGAAAATGTTGTGCTCGTGTGCCGCTATACAGGAGAAGCCAGTGAATGACCCATCTACCCCAAAGGTCACAGATATAGGGAATTGAAGACAAAAAACGTCTATGCGCACACAAACGTGTATAGGTATAGCAAACAATATACTAATGCTATTCCGTATATCAGTAATACGTAGATTTTAAACCTTTGTTAATTTGGGTGTTTGGTTTAGTCCAAATGTATAGCCTGCTTATACTTAGTTTTTGAATTTGATGAAGCTCGAGCCATCAGGGTATCCCATATGGTTTTATGTGGGAGAGAAAAAAGTACATATAGTACAACTACGTATAGCAAACGCTGTGTAAATAGAACAAGCGTGTCAACTCAGTTTTTCAGAGCCTATATATTGTATTGGCTCTGTATAGTGGGCAGTGTCCCAACTTTTGGAAAGGCACCGTCCTTTTTATTCGATCCTCCGTATATATGAAAAAGAAGAAGGATCGTGCGATTATAGGGCAGGATGTAAAGTATTATAGTATACCATTATATATGTCCTGCTTACCTGGACCGGAGCCCTATGACTGGCTCTGGGATGTTGCGCCTGTGACACTTTTCGGCAGTGTCTAACCTCCCAAGGATCTTTGGAGGATCTGTATGGTCTGAATGCAGAAAAACAGAAAAAAAAAGCAGTATTTGCCATTTAAAAAATAACAACGGGAGATTTAATTTTTAAAAATATATATAACAAACAATTTAGTCTGAAACGCATTTCGCCAATGCAATTTTGGCTTCCTCAGTCAGTCTGAGGAATAGCATTAGCATATTGCTTGCTATACCTATATACATTTGTGCGCTTGAAGTTTTTTGTCTTTGATTCCATAGAATTTTATCAGGTCATATAGGGAACAACACTGTTATGTATTGATTATGCTTATACTTTCTGTTACCTACTCTGACCTGGAAGCAGTTCTATAATCCAACATGATTCCTCACACAAGCAGCCTGCAGTGTCTTCAGTTCTACACATGAAACAAACACCCCACATACACGCGCACTTTTTCGAACACATGAGAATAGGTGCAGATTTTTCGTTGACATAAAAATGCTAGGACGTGCGTCAAGACAGAAGTGATGCTTTCTATTGGCAGGAGTACAGGACATCAGACGAGCGCTCCTTTGAAATCTGAAATGTGTGTAGAAAACAAAATACACAACACAACGGCTTCTTCAGCTTCCACATTTCTAGTGTTTTTTTATTTTAACATCAAAATTCAGGCACATCGCGTGGTGTCCACAAGTATGTCAGTGCAAAAGTATGTCTGTTACAATGGACATACTGCGTTCATATGGCCCCAGACTTTCTGTATGGATGAGCCTGGTGTCTCATGGGTCCCCTTCCTTCCTTCCTCCAGTCATATTACATTCCCGGACCTCATCCAACCCCTGAACAGAAGCAAGTATGTTAGAATGAGCTTAATAAAGTTTTAGTGATTTTTTTGAATAAGACACGATTATCAGCTGATCACAGGGAAAAAGATAACAGGTAAAAAAATATAAAGCAGGAATGAAATATCTGAGTGTCATTTTAATTAGAGATGTGCACCTGCAAGGAATCGGCCACATTTCTTGAGGACATAATGTTGGCTGAATCAATGTATTTATTTATTCATTTACAGTTGCAAGAAAAAGTATGTGAACCCTTTGGGATTACATGGAGTTTTGCATGAATTGGTCATAAAATGTGCTCTGATCTTCATCTAAGTCACAACAATTTTAAAAACACAGTCTGCTTAAAATAATACAACACAAACATATGTTTTCATGTGTTTATTGAACAGAACATGTAAACATTCACAGTGCAGGGTGGAAAAGTATGTGAACCCCTAGCCTAATGACTTCTCCAAGAGCTAATTGGAGCCAGCAGTGAGCCAACCTTGAGTCCAATCAGTGTGATATTATTGGATGTGTTGCTGAAAGCTGTCCTGCCCTTTAAAAACACACACCAGTTTTGGGTTTACTGGTTTCAAGAAGTACTGCCTGATGTGAACCATGCCTCGCCTAAAAGAGCTCTCAGAAGACCTACGATCAAGAATTGTTGACTTGCATGAAGCTGGAAAGGGTTACAAAAGTATCTCCAAAAGCCTTGATGTTCAGGTGTCCACGGTAAGACAGACTGTCTACAAATGGAGAAAGTTCAGCACTGTTGTTACTCTCCCTAGGCGTGGTCGTCCTGTAAAGATGACTGCAAGAGCACAGCGCAGAATGCTTAATGAGGTAAAGAAGAATCCTAGAGTGTCAGCTAAAGACTTACAGAAATCTCCGGCACATGCTAACATTTTTGTTGACACATCTACAATAAGGAAAACATTAAACAAGAATGGAGCACATGGGAGGACACCACGGAGGAAGCCATTGCTGTCCAAAAAGAATATTGCAGCACGTTTGAAGTTTGCAAAAGAGCACCTGGATGTTCCACAGCACTACTGGCAAAATATTCTGTGGACAGATGAAACCAAAATTGAGTTGTTGGGAAAAAACACACAACACTATGTGTGGAGTAAAAAAGGCACAGCACACCAACATCCAAACCTCATCCCCACTGTAAAACATGGCAGAGGAGCATCATGGTTTGGGGCTGCTTTGCTGCCTCAGGGCCTGGACGGATTGTTGTCATTGATGTAAAAATGAATTCCAGAGTTTATCAAGAAATTTTGCAGGAAAACGTAAGACCATCTATCCGCCAACTGAAGCTCCGCAGAGGATGGGTGATGCAACAGGACAATGACCCAAAGCATACAAGTAATTCAACAAAAGAATGGCTTCAACAAAACAAAATATGCCTTCTGGAGTGGCCCAGCGTCCAGACCTCAACCCAATTGAAATGCTGTGACACGACCTTAAGAGAGCGATTCACTCCAGACATCCCAAGAATATTGCTACACTGAAACAGTTTTGTGAAGAGGAGTGGTCCAAAATTACTCCAGATCGTTGTGCAGGTTTGATCTGCAACTACAGGAAATGTTTGCTTGAGGTTATTGCTGCCAAAGGAGGGTCAACCAGTTATTAAGTCCAAAGGTTCACATACTTTTTCCACCCTGCACTTTGAATGTTTACATGTTCTGTTCAATAAAAACATGAAAACATATAATGTTTGTGTTATATTATTTTAAGCAGACTGTCTTTTTCAAATTGTTGTGACTTAGATGAAGATCAGAGCACATTTTATGGCCAATTCATGCAAAACTCCACGTAATCCCAAAGGGTTCACATACTTTGTCTTGCAACTGTATGTTATAAAAAGGTAAACTGGCCTATTTTTTAATGGTAAAGGGCCTTTGCATACACAATCAAATAATTAATTCCTCACCTGTCTGCAGCAAGTGAGAAATTATGTTGGAAAGTGGTGAGCCATGGATGGATAGACATGTGCACAGCACAAAATTTCGTTTTGAACTAATGGATTAGTCTTAAATGCAATTTATTTAGTTACTAAAGAAATTCGTCTTCAGTTCTTTAGTATGAAAACTAATTTCATTCATCTGAAAACCAATGGATACAATTACTATTGTAGTGGCTCCTCAGAGGGCTGAGATCGCTGCTTGTTACAGTATCTCTCACTCTCAGCACAATGTGGGCCATATTACATAGTTGGTGCTAACTTAACCAGAGCTGTTGTAAACTTCCCTGAGCCATTATAGCCTATGGATGTTTTCAGTTTACAACAGCTCTGGTTAAGTTAGCACCAACATTGTAATACTGCCCCGTGTCAGGCAAAGCTGTTACAGTAACTGACTGCTGTTCATCACAGCGCTCAGAGTTTCAGTAAAACTAGTAAATAATATTTTTATATATAAGAGGTTAGAACAATATTATTTCCTTGTTTTATTGAAACTCTGAGCGCTGTTACAGTCAGTTACTGTAACAACTGAGCCTGATACATTGTACTGAGAGATAATGTAACAAGCAGCCGATCTCAGTGCTCACAGCCACTGGATTTAAAGGGCTAAAAAAAAGGATCCTCTCTGTATAATGTTTAGAACCTCCTCCTGCATTAATTAATACCCCTCTCTGTATAATGTATACAACATCCACCTGCATTAATTAATACCCCTTTCTGTATAATATATAGAACATCCTCCTGAATTAATTAATTAATGTCCCTCTCTGTATAGAACATCCTCCTCAATTTATACCTTTCTCTGTATAATGTATATAACATCCTCCTGCATTAATACCCCTCTCTGTATAATGTATAGAACATCCTACTGCATTAATTAATGCCCCTCTCTGTATTGAACATCCTACTGCATTGGCATGTGGAGGGTGCAGAACTTCGGATGTTGCGCTCTTCATTGCTGGTCTCCTTCACTCAATGTAATATCACAAAAAGGACTGAAACTAAAATGTAGTGCATTTTATTTTAGTTTCTTTCGTTTTTTGTACTAAGCAGTTTCGTTTCTCTTGAGTCATACTAAAACTAAATTATCCCAAAATTTGGACTAAATCGTTTTAGTACTAAAACGAATGCACATGTCTATTGATGGATGGAAAGCCCACCTTTAATACTCATGCCTATAGAGAAACTTCAGTTTCCTCCTGACCCAATGGGCTAGTGAAGGGGCAACCAAATGAATTGAGATGCCTGTCATATATATATATACCCCTCCTCCATGACCAAGTGGGGTAGTAATTTAAGGAAGAGCAGCTGAGCTGCTTTAAGCCGGGGTCAGACGAGCGTCTTTGAGAGCATAAGGAATGTCTATGAGAGTGGACGTTCCTTCCACTCTGACGCCCGTCTGGCCACCTTGCTGAGCGCAATTAGTGCGCTCAGCACTGCAAGGCTCGCTCGTTGCAGCCCCGTCCAAGGCGCTTCTAGCGTTTTGATGGGGATGCTTTAGGCACATCTGCTTGTAGCGCGTGCAATTCATGCGCGCGCTACAATGTGTGACCGGCCCTGTCAAAGCGTCACAACGCTGCGACGGTCGCAGGGATTCACGGCAGTATGGGTGCACCTAGTACACTCATCTGACCCTGGCCTTACTTGGTATTTGAGCCCACTCATTTAAAATATGGTGCTACATATATCCATTCAGTACCGTTTTGAGCATCTTGTAGGTGCTAGAATGCTTTCGGCTGTCCTCATGCAGCCAGTAGAAGTATTGGATTGGGCTGTATAAGTTCATGAAGTATATATCTTTAATCTTTTTTGACAGTATTCTTTGGGCTATTTTTACTCTTATTTTATTTTTCATTGTGTAATGTTTTGTATTCTCACATTGTCAATTTTGCATAGAGCAGAATATAAGGGATGGTCCTGAATTTAACGGGAACTAGTTAATACGTATATATTATTTAAAATTGAATTTTTTTTTATTAAAAAGGTTACGTTAGAGGTTTTTTTTAAGATAAGACAAATCTTTCTCAAATACCAATTTGTAATGCAAGGAAATGGTCTTTAGGGACCCTTCGTGTGAGCCCTGAAGGGGTTAAGGAAGTGTAAGATAAACTAGTACTCCTGGAGCTATTCATGCTGATTGTGATACTTTTACGGTATTAGAATATCAGCTCACAACAGCTTAGTTGTAACATAAATGTCATATTTTTCCTGACCAATGCTGCTGTCCTTATTACAAAAATCAGAAAATGATGCAAACAAATTTCAAAAACTGTCCTTGTAGGAAACAACAATTCAGATTTTTAGAATGTCAGGTTTTGTTCCCAGCACTGATTCAATTACATGCATTTTGTAAACTTGTCATTCCATTCATAAATGAGATGTGTGTAGATTTCACTTATGTAGCATATAAATATTTCAAAATATTCATACATTGGAAGTAATTAAATTGTGATATTAATATAATGCTTACAATTTCATGGAACAGGAATTGGTGTAATCTAACATAGACACTGCATGAAATGCTAATGGTAATTAGGTAACTCAAGCATTTTAATTATTGTGATAATTATGCTTTTTCCACATTTGCTTATCAGCCTTAAATTGGAATTTTTCGCTTTTCAAATTCAATCTACTGATCAAAGATACATGCAAGTTCATTCTGAGAAACAGAGCACAAGTTATATATGTGGAACTTAATGTGGGGTTAGAAACGTTAAAAAACATTAAGGTTGGTGACATACAGGGTTTTTCAAAGAGAGCCGATCTGGCCCCGAAATGTAAACGACACTGAAATTCAGCATTCGGCTACCTTTCCTGGCCATTCGGCTATTCAGAGAGCAGGCAGTTCGCCAAATGTTGGTGAATTGCCTGCACATACGGTGCCGGTTCGAGGGCAGTGAAATCTCCATAGAGAAGCAATGCTTCATCTATTGAGAGAACACAAAACAGCAGGGAAAAGTTGCCGAAATGCCCTGCTGTTCGGTGGTTTCATTCGGCAGGTTTATTCAGGTGATTCCCATAGGTGTCAATGTTAAAAATTTTCACGTTTTAATTCAATATCTAATAAACCGTTTATTATTATATTCTGCAGTAAAAAGTATCTTTATTTATAGATTTTTTTTGGATCTTTTAGGCATTTTTTGGGGGGTTTTTGGCAAACTTTTTTTCTGTGATTTTTTTAAATAGTTTTTTTCTGTAACAGACCTTTTTACTATTATTCATAAGATCTTATATGTAAATTTCAGACATTCTCGTTCAGCAGTTTTTTTGTAAACAGCGTTTCAATTTTCAAACTTTCAAGCGTACTGTTTTTTCAACTCGTTCGTCTGCGTGACGGCTTTTTCCGGCGGCTGCTCTGCGCTCTGATCGGCGGCTAGACGGGTTTCTCCTGCGTGTTCGGCTCGGTTAATCCAGCAGATTCTGTGGGTTTTGTTGAGTGTTCCAGTGAGTGTTTGGCGGGTTTTGCGGTGAGTGTTCGGCGGGTTTGCGGATGGGGGGCACTACGGGGCCCCGCGGTGTTTGCTGAATGGCCCCGAAGTGCGGGGAACGAAAATCACCGAACATGCGGTGACTTTCGAATCTCTTTGAATAACCCTGATAGTGGATTGTGTCTCTTCGGCCTATCTGAAACTATCACTCTTACAAAAACTGCGATAGTTGCTTCGAGAGGCGCTATCTCTCCAATCAGTTGTGCCTTGTCCACTTCAAACTGAATGGGTACATAACTAGGGACTGAGCAACTAAACCTAGGCCTTTAGTACTGTGTTTAACCCCTTCACTATCAGGTGATTTTCCAAAAATCCGTTGTCAGAATACAGTGGTTTTTTTTGTAAAATAATTTCTAAATAATTATACAGTAAGAAATATTTGAGCATATTCTCAGTGTATTTCTTACTGTAAATAAATTATTTTGCCCAGTAGATGGCGCCATCTACAGCCAAATTGAGTTACAGCCATTTGAGCTGCAGGTCTATTTTCCTCTTAATAGACTTTCTCAAGGAATAAAAACAAAACATACCTGTACAAATATATATAATAAAGTGTTTTACTCACCCCTCAATCGTGTTTTGCCATGCCGTAGGCCACACCAGTGGTGGAACGAGCCGGTGCTCCTGTCCTGGGTGCTTGCCATGGTAATACCCAAAGCTGTCGCCCATTATGACGTGGCGGATTCAGCAGCACATGACGAACGCCCAGCACAGGCATAATATATATATGATGCACTCCAGGGATTTCAATAAAAAAATCTAAAATTTATTTCCAAAGTCTCAAGAGATTAATTATTCAACCCTCCAGGGGTCTATACCATCTTGTCAAATACCCCTATATGATCTTGAAAGACCACTAGAGGGACTAATTGTTGATCATTTTAATGATTTTGGAAATAAAAAGTTTTTTTTAATTGAAATCTGTGGTGAGCATCCTCTATATGCCAGTTCTTATATATATTTGGACACAGGCACAGTTTTCATACTTTTGCCTCTGTATGGCACCAGAATAAAATTGAAGCCAAACAATACGAATGAATCTGAAGTGCAGACTCTCAGCTTTAGTTCAAGGGGTTGAACATAAATATCAAGTACAAATTTTAGGAACTGCAACCATTTTTATACAGTCACTCCATTTTCAGGAGCTCAAATGTAATTGGACAAATGCAAATAATCATAAATAAAATGTTCATTTTTAATATTTTGTTTAGAATCCTTTACTGGCAACGACAGCCTAAAGTCTGGAACCCATGGACATTACCAAAGACTTGGTTTCCTCCTTTCTGGTGCTTTGTCCGGCTCTAACTGCAGCTGTCTTCCGTTGTTCTTTGTTTGTGAGTCTTTCTGCCTTTAGTTTTGCCTACAGCAAGTGAAATGCAGCTCAATTGGTTTGAGATCATGTGATTGACTCAGGCATTGCAGAATATTCCACTTCTTTCAAAAACGTCTGGGTTGCTTTTGCAGTGTGTTTTGGATCATTGTAGATCTGTACTGTGAAGCGCCGTCCAATCAACTTTGCTGTATTTGTCTGAATCTGGGCTGACAGTATATCTCTAAACTCTGCTGAATTCATCCAGACGCTTCTGTCTTCCGTCACATCATCAATAAACACCAATAACCCAGTGCCACTGGAAGCCATGCATGCCCATGCCATCACACTGCCTCCACCATGTTTTACAGATGACGATGTGCGCTGTGGATCATAAGCTGTTCCAAGCCTTCTCCACACTTTTTTCTTCCCGTAATTCTGGTACAGATTAATCTTAGTTTCATCCGTCCAAAGAATGATTTTCCAGAACTGGTCTGGCTTTTTTAGATGTTTTGTGGCAAAGTCTAATCTGGCTTTTCTATTCTTCAGGCTTATGAATGGTTTGCACCTTGTGGTGAACCCTCTGTATTTGCTCTTGTGAAGTCTTCTCTTGATTGTAGACTATGGCAATGATACGCCCATCTCCTGAAGAGTGTCCTGCACTTGTCTAGATGTTGTGAATAGGTTTTTCTTTACCATAGAGAGGATCCTGCGTTCATCCACCACTGTTGTCTTCTATAGATGCCTAGGCCTTTTAACGTTGTTGAGTTCACCAGTGCATTCTTTTTTCCTCGGAATGTATCAAACTGTTGATTTGGCCACTCCTAATGTTGCTGCTATCTCTCTGATGGATTTGTTTTGTTTTTGAAGCCTTACAATGGCCTGTTTCACTTGCATGGACAGCTCCTTTGAACTCGTGATGTAGGTTCAAAGCAATAGATTCCAAATGCAAATGCCAGACTAGTAGCCCACACCTGGTCATGAAACAGCTTTTGATTAAATTGTCCAATCACTTTTGGTCCTTTGAAAAAGGGGGTTTAGCTACTCTTAAGATCTGTAATTCCTAAACCCTTCCTCCAATTTGGATGTACATACCCTCAATTTAAACCTGAGAGTGCGCACTTTCAGCCCATATCCATTATATAGCTGTAGCTTGAATATGTTTTGGTAAATACCTGAAAAAACTTAGATTGTGCCTGTGTTTAAATATATATGGACCTAACTGTATATTGGTCTTATGAATTCTGACACCGGAGTACATACAAATAATGTTAACTACAAGAAGTGAGTGTCTGGTATAATGTTTTAATTATATATATATATATATAAAACACGAAAAAAGAGCACTCCATATCAATGACCACCTTCATCCACCATTTTGTGCAAGAAAAAAACACATTTCAAAAAAACCTGACTGAGTGAGTCAATTCTGTAAATGCAGATACAGTCAAGTAAGATAGGACCTGTTAACGATGGGGTACATTGACGATTGTGACAGGCTTACGCAAACTATGATCATACTTTGTTAACCGAATCCCCATCATTTTACCTCAGTCAGGTTTTTTTGAAATGTGTTTTTTTCTTGCACAAAATGGTGGAGGAAGGTGGTCATTGATATGGAGTGCTCTTTTTTCGTGTTTTGTATTTTAAGTTTAGATGCACCCGCTCATGTTGCAAGTTTAGGTTGAGTGCAACCCACCCTGTGGTTTGCTTTTTATATATATATACAGTTGTGTTCAAAATTATTCAACCCCCAATGCTGTAAAGGGTTTTAGGGAATTTAGTGTACATTTGTAATTGTATTCAGAATGAAATCCTACAAGGACTTTTTAAAGAACCATATGCAACTAAAATGACATCAATTGGTTTTGTAATACAGTAGTAAATGTTTCTTTTGTGAATTCTTCATTGACACAGTTATTCAACCCCTTAAAGACTACCACTCTGAAGAACAGAGGTTCATTCAAGTGTTTTCAATCAGGTATTGAAAACACCTGTGGATGTCACGGAGCATCAATAAAGCATAATAAGCACCATTTAGGCAGCTTTAAAATGACTGTGATACTCAGCTCCTTCTAGACATTTACTGGTGTGGTTACAAACATGGTGAAGTCAAGAGAATGGTCCAGGAAGACAAGAGAAGAGGTGATTACTCTTCACAGGAAGGGCAATGGCTATAAGAAGATTGCAAAGATGTTAAACATACCAAGAGAGACCATAGGAAGCATCATTCGCAAATTCAAGGCAAAGGGCACTGTTGAAACGCTACCTGGTCGTGGCAGAAAGAAGATGCTGACTTCGACTGCTGTGCGCTACCTGAAGCGTAGAGTGGAGAAAAGTCTCCGTGTGACTGCTGAGGAACTGAGAAAAGATTTGTCAGATGTGGGTACTGAAGTTTCAGCTCAGACAATACGGCGCACACTGCGTAATGAAGGCCTCCATGCCAGAACTCCCAGGCGCACCCCCTTGCTGTCTCCAAAGAATAAGAAGAGTCGACTGCAGTATGCCAAAAGTCATGTGGACAAACCACAGAAGTTTTGGGATAGTGTTCTGTGGACTGATGAAACAAAATTAGAACTGTTTGGGCCCATGGATCAACGCTATGTTTGGAGGAAGAAGAACAAGGCCTATGAAGAAAAGAACACCTTGCCTACTGTGAAGCATAGCAGGGGGGTCAATCATGCTTTGGGGCTGTTTTGCTTCTGCAGGTACAGGGAAGCTTCAGCGTGTGCAAGGTACCGTGAATTCTCTTCAGTACCAGAAGATATTGGATGACAATGTGATGCAGTCCGTCACAAACCTGAGGCTTGGGAGACGTTGGAGCTTTCAACAGGACAATGATCCCAAGCATACCTCTAAGTCCACTAGAGCATGGTTGCAGATTAAAGGCTGGAACATTTTGGAGTGGCCATCGCAGTCACCTGACTTAAATCCGATTGAGAACCTCTGGTGGGACTTAAAGAAAGCAGTTGCAGTGCGCAAGCCTAAGAATGTGACTGAACTGGAGGCTTTTGCCCATGACGAATGGGAGAAGATACCCGTAGATCGCTGCAAGACACTTGTGTCAAGCTATGCTTCACGTTTAAAAGCTGTTATAACTGTAAAAGGATGTTGTACTAAGTACTAAGATTGAATGTCACTTGGGGGTTGAATAAAACTGATAATGATGTGAGCACAGAAAAGACATTTGTGGTTATTTCATTATAAATGTTATGTTATATTTGTCTGACCTACACGTGCCTCTTTGATTTAATTGTAAGCAAGATGACTGAATGATCAAAATCAATGTCAAACTGGCCAAAACACTCAATTTCAGTGGGGGTTGAATAATTTTGAACACAACTGTATATATATATATTACATACACACATACGGCACAATGTGCTTCTATATATTACATGTTATTTGGTAACCTCTCCTTCATGTCTATTGGCTAATACTTTAGTTTACTAGCCCCTTTGAGCTAATGCTGCATTTTTAAAACTGATACTAATAAGAGTTAGGAACACATGATAAATAGTATGTTATTTAATTAATATATGAATCAATCTTTTCACGCATTGCCGGATTTTTTCACAGAATGCGCAAAAACGGTCATACGATGCGCATTTTCGTGCGTGATTTTTGGGTGTCTGGACATTATGTTGGCTGGACATGAGCAGCATCTGACATCTCCTAATCACGCACACTCGACGCTCGCGGACGCAGCGCACTCTGGACGTCAGTACTAGCGGTTCTGCATTCTCGAAAAAATGCGTTCATTTTCCACTTGCGTTGCGCGTCCGTACTTCGTATATTGGCCGTCATTGTGCGTCATTTGCTACTACTGCGGCGGTGATTAATGCGCTTAAACGCACGTTAAAAATGCGCTAGTCTGACCCCAGCCTTAGTCACCCAGTTGCTAGCATCTTAATGTTGTACTCTCCTCTAATCACATATAGCTCTGAAGAAGTAAATAGTTTTGTTTCTTTTAGAGCAGAAAATACTTTGTGGAGATGTATTTATCAGCATTATTGCCCATTTTCCTTCCTCCTTGATGTATATTGATTTTTCAATTACTCTACATTGATGAGAACCACAAAAATCAATACTGTCTGATAGGGAAAATGGCATTACTTAATAGACATAATTAATGTACATAGTTGTTTCAGCTATGCACTTTTTCCTTGAGTTGATAAAGTATACTTTCACAGGACAATGCAAACAATGTGTCAGGAATATTAGAAAGTGTTAGTTTATAAAATAATTAACCTCTTAATGGTTGTCATTGCCGGTACAATATCATGAAAAAAGCCTCACCTTTAAATATCCTCATCAAAAATCGAATGCTCACACACATAAGGCCTTATTCATGAAGCGCCTGTGTTGTAAATACTGGCAAAATCAGATCCGTGTGTTAATTGTGTAACGTGATCGGTGCTCCTAATGTTTCTGTCAGGGAGCAAAGTATTGTGTAATACATCATTCTTTTTTACAAAGCAGCATGGAATCCAGGCACTCTTATCATGCAAAGGCAGCATTTATTAGGATATTGCCACTATTTCAACTGACTCTGTAGCCTTTCTCAAGCACTGCAAAGTCACAGCAATAAAACTCACAGTAATGTGCGGTGTGTATGAGCGTATCACAGAGCTCTACAGCAATAAAACTCACAGTAAGGCGCAATGTGTATGAACATATCACAGAGCTCCACAGCAATATAACTCACAGTAATGTGCAATGTGTATGAACATATCACAGAGCTCCACAGCAATAAAACTCACAGTAATGCGCAATGTGTATGAACATATCACAGAGCTCTACAGCAATAAAACTCACAGTAAGGCGCAATGTGTATGAACATATCACAGAGCCCCACAGCAATAAAACTCACAGTAATGTGCAATGTGTATGAACATATCACAGAGCTCCACAGCAATATAACTCACAGTAATGTGCAATGTGTATGAACATATCACAGAGCTCCACAGCAATAAAACTCACAGTAATGCGCAATGTGTATGAACATATCACAGAGCTCCACAGCAATAAAACTCACAGTAATGCGCAATGTGTATGAACATATCATAGAGCTCTACAGCAATAAAACTCACAGTAAGGCGCAATGTGTATGAACATATCACAGAGCTCCACAGCAATAAAACTCACAGTAATGTGCAATGTGTATGAACATATCACAGAGCTCCACAGCAATAAAACTCACAGTAATGCGCAATGTGTATGAACATATCATAGAGCTCTACAGCAATAAAACTCACAGTAAGGCGCAATGTGTATGAACATATCACAGAGCTCCACAGCAATAAAACTCACAGTAATGTGCAATGTGTATGAACATATCACAGAGCTCCACAGCAATAAAACTCACAGTAATGCGTAATGTGTATGAATATATCACAGAGCTCTACAGCAATAAAACTCAGTACTGTGCAGTGTGAATGAGTAGTCTCTTTCTCTAAACCCGCTCTCTCTCTCTCTGTCACTCATTTCTGTGTAGTCTCTCTCTCTCTATGATCCCTCTGTCACACATCTCTCTATAATTCCTCTCTCTCTGTGTCTCTCCTCTCTCTGACCCTGAGATGACCTCCCACCTCCTCCCTGTCCAGTGTGGTGTTAGATCTGAAGATCAGAGGGAGAGCTGTGGGGGGGGAGGGGGTTACAAAGTTAAGTTAAAAAACACTGCCCAGTGATCTTCCCCTGGCTGCTGCTCTCCTTCGGTGCTGGCTCTGCTCTCCTGTCATGCTGCTTCTTCAGCTGTTCAGACTCTTCTTCCTCCTCTTTTCCACATGGCGTGGGGACAGGAAGTCATGTACGTCTCCTGTACGTCTTCCATCTCTGTGATTGCTGCAAGCACTGAGTGCAAGGCTCCTCCTGCAATCCCTGCACCCAGGGCTGGCGCACCATCGCGCCCCCAGGTCCCTACGCCACTGCGGTAGACCATGGTTTTAGGGCTAATAGGGCTGCTGCTTTGGTCCCAACAACAATGAGTGGGGCCTGAGGCAACTGCCCTTTTTTCCACGCGGTAAAGATAGTTCCGTCTGTGGGAATAATGACTGAGGTTAAAAAGCTGTTTAAAATCGGCTGAAGAATGCCCTGACATATTGGGCTCAGCAGCCGATGCAAGAAACCCTGAGCTGCAGCTGAAACTGCTGTAACTCCATTTGGCCAGTAGATGGCTCCATCTGCCTGCCAAATAAGTTATTATAGTAAGCAATATACTGGGAATATTCCCAAATATTTCTTACTGTATAATTTATTAACCCCTTTGCTGTGGATGACGTGTGGGGAACGTCCTAATTGACTCCCGTTATATGCGGAGGACGTTCCCCACACGTCATCCGCAATTGGGAGCCTCGGTGGAGATACTCACCTCTCTGTCCGGGGTCCTGCGGCATTCTGGCTTCAGCAAAGCCAGGCACTGAAGATAGGCCGGCCCCTGATGTAAATGACATCATCGTGCCATGCGCGATGATGTCATTTCCAGGCGACCCCCAGCAATGCCGGGAGATTGCCTGAAAGGGAGGGTGGATCCTTTTGTATCCCTCTCCCTCCCGATCGGGAGGGTTTTCAGAAAAAAAACAGGCACCGCTTTGAAGGGCAGTGTCTGCCCTTTAAAGCAGTGCCTGGCTTTTAACCCTTTACTAGCCAGATCACGATCAGCGCCAGATCAAGATCTAACTCTGGTGGGGCCCGCCATCTTGGATGGTGGCTCCTGACGTGTTGTGCATAGCATTTCCCAAGGAAATCCCCTGGTGGAGATATGGGGTTCCTTTGAACCCCGATATCTCCAGAACCGTGGCAGCTAACCTGAGCATGGCCGTTCGAATGATACCAAACATGACCATGTTCAAAGTAAAAAGAAAATTTTAAAACAATTTAAAAAATTAAAAGAAATCATAAAAAAAATAAAAACATGTTTTTTTTGTGTGTTGTTTTATTATTGCAGCAATATTGTTCACATTTCAATTATAAAGTGAACAATGATGCTGCACTAATGATTTTTTCTATGGGGTTTGTTTGCAAAAAATCACTTAATTCCCCCCCAAAAATGTAACGAGTCCCCATTTCTAATTTTTGTACAAGCGCACCCCATAGAAAATATAACCGCAAACGCTCATGTGATAAAATGTGAAAAACACCACTTTACACACTGTAGATGATTGAAAATTCAAATTTTATTGCATTTTTGTTATAATATTCAGACAGGACAGGACGTATACATATAAAAATGATATATTATGAATCTGCTGAGTCTACCGAAAAAAAATAATAATAATATTTCTGGGTCATGTAATAAAACGTGGTTTCTAATCGCGTTTAAACATGATGAGAAAAAGCGGTAAAAATGAGCTCAGCACAGAGGTTTGAAATGGCTCAGCAGTGAAGGGGTTAAAAATGATTTATTTTTTTAAGAAAAAAACACTGGTTTCTGACAATGTTTTTTTTGGAAAATCACTTGGTAGCAAAGAGGTTAAGTAAATACCTACTATTGAAACTTCATAAGGAAGAGAAAGAAAATGGTGCATTTATTCTTCTAAATCACGTAGAAAACCATATTACATTCTTTCTCTGTCACACAATCATATCATTTCAATTGATTTCTTTCCATTGTACTGAACCCATAATAAATTAGACTCATCCTTACAGTGATCACGAGATTAATTGATACCACAAAGTATTAAAGCAGAATGGGTAGAAAAAGAAACCAAAACATGCTCATTATAAACTGGACAATTTGAGATTATGTTGCTTGTGGCTGAGACATCAAACGTCTACTCATTATTGATCAGTAAAAGAGCAGAGTGGAAGTATGCACCTGCTGCTATTGATTAAGTGATCAACACCTCTGTAATTTAGATTAAATATTTGTGCTCGAGCAGCTGTCCTCACAGCCAATTATTTCATTAAAAATATACTTTCACTGAAATAAGTTCAGAAATGATGTAATTATAGGTCGGAGAGTTTTATTAGAACTAGAAATTGCATCAAACAAATGAGAGTTATTTTATGCTTTGAAAAAATTATATCTATTCTTCTTTTAGTAATATTTTTATGCCTATCAAAACAAAGTTATCATAATTCTTAGACATGTGCACAGCACAAAATTTCGTTTTGAACTAATGGATTAGTCCTAAAATGCAATTTATTTAGTTACTAAAGAAATTCGTTTTCAGTTCTTTAGTATGAAAACTAATTCATTCATCCGAAAACCAATGGATACAATTACTATTGTAGTGGCCTCAGAGGGCTGAGATCGCTGCTTGTTACAAATTCTCTCACTCTCAGCACAATGTGGGCCATATTACATAGTTGGTGCTAACTTAACCAGAGCTGTTGTAAACTTCCCAGAGCCATTATAGCCTATGGAGGTTTTCAGTTTACAACAGCTCTGGTTACGTTAGCAACAACATTGTAATAGTGCCCGTGTCAGGCAAAGCTGTACAGTAACTGACTGCTGCTCATCACAGCGCTCAGAGAGGTTAGAACAATATTATTTCCTTGTTTTACTGAAACTCTAGCGCTGTTACAGTCCGTTATTGTAACAACTGAGCCTGATACATGTACTGAGAGATAATGTAACAAGCAGCGATCTCAGCGCTCGCAGCCACTGGTTTTAAAGGGCTGTATAATGTTTAGAACATCCTCCTGCATTAATTAATACCCCTCTCTGTATAATGTATACAACATCCACCTGCATTAATTAATACCCCTCTCTGTATAATAATAGAACATCCTCCTGAATTAATTAATGTCCCTCTCTGTATAGAACATCCTCCTTAATTTATACCTTCTCTGTATAATGTATAGAACATCCTCCGCATTAATTAATGCCCCTCTCTGTATAGAACATCCTACTGCATTGTCATGTGGAGGTGCAGAACTTCGGATGTTGCGATGTCGCGCTCTCATTGCTGGTCTCTTTCACTCATCAATGTAATATCACAAAAAGGACTGAAATAAAATGTAGTGCATTTATTTTAGTTTCTTTCGTTTTTTGTACTGAGCAGTTTCGTTTCTCTTGACTCATACTAAAACTAAATTATCCAAAATTCTGACTAAATCGTTTTATACTAAAACGAATGCACATGTCTAATAATTCTACAATTCTAATTGTATGTTAGCTGCTTTTGGGAGTTGTAGAATTCATATTGCATTAATCTCCCAAACTTTGTATAACCTTTATACTACCAAGTGATTTTCACAAAAAAACGTTGTTAGGAACTGGCTGATTATTGGAAAATCATTTTTAATTAACTATACAATAAGAAATATTTGAGAATATTCCCAATGTATTTCTTACTATAGGGGTTATTCAGAGAGAGCAGATCTGGCCCCGAAATGGCACTGAATAGTGAATTTCCCTGTACGGTGCAATTTTGTGGACATTTGGCTATTCAGAGAGCAGGCAGTTCACCAAATTTTGGCGAATTGCCTGCAAGTACGGTGCCTGTTCGACGGCAGTGAATTCCCCCATAGAGAAGCAATGGTTAATCTATTCAGAGAACACTGGACAGAATTGAAATGTCAGTGTAATGTCCTGCTGTTCAGTGGTTTAATTCGGCAGGTTTATTCTGGCGAACCCCCTAGGCTTCAATGTTAAAAATATTCCCGTTTTATATGATATCTAATAAACTGTTTATTATTTTATTCTGCAGTAAAAAGTCTCCTTATTTCTTTTTATTTTTTTAGGATCTTATAGGCATTTTTCTAGATTTTGTCCGCCCAAATTTTTTTCTGTTTTTTTTTTAATAGCGGTTTTTCTTTTTTCGGAAATCAGACCATTTTATTATTATTCATAGGAACTTATATGTTAATTTCAGGCATTTTCGTTCATTTAGTTTTTTTAGAAACAGCGTTTCAATTTTGACACTTTCAAACTTTTTTTTTTACCCCGTTTGATCGTCAGCTTGTCGACTTTTTTTGGCCACTGGTCGTCGCTTTGTTCGGTGGATCGTCTGCCTTTTCCGAATGACTTTGGCGTGTTTGCGGCGGATTATCGGGTCCGATTGGATAATGTATCTGATCAGATCGGATCTGATATTTGTTGCATGTGTTTCTAAAAAAAAAAAAAGTGCAAAACTGCTGAAATTATCAGATCTGATTATTTTGGCGGTTTTGCGTCTTTTTCTTTTTTCCATTCAGCGGCTTTGCGGCGGCTTTTCCCCACCATCCCGGCACCCTGCGGTGAATGCAGAATTCACTGCAGGTTGGGGAACTTTGATTCCCTGAAGTGCGGGGAACAAGAGAGCATCGTAATGTTGATCTCTGAATTACCCCTTATAACCTATTTGGTAGGCAAATGTTGCCATCTGCTGGTTAAATTGGGTAATTGCAGTTCAAATCTTCATACAGGATCAGCTGTAAATTAAGTTACAGACATTTCCCATCCTGAATTAAAAACTGTTAGAACCTCAACATTATGCCCTCAGTGCTGAAACTTTACACATATGTTCTAGAGCAGTGGTTCCCAAGTTTCCAGATATCTGAAGCACAGCACCAGGGCTGGATTGGCCTACCGGGATACCGGGAGGGATCCCGGCGGGCTGCTCGATTTATGGGCTGATGGTGCTGGGGAGCCTTGTGGCCCTACCTCCTCCATTCCAGCAGCAGCTTCAGGTCCTGACAGGGAGGTAAAGAGGCACACTGTGAGTAAATTAAGTTGAGGTGGGGGATTCATGTCTAGTGAAGTTTTTCTGAAATTCCTCCTTATATGATTTATTTGGTCCTATTTATATAAATAACTGTTTATATACAAACAACATAGTTACATAGTTACATAGTTACATAGTTATATAGGCTGAAAAAAGACATGCGTCCATCGGGTTCAGCCTCTCCCACATAACCTACTGCTGTTGATCCAAAAGAAGGCAAAAAACCCAAAAACATGAATATGTAAGGACAAGTGGCCAAAGTCAAGCAGCTTTCTATCTGCTGAGACTTAACGCTTTCACTACCAAATGTGTTTAAACATGGTTTTACATCAAAATACAACCAAGTATAGAATAAAAGCATAAAGAACCCCTTTTAATGCAAGATTAGTGTTTACCCTGGAGAGAAACAAATATTGTTTATTTTATGATGTCTTAAGGACGGGAGTAATTTTACAACTTCGGCGCTGTTTCGGAAGTAGAGGTTCGCTGAGCTCATTTTGACCGTTTTTAAGTCACGTATTATTATACCACCCAGACAAATTATATATCGTTCTTTCCGGAAGACTCGGCAGATTAATAATATATCATTATTATATGTATATGTCATGCCCTGCCAAAATGCTATAACAAAAAATGTAAAAAAAGTAAAAGAATGTGAATTTTCAATAAAATTTCAATCTTCCACAGTGTGTAAAGTATTTTTTTTTAAATTTTATTAACCGAGCCTTTGCGGTCATATGCTATGGGGTAGACTTGTTAAAAAAATTAGAACGGAGAACCCATTTTTTTTTTGTGGAGAAATTGCGTGATTTTACCTAAACCCCCCCAAAAAAATCATTAGTGAAGCATCATTGTTCACATTATAATTGAAATGTGAACAATAGTGCTGCATTAAAAAAAAAAGTTTTTATTTTTCTATTATTTAATTAATTATTTTTTTGTTATTTTTATTTTTTATTTTCTTACACTCTTCTTTTACTTTTACCATGGTCATATTTGATATCATTGGAAAGGCCATGCTCTGGCCTTTCCAGCAATATCATACATGACCCCCTGGCTGCCACCGATCAGGAGATAAAGGGGTTCAAAGAACCCCCTATCTCCTCTATGGGATTTCCATAGGAAATCCCTTTGCAGCTAGGGGGTTCCCCGGGTAACTGACATCATCGCGCATGGCGTGTTGAGTCAGTTGATGCGGGAGGGACCCAGAGGTGGGGCCTGGCATCCAAGATGGCGGCCCCCACCGGAAAAAGGCCACGGTCTTGCACCGATTGGTGCCAGGCCGCGACCTGGCAACTAAGGAGTTAACCCCCTACATCGCTGGAAAGGTCAGGCTGTGACCCTTCCAGCGATGCTGGCCACAGCCTCCTAGTCCCCGGCAATGGGGAGATAGAGGGATCCAAAGGATCCCCCCTCCCCAACAGGCGCTTCCCCTGCTCCGGCGGAGGGGACGCCTGAAACTGACGTCATCGCACCCCCGGCGCGATGACGTCAGTGCGCCGGAGGAGTAAACCCTGCCGATCTGACTCCGTGGGACTCAGATCAGCGAGGGAGCTGCCGGAGGAGGTGAGTATCTGCCGAGGGGGGTTGCAAACGCCGCAGACGTACCATTACGTCCTGCGGCGTCAAAGCCCGCCTAATGCAGGATGTAATTGTATGTCCTGCGGCGTTAAGGGGTTAAGCACATTACATGATGCGTCTATACCAGTGTTTCCCAAACCTGTCCTCAAGACCCGCTGATATGACACGCCGGGTTTGCCAGATATCTGAAGCACAGCACAGGTGATATGATTTGCTGCTCAGTGATTGCAGGATTAAATCTGCATTTCCCCGAGTTGATCTGTAAAATCTGGCCTCGTTGAGGGTCCTGAGGAGAGGTTTGGGAAACACTGACCCATACATTTTCCTTGTTGCACTTTTTTGTACTATTTAGCATGTTTAGCACATTGTTGCACTTTAGCACTTCTTGCTTTTGTGCTTTTAATAGTTGATTCTTGGTATTTGTTACACCACTATTATTATATATATTTATGTGTATTTATTTTCTCGGAATAATGTTATATCGAGGGGACTCGTTGCTGATTTTATTATTTTATGGTTACTTTTCGCTTTAAATCAGTTATTTCCGAGCACACTCTACTAACTTCGGATACTGTCAAATTTTCTGACACAATATCACTCCCAACATACACAATCTGACCCTCACATAGAGCCACGTATATGCCACATTTGTGCATTGCTTACTGTGGTTGGCAATCACAATGTGGGGGGGGGGTGCCTCTCTGCTTCTTTGGACTAGCCCTGAAACGTGGGAGCAGAATTTAGAGGGATAGCTTGCCACACGGGGTCCGAGCTCAGTGCATTTTTTTTTAAAAGTATTTTACCAGGAAGGATACATTGAGATTTCTCTCATTTTCGAGTATGTCCTAAGTGGCGAACATGTACTGTTAGGGGTCTTGCCCAAGAACTCTTACTGGAGAGGTGCTCTGTCCGGGATTCAAACCTGTGTCTCCACAGTTATAGAGAGTGATGTTACATCTACTCCACCCAGCCGGTACACATTTGCAGGTGAGCTCACCATGCCACCACTCACTGTAGTGAGCCTCTAGTGCAAAAAACAGGAGCTAGAGGGAGCAGGGCAGTGTTTCCCAAGCCTGTCCTCAGGACCCTCCGCCTCGCCAGGTTTGCAGATATGTGAAGCACAGCACCCGTGATATGATTTGCTGCTCAGTGATTGCAGGATTCAGTCTGTATTTCCCCAAGGTGATCCTTAAAACTGGGCCTGTTAGGGGGACCTGAGGACCATGGTTGGGGACCACTGAAGTAGGGGGTTGAGATCACCGCAGCGTTAAAACGACACTAAAGCAAAAGAAGTAACTCGATATATCTAGACACCATTTTCAATAATGTAGAGGAAGAAAAAACCTGGCAATCGAGACCAGATTAAGGGCCCTGAGGGCTTGCACAAGATGATTTTAATGTGTTTCTGCTAAATTACTCACACACTCATACTTTTGTGCCACCTATCTTATCTTTTGTACCTCTCCTTCATCTCCCCCAAACCCATTCTTTCTTTTCCCCATATATTTAAATCGCTTTGTGCCTCTACCCTATGTCCATACATTCCATTGTTCCTCTGCCTCATCACCCTTAACGCCACTGGGCCTCTATATTATGGTCCTTAGGCCCCGTTCACACTGCGTGATTTATCGCGCGGATTTTGCCGCGACGTCGCGCTGTGTAGCTTCTCCAATGCATTTCAATGGAGCTGGTCACATCTTGCCGCGCGATGTCGCATGTCGCGCGTCGCAGAAGCATGTCGCTGGTACACGACCCTTTTTTTGCGATTTGCTATCTGCGATTTTGCGATTTGTATTGGTGGTGCTTTGCAAAAATCGCACAAAACCGCAACGTCGCTCGACATTATCGCACCATGTTGCGAATCTGAAAATCGCGCGGAAAGTGGCGCGACTTTCAAATCGCACAGTGTGAACGGGGCCTAAATCCCATGGTTCCCCTGCCTCATCTCTCTCAGACCTATTGCGCCTCTGGTCTATTTCCCTCAAACCTGTTATGCTTCTGCCCTATCCATCTCATGGCCTTTGTGCCCTTGCCCTTCCTCAACTCCATTGCACATATGCCCCATCGTCCTTTCTTCCTCAACCCCATTTGCCTCTACTACATCTCTTTCAAACCTGTTATGCCTCTGCCTCAGCTTGCAGCCCATCAACCCTGACGTTAATACAGTCCTGCTTTTTTATATTTATACTTGAAATAAAGATGTTATTATTAAAAAGTCTTTGTGGTTTTTGCTTTGTTGGAAAGTGTTGTTAGGTTTTAGTCTTAAAGAATTATTACGAAAACCATCATCCTCAGAGTGCATCGCACTGGAGTCCAGGCCATGTCATTGATCAAAATGTTTATTTTAATTCAAACTGCTTCATCAGTCAATAATTGCATCTGCAAGAAGAGTGAAAATTTATAAATATACAAACTACACGGCTTATATTTAGAAAAGCTGGCATGCTTGCTATACAGATACCTTTTGTTATATCCATCATAATAATGTCTACCGGCTGTGGCAGGCAGCCAGATACTTTGTTTCAAGCATTCTGGAAACATGAAGTAATTCTGAGCCATTGAGCTGCTTCTTAAAGCCCTTGTTTTGTGCGCAGTAAGTTTTCACAAGGGATTGACAAGCTTTGCCTTTTTGACTTTCAATGTCAGTGTTGGTGAGTTTTCCTTTTATTTTCTTGTTTTTTGACACATCCGGCTGATTTATAAAAATAAAAAAAAATCATAACTAGCACGAGGACTATCCGAAAAGCAAAATAACGTTTCAAAGTAACGTACATGGACTATACAAGCTCTTCCCCATCCTGCAGATTTACATACAGTATATTGAAAGGTTAGGTTTATTTTGCATTTCTTGTTTGTCTTATAAAATATTGTAACTGGGAAATCACATGAACAAGTCAAGCTATGTTGTAATAGTGTACCAAGAAGGCTGTACTGGGTATTCTATGGCATTTTTTTTAATTATAGGTGTGTGTGTGTGTGTGTGTGTCACAATTCAAATCCTGAGCTTCTAGTCAGACCAGGAAGATACTGCCTGTCACTTCTGGTCCTACACATCACATCCACACACTACCCACTGAGAACTCTGACCTATCTCTTTATATCATACCCAAATTCAAGCTGCTGTGTATTTAGTGGGCCAGATTTCCACTCGCCCCGCTTACATTTCCATTGGTCCTGGGCGGGTGGAAATTTTGAGTCCTGTATGTATGTACTGTGTATATAAAGGAATACCAGCTTTTCTGTGATTTCTTTGTATTGCAATCATCATTGTTCACATAGCTGGTCATGTTAAAGACCATATTTTTCAACAGGACATATCTTTTTATCTGTTTCACTTTATTGATATATATATATATATATATATAACTGTGTTTTTTTTGCCACAGTAAATGATGGAAGAAGGTGGTCAATAATATGGAGTGCTCTTTCTTGGAGGTTTGTATTTAATGTCTTGGATGCACCCGCTTAGTTTTGAGGTTGAGTGCAACCTTCTGCTGTTTTGTATTATATATTATGTTACGGTTAAGGCTAGGGTCAGACTAACGTATTTTTCGCAGCGACCGTCAAAAAGTGCGTCCGAACGCATTGCCATATTTTTTTCACGGAATACGCGATAGCGGTCATACGATGCGCATTTTTGTGCGTGATTTTTTACGGATCCAAACCAGAAAACTTTGGGGGTCTGGATGTTATGTTGGCCGGACATGAGCAGCGTCTGACGTCTCCTAATCACGCAAACATGCCGCTAGCGGACACAGCGCCCATCTGTACGTCAGTACTAGCGGTTCTGCATTCTCGAAAAAATGCGTTCATTTTCCACTTGCATTGCGCGGCCGGACTTTCGTGCGACCGTACTTAGAATATTGTCCGTCACTGCGTGTCATTTGCTGCTACTGCGGCCGTGATTAAGTGCGCCTAAATGCACGTTAAAATTGCGCTAGTCTGACCCCAGCCTAAAGTCCAAAGGTGGTTAATTCTAAAATTACCCAGGTAATCCTGACATTACCCAATCGTCATTAGCAAAAGTCTGAAGTGAAATGAAATTTTGGACTTTACCCGGGTAATCTGCAAAATATCCAGAGGCCTCTGGGTACTCCGGTTTTCTGCTGTGTTTTATCTGGGTAAACGCACATTACCCTAGTGTTGCTGGATAAAGTGTGATGTGCAATGAAACATCAGACTTTATCCGGGTAAGCTGAAAAGTATCCAAACGCCTCTGGGTACTCCACTTTTCTTTGGTTTTCAGCAGGTTACAGTTGACTAAATTCCGAGGATTACCAAGGTAAAGCTGAAAACTGACATCTTACCAATAAAAATAACAAAAAAAAACACAATTTTGCTAACCAAATTGTATCAACAGTCACAAACCACACTAAATAACTGTCATGTTACTCTGTGCGTTAATTGTCTGAAAATTAATTTATGAAGATAAAGATATTATATAAAGAGTGACCTAATGGTTATTATGTTTTATAAATGATATATAAGCACATATGACACATAATAAAGATCATGTAACTCTTTCACATTCATATAAGAAACATTTCCTGTCACTCTGTATATTCATTATATCCGCAATACATTTTAATGTTTGTCTTTTGCCATTTTCATTGATAATATCCATAGATAATAGCAAAATTCACTGTTACCCAAGCGGGGTCGGATGCTCTGCAGATTACCCAAGTGGGGTGGGATGCTCTGCAGATTACCCAGGTGAAGCTGTGGATAGTCCTCAGATTACCCAGGTAAAGTTTCAGACTTTTATCTGAACGATAACAACATTCGGTTTTAACCAAAACGGGGTTGGTTAGTCTGTAGATCATTGGGGTAAAGTGCAAATTTTTCAGCTCTTCCAGACCGTTACCCAAGGACGGTTGGTTAGTCCGAAGATTATCCGGGTAAAGCCCGAATTTTTCATTTTTTTGCAGCTTTACCCAGTGGTTTTGGGTAATGTCAGGATTATCCGGGTAATCTTACGATTAACCGCACTTTGGGCTTTACCCGTAACATATTTACACACACACAGACACAAAAAGAATCTACAAGGGAGGCCCTCAGAGGTCTTGTCAAATTCAGAAGATGCTGTTAAAAGTTCCAATGTAGAACTGAAACAATGATCAAATGTTAGAAGCGTTTGCCTTATTCAGTAAATAAATCACTCTTTTAAATACTACAAGAACGGCTGGTATGTTCCTGCAAAATAATATATACAAAACCAAGAGGGCTGCACTTAACCAGAACATGCATGCTTTATAAAGGTTTTACTGAGACAATTGGACACAACACAGCAAATTCAAAGCACTTCATCCAAACATACATCTAAATGTTTAAAAGCAAATTACTCAGAAAAATGATGATAGTTATGAACTATGATAATACATTGCATAAGCCTGTGACAATGTCGTTGTACCCCACCAGAGGCAGGTCCTATCTGTCAATCTAAAGCATTTTTAAGTCTTTGGATGTATGTTGGGGTGTAGTGCTCCAGTACATATAGTTGCAAGAAAAGTATGTGAACCCTTTGGGATTACGTGGAGTTTTGCATGAATTGGTCATAAAATGTGCTCTGATCTTCATCTAAGTCAGGAGGAAACTGAAGTTTCCCTATAGGTATGGGTATTAAAGGTGGGCTTTCCATCCATCAATGGCCCACCACTTTCTAAAATAATTTCTCGCTTGCTGCAGACAGGTGAGGAATTAATTATTTGATTGTGTACGCAAAGGCCATTTACCATTAAAAAATAGGCCAGTTTACCTTTTTATAACATACAGTTGCAGGACAAAGTATGTGAACCCTTTGGGATTACGTGGAGTTTTGCATGAATTGGTCATAAAATGTGCTCTGATCTTCATCTAAGTCACAACAATTTGAAAAACACAGTCTGCTTAAAATAATACAACACAAACATTATATGTTTTCATGTTTTTTTGAACAGAACATGTAAACATTCACAATGCAGGGTGGAAAAAGTATGTGAACCTTTGGACTTAATAACTGGTTGACCCTGCTTTGGCAGCAATAACCTCAACCAAACGTTTCCTGTAGTTGCAGATCAGACCTGCACAACGATCTGGAGTAATTTTGGACCACTCCTCTTCACAAAACTGTTTCAGTGTAGCAATATTCTTGGGATGTCTGGTATGAATCGCTCTCTTAAGGTCATGCCACAGCATTTCAATCAGGTTGAGGTCAGGACTCTGACTGGGCCACTCCAGAAGGCGTATTTTGTTTTGTTGAATTACTTGTATGCTTTGGGTCATTGTCCTGTTGCATCACCCATCCTCTGCGGAGCTTCAGTTGGCGGACAGATGGTCTTATGTTTTCCTGCAAAATGTCTTGATACACTCTGGAATTCATTTTTCTGGAGTAATATGTAATAATATGTAATATGACCGGAGGAAGGAAGGAAGGAAGGAAGGGGACCCATGAGACACCATGCTCATCCATACAGGAAGTCTGGGGCCATATGAACGCAGTATGTCCATTGTAACAGACATACTTTTGCACTGACATACTTGTGGACACCACGCGATGTGCCTGAATTTTGATGTTAAGATAAAAAACATTAGAAATGTGGAAACTGAAGAAGCCGTTGTGTTGTGTATTTTGTTTTCTACACACATTTCAGATTTCAAAGGAGCGCCCGTCTGATGTCCTGTACTCCTGCCAATAGAAAGCATGACTTCTGTAGACATGTCTTGACGCACGTCCCAGCATTTTTATGTCAACGAAAAATCCGCACCCATTCTCATGTGTTCGAAAAAGTGCGCGTGTATGTGGGGTGTTTGTTTCATGTGTAGAAACGAAGACACTGCAGGCTGCTTGTGTGAGGAATCATGTTGGATTATAGAACTGCTTCCAGGTCAGATGTCAGAGTAGGAAACAGGAAGCAATATTCTTGGGATGTCTGGTGTGAATCGCTCTCTTAAGCTCATGCCACAGCATTTCAATCGGGTTGAGGTCAGGACTCTGACTGGGCCACTCCAGAAGGCGTATTTTGTTTTGTTGAAGCCATTCTTTTGTTGAATTACTTGTATGCTTTGGGTCATTGTCCTGTTGCGTCACCCATCCTCTGCAGAGCTTCAGTTGGTGGACAGATGGTCTTACGTTTTCCTGCAAAATGTCTTGATACACTCTGGAATTCATTTTTTCATCAATGACAACAATCCGTCCAGGTCCTGAGGCAGCAAAGCAGCCCCAAACCATGATACTCCCTCCGCCATGTTTTACAGTGGGGATGAGGTTTTGATGTTGGTGGGCTGTGCCTTTTTTACTCCACACATAGTGTTGTGTGTTTTTTCCAAACAACTCAATTTTGGTTTCATCTGTCCACAGAATATTTTGCCAGTAGTGCTGTGGAACATCCAGGTGCTCTTTTGCAAACTTCAAATGTGCTGCAATATTCTTTTTGGACAACAATGGCTTCCTCCGTGGTGTCCTCCCATGTACTACATTCTTGTTTAATGTTTTCCTTATTGTAGATGTGTCAACAAAAATGTTACCATGTGCCAGAGATTTCTGTAAGTCTTTAGCTGACACTCTAGGATTCTTCTTTACCTCATTAAGCATTCTGCGCTGTGCTCTTGCAGTCATCTTTACAGGACGACCACGCCTAGGGAGAGTAGCAACAGTGCTGAACTTTCTCCATTTGTAGACAGTCTGTCTTACCGTGGACACATGAACATCAAGGCTTTTGGAGATACTTTTGTAACCCTTTTCAGCTTCATGCAAGTCAACAATTCTTGATCGTAAGTCTTCTGAGAGCTCTTTTCTGCGAGGCATGGTTCACATTAGGCAGTGTTTCTTGAAACCAGTAAACCCAAAACTGGTGTGTGTTTTTAAAGTGCAGGACAGCTTTCAGCAACACATCCAATAATATCACACTGATTGGACTCAAGGTTGGCTCACTCCTGGCTCCAATTAGCTCTTGGAGAAGTCATTAGGCTAGGGGTTCGCATACTTTTCCTGGACTGCTCAGCAACTCTCTGGTTTAGAGAGTCGTTTGGAGGATCAAGATCATCGACTTGATCAATTCGCCCAGGCCCTCCAAACTCTGTTAACCCGTGCCGCACCTACCCAATTAGAGGTTTCCCCTCCGGTTAATCTGCCCCCTTCTGAACCTTTTACTGCACCGAACCCATGCCCTAACCTACTACCCCCAGTACGTTATGAGGGCGATCCTATTGCCTGTAGAGGTTTCATAAACCAGATCCCTATCCACTTTGAGCTAACCCCGTGGTCTTACCCTACAGATCGTGCTAAGGTAGCCTTTGTAATCAATCACCTTACCGATAAAGCGTTGTGCTGGGCAAACCCTATCTGGGAGACTGACAAACCCATTGTTAATAACTATCGGGAATTTATAACCGCCTTCTGTAGAGTGTTTGATCCCCCTGGTCGTAAAACCAATGCTGCCAAGTCCTTGTTACGCCTGCGCCAGGGTACTAAATCCCTGGGTGATTACGCACTAGAGTTTAGATCCTTGGCTTCTGAGTTGAACTGGAATAATGAGGCTTTGGTAGTAGTTTTTCAGAGGGTTTAAATGATGAGCTCCAGGACGAAGTAGCGGCCAGAGATCTTCCGGAAGATCTGGAGGATTTGATAACCTACTTGTCCTTTATAGATGAACGCATTCGCCATCAGAAAAATACCAAAGATAGAGCTAAAAGACTGCCTCTTAGGATACCTCCCCGGTTCCCTTTACCTGCGCTCCCAGAGCCACCTTCTCCTCCTGAGCCCATGCAGTTAGATAACACTAAACTCCCTGAAGCTGAAAAACAAAGTCGCCGCCGTGAGGGATTGTGTTTGTATTGTGGATTAGGGGGTCATCTGCTTAAGGGTTGTCCCAAACGCCCTCAGGGTCCTTCGGGAAACACGCATGCCTAAGTGCCCCTGGGGGACAGCTCTTAGGTACTTTTCCTTCGTCCTCTAAACTTGAAAATAGACTCCGGGTTCCGGTTACTCTATTTTGGGAGAGTTCCCGTAGCCCGGTGCATCTCTATACCTGGTTGACTCTGGTGCTGCCGATAACTTTATTGATCTTGTTTTTGCTCGCAAACATGCACTTCCTCTTGTTGAGAAAGAAACACCTTTACTTGTACAAGCCATAGATGGCAGACCACTTGAAACCCCTTTTGTCCTTTTCGAAACTCAGAACATTTCTGTCGGGATAGGACTATGTCATAAAGAAAAAATGTTTTTCCATGCCATTTCATCACCTTCCTATCCCATTGTACTTGGGTACCCATGGTTAACTCGTCATAACCCTGTAATCGATTGGCGAGCCCGTCAAATCGCTAAGTGGGATAAAGATTGCATGCTCTCTTGTATTGAGGTCCTCTTATCCGTCAACACCTTAAATGTACCCACGGCTCCTCCTCTGACCACCACTATACCTCCTCCATACTCAGATTTGGCCCCTATGTTTGATAAGAAAGAGGCCGATAAATTACCCCCACATCGTCCGTACGATTGCGCTATCAACCTCCCAGGTACCGTTCCTCCCTGAGGGGCAGTCTATCCGTTATCTGAGAAGGAGCATAGAGTATTGGAGGAGTATATCACTGATTCCCTTAACAAAGGGTTTATTCGCCCCTCTTCCTCTCCAGCTGGAACAGGATTCTTCTTTGTTCAGAACAAAGAGGGAGACCTCAGACCGTGCATAGATTTTCGTGGGTTAAACAAAATAACCATAAAAAATGCCTACCCTATCCCACTCATCCCTGAGTTGTTTGATCCCCTGAAATATTCCAAAATATTCTCCAAGTTGGACCTTAGAGGGGTCTATAACTTGATTCGCATCAGACAAGGGGATGAGTGGAAAACTGCATTCAATACTAGACTAGGGCACTATGAATACCTGGTTATGCCCTTTGGTCTATGCAACGCTCCAGCAGTTTTCCAGGCATTCATTAATCATGTTTTACGGGAATTCATCCTTCATCCTTGTTTTGTTGTTGTGTATCTTGATGATGTCTTGATACATTCTCCTGACTTGAAAACCCACCACCAACATGTACGACTTGTCTTGTCTAAACTGTTGTCCAACGGCCTGTATTGTAAACTTGATAAATATTTGTTTGACGTACAACAAGAACAATTTTTAGGCTATGTGATCTCCTCTTCCGGCTTTATGATGGACCCTAAGAAGCTAGACGCAATCGTTCATTGGCCTCTTCCCAAGGGCCTCAAGGCCATTCAAAGATTTATAGGTGTCTCTAACTATTATAGAAGGTTTATCAAGGGTATCTCGTCCATCATAGCACCTATTACAGCTTTAACTAAAAAGGGAACTGACACACAGAATTGGCCCTCCAATGCATTAGAGGCTTTTGGAAAATTAAAAGCAGCTTTTTCCACCGCACCCATCCTTCATCACCCTGATCCAACCAGACCCTTCGTATTAGAAGTGGACGCCTCAGAGACTGGGGTGGGCGCTGTGTTGTCCCAACGTCCAGCTGACGACAAACCTATGCTACCTTGCGGTTTCTTCTCTAGAAAGTTGTCACTTACTGAGACCCGCTATGACATCGGAGACAGGGAACTTTTGGCAATCATACTTGCCCTGATGGAGTGGCGTCACCTCTTGGAGGGTTCCAATTGTTTGTTCTCTATACTCACAGACCATAAGAATTTGGCCTACCTGTCTGAAGCAAAGAGATTGAACCCCAGACAAGCTCGGTGGGCTCTCTTTCTTACCCGATTTGATTTTGTCATTTCATACAGACCCAGGTCAAAAAATGTTAAGGCTGATGCACTCTCCAGACAGCATGAACCTCTGTCTACTCAAATTCCGGTACCAGCTCCCATAGTACCCGAGGAGAAAATCAAAGCCTCTCTGAGTACCCATATTGATTCACCACTATGGAATCTATTACTATCGAAACAGTCTCTAGCACCTCCGTCTAAACTACCCGATAAACTATTTGTTCCTCCTGAAGAGGTTCTCACAGTCTTACGACTGTTTCATGAATCTAGATTTGCTGGATATTTTGGAGTAGAGAAGACTCTGACTCTAATTAAAAGAAACCTTTGGTGGTCTACGCTTGCTAAAGATGTAAAAGAGTATGTTACTACCTGTTAAGTGTGTACCCATTCTAAGTCTTCCCGTCTTAGACCTACTGGTCTTCTCCAGCCTCTACCTGTTCCTGAACGTCCCTGGTCCCATTTAGCAATGGACTTCTTGGTGGAACTACCCCCTTCGTTTGGCCATACGGTCATTTTTGTTGTTGTCGATCGTTTCTCCAAAATGGCACATTTTATTCCGTTAAAGAAACTCCCCTCCTCTAATGAGCTGGTACACATCTTTACTAAAGAGATATTTAGACTACATGGTGTCCCAAATGTTATTGTCTCAGATCGTGGTTCACAATTTATATCTAAATTTTGGAGAGGCTTTTGTCAACAATTAGGTGTCATGCTTTCCTTTTCCTCTGCTTGTCACCCGCAGGCTAACGGATTAGCCGAAAGAACAAATCAGACACTGGAGACTTATTTAAGATGTTTTATTTCTGATGCACAGGATGATTGGGTCACTCTATTGCCATGGGCGGAGTTTGCATACAATTTATGCCACGTCTCAGTCGCCTAACTATTCCCCATTTGAAGTAGTCACTGGTATGCACCCCACCGTTTTCCCATCCTCGTTTGTGCCTCAGGATATTCCAGCCTTAGAGGACCACCTCTGTGGTCTGCGTTTGATTTGGGAGAAGACCAAATTGAATCTCGAATCCGCTTCTTTGGCCCAGAAGCGGTCTGCTGACCTCAAACGCAGACCTCCACCGGTCTATCATGTAGGGGACAGAGTATGGCTCAGCACACGTCACATCAGTTTGAAGGTCCCTTCTATGAAATTTGCACCCCGGGTTCATAGGACCTTATAAAATTCTTAGGTGTATTAATCCCGTCTCGTACATTCTGCAGTTGCCTGCATCCCTTCGTATTCCTAACACCTTTCATGTGTCCTTACTGAAACTCCTCCTGTGCAATCGTTTTACCCCTCCCGACTCTCTCCCTCCTCCTCCTGTTTTGGTAGACGGAAACCCCGAATTTGAAATTGAATCCATTCTAGATTCCCGTCGTTCTCGGGGGAGGTTGCAGTATCTGGTTCATTGGAAGGGTTATGGTCCCGCGGATTGTACATGGGTCTCCCTTCACGACATTCATGCTCCTTGTTTGTTGTCCGCTTTTCATCGCCGTTTTCCTGCCAAGCCGGCTCCCTACCGCCTGGTGGGCGTTCCTCGAGTAGGGGGTGCTGTCAGTCCTCGGAGGCTGGCTGTCAGTCCTCGGAGGCTGGCACGCTCCGGCCTCCCTCTCTGCGGTCTCGGGGTCTGCGTCTTCCCCGCAGCCCTTCCTCGCACCCTCTGCGCTGCCGGCCCCAGCGGCTTTAAGCTACTGCCGACGGCGCGGCGCGCCGCGCGTGACGTCATCAAGCCTCCACCGTGGGTCTCCCTGCATCATGTGCCAGGCTAATTCACCTCACCCGCCGCTCTGTCTCTGCCGCTCCCCTCTGCGAGTCCCTTCACTGGCTCCCCATCCACTGCAGAATTAAGTTCAAAATCCTTATCCTTACCTACAAAAGCCTCACTAACTCAGCTCCCCACTACCTGTCCTCACTAATCACCAAATACACCCCAGCCCGCTCCCTAAGGTCAAACAGTGACCTGCGCCTAGCTTCTCCCCGCATCACCTCTTCCCATGATAGACTGCAGGATTTCTCACGCGCAGCCCCCACTCTCTGGAACGCTCTCCCTCGTGCTGTCAGACTTTCCCCTAACTTCTCTTCCTTCAAACGCTCCCTGAAAACATTCCTATTTAGGAGGCCTACCACCCAACTCACTGACGCAACCATCAATCACTCTCACCTTACAGTCCTCTCCTCCTGTTTCCAACCCCAACCCTCCCAGATTGTGAGTTCCTACGGGAATAGGGCCCTCATCTCCTCCTGTACAGTTTGTCAAATGTTGTTCAATGTATTGTAACCCTGTCTATACTGTGCTTATTGTACAGCGCTGCGGAATATGCTGGCGCTTTATAAATAAAGAATAATAATAATAATAATGTGACCCTGATGGCCAATCAGATTTCAGGGCACGATATTTAAAAGTGCTTTTTGCCTTTTCTCATTGCCCTTTCATGGTTTTGCTTGTCTAACCCTAAGTGCTTGCTTCTTTAACGTCTGACTGACTTTCTGTGTATGACCTGGCTTCTGGATATCGACCTGTGTACCGCTATATTCCTTTGACTCAGCTTTTGAATCTTGACCTTGTATACTGCTGTATTCCTACAACCTAGGATTGTGTTAGACCCTTCTGGTACTCTGTACTTTCCTGTCTCCATACCAGCCACTCTAAGGACTGGTTACTGTCCTCCTTGCCTACTATCCCTGCCTTATAGGTTCACCTTTCGCTATTGCGAAACCCAGCCACCTCAAGGACTGGTATCGCAACTAAGTTTAGAGTCTCCTATTATTATGTATAGGGCTGACTGTAGCAACCCTCGGATACGTGTGCCTGCCTGACACTCCGCCTGTCCTCTGTCTACATCCGCACTGCCAACTCTCATCGCCAAGACTTTTCAAGGGCATCTCCAGTCCTGTGGAATGACTTGCCTCGTCATATCAGACCCTCCCCTAATCTTCAGGCCTTTAAGAAATCCCTCAAACCCCATTCCTTCAGATTAGCATACCACATTACTGACATTACTGATGCAACTCACCCCTCTACTCACCTACTCACACATAATGATTGAGGCCACTTCCATGGCCCAACCATTCCTGAACCGCTTGCACTACTGATCCTGACAATCGATAAAACCCCCCTTGTCTTCTTCCACCTCAATCCCTCTAGATTGTAAACTCCTATGAACAGGGCCCTCTTCACCTCTTGTCTCCAATATATGTTTGTTTATTTGTGTCTTGTTCCCTTTGGTTATTGTAAAGCGCTGCGGAAACTTGGCGCTATATAAATGATAATAATAATAAATAATAATAATAATTTCTGCATAGATAGCTGCATATGGGATACATAGAATAGATACTTAGCTAGAATAGATAGATATATATAAACTGCCAGTTCTCAAACATATTTTATAAATACACCCATATGCATTTCTTTTTTCATTTATGAATTTTCAAACCTTTATTCCTGTATTGCCTGTTGTCATTTCAATCACTTGAATAGACAGAAATCTACTGTAAAAGGATGAATATAACTTTGTCATATGAACAAATAATTGAATGTGATTAGACGTGTTGATACATTGTGCTTACAAATGGGAAGCAGGAACTTGCTATATGGAGAGGAGACTGCAAATCATTTTTACATAATCTGTATGTATGTGCGCACATCATTGCCATTTTTATTTTCAAGTTATTACATATTCATACAAAGAGATGCCAACATGAAAAGGAAAACATTCTGCTTCTCTTTGTAAATATTTTTATTACATCTACTCAGCAAAACTACTGCCAAAGCAGTGGCTGCTCCAGCAGGTCAGCCAAATAAGAAACTCATTAGCAGATTACAAATCTAGAAATAGTAAAATTGAGACATTCACACTCGTGAATTTAGGTCAGCAGCAGCAGCAAACTCACAGAGAGCGAAACACATCTGGTAAAAAACCCAAAAACTAATTTAAAGTCATGAATAACAGTAGACACAATTATGTAAATGCTAGTTTTATGTTACAATCTATACAAGTCTTAATGAGTTATTCACTAACCACCATCCTTTCTCTGAAGAAGTATTTGATGTGTGAGTTAGCATTGTGGCTGGAAACAGATTATTATTATCCTTTATTTATTAATTTTTTTATTTATATAACACCACATATTCCGCAGCGCTTTACAAGGTCGGTGTACAAGGGGTTGATACATTAGAATACCACACATGGATGATGACCTGATTCAGGGGGACCCTGTTCTCAAAGGAATTTACAATATTTGAGAAGTACAAGTATTTTGTGAGGTAGGCCCATCCATATCGTTAGGTGTTTTGCCCAAGGACACTCACTGGTGGCATCTTCCGAGTGGGATCGAGTCATCTTTCCATGATTGTAGATCAACAACCTAGTGGTGAGGTTGAACCCGCTTCTCGTAAAGTTGAGACTTGCTTCTCCACAGTTGTATTGGAGGGATGTGCTGAACGGGAATTGACTTTCTTCTCCACGGTCGAAGGGTAGAGATGTTAACACTGGACTCCGCAGCTGATATTGTGTGGTAGGCGAGTATGTACCATTAGGTATCTTGCCCAAGGACACTTACTGGAGAGGTTTTCTGGCTGGGAAACAGAGGACCGGAGGCTCTCCAACAAGATCGACCTATTAAACTAAAAGGTAGAGAATTCTAAAATCATCAAAGAATTTTTGCAGTGAAACGCGTTGACCATGCGGTTCGAACAGTCACTTTTGTTTATATTATTAGTCTGTTTATATTTTTGTGCATTGGGTTTGTCCCTTAACCCTTTCGCTGCTGAGGCATTTCCCGCCTCTGTGCTGAGGTCATTTTTACCGGTTTTGCTCATCAAGGCTTATGTTAGTATATGACCCAGACATATTATATATCGTTCTTTCCGTCAGACTCGGCAGATTCATAATATGTCATTATTATATGTATACGTCATGACCTGTCTGTATATTATAACAAAAAATGCAATAAAATATGAATTTTCAATAATTTACAATGTGTAAAGTGTTTTTTTTTCACATTTTAACATGCGAGCAATTGCAGTTATATTTTGTATGGGGTGCGCTTGTTAAAAAAATTAGATATGGGGTCTCGTTACATTTGTTTTTGGGAAAATTACGTGATTTTTAACAAACGAACCGCATACAAAAATCGTTAGTGCAGCATCATTGTTCACATTATAATTGAAATGGGAACAATAATGCTGCATTAACGAACCAAAATAAAGAAAAAAAAATTGTTTATTTTTTTTATAATTTTTTTTAAAATATATATATTTTTTAAAAAAAAAAAAAAACTTTTTTCATAGTCATGTTTGGTATTGTTGGAACGGCCATGCTCTGGCCGATCCAACAATATCAAACATTAACCCCTAACTGCCACGGATCGGGAGATAGGGGGTTCATTGGAACCCCATATCTCCACCATTGGTGGCAGTTAGGGGTTAACTCCAGGACTGGCATCATCGCGCCGCCGCAATGACATCTAATTGTGCCGGCGGCGGTTCCGGGTGCTGGGCTGACATCGAGGATGTCAGCCCGCACCGGGGGGCACAGCGATCGGCCGGAACCCGGCCGATCGCTGGCCCAAAAGGGAGGACGTGCTCAGCGCGTCCTCCGCAAGGAACGCTACCTGCGGGTGGACGCGCTCAGCGCGTCCTCCGCAGTGAAGGGGTTAAGTTTGAATCTTGTGTATTCTACCTGTGTTTAGATAGCTGGGTATACTGTAGTACGCAGCATGAACTGCTGAGGTTATCGCCTAGAGGACTATAGCCTCTATTGATGTATTGGAGTATTGAGTACTCTATCCAATGCCTGCTGTAACTAGAGAGCATTTTTGAGAGCGGAGAGGGGTTATTCACTAACCTCCGAATTTTCCACTGAATTGCACCGAGCAGTGAATTTCACCATTTGGTGCAATTTCAGGCCAATTCTTCTAATCACAAAGCTGTCAATTTGCCAAATACAGGCGAGCTGACAGCAAAATAAGGTGCAATTTGCCACAATTTGGCGGTATTTGGCTACACCTAAATTATCCCATTGGAAACTATCAATTCGTCTATTCTTAGAATGCCAAATTGCCACCGAAATTTCAGTGAAATTACCTGATTTTGGTGTTTCAATTCGACATGTTTAAACAGACAAATCCCATAGGTTTCAATGTAATACATGGAATATTTGTTTGAAAAAAATTATTTTTAAAGACTGTTTATTTATTTTTTCAAAAGCCCTTTTTGTATTTTTTTAAAGACATTTTTGTTTTTTATTTTTTTTAAATACTTTTTTTATTTCTGAACAGGTTTTCATTATTTGTAAAGGGCCTTTTTTATTATTTGGACACATTTTTACTAAATTTTTATTGGTTTAAACTCCTACCAAGAGACTTCCTTTTTTTTCAGTTCACGGAATTCGCTGATGCCGCTTTGGCCTCAATTCGGTGCAATAGGGTGGTTATCGGCCATATTCACCGACGTTCAACAGCTGCTCCGGCCACTCCTTTTTTGGCAAAATACGATGACCATTCGCTAAATAGTGAATTCACTGTAGTTTTGGGGAAATGTAATCACCGAAATGAGCCCAAATGCAGCGAAAAGAAAAACAGTGAAATTGCATAGAACCTAAGTCTCTTCATTGATTATTATTATTATTGTAAGCTGAGATTGCTACAAGTCATTCTTTTCCCCGTGATAACTGGTGGATAGTGTATGTTGATGTAGGCTTTTCTTTTGGGCTAGAGTAATAAGTTAGTTTTACTATATATTTACAGGGTAATTCAAAGAGAATCGAAAAGTCACTGCACGTTCGGTAACTTTTCGTTCTCTTCAATTCGGTTTGTTTTGCCGATCCCATTTCGGTGACTCTGCAGTGTATTCAGCAAGCACCACAGGGTCACCAAATTGCAGGGAAAAGCTGCAGCAAACCTGACGAAAACTAACCGCAAAACCCGGCAAATGCACGCCGAAAACCTGCAAAAACATCTGGATTAACCCACCGAAAACCAGGAAAAACCCGAGCAGGAGCCGATCACACCAGGGAAGCCGCCGGAAAAAGTCGACACAGCAGACGACTGAAGTGAATAGATTAGCAAAACAGTTTGCCTGAATGTTTGAAAAGTGAAACACTGTTTGCAAAGAAACTACTGAGCGAAAATGGCTGAAATTTACATATGAGGTCCAATGAATGATAATAAAAAGGGCTGTTACAGAAAAAATAAGTAAACTTAAAAAAAAATCAAAAATCCAGAAAAATGCTTAAAATATCCTAAGAAAATCTATAAATAAAGAGACTCTTTACTGCAGAATATTATAATGAACAATTTGTTAGATATTGAATTAAAACCGGAATATTTTTAACATTGAAGCATATGGGATTCGCCTGAATAAATCTGCCTCATAAAACCACCGAATGGCAGGGCATTTCGGGAACCTTTCACTGCTGGTTTTTGTTCTCTGAATAGCCGAAGCAGTGCTTTTTCATGGGGATTTCACTGCCCTCGAACAGGCACCGTATGTGCAGGCAATTCGCCAGGATTTGCCGAATTGCCTGCTCTCTGGATAGCCGAATGGCCAAGAAAGGTAACCGAACGCTGATTTTCAGCGTTTGGTTACCTTTCTTAAGCAATTCGATTCTCTTTGAATTACCCTGTTAGTATCAGTGTTCTCGTGGAGGTGTCAGGCACACTTAGGCTGAGTGGGCACAGTATTTTTTGATAATGGCTTCCTGAATTAAGCAGTATATACATATATATATATATGAAAAACACATAGGGGGGTTGCACTCAACCTGAATTAAGCTTTCAAAAATAAAATACAAACAAACCAGCGAGAGAGCACTCCAGTCAACACATTCAAAAACCAACAAAAACAGCTTGATGCATGTGAACATTGTACCAGATTTTACCACATGTTGAAAAATTCTTAAATCTAAGCTTTGTTGAAAAAAATGGTGGAAATTTTAGTTTGCAATGAATAGCCATGAATTGCTTAAGCCTGCCAACAATGTCAATGTAAACCACCCTCTGGCAGGTCCTACTCTGAAAACCTAATGACTGCCCTTCATGGGATAAACTCACTTACTGACTCACTCACTTACTTACTTATTATTATTATTATTATTTTTGAGACGCACCAGCACTGAAAGCTTAGTTCAGGTTGAGTGCTACCCCCATGTGTTTTTCATATGAATCTCTTGGGTATGCACCCCTCCCTGCCACAGGTACTCCTCCTCCAGGTTCTATTTATCCTTGATCTGCGCGGAGCTCCAGAAAGGACATGTTCCTCAGTAAGTGAGTTTATCCAATGAAGGGCAGTCATTAGGTTTGCAGAGTAGGACCTGCCAGAGGGTGGTTTACATTGACGCTGTTGGCAGGCTTAAGCAATCCATGGCCATACATTGCAAACTAAATTTCCACCATTTTTTTTCAACAAAGCTTAGTTTTAAGAATTTTTCAACATGTGGTAAAATCTGGTATAATGTTCCCATGCATGAAGCTGTTGTTGTTGGTTTGGTTTTTGAATGTGTTGACTGGAGTGCTCTCTCGCTGGTTTGTTTATATATATATATATATATATATATATATATATAGAGTGAGACAGATGTCTTTTGCATGTCCTACCCAGAATTCCTTTCTGCATATGCGGAATGTAGCACAGGAGCTCTGGGATGCAGTTCTTTGAATTGCTGTGATGTGCAGATGGCTTCTGCAATAATAAATAGGGATATGCATGGCTGAAAAATTTGTTTAGTTTTGTTTCGTTTCGTTCCATTTTTAAATCACTTCATTTTCGGAATTTTCGTAACTAATTTAGTTTCGTATTGGCAGTAACTAATAACGTTTCGTAACTAATTTAGTTTCGTATTTTTTAGGTAAATTAAAAAAATGGTCGGAGCTGTGGCAATTGAGTTTAAATGTGGATAAGTGCAAGATAATGCACCTGGGACGTAAAAACCCAAGGGCTGAATATAGCATATTTGATACAGTCCTAACCTCAACATCTGAGGAAAAGGATTTAGGGGTTATTATTTCAGAGGATCTAAGGGTAAGTAGTCAATGTAATAGAGCAGCAGGAAATGCTGGCAGAATGCTTGGTTGTGTAGGGAGAGGTATTAGCAGTAGGAAAAGGGAAGTGCTCATGCCACTGTACAGAGCACTGGTGAGACCTCACTTGGAGTACTGTGTGCAGTACTGGAGACTGTATCTCCAGAAGGATATAGACGATATAGTGTGTTTATTATTGCCGAAGCCACTTGCACATCACAGCAATTTGATGAATCTCATCCCAGAGCTCCTGTGCCACATTCCCCATATGCAGCAAGGAATTCTGGGTAGGATATGCAAATGACATCTATCTCACTTTTATGCATCCTGGATCTGTTATTACACAGAACCCTAAAATCAATGTTATGCCACGCTGTGGCTTTCTAGCAGAGATAAGGTTATGCAACTTGTCAAAGCCACTCCTAGGAAAGCGCTGTTTCGGGTTTGTTGGACCCTCATCAGCTAGGAGGTAGGCATGATGACCAGTTGCAGTGGATGCTTGGGACCCGTAGGCAAATCAGTATCTATAAGGGTTGCGATGGAGGACAAAAAGTGAGATAAAAAGCCTCCACTATAATAAGTGTGGCATAGCATTGATTTTAGAGTTCTGTGAAATAACAGATCCAGGTTGCATAAAAGTGAGACAGATGTCATTTGCATATCCTACCCAGAATTCCTTGCTGCATATGGAGAATGTGGCACAGGAGCTCTGGGATGCAATTCATCGAATTGCTGTGATGTGCAAGTGGCTTCTGCAATAATAAACACACTTATTATAGTGTGGAGGCTTTTTATCTCACCTTTTGTCCTCCACCACAACCCTTATAGATATATATATATAACAAAACAGGAGGAGAGCACACCAAACATATTAAAACAATACAAAAGAAACCACAACAGCAGCTAAATTCATTTAGACATAGAGATTTTCCAGATTTAACCCTTTAAATGCTTTCAAACATTTTTTAACCCCTTCAAAAACACTGCAGTTCTTAACCCTTACACAGATTCAATGCTGAGCTCTGTTGAACAATGGTGGTAGTTTAGTTTGCAATGGATGGCCATGGTGTGTATTGTTTGGTGTGCTCTCCTCCTGTTTTGTTGTATATCATGTTGTCTTGAGATGCACCCGCACTGAAAGCGTAGTTAAGGTTGAGTGCTGCCCCTTTCGTGTATTTTATATATATATATATATATATATATACATGGACAGTTCCGGTCCTGTGGAATGGCCTACCGCGCCCTATCAGACTCTACCCTAATCTTCAGGCTTATTGTTCTCTCTAGCTCTATTATCTATAAGAGCTAAAGGACACTGTCCTCATTTGGACAATCTTACCCTCCTATATTAGGCACAGGTGATTATCACGCATTAGTGTATTTCTGGTTTAAGTTCTTCTTCTTTTTTTTTATTTTTGATAAGTGATTTTAAGATATTAACATTAACCACTTTGCTGCGGAGGACGTGCTCAGTGTGTCCTCCCGCAGGAAGGGTTGGCTGCGGAGGACGCGCTGAGTGCGTCCTCCATTCGCAGCCAGCGATCGGCCGGATTCCGGCCGATCACTGTGCCCCCCGGTGCGGGCTGACATCCTTGATGTCAGCCCGGCACTCCGGGACCGCCGCGGGCACAATAGATGACATTGCGGTGGCGCAATGACATCTATTTCAGGCGCCCCCCCACGAGTGTGGAGGAGGTGCCTGAAAGGGAGGGGGAAGGTCCTTCAGACCTCTCTCCCTCCCGATCGCCGGGGGTCTGAGCTTAACATCAGGCACCGTTTGGAAGGGCACAGCCTGCCCTTCCAAACGGTACCTGACATTAACCCCTTGGGGGCCGGATCACGATTCAGCGCCGAAAAGCGCCGGATCATGATCTTCTCCCGGGGCTGGCCGACATCTTGGATGTCAGCCAAGCTTCCTGGGAACTCCCTCTGATGACTGGCGTCATTGTGCATAGCGTGATGACATCAGTCTTGGAGTTAACCCCTTGCTGCCACCAATGGTGGCGGTAGGGGGTTCCAATGAACCCCCTATCTCCCGATCCATGGCGCAGCTAGGGGTTAATGTTTGATATCATTGGATCGGCCAGAGCATGGCCTTGTCAGGCAGACAAACGTATCCGAGGGTTGCTACGGTCAGCCCTATGAAATAACAGGAGACTCTAAACTAATTGCGATACCAGTCCTTGAGTTGGCTGGGTTACGCAATAGCGATAGGTGAACCTATAAGGCAGGTATGTAGGCAAGGATGCCAGAAACCGGTCCTTAGAGTGGCTGGTATGGAGACAGGGAAAGTACGGAGTACCAGAGGGTTTTAATGCAATCCTAGGTCGTAGGAATACGCAGTATACAAGGTCAAAATACAAAAGCCGAGTCAAAGGAGTAAAGAGGTAAACAGGTCGGAATCCAAAAGCCAGGTCATACACAGAAAGTCAATCAAAGGTATAAAGACGCAAGTATATAGGTATAGACAAGCAGAACCACGAAAGGGCAATGCAAAAAGGCAAAAGCACATTTAAATAACGCGCCCTGCAGTCTGATTGGCTACCAGGGTCACATGATGCGGGGGAACCCACGTTGGAGGCGTGATGACGTCACTCGTGGCGCGCCGCCGACAATCTCCTAAAGCTGCTGGGACCGGCGGGACGTGCGCACAAGACGTGAGGAAGGGCTGCAGGGAGGACGCAGACCCCGAGACTGCCAGGGGGGACGCTGGAGTCACGCCAGCCTCCGAGGGCTGACAGGCCTTTCCAACAATACCAAACATGACCACGTAAAAAAATAATAAAAATAAAAAAAATTAAAAAAAAATATTAAAGAAATAATAATAAAAAATAAACAATTTTTTTTTAAAATTTGTTTTGTTAATGCACCAATATTGTTCCCATTTAATTTATAATGTGAACAATGATGCTGCACTAACGATTTTTGTATGGGGTGCGTTTGTTAAAAATCGCAAAGTTTTCCCCAACAAAAATGTAACGAGACCCCATTTCGAATTTTTTTAACAAGCGCACCCCATAGAAAATATAACCGCAAACGATCGCATGTTAAAATGTGAAAAAAACACTTTACACGTTGTAAATTATTGAAAATTCTAATTTTATTGCATATTTTGTTATAATATACAGACAGGACATAGCGTATACATATAATAATGATATATTATGAATCTGCCGAGTCTGCTGGAAAGAACGATATATAATATGTCTGGGTCATATAATAAAATAAGGCTTCAAAACGCGGTTAAACATGATGAGCGAAAATGGTATAAATGACCTCAGCACAGAGGCGGGAAATGCCTCAGTTGCGAAAGGGTTAACTTTGATGATTTTAGAATTCTCTGATTTAATAGGTGTTTCTTGTTGGATATATAAAGGTGGGTTAATCCCTAGTTTCCATAACCCCAATTGCTTGGTAGTTGTTGTCACTTTATTTTATTATTTATTTTGTTTCTTTATTATTTTTCAAATTGACAGATGGAGGTTGCCTGCAGACCGAAGTGATCTAGAGGGAGTGTACTTATGGAGCAGGCTAGATTATTACTCTGTAGGAAAACACAAATTAAAAAAGATAATAAAAGAAGAAACATAGAAACATAGAAAAATGTCGGCAGATAAGAACCTTCGGCCCATCTAGTCTGCCCAATTACATGGATACTTTACCTGGATTTATCTTTTGTTTAGGATAGCCTTATGCCTATCCCATGCTTGCTTAAATTCAATTACTGTTTTGGCCTCTACCACTTCTACTGGAAGACTGTTCCATGTATCCACCACCCTCTCAGTAAAATAATGCTTCCTGATGTTACTTTTAAACCTTTGCCCCTCTAATCTAAGACTATGTCCTCTTGTTTTGCTATTTTGTTTCCTTTTAAATATACTCCCTTCCTCTACCTTGTGGAGAACATTTTCATTTTAATTATTTAATTTACAGGAGTTGTAAAACAAGGCATTCTTTCAGGTTTCAAATTTTAATAGCCCTGATATAGTATGTAAGGATACACAAATATTGAATGTTTCGTCAATCTAAGAAACAATAAAAAGAAAAAATATACTAGCATTATATAATCTATAAATATAGTATTTCAACTCTATATGCTAGATTCATTTGTTATTTAGCTAATTTTATTCTTTTAGTAGCCCGCAAACAATCTCAACAATGTGGTTTTAGATTACAGCGAAATGATGAAGCAGAGCTGTGAGTTGCTGTACAGTCACAGGCAGGTGATAGATGAAAATGAAACATCCCATTTTGCAACAGAGAGGTGCAGTAATGTATCACTTAAACTCCGTAAATCCCAAATAAAAGTACAGTGGCGCAGTAATCAAGTGGCAAGATGGTAAATTGCATACCAAACTAAAACAACATTATAGCAAAGTCATAATTTTATAACCTAATTTGTATGCTTTAAAAGCGGTTGCTCGCACCTGCTTTCGGTCCAATCTCTAAAATGGGCTGTTATTTTTCAAATGTCAGCTGTGCTGCACCACGTTATTTGCAAAACTCTTACTTCCACTTCTAAGCAAAAGCTATATTTTAAATAGTGAGTGGAATTTTCGAAGCGTGATGTAACAACCATATAAAACTCTGAATGCGATTCACAAAGGTCACACTAGCCATAAATGTCCTAAGCTTAAAAAGAAAAAAAGTAAACAAACCCCAGATCATCTTAATAGGATGAATTTACTGCAATTGTTTTCACAATTCTTAAAAAAAAGAATACAACAGAAGTTCAGTGTAAAAATCCTTGAGTGATGGAAACGTTTTTGACATAGGAAACAACCTCAATTAACCCTTTCGCTGCTGAGGCGTTTCACACCTCTGTGCTGAGGTCATTTTTACCGGTTTTGCTCATCATGTTTAAACGTGTTTTGAAGGCTTATTTTAGTATATGACCCAGACATATTATATATCGTTCTTTCCGGCAGACTCGGCAGATTCATAATATGTCATTATTATATGTATACGTCATGACCTGTCTGTATATTATAACAAAAAATGCAATAAAATATGAATTTTCAATAATTTACAACGTGTAAAGTGTTTTTTTTTCACATTTTAACATGCGAGCAATTGCGGTTATATTTTGTATGGGGTGCGCTTGTTAAAAAAATTAGAGATGGGGTCTCGTTACATTTTTTTTTGGGGAAAATTACGCGATTTTTAACAAACGCACCGCATACAAAAATCGTTAGTGCAGCATCATTGTTCACATTATAATTGAAATGGGAACAATATTGCTGCATTAACAAAACAAAAAAAAAAAAAACTTGTTTGTTTTTTTTTTTTAGAATTTTTTTTAATTTTTTTTTTTTTTTATTTTTAATTTTTATTTTTTTTAAAAAAACTTTTTTCACAGTGGTGTTTGGTATCGTTGGAACGGACATGCTCTGGCCGATCCAACAGTACCAAACATTAACCCCTAGATGCCACGGATCGGGAGATAGGGGGTTCATTGGAACCCCCTATCTCCACCGTTGGTGGCAGCTAGGGGTTAACTCCAGGGGGTTAACTCCAAGATGTCGGCCAGCTCCGGTAAAGGATCACGAACCAGTGCTTTTCTGCGTCGATTCGTGATCCGGCTCCCCAGGGGTTAATGACAGCCACCGTTTGGAAGGGCAGGCTGTGCCCTTCCAAGCGGTGTCTGTTTTAACTCGCTACTCCCCGGCGATCGGGAGGGAGAGAGGTCCGAAGGACCTCGCCCCCCTCCCTTTCAGGCGCCTCCTCCGCACATGCGGGGGGGGCCTGCATTAGATGTCATCGCGTCGCCGCAATGACATCTAATGTCCCCGCCGGGGTCCCGATTGACGGGCTGACATCAAAGATGTCAGCCCGCACCGGGGGGCACAGCGATCCGCCGGAATCCGGCGGATTGCTGCCTCCTGTGCTCGGACGCGCTGAGAGCATCCGTAGCACAGGAGAACCACTTGGCTGGACGCGCTGAGCGCGTCCATAGCAGCCAAGTGGTTAATAGGGGTCCAAAGTCTTGCAGACTCTCATTTGCGGTTTTTAAGGCACAAATGTAAATAAAAATATTAATGCAAAATAAAATAAAAATGAAGTAAATTTTTACCAAGTTTTAGCCCCTTCACTACCTTGATTATTATTATTAATCTTTATTTATAAAGCGCCAGCATATTCCGCAGTGCTGTACAATGGGCACAATATAGACAAGGTTACAATACATTGAACAACATTTGACAAACCAGTACAGGAGGAAACGAGGGCCCTATTCCCGTGGGAACTCACAATCTAGAAGGGTTGGGGGTGGAAACAGGAGGAGAGGACTGCAAGGTGGGAGTGATGGACTGCAAGGGGGAGTGCTGGACTACAAGGGGGGAGTGATGGACTACAAGGGGGGAGTGATGGACTGGTTGCGTCAGTGAGTCGGGTGGTAGGCTTCCCTAAATAGGAAAGTCTTAAGGGCGCGTTTGAAGGAAGAGAAACTAGGGGAAAGTCTGACCGTATGAGGGAGAGCATTCCAGAGGATGCTGCGCGGGAGAAATACTGTAGTCTATCATGGGAAGAGGTGATGCGGGGAGAAGCTAGGCGCAGGTCACTGTTTGATCTTAGGGAGCGGGCTGGGGTGTATTTGGTGATTAGTGAGGACAGGTAGTGGGGAGCTGAGTTAGTGAGAGCTTTGTAGGTCAGGGTGAGGATTTTTTATTTAATTCTGCAGTGGATGGGGAGCCAGTGAAGGGCTTCGCAGAGGGGAGCAGCAGAGACCGAGTGGCGGGTGCGGTGGATGAGCCTGGCAGAGGCATTCAGAATTGATTGTAGGGGGGAGATGCGGGAGAGAGGGAGGCCAGCTAAAAGATTATTACATAGTACTGGAGGAGCGGGGTCGCACCTATTCCCCAATAGAGAGGCTGCAACCACCAAATGTACCCAGCCCAGCAACATGGATAAAACATAAGAAGAAAAAAAAGATGTCATTTGCGCTTATTCCTATAACATCATGTGAAACAAAACAAAATTAGAGGCTTTGGTTTACTCGAATGGCCTTTTGAGTGTAAGCTCACCTGCCAATGTTAAGGCACCTCTAGTGAAGGTGAGTCCTAACCAATGAACCACAGGCTGCTGTGTAGCGAACCATAAACTCTCATGCTGCTTTTCAGTCATGAGGAAGACTGGTGGGCTTTTATTTATGCCCTCTCAGAAACAAATCCACCACGGGATCAAAAAACAAAGTCCTGTTACTGTACTATGTATAAAAGATTATTACAGTAGTAAAGTCGAGAGATTACAAGGGCGTGGATGAGTTGCTTTGTGGTTTTAGCATACACGATCAGCAATAGTAGACGCAGCAGCCCAAGATCATGTCAACACGATCTGGAACTATGCTGTCATTGTAAATGAAAGTCATATGTTGCAAAAGAATTTATTTTATTAGGTACCCTCAAAGTTTTATCACTCTGGGCGTGATTCCAGGAGTGTTAACACTTTTTAAAACCAGATGAGGAATGCCTGTAATCGACTTATCCCCCAGCTGATCCTGCACGACCTCTGAGCTGTAGTAACTACATTTGACCAGCAGATGGCGACATCTGCCTGCCAGAGATGTAATTAGAATAACAAACATATTAGAAATTTTTCCGAAATATTTCTTAATGTTTAATTAATTAAATGATTTTCCAAAACACGATTGGATTCTGTGTGCTTTTTTTTAATCACCTGGTAGTGAATGGGCTAAACTCATATTTAAAAATGCCCTGTTGCTTGTTAACTTGGGGATAGTCTGCTGACTCATGTTGAATTTAAAAAATATATATGGAACCTTTGAAATATATACAGTAGATTTTCTACTTAATTTGTGTTGGGTACAAAAGATCCTCTTCCTTCTCTTAAAATGACCATTACATAAAGATCATATATATATATATATAATTATATATTTGCATACATATTCGTCATAGTCATTGGACCTGATATTTAATGCAGGATCTGCCTTTTTGGATATATTTTATTCCTTCATGCCGTGAAGGATAACATGTAAATGTTGAAGGAGGGTAATCAGTTACCTAATCAGCAAGGTTTGATTGGTATTTTATTGATTAATGATTGAATTGTTTGGAGCGCTGCCTTTTCTAATGGGGTAGAGATGATAAGGAGTGGGCAGATGAGTGTGTGGTTGCTTGCAGAAATTTAAAGAGGGAGATAATTGTCTTTTTATTATTCCATATAAAAATTAGTTCATTCAGGTAGCCAAGTCTGCCTTCCCCAATATCTGCAGCATCATAAATTTTAAAATGTAATAAACAGCTGTCGGTAACACTTTATGGATTGATGTTATAATCTATAGAACAAGGGATAGAAGCATTTGAAATTGCCCAAGGCCTTAATAACTTCGTATAGTGCAAATTCATCTTTAATGTATGGTCTCCATGTTCCTTGAGGACAGTAACAAATGTTATAAATATTATGGTGTTTAACTTTATAAATGCTACAATCCAACTACAACCTCAGAACATAAATGGTTTAGCAGTTCTTATTATCTTTTGTTTTAGCTAAACTTAATATGCTAATGTATAGTTAATGTTCTAATTTGTATTCATACATCTAGTATTTCATTTTTAAGAATTGTACCTCAATGCATAATTAAACAATCATTACCCACGGTAATCTTTTTCCTGGTTGTTTTGCAAAATGTTATTTAGAAAATCTATACCATCTCCTAAAAATATAGTCATAAATAGGCCAGACCATTTGTTTTGCAGCAAATTAAGATTCCTTATTATTGTAAATAAAGTATTACATGAATGAACAAACAATGAACAAACATAAAATTAATTTTACAGTACAATATTAATTATAAAATTCATACTACCTCTTACAAAATGTCTTACAATGCAATACGATGTATTTTTCAATAAAATAATATTTGTTATTTTAACTCCTTCCCTACCAAGTGATTTTTTAAAAATAAAAAAAACCATTGCTAGTAACCAATGTTTTTTGAAAAATCATTTTTAATTTATTATACAGTAAGAAATATTTGGGCATATTCCCAGTTAATTTCTTATTGTACTAACATGTTTGGCCAGTAGATTATGCTATCTACTGCCAAACTCAGTTACAGCTGTTGCAGTTGCAGCTCATGTTCTCTGCATCAATGTCTGCATCAGTTTTAGCTCTTTCGGCAGTATGCCCAATTTCGTGGCCATTCGGCTTTTCAAAAAGCTGGCAGTTCGGCAAATATTGGTGAACTCCCAGCAAAATACAGTGCTGTTCGACGGCAGTGGACTCCCCACAGAGAAGTAATGGTTAATCTTTTCAGAGAACGCTGAGTAGCACTGAAATGTCAGTGAAATGCCCTGATTTCATAGTGGTTTCATTCGGCAGGTTTAATTAGGTGAATCCCATAGGTTTCAATGTAAAAAATATTCCTGTTGTTATTAAACCGTTTATTCTTTTAATTTGCAGCAAAAAGTCTAGTTATTTTTTTAGGCATTTTTCGGACAAAAAATGAAATTCTGATTTTTTTAATAGCATTTTTTTTTTGTAACACATCTTTTTGTTATTAGTCATATTAATTCCAGGCATTTTCGTGCAGTAGGGTTTTTTTTGCAAACAGCTTTTAAATTTGCTTTTTTTTTCTTACCCATTCGTCGACTTGTCTGGTTTTACCAGCGGCTGGTTGGCGCACTGTTTGGCGGATTGGCTGTTTTTTTTCGAATGCATTCGGCGGTTCGTCAGGTACGTTTGGCTTTTTTTCGGCGGTTTATCGGATCACTCCGATTTTTTTATAGCGGTTTTTCCATTCGAATTGACGGTTTTGCGAAAGTTTTTCAGATGCGGTCGGCGGCTTTGCCCTGCACTTCGGGGACCATGCAGTGAATGCTGAATTCACTGCATGGTCAGGGAATTTGACTCCCCGAAGTGCGGGGATCAAAAGAGCACCAATATTCCGGTGGGATTTCGGTGCTCTTTGAATAACCCTATAAAACTTTGGGGGCAACTTCTGCAGGCCAAAAGCAAATGAAATTTGCTTTACAGCAAACAAAATTTATTTGCTTTTGGGCTGCAGAGCTGCAGATCAAGATATCTCGATATCGGGGCACCGGGTGGTGTCTTTGAAGCCCGAGAAATCTCAATCTCAGTAGTGAAGGGGTTAAAACAGAATTAATCAAAATTTCCCCATATAAATATAAAAATTATTTTGCAGTACATGTTAGCATAAATATGCCAGACCATTTCTTTTGCATCAAATTAAGATTTTTATATTATTTTAAATCAGAATAAAAAATATACAAGCATACATTAATTTTACAGTACAATATTACTTATAAACTCCTAAAAATATTATCATAAATAAGCCAAACCATTTGTTTATTTTGCACCAAATTTTATCTATTATTTTAAAACTAAATTAATAAAACATTACAAATAGAGATACAAAAATTTTTTGTAGTACACAAATAAGCCGGACCATTTGTTTTGCACCAATTAAAGATTCTTTTTTTATTTTTACATCAAAATAAATGAAAAATGTATAAACATAAATACATTTTACAGTACAATATTAGTAATAAAATTCACAATACCTACTAAAAATATCATAAATAAGCAAGACCCTTTCTTAAATATTAACATTTGGTAAAATGTGTTATTTTAAGACAGAATCAATAAAAAAATTCAAATACAGATACAAAAATTATTTTGCAATACATATTATCAGAACAAAGGACCAGCTCCTGAGGAAGTGGGTTTCCACAAAACGCGTTGAGCAAGTCTGGTGTGCCGAAGATGGTGCCGATTTTCTTTGCTGGGCGAACATCTCGCTCTGACGGACTTCAATCTATTGGTTGATGGACTGCTGACCGGAGGAACAGAATAAAAGCAAAGATATCGGGAGGTTGTAGCCAATGTAGCAAATGCGGTTTTGCACATAATCTATGTGCTCTACTTTTGTGAGTTTGTTTTATTATTGTGGTTTTTTTAGAAAGTTTTATTAAATTTATTGCACTATGCATTCTTCTGTTATTGGATTTTAGTACATGCTGTGCAAAGTATGAAGTAAAATAGACTTTAAGATACTGATCCACCAAACGTCCAAGGAGTATCCCAACTGTATATGGGGTTCTCCAGAGGTACACATTTTTCCAATACCATTCATTTGATTATCATCTGTTCTTGCGCCATTTTCATTTTTGTTCTGATTGTATTTTTTTTTTGTGAATATATGTTTATTTCGTTTTAGAAGAGAAAGAAATACAAATGTTCATAAAATATCACACGACTCGGTACGCAGGCCAGTCAAATAGCATACCATACAGTAATATATGCGAAGGGGGGGTAGAGAGGGGTAGCAATGGGGGGGATGAGAGGGTGTCAAGTTAAGAGTGGGTTGGGGAGGGTGTGAGACACAGTACATGCGGGACATGAGGCAGTATAAGTGCAGGCGTTGATACCAAATAAGAGGTCTGTGGCAGGTTGACCCGAGAATGGGCGCTAGATTGTCCGCGCCTTCTCCTCTACGGAGGGATGACGGTAGACGCGTCGATCAGTATCGCTTTAAATTCGGGCCCTGAGGAAAGTAAGAGCCATCTGGACCAGATAGTCAGATAGCGGGGGAGCATGTGATTAGCAGTGAAGTACAATTGTTCTGTAGTGTGTAATTCTTCCATTCTGGACAGCCAGAGTGTGAGGGGAGGGCTGTCGGGGCGTCGCCAGAACAAGGGAATCAGGCTTTTTGCCGTGTTAAGGACACGTAGACGAACGGAGTTTTTATATGCATGCCCGGAGTATGGGACGTGATGCAGTAGCATAGGTGCTGGTAAAAGGTCAGGGGGGTCGAGAAAAAGACCCAGCAGTCTGTGTATCTTTATCCAGTAAGGGTGTATTAAGGGACAATCCCACCATATATGTATGAGTGAATCTGGAGAGTCACCGCAGTGCCAGCATTTATCGTCAACCTCTGGGTACATTCGGCAAAGAACCTGGGGGGTTCTATACCACATAGAAAGCAGCTTATAGGCTGATTCCTGTATTCTTGTGGAGACAGAGCAGTGATGTGTGAGGTCGCATATGCGGCTCCAGTCCTCTTCAGACAAGCATATCCCCAACACCGTCTCCCATCTCCCTATGTATCCGGGGGGTTGAATCTTAGAAGCATGTAGGAGAAGGGAATAGAGACGGGATACACCATGCGGCAGTAAGCCTTGGCGTGAGCAGAGTACTTCAAACTCAGTGAGGGGTCATTTCAAGTGGGATTGTAGTGGGATGGATTTGATGAAGCTCAGTATCTGTTGGAAAGGCAGGTAGAGAGCGAGAGAGACAGCTTCCCCTCCCATCAGCTCCCCCAGGGTGACAAAGCGACCATTCGGGAAGATGTGATGAATGCGTGGTGTAGGTGCGCTAATTAGGTCTCGAAAGGCCAGGGGGTTGAGTCCGGGAGAAAAGTCAGGGTGGTATATCAGTGGGGTGAGAGGAGAGGGGTCCGAGGAAAGCCCCAGGGGTTGTCTCATCCGGTGCCAGATCCGCAAGGACGTTGAGGTGTATAGCAGGGGGCGCATTAGGTGAAGTCCATGGCGTCAGGGTAGCCATGGGAGTGCCGAGACCGAGACTCCCGTTTCGATCCCCTCAATCTCCCCCCAGGCCCTTGTCGGGCCAAGTCTCGCCCACTCCACCACCCTAACCATATGGCATGATTTGTAGTATAGAAGAAAGTCTGGGACCACCAGACCTCCCTCCAGTTTAGGTAGAGTTAAACAGGTAAAACTTTGTCGGGGGCGGCTACCTCGCCATATGTATGTGGTTGTCAGGGAGCGAAGTGCACGAAAGTAGGTACTGGGGATATGGGTAGGGATTGTCTGGAATAAGTATAGGAGGCATGGTAGTAAGTTCCTTTTAAGTACTTGGACCCTCCCCAACCAAGAGATGTGCGGATAGTCCCATTGTCCAAGGTCATTAGCGAAAGTATCCAGGATGGGAAGGAAATTGTCACGAAACATGTGGGATGGGGTTTGAGTGACCCAGATCCCTAAATATTTAATACGTGAGGTGGCCCATTGAAAGGGGAAGTGTGGAGTGAGGACTGAGACCCGGCGTGTGGGTAGGGATATGTTAAGTATAAACGATTTAGCGTAATTAATTTTCAGATTTGAGAGTAGGCCGTAACGATGGAATGCCTGTAGAACATTAGGTAGTGTGGTTTCCAGGCGGGAGATAAAGAATAATAGATCGTCTGCGTATGGCGCAATTTTGTGCTCGGTAGGGCCCACTCTCAGACCCCGGATATCTGGGGAACCCCGCACCGCTGCTAGGAAGGGTTCTAGGGCCAGCGTGACCAATAGGGGCGAGAGGGGGCAACCCTGTCGGGTCCCGTTCCGGATCCCAAATGGGGCGGTGTACATGCCGTTAACGCAGACACGGGCCGTGGGGTTAATGTATAGAGCTCGAATCCAGGCACACAAATGCGGGCCAAGACCTATGTGTTCGAGCATTGCAAACAAAAAGTCCCAGTTGACCCGGTCAAACGCCTTTTCGGCGTCTGTGGACAACAACAGTAATTCCTCCCCTCGGCGTTGGGTCCTGTGCGTGAGAGTTAAAGTTCTAATGGTATTGTCTCTAGCTTCCCGGCCTGGAATAAAGCCAGTCTGGTCAGGGTGAATAAGGTCAGTAATGTGGGGTAGTAGTTGAGACGCGAGTATTTTGGCAAATAATTTGAGGTCACAATTTAGGAGTGAGATGGGTCGGTAACTCTCGCACTGTTCAGCGTCCTTCCCGTCTTTAGGTATCAAGGTGATGTTTGCGGCTAAAGTCTGAGGTGGGATGAGTCGCCCCTCTGGGACCGAGTTAAAGGCTAATAGAAAATGTGGGGAGAGTGTCTTTAGGAAACGTTTGTAGTAGTTTAGGAGGAGGCCGTCAGGGCCTGGGCATTTACCGTTTTTTGAGGATTTCAGTGCTCCGACCAGCTCCTCCGTCGAGAGAGGTGACTCAAGGAGTCGCACACAGTCGACTGTGGTAGCCGGCATTTCAGGTGGGCTGTCAAATAGTCACGAATATCAGTCCTGTTAGTCATCCTATCCCGGCCGGGGGGGAGGCCTGGTAGATTGTAAAGAGATTCATAGTACGATCGGATGGTGGATTGAATGTCGCCGGGTAGGTAGTGTAATTTTTTATGTGAGTCTCTGATCTTGGCAATGTAGGAAGTGGCCCTCCGTTTCTGTAGCATGCGTGCCAGGAGGCGTCCGCTCTTATCACCTTGGGCAAAGAAAAACATTTTGGAGCGTTGGCATTGTCGGTGGTAGGAGGAATTTAAAAGGGTGGTCAAGTCTCGTCTCGCTGCGGTCAGCTCAGTCAGGTCGTCCGGGTCGATGGAACCTTTGTGTAAGGTCTCTAACGTCTCTATACGCGTTAACACATCGGATATGGCGGTCGATTTCTGTCTTTTAAACTCTGATGCTTTCTGGATGTAAAAGCCCCTCACAACGCATTTGTGTGCTTCCCAGATCGTCAGTGGGGACAGGTCTGGGTTGGTGTTTTTTTAGTAAAGTAATGCTCTAGAGCCTGTGTGCAGTCCTGGATAACGGTCGGGTCAGAGAGAAGAAAGTCATTAAGGCGCCAGGTTGGGGCTGTGGTCCGGTAAAGCGGGGAGGTGAGGGTCATCATGATAGGTGCGTGGTCAGACCAGGTTAGGTTGCCAATTGTTGCAGAGTGGAGATCTTGTAGGTGGTAATAAGAAAGGAAAAAATAGTCCAGTCTGGAATAAGTCTGGGCCGGGTGAGAGAAAAAGGTATAGTCCTTGTAATTGGGATGAAGTGCCCTCCAGCAATCCACCAATCGGTTCGAGTGGAGGAGTGAGCCAACCCGGCGCAAGATATGTAGGGGGACGGCAGAGCGTCCCGATGACGTGTCGTGTAGGGGATCCAGTGGGAGGTTAATGTTGCCACCCAAAACCAGGCAACCCTCTGTAAAGTCGTTTAGTGTTGTGAGAAATTTAGCTAGGAATTTATGCTGGCTCTTGTTTGGTGCATATATGTTAGCAAAGGTGTACATGCGATCTGAAATAGTGCCCTTCACTACCACGTAACGGCCACCACCATCCGTAAGCGTGGCCACATGAAGGAAGGGGAAAGACTTGGCAAATAATATTGTTGTACCTTTGGATTTGGCTTGGGCGTTGTGGCTGGAGAAACCCAAGGGAAACCTTGAATCAGTTAATTTGGGGGCAGACCTCTCCTGAAAGTGGGTTTCCTGAATGAACACTATGGAGGCCTTGGCTCTATGAAAATCCCATAAAGCGAAGGATCTTTTCTTGGGGGTGTTGAGGCCTCGGGCGTTGATAGAAAAAAGTGTCAGGTGGGCTGGTGTTATGGGCGCCATGCGTTACCTGCAGGGGAAGTGGAGTGAGGGGTTTATCAGCGGTAGAGGTCTCCGGGGTGGGGATGGGAGTTAAGGGGGGAAGCAAGGGAGGGTGGAGGGGGTATCAGAGAAGGGGAGGCCCAGAAAGGGAAAACGAGGAGAAAGAAACCTCGGGCCAAAGTGTATGAGGTGTGGGCAAGGTTGGGTATGGGGTCCGGGGGTCACAATGAGCTCCCAAAACCCCTCCCAACCGTCACGTCGCCCTGTCCTCCGAGTGGGAGACGAGTCCAGAAGGTACCACGTGGGAGGTGTCAACCACTACCCCGCAATCCAGACGGGTACGCTCCAGCAGAGAGGGGGAAACCTCTCCGACCCAATGTACTCTAACTTAAAATACTAAGATAAATGCGCAGTAAAATTAAAACTTTGAATAAACAGTGCACATGTCGTGAACCCTAGAAAAAGGTGTCGAAAAAACATTTGTATGGTGAAAAAATCCGACAGGCGGATAACTTTGTAACTGAGCGATCGTCAATTGTGCATGTATATGTATAGTGGTAAAGTCCCGGTGTTCCAGGCAAAAAAATCGGAATCATAGCTACCCGCCGTGACTCTTCTCCTTGAAGTTGATCGTGTATCACGGGAGCGGGTGAGATGTCGACGGGTCGTGGATTATACACAACGGGAGCAGATTTTAAACTGGTGAGACCGCTAGGAGAGATGGTGTGCGTAGGGTTTGGAGTAAAAGGTCCCGTGTGGGAGCCGGGGAACCCTTGGGTGGGGGCCCGTGCAGTAGTTCTTCGTAACGGCGTAAGAGTCCCGTGAACATGTAGAGCGGTAGTGTCCCGGTGTCCCAGTCAACAGGTTGGAGTCATAGTTACCCGTCCTGTCTCTTCTCCACGAAGTTCATCGTGCCTCACGGGAACAGGTAAGAGGTCGGGTCATGGTTTTCCTTCAGGAATCCAGTTATACACAACGGGAACAGATTTGAGGCTGGTGGGACCATCAGGTGGGATGAGGTGTGTAGGGTTTGGAGCAAAAGGTCACGTGTGCGAGCCGATGAACCCTCAGGGGAGGGTCTGTGCATTAGTTTGTCGAACCCCGGTGTCGTCCAGCAGTAAGGCGGGTCTTGGTGGGTCTTTGCGGTAAGGCGTCAGGAGCCAAGCCGGGGCGGTTGGAGGAGTAAAATTGCACAGGGTCCGGCCACGACAGCCCCACCGGAGGAAGTTGGAGGTCAGAGACCAGGGTGTCTACATCAGCAGGGGAGCGTGCCATGAACGGTCCCTGAGGAGTTGAAACCAGAAGCCCGGTGGGAAAGTGCCAGCGGTATCTTATCTTCTGCGCCTGAAGGGTCCTCGTGAGAGGGCGCAGGGCTCTGCGGAAAGCCAGGGTTGCAGGAGATACTGTAGGTCTGGAAAAAGTTGTAGTTCCACTCCGTCATGGGAAATCTGAGTGGGGGCGCCCGCAGCCCATAATAGATCTTCTTTAAGGGGGAAGCTTTCTAGGCAACAAATTACATCTCTTGGTGGTCCAGTCCCGCGTGGGCATAAGGGGCGATGTGCACGCACAAAAGTAATAGGAGTAGAGTTCGGTCTGTCGAGTAGAGTATTAAAGATGGAAGTGAGGATAGGGATAAGATGGGTGGGAGATTCTTCCGTGTCAGGGAGGCCACAGATCTGCAAATTATTACGCCTGCCACGGTTGTCTAAATCTTCCATGTGGAGTGCCATACCTCTGAGTTGTTCGGTCTGTAAGTCAAGTTTGGTGGAGTTTGCAGTTTGCTGTAGGTTTAGTGCATCACAGGTAGTTTCCACAGCGTGGATCTTAGTGTGCAGGCCCTGTAAATCCCCTCTGACCTGCTGTTATTCTGCCATGATGGTAGCGTTTGCCTCCCTCAAATCCTCTTTAGTGGGCAATCGGGCTAGGAGTGTAGCCCAGTCTGGGCCGTCCTCAGCGTGCAGCATTCCTGCGGCACCGTCTGTGTCCGGTGTGGGGGAGTCAGGGGATCGCGGTGTTAAGGCCTGTGAGGCGTGTGAGCCCTCTGACCGCGTGGTCGCGGTGGCCGTCAGCGGCACCAAAAATGCCCTAAGCGTTACAGCCGAATTTTGGCCAGCAGGTGCCTGGGGACGTGGGGCACTCGTGGCTCAGTGCATTTTCCCCATCTAAAGTGCTGGCGGGTCACGGTAGGCGCAAGTTTGGCGGGTCTGAGCGGAGCTCTCTGCCTAAGCGGCCATCTTGGTTGGTGCCGCGGACATGCCCCCCCTGATTGTATTTTAAGGGTTAACAAGGTACCCTTGTTAAGAGGCTGCAGTGGGGAGAATACTGCATGGTTATTTCATTTTTTTCCGTAATACATATTATCATACATAGACCAGGCCACTTGTCTTGTAACAAATTAAGATTCTTTTGTTTTAAAATCAAAATTAAAAGAAAATTAACTATTACCTTAATATATGCCATGAGATAATAATAGGGGGTTTCTTGGGTAATTGTAAAATCAATATGAATACAGGGTTAATTGTTACAGGTTACTATAAGGGTTATTCAGAGAATGGTGAAAATCAGGAGAATTGTCAGGAGACGAGAACAATCTAGACCAAACAGCCGATTTGGAAAGAGATAAATGGGAGAATTTTTATGGTTTGGCTATTTTGACCTAGAATTTTCACTTCTCCTGCCAATTCTCCTGAGTTTCACCTTTCTTTGACTGGACCCTTGTATTTCATGTTTTATTAGTCGTGGGGGCAACATATGTATTTCATTTTTGTTATTGAGCATTATTGATTGATTTATGTAGTTTTCCAAAATCACACTGGCAAGAATTAGTGGTTTATGGAAAACCAGGTTACATTAACTATACTGCGAAAACATGCTTCATAGAATCCGTATAGAGCCTTTACAGTCTGGTAGAGGGCATGTTACTGTTAAAATAACCATCAAACGCAAAAACACACGGGGACACATTTGTTCCATTTTGAGAGTTGATGTCTGCGAGAGAAAAAATAAGTAAGGCTCATTTCTTTCTCTAGTCCTCTTTATTTTGACTTTGTTAAGTGAACATTCCCTTTCGTCGTATACTATGTGCATGTTTAAAGCTTAATATTCTATTACTACTTCCTGACTTTTTCTTGGCTAACTCTAAAATCAATATGGATACAGGCTGCCGTGTTACAGGTCACTACGTTTCATGATTTATTAGTATCTATGGCAGTATATGTATTTCATTTTCAGGAAACATGTTGTCCCAGCGTTCAGGTTGCATTATAATATAATGAGTAATGCTATTTTGCATCTATAGCTTTGGGAGCAGAGTTTATCCTGCTGGGACGATCTAATTGGTATTTAAAAACTGCCTTAGTATGCAATGTAATTAGCCAATAAATGTTCCTTTTAAAGCTTATCTGTCATGGGAAAATGGTCAGTATTTTTCTAATTTACTTTATTAAATTTCTTTTTCCTAACATTGGTTTCTTACCATACATATGATAACTTTAAATATAATAAGTTTGAGCAATGTGAAATTTAAATATGTGCTGAGCAGCGTTTAGGTTCGAGAATATTCATATTCTGGGCAATATTTTATACTATGTAGATTTATATTTGCAAGATCATAGATTGCCTTCTGCTAGCCTATAAATGATAACACCATGAATGCCAACAGCCTTCATGTAATGCTGTTCAGCATATTCAACAGTGTAGAATGTTGATTAGTTATGAAGAATTATTTATGTGTTTTCATATTTTGCTAAATAAAATATTGTCCAGATCTGCACTATAATATTTCTAAGATCATGAAATTCCCAAATTTTGGAAGTCGTTGCATAATACACCATCCAGCTAAAACACATCAGTGTTCTGTGACTAGAGGTGTGCGTTTCGTTTCATAATAAATCGCAATTCGTCTGAAATTCCATTGATTCGTACTTTGGAAGTACTTCCAGAAGAACGGATCGATTTTGGCAGAATTGCATACGAAATGAAACGTTTTTGTAACGAATCAATACGTTACAACGAATCTATTCGTTGTGTTTCGCACTGGAAAAAAAGGATTTTCCTGTCAATTAACCTGTGCAGTGCTGAATCTATTAGATTCAGCTCCACAGGCCAATTGACAGTGAAATACGGTGCAGTTCGGTTCACTTCGGCGGCAGTGAAATTGTCCCATAGAGAAACATTGAAATTATTGATTCCTATGTACAAATCACCGAAGTGCTCTGAAGCGAGACCTTAATTATTAACTGTAGCTTTTAACCCTCATCTAACACTAATCTAGTACTAATTAACCAGCTTGTTTTATTTTTTTAAGCCACCTGAATCAATCCGAATCAAAATGAATCGATCCTAAATAACGGAACGAACGGAAACAATATGTGAATGAATTCCGTAATAGACAAATTTTTTTTGGCCAAAATGTAAAGAAACAAAACAAATGTATTTGCCGTGAGCAATGTATACAGGTGTTACTCTTCTGGCTTGAGTTTTATTAGGGAGATAAAATAAACATATACTGTTAAGTAGGTATGAGCGGTTCGGGTTCGGACGGTTCGGGTTCGACCCGAACTTAGCCTGTTCGAGTAGATCGCGAACACCGCACATTTCCGGGTGTTCGCCGCATGTTCGACCACAATGGACCACAATGCATTTTCCCACTGGCCTGAAGCTCGTAATTGGCTACAGCCTTGCACCTGACCACAGGTCTGGTGCAAGACTGGTTCAACACTATGCCAATCACCGCTCAGAGTCCTGATTGGTCAAATTTTGCCCAATCATGGGCTCACAGAGCTAAGTCCCGCAGCACACTATATAACGTTTCCACGCGCCGATTCTGCACGCATTTCAGAGGAGATTTCAAAGGAGATAGTTGTGTCTTGTTACTGCCGGTCTGCCACGCTACTGGGGGGTCTGGGGGGTCTCATTTCTACCAAATATCAGGGAATTTAGGTGATGTGTGTTTTGTCACTGTGCCAGCAAGTTTTTTTGGGGTTTACAACTTTCTTTAAAACATTTGTGAATTGAGGTGATCTTCTGGGTCTTGTCACTGTGCCAGCAAGTCTTTTTGGGTCTCATTTCTACCAAATATCAGGGAATTTAGGTGATGTGTGTCTTGTCACTGTGCCAGCAAGTTTTTTTGAGGTTTACAACTTTCTTTAAGACATTTGTGAATTGAGGTGATCTTCTGGGTCTTGTCACTGTGCCAGCAAGTCTTTTTGGGTCTCATTTCTACCAAATATCAGGGAATTTAGGTGATGTGTGTCTTGTCACTGTGCCAGCAAGTTTTTTTGGGGTTTACAACTTTCTTTAAAACATTTGTCACTGTGCCAGCAAATCTTTTTGGGGCTCACTAATTTCTTTAAAACATTTGTGAATTGAGGTGATCTGTGTCTTGTCACACAGCCAGTACCACGCAGTATTTTGGGGGTCACAAATTTCTACAAAACATTTGGGAATTGAGGTGATCTGTGTCTTGTCACTGCCAGCAAGTATTTTGGGGGTTCACAAATTTCTAAAAAATATTTGTGAATTGAGGTGATCTTCTGTGTCTTGTCACACAGCCAGCAAGTTTTTTTGGGGCTCACTAATTTCTACAAAACATTTGTGAATTGAGGTGATCTGTGTCTCGTCACACATCCAGTACCACGCTGTATTTTGGGGCTCACTAATTTCTACAAAACATTTGTGAATTGAGGTGATCTTCTGTGTCTTGTCACACAGGCAGCAAGTTTTTTTGGGCTCACTAATTTATTTAAAACATTTGTGAATTGAGGTGATCTTCTGTGTCTTGTCACACAGGCAGCAAGTTTTTTTGGGGCTCACTAATTTCTTTAAAACATTTGAATTGAGGTGATCTGTGTCTCGTCACACATCCAGTACCACGCTGTATTTCAGGGCTCACTAATTTCTACAAAACATTTGTGAATTGAGGTGATCTGTCTCTTGTCACACAACCAGTACCACATATAATTTTGGGGCTCACTAATTTCTTTAAAACATTTGAGAATTGAGGTGATCTGTGTCTCGTCACACATCCAGTACCACGCATTATTTTGGGGCTCACTAATTTCTTTAAAACATTTGTGAATTGAGGTGATCTGTGTCTCGTCACACATCCAGTACCATGCTGTATTTTGGGGCTCACTAATTTCTACAAACATTTGTGAATTGAGGTGATCTGTGTCTCATCACTGGCTTCCAGCTATCAGTGTGTCTCACCAGAGTTCTTTAAATCTTTATACCAGAGTTGAATCAGAGTTCTGTATATATTAATCTATAATATAATTAATCTATATATCACTCACCATGTCTGAAAGAACAAAAAGGACAGGCAGACGCTCCCAGACACAGATAAGAGGGCAAGCAGCCCCTGTGTCGAGAGGCTGTGCCTCTGGTCGTGGTGGACGTAGTGCATCCTCTGCAGGGGCACGCTTGTCCTTTCTAACTGGTGCTGGCCATCTTAAGCAGCAGCAACATACAGAGGACTTGGTGGATTGGCTAACCAGGCCATCCTCATCCTCCGAGTCCTCTGCCAGCCAGGCTTCTAGTGCTTTACAGTCCACCTCAGCTGCCAAAGCATCTAATGCAGCCTCCATGTCCACAGCTACTCCTGCCATAGCCTCGCTATCACACACGGAGGAGTCAGCTGAATTGTTTGACTACAATGACAGTGACATTCTGCTTGAGGATGCGCAGCAAGTACAGTGCTCTGATTCAATCTCTGAGGTTGAGCAAGGGAGTATAATCAACCTAGAGGAAAGGGGTGCCAGTGATGACACACAAATAACTGGCACTCATGTTGCCCCAGCAGCTGCAGCATACTGCCAAGTTGGCTCCAGTGACGAGGAGATAGGGGGTGAAGATGACATTGATGATGAGGTCACTGACTCCACCTGGGTGCCAGATCGAACTGAGGAATCAAGTGAGGAGGAGGGGGAGGAGGAGGAGGCACAGCAAACATGAGGCACAACATCCTCTGTGACCAACCGTAGCACTAGCCAGTCCAAGGCAACAGATGTCAGAGCTGCTCCGGTGCAGAGCGCTGTTGTCTCAAAGAACACATGCAGGAACTCTGCTGTCTGGGAGTTCTTTAAGAAATGTGCAGCAGACCCCACCATTGCTATTTGTAATCTATGTCAGATGAGGCTGAAGCGTGGGATAAACACCGGACACTTGGGTACCACATGCTTGAGGCGACATATGAACAAGTGCCACACATCCCGTTGGCGCAAAACTTTGCGTAGGGTCTCCTCCTCCTCATCTGTCTCTACCCACACTGTATGTCCTGCCATGTCATTGCCTACAACCTCCACCGACAGGGATGATGCTACAGTAATGGATGTACCAGGTCCTTCCTCACAATGTGACATCATCCCAGTAGCTGAAGATTTACGCAGTCAGATTACGTTGCCGCAGCTGCTGCAGCGAAAGAAAAAATATAGTCCCAACCATCCCCAAGCACAGCGTCTAAATGCCAGCTTAGCAAAATTACTCGCATTGCAGCTGCTGCCTTTCCAGCTGGTGGACTCTGCTCCCTTCCGTGAAGTTGCTGAATGTGCTGTACCACAGTGGCAGGTTCCAAAACGCCATTACTTTTCACGCAAGGCCATTCCAGCACTATACCAGCACGTGGAAGACAATGTTATCCAGTCATTGGGAAAGGCAGTCAGCAGCAAGGTGCATGTGACTTTAGACATGTGGTCCAGCAAGCATGGACAGGGTCGTTACATTTCCTTCACGGCACACTGGGTAACTCTGATTGCAGCTGGGAGGGATCCAAGACAGGGCTCTGTGCTGGAGCTTGTTCATCCACCACGCCTCCAGAAAGCTGCTTGTATGAGGTCTGTCTGCTCCACCACCACCACCACCTCTCCCTCCTCCTCCTCCTTCTCTGTCTCTGGCGAAGTGGCAGTTAAACCCACGCCTGACAGGGTCTACGCAATGGCTCAAGCAAAAAGATGCCATACTGTGCTTGAGCTGGTTTGTTTAGGGGACAGGAGCCACACCGGGTCAGAAATTTTGTCAGCTCTGCAGGGGCAGGTGCAGAGATGGTTAACACCACGCCAGCTTGAGCTGGGAATGATCATCTGCGATAATGGCAGCAACCTTCTCTCCGCCCTACGCAAGGGTAAATTGACGCATGTACCATGCCTAGCACACGTCCTAAATCTGGTGGTACAGCGTTTCCTAACCAAGTACCCAGGGCTGCCAGAGCTTCTCATCCAGGCCAGAAAAGTCTGCAGCCATTTCAGACGATCATTCCCAGCAAGCGTTCGCCTGGCAGAAATTCAAAGAGAATTCCACCTTCCCACAAACCGTCTGATCTGTGACATGCCCACCAGGTGGAACTCGACATTAGCAATGCTGCAGCATCTGCACAAGCAGCAGAGGGCCATCAACGAGTACCTGTGTGAGTATGGCACAAGGACAGGTTCAGGTCAACTTGTTTTTTTTTACCCCCGCAGTGGCTGATGATCAAGGATGCATGCACTGTACTGTCACCATTTAAGGAGGCAACGAGGATGGTGAGCAGGCACAGTGCATGCATCAGTGACACAATTCCTTTAGTGTTCCTGCTGGAGCACACTCTGCGGGGAATTATAGATGTGGCTCTCGAGGCAGAGCAGCGGGAGGAAGAGGAGGCCTTCCCTAGCTCTCAAGGCCCCAGTCTTCCGCAGACAGCATTCCAGCGGGTCCTACTCAGATCAGACAGGAGGAGGATGAGGAGGACTATTTAAGGAGTGGGGGCATTAAAGGTGGGGATTCCTCAAGGGAGGGTTTTGTGTGCCCAGAAACAGAAGGGCTTGTGCATGGCTGGGAGGAGGAAGTGCACGAAACGGTCATCCTCATTGACCAGGAAGACTCGGAAGCTAATGCCACCTCCAACCTACGCTGCATGGGCTCCCTAATGATGCAAAGCCTGCTAAAGGACCCCAGGATTCATGCTATTTTAAGCAGACTGTGTTTTTCAAATTGTTGTGACTTAGATGAAGATCAGAGCACATTTTATGACTAATTCATGCAAAACTCCACGTAATCCTAAAGGGTTCATATACTTTTTCTTGCCACTGTATATATTAATATCATTAAACAGCTTTTTTTTATTATTTAAAGGGATACTCTAAGCAACATGACCACCTAAGCTATTTTAGGTGGTCATGATGCCCGGAGTATCCTGCCCTCTGTCTCCCCTCCCTCCGATCAGCTGAAAATGCTGAAAACAGCTGAGAGAGGCGGAGAACTTTACTCCGCCCTCCCAGCTGTCAGTCAGCAGAGCGGGAATCATATTTCCCGCTTCTGCCGACTTTTGCCGAGTAGGAGACGTCATCGCGCTTTCAGCGCGATGACGTCTCCAACTCACCGCAGAAGCTGGCGGCTCCCTCTGAGGGTTAGTGTTGCGCGCATCCTCTTGCGTGCAACACTAATCCTCAGAGGGAGCCGGGAGGAAGCCTGCCGATTGGCTGGCTTATGTGAGAGGCGCGCATGCGCGCTTCTCACGTAAACCAGAAGCCAAGAAGCAAGAAGAAGGACGGGAGCGGAAGAGGAGGGAGGTGAGTATAAAAAAAAAAAAACGCCGCTGGAAAGAAGAGGATTTTAGGGTAAGTATTACAGTTATACAAAAAAAAACAAAAAATACTATTTATTAAGGGAATAGGGATAGGTTAGGATTAAAAACGGGGGGTGATTTTTTTGTTAGAGTGTTCCTTTAAGCCATCCGAATCAATCCGAATTGAAATAAAATGGATCGATCCTAAAAAACGGAACGAACCAAATCAATATGTGAATGAATTCCGTAACGGTCAATTTTTTTTTGTCCAATATGGAAAGAAACAAAACAAATGTACATGCACAATGTATACAGTTGTTACTATTCTGGCTTGAGCTTTATTAGGGAGACAAAATAAGTAAAATAAGCATGTACCATTAAGTTAATATACTCCAATGTTGCAATTGCAGATAATGTATAGCAAATACAGAAACTTCAATGTATTGTTTGCATACAAATAAAAATATAAAACTTAATGGCGTGTACAAAGGTTCAAAATTAATGTTTATGAGATTACTGACAACAGTCAGCAGCACTAGTGGCCTGAACTATGGCAAGTATAGATGTGTTAAAGAGTCTTACAGAGCCTTAGAGGTCGTTGATCATTATTGAACAGCTTTCTCTGCTACCATGAATAATATGGATCCTGACTAAAGGATAATATGTTATTTTTCTACTAAGACTGGTTTACAGTATGGTAAATCTGTGTAAGTTAAAGTGAAACACACAGGTGTTTGCGTGCTTCTGGCGTACAAAGTGTTACCTAATAATACCTGTATTGTTGGCGTATAACCCTCTACCCGCGAGAAGAATTTGTAACTTTTTTCAATCTACTATTCTGTGATCTCGTAAAAAAAAAATGTTAAATTGATATCTTCGGTTTATTATTATTAATAAGAACATGCAGGGATTCCGCTTAATTTATAGTTTAGAACTTTCAGTATTCCATAACGGATACATCAGGAAATTACTGCTCACACAATTTGAAGACAGAACTTTAATGTTACTGCTCAATACAGCAGAGACTGTAAAAGGCTTTGCAAATTGTACAGAACAGGGATGGACTACTAAAAACTTTTTTTTTTACAACACAGTTTATCAATAATAATATGTTGAGGGGGAAAAAATCCTGAAGTGATATTTCCAAGCCGAAAGACCATTCATAAATATTCATAAAGACAACACCAGGGAGGTTTACATTTTGATACTTTCCTTTCTTCTTGTCACAGAAGCAGTAAAAAAGCTATTTGAAGGAATCAGTGATAAGCTGCTCTGGCAAGAAGAGGGAACAAAAGATATCAATACGGCTATGTCTTTATGTCTTGGTTGTGAAGTTTATTCCCACAGTGTTCTCTGTTAAATGATATTTAGCAGTCTTGGGAGATGGAATCATAATCTTGTAAGCACAAAAATCACTAAGACAATTTGCAGAGCTGCATTTATCTGCACAACGCTGTCAATCTTTCAATTGAACATTACTATACTGTATTTTAAAGCATAAGCACTGCAAGCCTTAGGGTTAATTTGCAGCCTCCGAATACCTTCCTCTGAATTTAGCGTGGGTAGAAAATAATGTTAGTTTCAAGAAAATAGGTATAAAACTGCTTTGCTTTACAAATCTAAAGCTTTATATATATATATATATATATATATATATATATACAATTGTGTTTATATTATAACATTGTATATGTCATTCGCTGGTACATATACATTTATTCCATTTAAGTGCTTCAGAAGCTGAGAATACATTTGTGCGGATTTTTCTCATCAAACAGTATGTGAATATATCTTCCAGGAGCCTTTTGTATCAGCAAACCATTTTATGTGACTTTGATTAGACAACGGACCTGTGCATCAGATGGAGCTTCTGTTTCTGTCCCTTACAATATTATCCATCTGTATAATGGTCATAATATGATTTCCATTTTGTTTGTAAATAGTATCAACAATAAAAAGATGAAGCAATATGAATGGTAATAAAGTTGCATGTTGGAAATATTATATATTATTACTTACCGTTACCAACAGCCTCTTTCAAAATGAAAATTGCTGAGGCCAAACTTAAGGGTTTGTTTACTCACCATTTTTCATTGAATGAACTATGGTTTAACTTTGGCAAACCTCGCTCGATGACATATGGTGAAACTACATTGAATTCCCAATTTATTATTATTATTTATAAAACGTCAGCATATTCCGTAGCGCTGAACAATGGGCACAACATAGACATTTTCTTTATATGTATTTTGTTTAAGGTTGTTTAGAGGAAACTCCATATACAACGTTTAGTGAGCAAATTGTGCACAGGTTTCTGGTGGGCCATTCACTCCCTTGCAACAACATAGACATGGTTGCAATACATTGAACAACATTTTGACAAACCAGTACAGGAAACGAGGGCCCTATTCCCATGGGAACTTACAATATAGAAGGGTTGGGGTGGAAATGGGACGAGTGGACTGCAAGGTAAGAGTGATGGACTAGTGGGAGTGATGGACTGCAATGTTAGAGTGATGGACTGGTTGCATCAGTGAGTCGGGTGGTAGGCTTCCCTAAATTTGAATGTCTTAAGAGAGCGTTTGAAGGAAGGGAAACTAGGAGAGAGTCTGACAGTACGAGGGAAACTGTAACCATAATTTACCATTCCTTTCACTGTGCTTCTCACTGTAGTGTCTGCTGAAGTTGTTCAGTACAGTTTTAAACTGGGTTTCCACTGGTACTGCCAGCGCAGTTTCTGCCAAAGATTTTAGCGTAGAGGTCATTGTCCTGTCCACTGTTGTTTCAGTCAAAGTAGTCTGGTGTTGTTTTCTCCAAAGTTTGAATGAGACGTCTATGGAGATCGCTATTTTAAAATCTCTGAAGTATGTCCACTGGTGTTGCAAAAACAGTGACTTATGTGGTATATAAAATAAAGTCCAAATATTGGATACAGCGCAAACCATCAAAGTCTACATGCATATATACAATCATTGTATACGTCCAAGAGGTAGCTTAATGACATCTCCACTTGTATTGAATCTTGTCCCTCTGTACATGTAAAACAAAAATTCAAAACCTAGTATAGTACCATAAGGATTCAGAACAATGGATAAGAAGGAATTACACTCACACATTTTTAAGCCTGTCCTGGCTCTAGGAATGCATGCATGCAATATTCTCAGGAACCCAATACACCTTCTCTTGCTTCACCTCTGTTCCATTACAACCAAAAATAAGTAAAAAAAACCTCAAAACCGTAAAAATAATGTAATTAAATAAAGGGAAGCGAAACTGTGTGATCAAAAAACGATAACTGTGTTTGCCCACATATAATATGGCTCATATTGCACAGTTATCGATTATTGATAGCACATTTGCGCTTTATTTTATTTTAAAAAAATCTCGACCCTAATCAATGAATCTTTGGTGACTGAATACATACCCAAATTCTAGAAGACTGAGACGGTGGTAACTATCCATAAAAGTGGTGAATATACCTTGGTATCTAACTACTGTCCAATATCATTGCTCCCTGTTATGTGGAAAACTTTGGAAAAATGTGTCTATACGCAATTATGTGATTATTACCAATGTTTAAATTATTTAACCCCAGATCAATCCGGCTTTCGTCCAAATCATTCAACTACAACTGCCCTTTTAAAAGTCTGTAATTATATCCAAGCTGGTATGGAACAATGAGACCTAACTGGAGCCATCTTCCTTGATTTTGCCAAGGCCTTTGACACAGTAGACCATGGAATCCTATTACAAAAACGTAAAACCTCAGGTATTGGTGATCGCACGCTAAACCTGGTTTCATTCATATGTATCTGACGGTCGCAATATGTGTCCATTTCTGGCAGCTCCTCCCTCCCCCTCCCAGTCACGTGCGGTGTACCCCAAGGCTCAATACTCTGCCCCCTGCTATTCACAATATTCAGAAATGATCTGCCTTACGTCTGCAACGCCTCCACTGTACACATGTACGCAGACGACACCGTAATCTATAACGGCAAACCAAATCTCCCGCAGCTGGAGGACATGCTGCAAGAACAATTCACAGAGGTAAAAAAGTGGATGAAAGATAACAAATTTTTTTAAATACTGACAAAACTGTTACGATGCTCTTTGGAACAGCACCTAAACTACACAAATTGCAAACACCCCATCTATGTGTCAGGACAAGATCAAATGGCACACTGACCACAGTCACTTCTCTCAAATATCTAGATATGTGATTAGAATAGACCCAAATCTATCGAAAAACTGTCATCTAAACTTTACCCCAAACTAGGGGCCCTGTACAGAAACCAATACTGCTTGAGCCCTGCAGTAAGAAAGCAGATTGTGCAACAAATGCTTATGCCGGCTATTGAATACGGACATGTAGTGTATGCAGCTGCCCCGCAAACGCACCTTCAGAAACTTACTACATTGTATAACTCATTCTGCCACTTTGTGCTACAATGTAACTACAAGATCTGCCATTGTGACATGTTAAAAGAGCTAAACTGGCTGTCACCGGAATCTGGACGCACCCTTCACCTTTCCATTGACTTTTCCAACCAGGTGTTTAAGAGTTTTTCTGGGAAGCTACCACCCTACCTGAATAGATTGCTTCCCCCAGCAGCTACCTTATCCTATAACCTCTGATCCAGGCCCAGCACCTTACTTGCAATACCACAATACAAAAAGAAAGTGGCTCGATCCTCATTTTCCTACAGAGCACCGCAAATATGGAATAACCTCCAAGACACCATCAAATCTTCCCCCAGTCTTAATTCACTTAAGAGCTCCCTATTAACATACCTCAATATAGAATGTGTAGCGCTGGTTTTAAATCCCCTGTCGTTGTAGTACTTGTTTTTGGCCACCGGAGGGAGACAAGCGCGATGTAAGACACTGAACATTGGGACTACATTTTCCAGCATGCTTTGCGGGCGGGAACAGGAAGTGGGTGGGAGAGAGAGACTGATATCCGCAGCCTCCTGGAAAGAGCTGGCAGAGCGTGCCGAGGAGTGAGAGGAGCAAGACGCAGTGTAGCAGAAAGTGATCTCGACCAGGCCAGAGCGCAGGTGTGGCCTAGCGGAGCTAGAGATCGGGTTTTCCCTTCCTATTTAACGAAGACCCAGTAACCCACGCTGAGACAGAGTAAGCTGAAGGACCCCGAGTGAGGAGAACCGCAGACGATTTAACAGGGAGTGCAGGCGGTGAGCTGGACATCTTGTGGCCGATATAGAGGAGCAAGACAACGGATCCGGTGACACAGAGAACCCCAGTCAAAATCGAGCGGAGAGACGTCCTGGGTCGAGCGGAGCACCGAGTATCTGGCGGATGGGTGAGAGGCTTTCCAGGCCACGGTGAAATACTAAAGCAACTACAGTTTGTTCCAAAACCTACAGGGTCCCAACGTGACTAGTCGAAGATACCTCCTAAATAATTCACTGGCCAGTTGAATATTGTACCCGGGTACCAATACACGCATACACACAGTGGCGTAGCGTGGGGGGGGCAATAGGGGCGGGAGCCCCGGGCGCAATTTTCGTAGGGGGCGTAAAAATAAATTTGCGCCCCCTAATAGCTTGAAGCTTCCAGCAGCTGGTATCGGCTCACAGGGTCCTCCCATTGGCTGTGCGGGTCATGTGACACCACAAGGAGGGAACAGGCAGCTGCGGGAAATCCCTCTGACTGGTCTGGAAGGACATGTGACTTCTCATGTCACTGCACCACGTGGGCTCTGAAGAACGCGAGATGCCTGCACTGAGTGGGAGGGCGTGTGAGTGCCTGCATGAAGAATCCAGGAGAAGGAGCATGGAGGGAGCCGTGTATAACTGCTGGCACCTCCCCTCCGTGCACTAAGCTCTGATCGATCAGTTCTTGGAAGGTGAGAGAAAAGACCAAGGTGTCTTGTGAGTGACCCGACTGTCAGGGATGTATTATTTATTGTGTGCACCCGCTGACTGCTCCCCCCTCCTCCCCCTCATGCAAGCACAGAGCTCCTCACCCTGCGCTGTCAATTCAGCAGGAAACACTAAGAAGGCGTGGGGGGGGCACAGTTGTAGGAACAATATTAATCATTATATTAGTTTAAAAGTCCTTGTCTGGTCTCTCACTTAGGATACAGGCACTGTATGGCAGCTGTATGGCACTGTATGGCAACGTATGGCAGCTGTATTTCACTGTATGTCACTATTGCAGCTGTATGTCACTATATTGCAGCTGTTTCTCTGTATGGCAGCTGTATGTCACTATATTGCAGCTGTTTCTCTGTATTGAAGCTCTATGGCAGTTCAGGCATCACGATAAGCCCTCCCCCCCTTCATAAACACACACAGAATCACTGTCAGGGTCCTGCTTTGAAAAGCAGGTAAGACCTAGAGGTGTCTGGGTGAGATTCTTCATAGCGGGTTAATGTGTGAATGACAGCTGCTGAGTAGGGATGAGCAGAACATACCCCGAGTTCGGTTCGAGCCCGAACCCGAACTTCCCATTTGTTCGGGTCCGAACCCGAACCCCCATGCAAGTCAATGGGGCTGAAAATTCGGTATTTTAGAGTGCCCTCTAAGAGGGCATATATGCTACATATTTGCCATAAAAGGTGTATGGGGGTCCGGGTAGTGCCCTGGGGGACAGGAAACAAGGACAAAAAGTTTTTAAAAAAACGTTTTTAACCCTTTCGCTGCTGAGGCTTTTCCCGCCCCTGTGCTGAGGTCATTTTTTACCTGTTTTGCGCATCATGTTTAAACGTGTTTTTAAGGCTTATTTTAGTATATGACCCAGACATATTATATATCGTTCTTTCCGTCAGACTCGGTAGATTCATAATATGTCATTATTATATGTATACGTTATGTCATGTCTGTATATTATAACAAAAAATGCAATAAAATATGAATTTTTAATAATTTACAATGTGTAAAGTGTTTTTTTCCACATTTTAACATGCGAGCAATTGCGGTTATATTTTGTATGGGGTGCGCTTGTTAAAAAAATTAGAGATGGGGTCTCGTTACATTTTTTTTTGGGGAAAATTACACTATTTTTAACAAACGCACCGCATACAAAAATCGTTAGTGCAGCATCATTGTTCACATTATAATTGAAATGGGAACAATATTGCTACGCTAACAAACCAAAAAAAATAAAAAAAAAGGGGTTTTTTTTTTTTTTAATTTTTTTTTTTAATTTTTTTTTATTTTTATTTTTATTTTTAATTTTTTTTTTTTTTTTACAAATTTTTTAACTTTCATGTTTGGTATCGTTGGAACGGCCATGCTCTGGCCGATCCAACGATATCAAAATTTAACCCCTAGCTGCCACGGATCGGGAGATAGGGAGTTCATTGGAACTCCCTATCTCCACACTTGGTGGCAGTTAGGGGTTAACGCTAGGACTGGCATCATCGTGCTGCGCACAATGACGCCAGTCCTCTGGGGGAGTTCCCGGAAGCTTGGCCGACATCCAAGATGTCGGCCAGCTCCCGGGAAGGATCGCGAATCGGCGCTTTTCAGCGCCGATTTGCGATCCAGCTCCCCAGGGGTTAATGCCAGGCATCATTTGGAAGGGCAGGCTGTGCCCTTCCAAATGATGCCTGGGTTAAGCCCCTGTGTGCCACCGATCGGGAGGGAGAGAGGTCCGAAGGACCTCCCCCCCCTCCCTTTCAGGCGCCTCCTCCGCACATGCGGGGGGGGCGCCTGAATTAGGTGTCATCGCGCCCCCGCGATGACACCTAATAATGGCGGCTGGTGGTCCGGATGCCGGGCTGACATCCAGGATGTCAGCCCGCACCGGAGGGGCCAGCGATCGGCCGGAACCCGGCCGAACGCTGACCCCAAACTGAGGACGCGCTCAGCGCGTCCTCAGCACACCAGCGGTAATGCTGAGGACGCGCTGAGCGCGTCCTTAGCATTGAAGTGGTTAAAGGGACAGTGAGTTTTCCATGAAATAAGGGTTAAAAATAAAAATGAAAAATTCCTTCAAATATCGTGCCTAGGAGGTCCCCATAACCTGCCCATGAAGTGGCGGATTTCTAGGATGTATAGAAATATGTAAAAACCAAAAAATGACATTTCAAATGACGGTAAATGCTTTTCCTTTAATCTATCCATAAACAACTGCTTGGGGCGGCCGTCTGTATGAAAAGTGGAGACATTTTCGGACACGCAGAAAAAGTTTACTGATTTTTTGGCGGTGAAAAGCAGGAGAATGGAAACTTCTGGACCAAAAAGCCGATTTGAAAAGTGAGATAAATGGGAGAATTTTTCTGGTTCGGCTATTTTGACCTAGAATTTTCCATTCTCCAGTCATTCTCCTGAGTTTCACCTTTCTCTGAATAACCCTGACAGGGGACAGCGGTGAAGAGCAGGAGAATGACTGGAGAATGGAAAATTCTAGGTCAAAATAACCAAACCAGAAAAATTCTCCCATTTAGGCTAGGGTCAGACTAGCGAATTTTTAACGTGCGTTTAGGCGCACTTAATCATGGCCGCAATAGCAGCAAATGACGGGCAATGACGGCCAATATACGAAGTACGGTCGCACGAAAGTCCGGCTGCGCAACGCAAGTGAAAAATGAACGCATTTTTTTGAGAACGCAGAACCACTAGTACGGACGTACAGAGTGCGCTGCGTCCACTAGCGGCATGTGTGCGTGATTTGGAGACGTCAGACCCTGCTCATGTCCGGCCAACATAACGTCCAGACACCCAAAGTTTCCTGGTTTGGATCCATAAAAAATCACGTACAAAAATGCGCATCGTATGACCGTTTTCGCGCAATCCGTGAAAAAATACGGCAATGCGTTCGGACGCACTTTTTGACGGTCGCTGCGAAAAATGCGTTTGTCTGACCCTAGCCTTATCTCACTTTCCAAATCGGCTATTTGGTCCAGATTGTTCTCTTTTCCTGCCATTCTCCTGGTTTTCACCTTTCTCTGAACAACCCTGAGAGAGAGGTGAAAGCCAGGAGAACTGGCAAGAGAAGAGAACAATCTAGACCAAATAGCCGATTTGGAAAGTGAGATAAATGGGAGAATTTTTCTGGTTTGGCTATTTTGACCTAGAATTTTCACTTCTCCAGTTATTCTCCTACTTTTCACCTTTCTCTGAATAACCCTGTGAATGTTTAATCCCGAGGTGAAAAATAACATTGCTTTAGATTTTTTTCAAACACCAGTTAAATGCAGCATATTAGGATGTTTTAGGAAAATTAATTCTCAAATCTCAATCAGAAGCAGACACCACCCCACCCTCAGTATATTGTACAATGTATCAAATTGATTACCAGACTAAAAACACCTGGTGTTATGCCCGTTTGTGAACAGAGGTCATTTAGAGTTGATAATCTTTCCACGAACACATTAGTTTTTAATTAAATATCTAATAAACCGTTGCTTATAATATTCTGCAGTAAAGAGTCTCTTTACTTCTAGATTTTTTAGTATTTTTTTAAGCATTTTCTATACTTTTTTCAAAATTTCTTTTTTTTTTTCGAACCCGAACCGAACACGCCCAAAAAGTTCGAAATTCGCGAACTTTAGAACTGCCAAAGTTCGGGTCGAATTCCGAACCGTCCGAACCCGAACAGCTCATCCCTACTGCTGAGGTTACAAATAAATGGCAGGTGACCATGGGTTTAAAACCCAGCAATGTGTGGCTTGTGTCAGACGTTTTTTCTGCTTTACATAGGAGTGTGAGAGTTTCTGTGTGCATCTGTGCATGAATGTGTTTATTTATAACACAATGTTTGTGTTATAGTGTGTGTTCATGAGCAGGTCTCTATATTAAATTGATTGCATCATATGAGAAGAAAGTCTGGTATTGTCTTTTATTGATTACCTGTAGGTTTATCCATTCCTGTGTGCACCTGAATGTTTTTCATCCACATGCATGCCTATATGTGTGTTTGTTTCTGCCTTTGTACGTCAGTACATATGACTGTCTCTATGGTTATATTTTGTCAGTATATATATAATGGAGTCTGCGTGAAATAAATATTTGTCAATGCTTGCTGTCTTTGTATGTTGTGTCAGAGTGTGTCTTTATGTACAGTATGCTTACCTGTAAAGAAATCATTTTTATTGCTGTGGAGCTCAGTGATACCCTGATACCCACTGCACGTTACTGTGAATTCTGTGATATGCTCATACACACGGTACATTACTGTGAGTTTTATTGCCGTAGAGTCGATATTGTAGAGCTGGAGGGGTCCAGTGCGTGGGGGCGCAATTCTTGCCTTGCCCCGGGCTCTGACAACACCCGCTACGCCACTGCATACACATACATTCCTTGGGACATAACCTGTACGAGGCTCACACTCCAACCACTAAGGGGTTAAAAATACTTTTTTTTCCTTTTCCGCTGCGCGTTTCTCGCATTACGAAGGGCTGTATTTTTCCTTTTCCGCTGCGTGTTTCTCGTATTACGAAGTACTGTAAAAATATATACATATACCGTGTTACTCATTATATGCCCGTTTATTCAGTAAACTATATAATTTATAAAATCCACGACGGTGCTGGAGTATATTTATTCCCTAGTGAGGGGAGACTGACCCGAGGTTCAAATTCAGCGGCTCCTCCGGGAGTGAGCGCTACAAATGCAACTGTAAACATGTACAGTTGTGTTCAAAATTATTCAACCCCCACTGAAATTGAGTGTTTTGGCCAGTTTGACATTGATTTTGATCATTCAGTCATCTTGCTTACAATTAAATCAAAGAGGCACGTGTAGGTCAGACAAATATAACATAACATTTATAATGAAATAACCACAAATGTCTTTTCTGTGCTCACATCATTATCAGTTTTATTCAACCCCCAAGTGACATTCAATCTTAGTACTTAGTACAACATCCTTTTACAGTTATAACAGCTTTTAAACGTGAAGCATAGCTTGACACAAGTGTCTTGCAGCGATCTACGGGTATCTTCGCCCATTCGTCATGGTCAAAAGCCTCCAGTTCAGTCACATTCTTAGGCTTGCGCACTGCAACTGCTTTCTTTAAGTCCCACCAGAGGTTCTCAATCGGATTTAAGTCAGGTGACTGCGATGGCCACTCCAAAATGTTCCAGCCTTTAATCTGCAACCATGCTCTAGTGGACTTGGAGGTATGCTTGGGATCATTGTCCTGTTGAAAGGTCCAACGTCTCCCAAGCCTCAGGTTTGTGATGGACTGCATCACATTGTCATCCAATATCTCCTGGTACTGAAGAGAATTCATGGTACCTTGCACACGCTGAAGCTTCCCTGTACCTGCAGAAGCAAAACAGCCCCAAAGCATGATTGACCCCCCCATGCTTCACAGTAGGCAAGGTGTTCTTGTCTTCATAGGCCTTGTTCTTCCTCCTCCAAACATAGCGTTGATCCATGGGCCCAAACAGTTCTCATTTTTTTCATCATTCCCACAGAACACTATCCCAAAACTTCTGTGGTTTGTCCACATGACTTTTGGCATACTGCAGTTGACTCTTCTTATTCTTTGGAGACAGCAAGGGGGTGCGCCTGGGAGTTCTGGCATGGAGGCCTTCATTACGCAGTGTGCGCCGTATTGTCTGAGCTGAAACTTCAGTACCCACATCTGACAAATCTTTTCTCAGTTCCTCAGCAGTCACACGGGGACTTTTCTCCACTCTACGCTTCAGGTAGCGCACAGCAGTCGAAGTCAGCATCTTCTTTCTGCCATGACCAGGTAGCGTTTCAACAGTGCCCTTTGACTTGAATTTGCGAATGATGCTTCCTATGGTCTCTCTCTTGTATGTTTAACATCTTTGCAATCTTCTTATAGCCATTGCCCTTCCTGTGAAGAGTAATCGCCTCTTCTCTTGTCTTCCTGGACCATTCTCTTGACTTCACCATGTTTGTAACCACACCAGTAAATGTCTAGAAGGAGCTGAGTATCACAGTCATTTTAAAGCTGCCTAATTGGTGCTTATTATGCTTTATTGCTGCTCAGTGACATCCACAGGTGTTTTCAATACCTGATTGAAAACACTTGAATTAACCCTTTCGCTGCTGAGGCTTTTCCCGCCCCTGTGCTGAGGTCATTTTTTACCTGTTTTGCGCATCATGTTTAAACGTGTTTTTAAGGCTTATTTTAGTATATGACACCGACATATTATATATCGTTCTTTCCGTCAGACTCGGTAGATTCATAATATGTCATTATTATATGTATACGTTATGTCATGTCTGTATATTATAACAAAAAATGCAATAAAATATGTATTTTCAATAATTTACAACGTGTAAAGTGTTTTTTTTCCACATTTTAACATGCGAGCAATTGCGGTTATATTTTGTATGGGGTGCGCTTGTTAAAAAAATTAGAGATGGGGTCTCGTTACATTTTTTTTTGGGGAAAATGACACTATTTTTAACAAACGCACCGCATACAAAAATCGTTAGTGCAGCATCATTGTTCACATTATAATTGAAATGGGAACAATATTGCTGCATTAACAAACCCAAAAAAAAAAAAAAAAGTGTTTATTTTTTTTTTTTTTTTTTTTTTTTTTTTTTTTTTAATTTTTTTTTTTTTTACAACATTTTTAACTTTCATGTTTGGTATCGTTGGAACGGCCATGCTCTGGCCGATCCAACGATATCAAAATTTAACCCCTAGCTGCCACGGATCGGGAGATAGGGAGTTCATTGGAACTCCCTATCTCCACACTTGGTGGCAGTTAGGGGTTAACTGTAGGACTGGCGTCATCGTGCTACGCACGATGACGCCAGTCCTCTGGGGGAGTTCCCGGAAGCTTGGCCGACATCCAAGATGTCGGCCAGCTCCCGGGAAGGATCGCGAATCGGCGCTTTTCAGCGCCGATTTGCGATCCAGCTCCCCAGGGGTTAATGCCAGGCATCATTTGGAAGGGCAGGCTGTGCCCTTCCAAATGATGCCTGGGTTAACCCCCTGTGCGCCGCCGATCGGGAGGGAGAGAGGTCCGAAGGACCTCCCCCCCTCCCTTTCAGGCGCCTCCTCCGCACATGCGGGGGGGGCGCCTGAATTAGGTGTCATCGCGCCCCCGCGATGACACCTAATAATGGCGGCTGCTGGTCCGGATGCCGGGCTGACATCCAGGATGTCAGCCCGCACCGGAGGGGCCAGCGATCGGCCGGAACCCGGCCGAACGCTGACCCCAATGTGAGGACGCGCTCAGCGCGTCCTCAGCACACCAGCGGTAATGCTGAGGACGCGCTGAGCGCGTCCTTAGCATTGAAGTGGTTAACCTCTGTTCTTCAGAGTGGTAGTCTTTAAGGGGTTGAATAATTGTGTCAATGAAGAATTCACAAAAGAAACATTTACTACTGTATTACAAAACCAATTGATGTCATTTTAGTTGCATATGGTTCTTTAAAAAGTCCTTGTAGGATTTCATTCTGAATACAATTACAAATGTACACTAAATTCCCTAAAACCCTTTACAGCATTGGGGGTTGAATAATTTTGAACACAACTGTAACATAATGAATATATTTCCTACATATTTATTTCCTATTAAGCTGTATATTTGTGTTTTTAATATCTTGCATTTTTTTTTACTTTGTATTTCTGTAACAACTGTAGCAATTCAATGTTCTTGAACCCAGGACATACTTGAAAACGAGAGAAATATCAATGTATCCTTCCTGGTAAAATACTTTGGGCTAAATTACAATCTTCGCCCAGACGTTTGTACGGCACAAAAAACCATTAATGCAAGGGATAAAACCCTTTGTGCCGAATGCCATATTACATAGTCAGCGCAACAAACGCGCATAATCGTCTACCGCGAGTGAACCTACGTGAACGCTGCGCGAGCTTACTGTACGTCGCTTGGCGCACAAATTTGCGCATTGTGCGAGCGTTTTTGCGCAAAGATTGTAATTTAGCCCTTTATAAATAAATAAATATTATAGAACTTCAATTAGGACAGAAAAAACATGCATGATGTGTTTAGTTTTAGGAGTTATTACCTGGGTTTGTCAGACTCCCTCTCCTAAGGGAAGTCGCCAACATGTCCCTACGACAAGCTTGAACCACAACTCCTCTTTTCTCTCTTTCCTGTTAGGCTACCTCTGATCCAGGCCTATCTATATGCCAGCTAGGTCCAGCATACCTCAAACGACTTTACCTTTACCCTAATACTTGCTATCGCTACGGCTTTTTGTCCCTGACCACAAAATATATTTATTTACGGCTAAATTACAATCTTCGAGCAAAAACGCTCGCGCAACGCGTGAATTTGCGTGCCAAGCGTTAAACGATTGCGTGCGCAAATCATCGCTGGAATTACAATCCTCGCACGTTTTTTAATCCGTTGATCAATATCGCGCGTAAACCGGACGCGTCCAAATGCTCGCGCAGTACTGTTGCGCACAGAAATCAATGTGCGCACTTTTTTTCACACGATTTAGCCAATCAGAATTAAGAACCACATTTATCTCACGTTAAGTTTTTGCACCGGCCAAAATCAATCTGAGTATATATGCTGCAGCAATAATACATGCACACACAACTTCTCAATTTCATTTTTTTGGTATGTGTAGAATGTGTAACTATACTTTGTAGCATTTTTTATATGGGCTGGTGTATTTGGCCAGGTTGTTCATACTTGCCGTTAACACCAGCTTTTAGGAGCTGCTAAAATTATGCGTGCAACGTCTATGCGTTAATTCCTGTGCATAGATTGTAATACCATCCGCGTATCAGCGCACATTCGCATTTGCGCTCACAATGTTAAGAATAGGACGCGCAACATGCAGTAAGCTCGCGCAGCGTTCACGCAGGTAGACGATTACGCGCGTTTGTTGCGCTGACTATGTAATACGGCATTCGGCGCAAAGGGTTTTACCCCTCGCGTTAATGTTTTTTTGCACCGGTGGAAACGTTTGCGCAAAGATTGTAATTTAGCCCTTAGTGTTCTTGTGGTTTCAACCTATAGTATATGTACAATGAATCATGATAATATTTCAGTCAGTAAGTTTTGTTTTCTCTTAGAAGGATCAGTAAATATTGTTAAAGTGTGCCTGTGCTGTCTTTCTTGACATAAAAATCCACCAACTCATATACATATTTATCTAGAATGCACAAAATAGACTTATAAAACATTTCAAATTCTCTATTATTGTTCGTTTCTTTCTGATGAAACAAGGAGAATGAGTTTTCATCAGCAGATCCGAGGCCGGACTCTCATGCTAATGGTGCTGTCACTATATTATATTAATGTCATCGATATCTGATTGTGGTTTTGTCATACCTAGACAGTATTATTACCTCACTCCTTGTTCGGTGTTCGCAATGCCTATGATTCTCTTTGAAGTAAATTACTTTTCTGCTTTTCATTCAGTCTGACAAAATGATATTGCTAATGTACTACGAAATGTAATGTACAATGTAGAATTTCAATACAGCGGTCTGGCGTGTCACCAGAGTTCATTGCTGAAACATTGCTATCTCCATTAATCCATGCTTTGAACAAGCTAAATAGAAATTCAAGTGTCCTTACAGAAAATTAAAGAATTTTTTTTTGCCAAAAAGCCAATTGGGTACATTTGGCTGCTGTTAAGCCTTAGCCTTGCAAGGTTAAAGGGTATACTAAAATATGTTTTTTTTTAATATTAAATCATATTTAATGTTTCATTGCTCTTAAAATGTGCCAAGTTTTTAATAAAATGTTAACTTTTAGGCTAGGGTCAGACGAGCGCAGTGCGAACGCGCGTGCAGGCGCACTTAATCACGGCCGTAGTAGCAGCAAGTGACGGGCAATGACGGCCAATATACGAAGTATGGTCGCACAAAAGTCCGGCTGCGCAACGCAAGTGGAAAATGACCGCATTTTGTCGAGAACGTAAAACCTCTAGTACGGTTGTACAGAGTGCGCTGCGCCCGCTAGCGGTGTGTGTGCGTGATTTGGAGACGTCAGACGCTGCTAATGTCCGGCCAACATAACGTCCAGATGCACAAAGTGTTTTATTGATGATCCGTACAAAATCACGGATGCAAATGCGCATCGTATGACCGCTATCGCGTACTCCGTGAAAAAATGCGTCCATTCGTTCGAACGCACTTTTTCACAGACAACGCGAAAATGCGTTCGTCTGACCCTAGCCTAAGACGTGTACCAATGACCAAGTGGAAAATATAGAACTGAAGAGTAAGGCTAGGGTCAGACGAGCGCATTCTGTGCGGGCTGTGCGTCCGTGCACAATGGACGTATTTTCTGACTGATGACAAGGTAGTGGCCACACGGTCCGTTTTTGTGACTGATGTAGATGGGAAATAAAATTAATATAAAAAAAAAAATTCCTGTCAAAAATGCTGGACGTCAAAAATGCAGTCCGTCTGACTTCGTTCCATCACTCACACAGAAAGCTATTTGGACGTTGCGCACGTCCGTTCTAGCAGTTTTACGTTCTTGCCTAATTTGCGTCCGTTTGCCGCGTCCATTATGCGTCCACACTTCTGTGCGGACGCACTTCATGTGTGGGTGTCTATTGATCAGAATTGTATGCTACCACAGACGTTAAAATGTGCGGCAACACGGACGTGAACACTGCGCTCGTCTGACCCGAGCCTTAGAGTAAAATACAGAACTGAATGTATAAAAATTTCACATAAATACCTAAACGTTTCGAAAGGCTCACACACTATGATACAAAATAAATGGATTTAGCTACAATTAGATTACCCACAGTTAGGTTTTGTGATGATTTGAAAAGTAAGTTTACATTTAGAGACTCAAGAGACACAATTCTTCAGGAATCTCAAGTTGGCCATTGTAGTCATCTCACATTCCATTTCATGTCTGTGTAGTTACTATTGCACATCAGAAATAAGCAGTCAATGTTGTTCATGGATCTGTTTTATATGTGTTCATTTCATGTGATGTCTTACTGATAACTGCAATAAGACAGGGTGCACCAGTGAGATTTCTTGGGAATTGTATGGAAGATATTTGTACTTGCACTGTTAAATCCTTCACTACCAAGATTGAGTACGCTCGATCTTCAAAGCACCTGCTCTGCCGGTGCACCGATGTGGAGTACAATTGATGTGGTCTAATTCTGTAGCAATGCAAAGGAATTTCAATTATTGCAAATTAAATTTGTTTGTAAATGTGATCTAGAGTATGCTCCTTTGATTGGTTTGACATATTTTGGCCATGTGTGGCCAATCAGAGACGAGGTGAAACATGTCCTTTTCACCTCTTCTCTGATTAGTGTGACTTTGAATGGACATGTGTACACAACTGGGCAATCAGAGAAGAGGGATTCTCTGACTGGCCAAATTGAGTTCACATGACCATACTACCGCAGCCAATGAAAGGAGTTTAATTGGATAGCATTTCTTGTTATATATCTCAGAGCCAATGTGGATTATCATGCAGAGCCTGCTCTGGAAGGACCTCCCTGACATCATCGATTGCTGGATGGAAAGAATAATTTACCAAGGGGGTTTTAATGTTACCTTTTTAATTGCCTGATATTTTAGGAGGCTTTAGCTATAGATTTAGGCTATGGGGTTAGGGGAGTTAGAACCCTAGTTATGATAGGTTTATAAGGGCAGTGACTATTTCATTTCAGGGGCTTTATCATTAGATTTAGGTTATGGGGAATAGGGGGTACTCCTTTTGGATTTTAGTGTTTTAATTGGGGTGGTTCTTATTTTGTATTTTTATTTGTGTGGGGTTAGTTGGTTATTATTAACCTCTATGGGCCATGGGTTTTTGGATGAGGAGTAGGTGAGCTGCACTGCGGTATACCTGCTCTGAATATTAACTCTTGACTCGCCAACTTAAGGTTGTCATGGGGGGACTTGAGGCCTCCTGGTGTATCTATAGTCCGAACAGGGTCGCATAACAGAGTGGCCATGTAATGTGTTGCAATGTTACACAACCATGGCCTCAGGACTGGGCAGATCCTGGCTTTCAAGACCAGAACACCTGATTGAGAGGCACTCTCATTGCGCTGCAGCTTGAACCATGGGCTTTTGGAATGACTTGGGCTACATAGCTTCAATATCGGGCACATTGTGCCCATATCAATGCTAAGAGAATCCTGCCATCTATCTGCACTCTCTTCCGTGACTCCCTCTCTTCCCCATCTCTCTCCTTCACTATCAGGGTTATTGAGAGAAAGGTGAAACTCTGGAGAAATTTTGGAGAAGTGAAAATTCTAGGTAAAAATAGCTGATTTGGAAAGTGAGATAAATGGGAGAGTTTTTCTGGTTTGGCTATTTTGACCTAGAATTTTCACTTCTCCAAACGTTCTCCAGAGTTTCACCTTTCTCTGAATAACTCGGTGTTTCTCTGCTGGGTGCAACTTGCCTTTAGTTTGTCTCATGAGGTGTGAAACCTTGAAATACTTCTCTGTGGAATCTCTGTTTATCTGTGCCAATCTTTACCTATTGGTGTCTTTCTCTTTATGAGCCTCTATATTTATAAAGCGCTGCGGAATATGCTGGCACTTTATAAATAAAGAATAATAATTATATATGTGTTTATCGCTCATCTCAAATCAGCGCTATCTATCTATCTGCAATTTAACGCTTCCAGTAAAATTGCTGCCCCTCCAGTTTTGTTTAGGTTCCTGCACCCTTGCTTATGAATACCCTCAACGTTTTCTGGCTTTGATAGTACCATGCTGTTTGAAGCAAGATAACTTTCAATGGTAAAAATACTTCATATTAGTGCATTATTAATATATTCCCATATTTTCACTTCCCGTGTGTTTCTTTCCAATCTATTACAAATATATAAATAGACAGTTATTTGTAATCAATTTAAATCCCTCAAGTTTGTGTGTACGACTAGACCACAGAATCTTAGAACAAATTGAAATGTATGCTCAGCACTCGTCAACACAAATGGAGCTATACTTTATTGCAGCAAAAGGAAGGAGAAGACTGATGAAGAAATGTAATATGAAACAGTCCTCCATAAAAGGTTGATATTTAACTATAAAAACTTCATGATGCAGCAATGAACCTATCATCCTCATTCAAGATTTTATATCAGTGATTTTCTCACTGAATACTGACAAGGTGTTAAATTCTCAAGGCACGACTGTCAAGGAACACAGATTTTGAAGTATATTTACAAAATGAATATAACATTTTTGTTTACAATTCTCGCTCAATAATATACTTGCATATTGTGCAACTGGCCAATTACACTATTGTGCTATTGACCAGTTCTACACGTACCCTATTATGCCATTGCACAAATATTTCTGGCGGCATTATAGAAGAAAGTGTCTGGCACACCAGCGTTCAATGGCTTAGTGGTTGAAAACTGTGCTATATCAACACAACAAGAGTAGAACAAATAAGTTCAGTTAAGATCTGTTAACCAGTGCAAAGGAAACAAATAACACACAAATTATTGTACTGTAACACACAAATTAGATGCAACACATTAACGCCTTAGAGACCGGGCGGTTTTACGAAAATCCGTCCTTTAGTGACAGCTGCTGTTTTTACATTTCTGTGCTGTTTGTGTTTAGGTCAAATTTTCCTCTTACTCGTTTATGCAACCCAGACATATTATATACCATTTTTCCCACCATTAAATGCACTTCCTAAAAATACCATTATTTCCATCATATAGTATAATTTACTATAAAAAATATGAAATATGATGAAAAAATTGAAAAAACACACTTTTTTAAAAATGTAATCCCCAAAATCTACAACCGCCAGAAAAGACCCTGCCTAAATAGTTTCAAAATGTTGTCCCGAGAATAGAAATACCCAATTTTTACATGTTTCTGCTTTTCAACCCCTTCACTGCTGAGCCATTTTGCCTCTGTGCGCTGAGCTCTTTTTGAGTTTTATATGCTCATCATTTGTATATGCCAGCCTAGGTCCTATTTTAGTAAACCCCATTCAATTTTTTTTTTTTAAACCCAATTTCTTTTTACATTTTTTTTATTTTATTATTTTTTATTTTTTATTTTTGCAACAAACCTGGTCATTATCAGGCCTCTCCAATGATATACAACATGACCCTCTAGCTGACATGGATCAGGAGATAGGCGGATCCTTTGGTTCCGCCTATCTCCACTTGGCAGCTAGGGGGTTAACTGGCCCACTGACGTCCTCACACATCTAGTGAGGATGTCAGTTGGTGGAGGGTGACCCAGAGGCTTGACTGACATCCAAGATGTCAGCCACCTCTAGGTTTGAATCGCGATTTGGTGTCAAATCGCGATCCAGCAGCAAAATAGTTAATGCTATACACCTCTGAAAAGGGGAGACTCTCCCCTTTCCAGAGGTGAAATTAGTTTTTTGCTATCATTAACCATTTGGGAGATAGGGGGGCGCCTGCTGATGATGTCATCACGCAATTGTGATGATGTCATCACGCCGGCTGGGCCCTCTGAAGAGGCGGGGCAGGTTTCCAGTTTGCCATTCCGCCATGGGAGCCCAGCAAGGAAGGTAAGTATCGAGCGGGAGGGAGGTTAGGGGACCCTGATGGAGACCCTTGGCCATGACGTGCATGGTACGTTCGCGGTCCCTAAGGAAAGGTAATAAAGCAAAATCTGACCAGTTGGGTGCTCAAACTTAAAATTGTACCTATAATCTGGCCAAACATAATACTAACGCCTGAGACACCAATATAGTAAAATACAAAAAACTCTTTATTGATAATAAACACAATGCAAACGTAAGTGGTAACATATCAAACCATAATGAAAAGCATAACATAAACATATATGTATAAACGCATGAAAAATATAAATACAAAAAACCCACCAGATTTCAAACAACACACATACTTGAAAAGGAGAGAAATCTCAATGAATCATTCCTGTAAGATACTTTATAAATAAATACAAATTTTCCTCAGCACTTGTAGGAAAATAATAAGGAGACAATCAGGGAACCCCAATGTTTCCAATGTAAGCCTTTGTCAACTAGAACGAAATGTGTGTTTGATATGTTTATAATTACTTTTGGATTGTATTTATTCTCAGTAAAGAGCTTTTTGTATACTGTATATTCCTATATTGGTGTGCCACTCTTTCTCATATCAATCAATACAGAGGCTGACACAAAGCTAACAATGCAAAATCTCAATGGCAGAATGCAAAATCTCAATGGCAGAATGCTGGAGAAGTCTCTTGTTTTCCTCAAAGCTCTTAAACCTTTCATTATAGTAAACATAATCTCCATTTTGCATTGTAATACAATAAATATCAATATTTAGCATATAAAACCACTTTTTGCATACCTTTGCAATGCAGGATTAGCGTGACCACTGTGATAAAACAAAATTCCCAGTGAGTTCTTACTCCAGTCACCCTGTATTACTGTAAAGAAGCTTCAAAGAGCAAACCCAAGCTTCACTGTTGCAAAAAGGTCATCAGAATTTACTGCTGCATTACAACAGCCAAGAAGAAGGCAGAACTGAGTGCGATTAGTTTCTCCATGTATGTAAAAAAAGCAAACCCCGTTTGAATCTGTAAAAGATAAGGGACACCATCTAGAGCAGGGCTTTCAAACTCTGTCCCCCCGATGTTTCTGAATTGCAACTCCAATGATTCCCTGGCTGTCTATTGAAGGAATTCTGGGAATTGTAGTCATCAACATCTGGGGGGGATGAGTTTGACAGCCTTGATCTAGAGTATAGAACCTTTCATCCCATCAATATTTCTTTAAAGTGTAAACAAATACATGGAGTTATTAACCTCTTAAGGACAGGCGGGTGTCGTCCATCAGGGGTGGGTTAATGCCCGCGAGGCATACAGGTACGCCTCGCCAACAGGTGCTGCACAAGTCGATGATTTCGACCCACCAGGGCAGCTGTCACGCAGCTCGTGTCATTGGCTGCAGGGGAACAGCCTGAGTTCAGGCTGTCCCTTTGCAGCCAATGGCACGCAGGCCACTGGTTGCGGGGAGGGGCCGAGGTAATCCATTGAAGACAGCGGGGCGTATCTATACGCCCTGCGTCTTCAAAGCCCTCCCGCCGCGAAGATGGCATAGAATGTCCCGCAGCGACAAGGGGTTAAAATTTAGTAAATTTACAATGTTTTAACAATTTTAGAAAAACAATCTCTATGCTAAATTTATATTTTAAGGCACCGTGTGTATGTGAAGGCAGCAGTTCTATGTTGTGTAAATTGTTGGGGTGCTGCCGTAGCGAAATAAAAAGTGTCCACACACTTCCAAGGACACAATTAGTTAAAAGGAAATACAAAGTGTATTCCTGCCACACCTATATGTATTGAAGAAATGGTTTAGGGTACAGTGTGTATGGCACAGGTGCACATTGTAAATAAAAGTATATAATAAAAAACTGTGAATTAATATTTCAAGTGTATATTTTTTTTATTATTATTATTATTATTATTTTTAGTTATACAGTATATATCTAACACTGAGAAAACACTCCAGAATTGAAAATCGGAGGTAAAAATCAGAATACGTATATTTTTGGTGATGATGTTTTTCCTCTTCTCCTTGATGTAACTCCTGGAATTGTCTTTCTCAACGGTAAGACGAGATGCTATACAAATTCCAGGAAGAGAGAGGAGCAAACCTGATACAGTCAGGTACTGGAGTAAAAATAAAATAAAAAGGGCAGCAGGACGAGGTGCTACTGAAATATTTCAAAATGTACTCATTATCATTTAACATCTGAATTAAGTTTACCATATGGTTTATTTTATATATTTGGTAAGTAACCATAAAAAAGGATCACTCAAAATAAATTTATATTTTACCTTATATGTAATTGTTAACTATGCAGTCCGTGTTTCAAATGAATATTAAGATAATATTTTTTTAACAAAAAAAATGTTTGATAGTGAAGGGGTTAAATATGAGTCAACATAACCCAGAGGGAAAGCAGCCTAAATTTTTAGCATTATTATGTTCGCAATAAACTGTAGCGGATTTAAAATGGTCATTTATCCCCTCTCTTTGAATTGTAGGACCTTACTATAGTTGAGCTGTAATAAATGACATACATAAAGGTCTATGATGAACCAGAACACTCTTGTGGTATGTGTGAATCCAGTGGTGTTCAGCTGAAATGTAGATATAACACAACGTTGGCTAATGAAGATATATATATATATATTTACAGTGAATGTTTTATCTCTTAGATTGTAAGCTCTTGAGCAGAGTCCTCTCTTTCTTTCATTCTCTGCATATCAAACTTATTATTTTAATTTTATATTTGTGTTGTCCTGACCGTTGTACGGCGCCTCGGAATATGTCAACAGTTTCTAAAAAAAATTAATCGTGATTTATTTCATTCATTTATTTGTTTTTATTACATTTAAATCCCCTGATCACAAAAACTAATTTCAAAAAGCAAATGGTGGAACCGCAATGTGTAAACTAAATCAGATTTTGAAGTAATTTCATTATTGCACAGTACAATTAGAGGAAAACTTTTAACAGATCCATTTGTTACAGTAGAAAGGTACTTAATAGGTAGAAAAATTGTCTTAGCTGCATCACTTTACCATCAACCACATTTTGGAACATTTAGCTTTCTCTAAGAGTTTTATGTTGGAATTAATTAATATGTCAGTATAACAAAATGAATCATTTATTAAGCAGAGAGCATTGTAAAACGTCCTCGGACTAATGAGTTCAGTATTTCAATTGTAAACAGTGAACATATTTTATGGATATGATGTATTATTCATATTTTTCAACCGTTATCTTCTACTTGCACTACTAAAGATATAATAAACTAACGCAAAACAACAAAGTCATTGAGTGTAAAAAAATGATGTAGGTATATTAGGAAAGTCACATTGTTTAAATTAAAAACAGAAAATATGCTTAATCTTGGCTGAACAGAAAAGTGGATTTCTGATAACCCCTTCACTACCAAGTGATTTTAAAAAAAAAGACCATCGTTAGGAACCAGTGTTTTTTTTTAAAGATCATTTTTAATTATGCAGTAAGAAATATTTGGGCATATTGACAATGTATTTCTTACTGTAATAAAATATTTGACCAGTAGATGGTGCCATCTACTGTACAACTGAGTTACAGTCGTTGCAGGGAACACAAGCTGCAACTGTATCGGCTGCTGAATGTCCGATGTCAGGACATTCAGTAAGCTGATTTCGAACAGGTTTAGCTCTTTGGGCATTATGCCCACACGGGTAAATTTTTGGGGGCACTTTCTGCAGCCCAAAAGCAAAGGAAATTAATTCGCAGCAATCGAATTTCATTTGCTTTTGGGCTGCAGATCTCAATATCTGGATATTGGGTTTCGGGTGGTGCCTTTGAAGCCCGAGATATCTCAATCTCGGTAGTGCAGGGGTTAATATATTTTATGCCTTGCTCACTTGTGTAGTAAATGAGGAATCGGGCAAAAAGTTGTTCAAGGGGCTGTCAGCCGTGTAAATTTAATATGCTGTGATTCATTTGAGTAGGTGACAATGAACAATCAATCATCGCATTCATGGACCAAAAACCTGAGCCCATGTGGTTGTCCACCATAGACCACTTACAAATCCTTCTGCAGTAATACTAGCTGTGGATAGCACAAACCGAAAGGCAGTATTCCACGCTGTGTGGTAATAATTCTGTGAGGCTTGGTGCTGCGAGTCTTTAAACAGTGATTAGTTTTCCACTTGCTATTTGAAGTCAAGTGGTAACTTTTGTGAATGTCTGACTTTTTTGATCAAATACCGTTTGTGCTTTGCATAGGATACTTTAAAATGGTGTTAGAACTTGAATAACATGCGACATCTAAAGCACTACTTACTCTTGCTGAAAGAAACAGAAATACTTTATACCAGTTGTAAAGTGATTTTGTGACAGAAAAATCCCTTCACAACCAGTTAAAAAAAATAGACCCACCAAGATCTGTAGTCCATTACCAGACTCCCAAGATCTTCGTTCCAATCTATTGTGTTCTCATGGCATAATAGGAAGTCAAATAGTCCCTCGTGTTCTTCACATGCAACTTGCATTGAACAAAATCTCATTTATGAGATCTTGTGCTACTTCTGCAGTAGTGGTTTCCGGAGTGTATAACACGAGCATTACATATCCCGCCTTGTGGTAGTTGTGCTTGGTATAAAATATCCTGCGTTTGTACCGGATCAGCAACAGAAGCCGACTCATGCTGGTCAGCTAACAGCAGCGGTAATTCTGCAAGCTAGCACTCAAAGACTATCAGGGTTATTCAGAGAGAGGTGAAAAGCAGGAGAATAGCTGGAGAATGGAAAACTCTAGGTCAAAATAGCCAAACCAGAAAAATTCTCCCATTTATTTCACTTTCCAAATCGGCTATTTTGACCTAGAATTTTCCATTCTCCAGTCATTCTCCTGCTTTTCAACTCTCTCTGAATACCCCTGAAATGCTCCAAGTGAAATAACATGCAATGAAGCCACACACCACGCTGTGTGAGCTCTGCATGTGTTCACTAATAAGGGGGTTGCACCGGTGCCACAGAAGGACACTGGGAACTATTGCTTCGTGGCTTCTATTGCATGTGGCCAGTGGAAGCAGTGGGTCTACACCACTGGACCAAAGGTAAGTTTGGGATTTTTTTAATATGATTTCAAAGTGATAAGGGAGATATGTTTTGCAAAACCACTAAACACTAGGTCTTCAACAAAGACCACAGCCTTCTTTTTAAAGGCGTAATATCAATAGCTCATTCTTCTTCTACACAAAGTATAGGAACTGTTAATTTACAGTAGGTGGGCGCAAGCGAAGCATGTGGTTCACTTGGAATAGCGGCTTGAGCTGTTAAGATAATAACTGGTCCCCAGTCATGAGGGAAAAAGGCCCACCCTTTCCAAACTGTTATTTGCAATTGAGGAATACAGCTAGAATGAGCTAGAAAGCATTCTGTTCATCCTCATTTTTATTGTTTGTAATTTACCGGATTAAATTGTTTACACATATAGAACATACATTTTTCATGACATTCTTAAAATATTTTTATTTATTTTTTAACAGTGATATCTTTTAATTTATATACATTAGTGGCCAAAATTGTGGATACACCTTACATTTTTACAAACGTTTGCAGTTTAACGTACTTTTTATAAAAAATCTCTAAAAATGTCAAAGCACAAGCAAAATTTAATATAGTAAATGAATGCCTTAACAACAAAAAATCTTTAAATAAGTCCAATTTTGGCTGGAAATGTCCCATAATGCGTCTTCGCTATTATATAGCATAAAAATGATATTTTCAAGTTTGTCACAATGTAGTTTTTCAATAAGGCCTTTGGCCTTAACTACTGCCTGACACCTTCTAGGCATTGACTCTACAAGTCTTTTAACATCCTCTTCTGTGATCAAATGATGCCAGGAATTGATTATAGCCTCGATGAGACCTGGCTTGTTGCTTGGATTCTTGCTCGTGACCAGGCGTTTCAGTCTTAACCACAGATTTTCGATGGGATTCAGTCAGGGCTATTTCCAGGCCAGGGAAGCAGAGGAATTTTCTTGTCAACCAAAACTGACAAAATTAGGTGTGTCCACAATTTTGGCCACTAATGTAGTTTAAGAGGATTTAGAAGACTCCATATGGACTATTGATATTTATTTTTTCGGCAGTATAGTAACATTGTTTTAGATTGTATACAGACTAGCTAAATTTACACCTGTCTTGCAATCAAGCCCAGAGCGAGACAGAAAAAGGCCGGCAGAGACAGATATTGAATGAGGGAACTCGCACGATATAGACGATGGAGTATTATAAGGTTTATGTAGAATTACCTTTAATCATAAATTATTATATGTAGCATTGATTTAATAATGCTGTGTAGGGAGAGGTATTAGCAGTAGGAAAAGGGAAGTGCTCATGCCACTGTACAGAGCACTGGTGAGACCTCACTTGGAGTACTGTGTGCAGTACTGGAGACCGTATCTCCAGAAGGATATAGACATCTTAGAGAGAGTTCAGAGAAGGGCTACTAAAATGGTGTACGGCTTGAAGGAGAAAAGTTACGAGGAAAGGCTTAATGATCTTAACATGTACAGCTTGGAAAAAAGACGAGACAGAGGTGATATGATAGAAACATTTAAATACGTAAAGGGAATCCACAAGGTAGAGGAAGGGAGTATATTTAAAAGGAAACAAAGTAGCAAAACAAGAGGACATAGTCTTAGATTAGAGGGGCAAAGGTTTAAAAGTAACATCAGGAAGCATTATTTTACTGAGAGGGTGGTGGATACATGGAACAGCCTTCCAGTTGAAGTGGTAGAGGCCAAAACAGTGATTGAATTTAAGCAGGCATGGGATAGGCATAAGGCTATCCTAAACAAAAGATAAATCCAGGTAAAGTATCCATGTAATTGGGCAGACTAGATGGGCCGAAAGGTTCTTATCTGCCAACATTTTTCTATGTTTCTAATAACTAGTTTCCGACTATACAGTTATAGAAAGGTGGGGCTGTGATGTGATTTTTGTGTTGGGCTGTGGTGTACACAGGTGATGACTATGGTCAGTAAACCACACATCCATCTATCTATCTATCTATTTATTTATCTATCTATCTATAAGGACAGATCATGATTAGGACATTATATCTGCATTCACTCAGTAACCAGTCGTTCCCCTTTCAAAGCATATAAAATAAACCAATGAAGATTCTCAAACAGAATGACATTTTTTTAAACTGACTTTCAAATGTAAAAAACACAACATAGAAAGAATGAGATATATTATCATGCTATTTTACATTTTTCTATGTATCATTAGGTGCTTATGATGTTTTGATGCAGCATTTGATTTAAATGCCCTATTTTCTGAAAAGGTAGGAACAATCCAATCAATCATTAAAATGCCAGCAGGTTTTTTCCTGTCCTTCTGCTATCCATGATATAAATATCATTGTAATTATTGATTATTAATGCAACTTTGGAAGACATAACAAATAACCTTTTCCAGAGACTTTAAATTAGGAGGGTTACTAACAGAAAAAAATGGCAATAATCTACGATGAAGAGACAAAACAATTAGAGGTTATAGATTAAATAAAGCAAAAAAAATGATAAAATGCTACCATCAGGGTTATTCAGAGAAAGGGGAAAACCAGGAGAATTGGCAGGAGAAAAGAACAATCTAGACCAAAAAGCCGATTTGGAAAGTGAGATAAATGGGAGAATGTTTCTGGTTTTGCTATTTTGACCTAGAGTTTTCACTTCTCCATTCATTCTCCTGAGTTTCACCTCTCTCTGAACAACCCTGTATGTTAAAACATTGTTTATAATCAAAAATAATTAAAGATCACCACTTTTTTTAGCAATGAAAAAGCAAAACAAAAAAGTTACCTATCCTAGTTCATTAGCGCATGCAATAATGACTTTATAGCCTAGTGCTAGTGTGCGGTTTAACCCCTTCAAAGTTGTCAAATACAAATATAGTGCAAGTGGTAAATATTAGATGTGTGCATTAGTTTCGTAACGAATCTCAATTCATTTGAAAATTCGTTAATTCGCATTTTGGAAGTAATTGGTTTCATCCGATTTGAAAGGAAAATGAAACAAAACAGTATATAAAAAATCGATTCCTTACACTGTTTCACAAGAGAACCATTGGTTGAATGATTCCACTATGCACCCTACAGCGAAATGGTGATTTAACCCTAGCTTTCCTTTTAACCCTCAAGTTTAACCCTAATCTAACAGTACTTGATCAGGATTTGATTCTTTGGGAGAGTTGGACGTTAAGTAAAGTCTTCTTCAGCACATTATCCCAGAGATTCACAATGAGGTTATGGTCTGGACTGTGTGGTGGCCAATCCATGTGTGAAAATGAGGTCTCATTCTCCCTGAACGACTCTTACACAACAACTTGAGCCCGATTAATCCTGGCATTGTCATCTTGGAATATACCCGCTGTGCCATCAGGCGAGAACAAAACCATTGATGGAAAAACCTGCTCATTCAGTATATTCAGGGAGTCACATGGCCTCGTTTTTTGCAGCTCAAGCATATTAATCACCGCAGTAATCATCCAATGGCAGGTTCTTACCTGTTTGGTTAGTTAAATTCAAATGGTGACTTTTTTTGGCCAGGCAGTTTATATTGTATCACACACAACGGTAATTCCAACAAAGGAATACCTACACTCGGTGCCAGGCACCCAAATCCGAGGGCCTAACCCACCAATCAGTATGAGACCAAACTATTAACCATCCCACATACAAAAGTATATGGAGAGTTAGCAAAGGGATTGGGTCCCCACAGACCATTTTATTAAGACATCTCAAAAATCAAAAACACACAGGGTAAAAACAACATAAAAGGTACAACAACACATAGATATGATGTGTGGTTACAAGATGAAATATATAGAGAGAATCAAATAGCGCTAAAATATAGTTAACAGTTGGCTGCTCAAAAAACACCTATGTACACCCTTAATACAATACAATATAAGAAAAAATGGAGCGCGAACCCCGGTGTGAGCGCACTTTGATGGTTTGATTGGGTAACTTCAATGGCAATCTCAATGTTCTGATTGAAAGATCATATGTCCTATTAATGAAAAATAGAAAACTCCATAGTGCAAATAACGTCTGTATAATCAATTGTATAGGATATTGTAAGTGAGTAACTCACAAGTATAGAGCCAAATACGGCTCAATTGAAGTCGCCTTCTGACCACTCTGGGGGGTCACTCCCCTTGTGTAGAGTCTCCTCACTTTAGTTCAATCGTGGGGTTGGCCTCTGGTGGGTTTTTTTCACTCTTTAGAAATAAAAGGATACTTCCATTGCGCAGATATCAGTATATCAGATGAGGTGAATAAAAAATGACTACTTACAATTTTTTGAGCCTCTTAAAGAAGTGGCTCAGTAGAAAGGCTTCTCAGAATTGGTGGTCAGTAGATTGGTTTCCCGATAGACCAAATTAAATGAAGGTTAAAAGTGCACCATAATAACAATGCAACATTTATTAAAGTTATAAAATACAATAAAAGATACGCGTTTCACCCAACCAACTGTGGGCTTCCTCAGACTGAGGAAGCCCACAGTTGGTTGGGTGAAACGCGTATCTTTTATTGTATTTTATAACTTTAATAAATGTTGCATTGTTAATATGGTGCACTTTTAACCTTCATTTAATTTGGTCTATCGGGAAACCAATCTACTGACCACCAATTCTGAGAAGCCTTTCTACTGAGCCACTTCTTTAAGAGGCTCAAAAAAAAATTGTAAGTAGTCATTTTTTATTCACCTCATCTGATATACTGATATCTGCGCAATGGAAGTATCCTTTTATTTCTAAAGAGTGAAAAAAACCCACCAGAGGCCAACCCCACGATTGAACTAAAGTGAGGAGACTCTACACAAGGGGAGTGACCCCCCAGAGTGGTCAGAAGGCGACTTCAATTGAGCCGTATTTGGCTCTATACTTGTGAGTTACTCACTTACAATATCCTATACAATTGATTATACAGACGTTATTTGCACTATGGAGTTTTCTATTTTTCATTAATAGGACATATGATCTTTCAATCAGAACATTGAGATTGCCATTGAAGTTACCCAATCAAACCATCAAAGTGCGCTCACACCGGGGTTCGCGCTCCATTTTTTCTTATGATGTGTGGTTAGATCGAAAGATATTATAGAATATAGATGTTAGTAACCACCAAAACAGAGTAATGATCGTCGGCTACTGGTCTAGTTAATTGGACTTTCAATATTCAAAATCATATTCAGTATAAGACTACCATTCAGTCCAAAAAAGACAAAAAAGTCCCACATCACATCAAAAAAAGAAAATTCAGACATGGGGATTTGAAAGGCACCCCAACTGTTAAAACCGCATAGAATGCTCACAATAAATTATTCAACACACAAGCCCAACGCGTATCGACAGCCTTCATGCTGTCTTCATCAGGGGCAACAGTATGAACATCTATATTCTATAATATCCTTCGATCTAACCACACATCATATCTATGTGTTGTTATACCTTTTATGTTGTTTTTACCCTGTGTGCTTTTGATTTTTGAGATGTCTTAATAAAATTGTCTGTGGGGACCCAATCCCTTTGCTAACTCTCCATATACTTTTGTATGTGGGGTGGTTAATAGTTTGTTTGCAGTGTATATTGTATGTTCGGTAGTTAGGATTAAAAATCTCAGTTAATTACAGCCTCTAGAATACAAGAAATCAGTTTATTCCAGTTTATAATGTACTGAAAATAAATCTGCAATCAAAACTGTTTCATATCAGTGGTTTTTCAGAGGTGTCCCCTTTGAATTCTGTTTCTCACAACGTTCCGAAAACTGACATTTAAGACATGAAATAAATTCTAACCTTATGAGAACATTGCTGTCTCATCTGAATTATTTGAAAGCACAATTTGAGGGTCACAGAAAGGAACAATGTAATGATGGTGATGTATGGATGCCATTAGAGCAGTACCTTTTCACTGTTCCTTTAAAAAGAAGGCTGCCATCAAATGCCTGGTATGTACAGCGTTGAATCATTGCCAAGTTACTGGAATAGTGTCATCAATCTTTGCATCAATTAACTACGATTTGTTTCCTTCCATTTAACCGCACTTCAAAATGCTTAATGGGAAGTTTTAACTATTTGGGGAGCTACTATACCTTCTAAATGCAGAAAACAAAGCACCGCAGACAAAACTCAGGACTCATATAACAAAAAATCATAAAAATAAAAATATATATATTTATTTATTTATAAAGGGCTAAATTACAATCTTCACGCAAATGTTTGCGCCGGCGCAAAAAAAACGTTAACGCGAGGGGTAAGACCCTTTGCACCGAATGCTGTATTACATAGTCAGAGTAACAACCGTGCACATTCGTCTACCGCGGGTGAACCTGCGCGAGCTTACTGTACTGCGCGCATCCTATGCTTAACATTCTGAGCGCAAATGCAAATGTGCGCTGGTACAAGGATGGTATTACAATCTATTTTGCCGTAATTACCGCATAGCCTTTGCGCGCATAATTTTAGCAACTGCAAAAAGCTGGTGGTAACGACATATCTGAACAACCTGGCTAACCCGAAAAAAAACAGCCCATAAAGAGGAATGCAGCAACAATATAATGGATGATGGCAGGTGTGTGTATTATTACTGTAGCATATGTGCTCATTTAGCATCATAGACGCAGAACCCGTCTCCAATGCCTCTGCCAGGTGCAATTCAGTTGCGTTTGATAGGTGTGTTTCTTCATTTTGATTGGCTGAATGGGTGCCAAAAACTGCACGCGCAAAAATCGGCACTGAGACTGCATTTGTGTGCGTCCTGTTTGCGCGCACAATTGATCGCGGAAGAAAAAAGCCGTGAGGATTGTAATTACAGCAGTGATTTGCGCACGCAAAAGTTTAACGCTTGGCGCAAAAATGTTCGCTGTGCGCGAGGCTTTTTGCGCGAAGATTGTAATATAGAAACATAGAAAATGTCGGCAGATAAGAACCTTTCGGCCCATCTAGTCTGCCCAATTACATGGATACTTAACCTGGATTTATCTTTTGTTTAGGATAGCCCTATGCCTATCCCATGCCTGCTTAAATTCAATTACTGTTTTGGCCTCTACCACTTCTACTGGAAGACTGTTCCATGTATCCACCACCCTCTCAGTAAAATAATGCTTCCTGATGTTACTTTTAAACCTTTGCCCCTCTAATCTAAGACTATGTCCTCTTGTTTTGCTACTTTGTTTCCTTTTAAATATACTCCCTTCCTCTACCTTGTGGATTCCCTTTACGTATTTAAATGTTTCTATCATATCACCTCTGTCTCGTCTTTTTTCCAAGCTGTACATGTTAAGATCATTAAGCCTTTCCTGATAACTTTTCTCCTTCAAGCCGTACACCATTTTAGTAGCCCTTCTCTGAACTCTCTCTAAGGTGTCTATATCCTTCTGGAGATACGGTCTCCATTACTGCACACAGTACTCCAAGTGAGGTCTCACCAGTGCTCTGTACAGTGGCATGAGCACTTCCCTTTTCCTACTGCTAATACCTCTCCCTACACAACCAAGCATTCTGCCAGCATTTCCTGCTGCTCTATTACATTGACTACTTACCCTTAGATCCTCTGAAATAATAACCCCTAAATCCCTTTCTTCAGATGTTGAGGTTAGGACTGTATCAAATATTCTATATTCAGCCCTCGGGTTTTTACGTCCCAGGTGCATTATCTTGCACTTATCCACATTAAAACTCAATTGCCACAGCTCCCACCATTGTTTTAGTTTACCTAAATCATTTGTCATTTGGCTGATCCCTCCAGGAACGTCAACCCTGTTGCAAATCTTTGTGTTATCAGCAAAAAGACATACTTTACCATTAATACCTTCTGCAGCCCAAAGTATTTTATCAGGAAGGATACATTGAGATTTTTCTTGTTTTCAAGTATGTCCTGGGTTCAAGACATTGTATTGCTACAGTAGGTAAAGAAATACAAAGTAATAAATGCATGATATTAAAAAACAACACAAATATAGAGATTAGCAGAAAATAAATATGTAGGAAATACACTCATTACACAGCATGTTTACAGGTGCATTCTGTATTGAGGTATGTTAACAGAGATCTCTTAAGGGACTTTAGACTGGGGGAAGATTTGATGGCGTCTGGGAAGGTTATTCCATAATTGTGGTGCTCTGTAGGAAAATGAGGATCGAGCCACTTTCTTTTTGTATTGCGGTATTGCAAGTAAGGTGCAGGTCCTGGATCGGAGGTTATAGGATGAGGGAACTGCTAGGGAAAGCAGCCTATTCAGGTAGGGTGGCAGCTTCCCAGAAAAGCTCTTATACACCTGATTGGAAAGGTGAAGGGTGCGTCTGGATTCCAGCAATAGCCAGTTTAGCTCTCTGTCATAATGGTGGGTCATGTAGTAACATTGTAGCACAAAGCACAATGTAGTAAGTTTATGAAGGTGTGTTTGTGGGGCGGCTGCATACACTACAGCTCTGTATTCAAAAGCCGGCATAAGCATTTGTTGTACAATCTGCTTTCTTACCGCAGGGCTCAGGCAGGATTTGTTTCTGTTTTTATATATATAGAAATATATATAATATGTTTGGATAATATAGATAAAACAGCCCGTCTGCAAATTCTAAATGCATTTACAAAATGAAGCCGGGGAAGTATTACACTACAATAGTGTCAAAAACTAATAATTTAGGTCAGTGGTTTGACTACTCTCCCAAATATACAAATTGCTTGAAGGAGTTATAGTATAGTAGTGTGCCAGGAAATGTATTTCCACACTGTCACACCATTTCTATGTTGTACTGTTGCATGATGGATTGAATGATTTATATATTTTATATCTAATTATATTTTTTATCTGAATGTTACAGAAGAAACACAGTTTTATAGGTAGCCCTTCTAAAAATATGACACAGATGGAGAGTACTAGAATATTTATGTTTTTTTTATTATAATATTTTTAATAAGAATTAAAAACTAGAAAGGTTGTGCACTGATAAAAAAATTCTCATCTTTATTATTCACTGTGTAGATATGACTGTGGTAAATGTAATCAATGGTCCTTTCTAGTATTTGTCTGAGCAGTAACAAAAATATTGAGAAATAAATAAACAGAAATAAAATCAGAAAGATTATGAAATCAAAAGATCGCAAGGTTAAACAATAAAGACAAGGTTTCATATCCTTCTTTGCTTAAAAAACCCGTTAGCGATTGGAATCTTGCGTTTTTCAGCGCGAGGTTACTGCACTTTGCGCTCTCTATGCTTAACATGGGGAGCGCAAAGAGTTAATTAGCATTAGTATTACAATATACTAACGCTAATTACCGTTCGGCTGCGGTTACGTAAAGGTTAGACTTGGTGCTAATGAATTCCGCTGCTGCAGAATCCGTCAGCACTGGCAGAAACCCCCCCAATAAAATTATTTACTCACCTCCTATCCCGCGAGGACCGCAGCTCCAACCGCCTCATCTGTCCGCCGGGAGCAGGGAGAGACTGGGGGAAAAAGTCCCCCATACTCTCCCTGCTGATCACTACGCTGACCTGCCAGATCTTGTCATGTGACCGGCGCCGTCTGCGTCAATGGAGTCCTATGGACTCCATCGAGTGGATGCTCGCAGCAGCACTTATCGCTGCCTCGTGCATCCTGGGGCTTAGTGCCTGATAACGATGCAAGCAGCTTTTTTAGCGCCTGCATCATAATATCGCGCTAAAATGGGGACGCAAAGGAGAAACCTGCAGGCACAAGTTTTTCTCCTTTGCGGTCCCGTTTTAGCGCAATGACTGTAATGAAGCCCCCTGATTTTAAACCATTTCGCCACGTGGGCTGTGCTCATTTTGGGCATTTTGTGCTCATCCTGTGTAAACGCATTTTAAAGTCATGAGTCAGAGACTTTACAGACTTTTAAAAAATGACTGGGTGACTTCCTGCAAAAACATCATATTAAGGGTTATAATATTTATTATGTGGGTAAAAGCGGCTTGATCCAAGGAGAAATCTGACGCCATCTGGGGTCAAAAAGGAATTTTTTCGCAGTATGTTGGGTATTGGCGAGCGCTTCAGAATGAATTTTTTCTTTGCCTTCTTTTGGATCAACAGCAGTAGGTGATGTGTGAAAAGCTGAACTAGATTGACGCATGTCTTTTATCAGCCTATGTAACTATGTAACTATTGTAGGACCCAGACAAATTATATATCCTTATTTTCAACAGACTCAACAGATTCATATTATATAACTCCGCCAGGCTAATTCACCTCACCCGCCGCTCTGTCTCTGCCGCTCCCCTCTGCGAGTCCCTTCACTGGCTCCCCATCCACTGCAGAATTAAGTTCAAAATCCTTATCCTTACCTACCAAACCCTCACTAACTCAGCTCCCCACTACCTGTCCTCACTAATCACCAGATACACCCCAGCCCGCTCCCTAAGGTCAAACAGTGACCTGCGCCTAGCGTCTCCCCGCATCACCTCTTCCCATGATAGACTGCAGGATTTCTCACGCGCAGCCCCCACTCTCTGGAACGCTCTCCCTCGTACTGTCAGACTTTCCCCTAACTTCTCTTCCTTCAAACGCTCCCTTAAAACATTCCTATTTAGGGAAGCCTACCACCCAACTCACTGACACAACCATCAATCACTCTCACCTTACAGTCCTCTCCTCCTATTTCCAACCCCAACCCTCCTAGATTGTGAGTTCCTACGGGAATAGGGCCCTCATCTCCTCCTGTACTGTTTGTCAAATGTTGTTCAATGTATTGTAACCCTGTCTATACTGTGCTTATTGTACAGCGCTGCGGAATATGCTGGCGCTTTATAAATAAAGAATAATAATAATAATAATAATAATACATCATGTCCTGTTAGAATGCTATAACCAAACATGTAAAAATGTAAAGTTCTATTCAGAATTCAATCATTTACAGTTTCTAAAAGATTTTTTTTCACATTTCATCATCCAAACCTTTGTAATTATATATATTCTAGTGGGCACCCTACTTGAAAAAAAATAGAAACGGGAGCCTGTTACAGCATTTTTTCTGAAAAAATACACAATTTTTACATGATTTTGTGGGGTGTAAAAAATGGAAATAAAAGAAGGAGCCAAGGGGGGGGGGCATCGTTTCCTTTATGAATAAAAGCAGATAAAACCACCTTAGAACAGAGAAACTTTTTTAATGTTTACACATTACGTGGTCATATTTGGTATTGTTGAAAAGGCCAGACTCTGACCTTTCCAATGACACCTAACTTGACCTTGTATGGTGTAAATATCAGAGATGCAGGGTTCCAAAACACCCCATGTGACTCTCATAGGAGTGCAGCGGTTTAGGTTTTTGATGAACCAATACGTAATTACGCATTGCACCATCACCTTCAAACTTGCTGGCACCATGGGAAATGAGAAGGTGCGTTAGTACAGCATCATTGTTCATGTTATTATTGAAAACTGAATACACAAAAAGGGTAGCACTCACCCTTTACTAAACATTCAGTATGGGTGCGTCTCGACAAAATTCTAATTATAACAAACCAAAAACAGAGCACACCAAACATCATATACAGGCCAAGCACCCCTTCCTGACACAGGTGCTCCACCCACAGGTTCTATTTAACCTTGAACTGCAGGAAGCTCCAGTAAGGACTTGGTCCACAGTAAATGAGTTATTCCCATGAGAGCAGTCATTGGTTGGCATAATAGGAGCATGATAGGAGCAGAATAGGACCTGCCAAGAGTGGAATACATTGATGCTGTTGGCAGGCTTAAGCAATTTATGCCCATTCATTGCGAACTAAATCTCCACCATTTTTCAACAGAGCTTAAAACCTTGTGAAGAGTCTAAAATGAGTTAAGCACTGCTGCGGATCCTGAAAGGGGTAAGAATGGTTACAAGCATTTATAAGGTTAAATAAGGTAAACTGTTGTTGTTCCTTTGAATTTCTACGTGATGATTATTGAACAATTGTGCTGCATTAGGGGGGGAAAAAATGAAAATTTTTTATATTTATTTATTTTATTTTTACAAATAACCTGGTCATGCATTTCTATCATTGGAAAGGCCATGCTCTGACCTTTCCAACGATACCTTGTATGACATTCTACATCGTCCAAAGGACCCCTGTACTGCCATCTTAGGGATTTCCCCAACCCAGCTGGGGGGGAGGTTCCATTCCAATGTCAATGAGCCTATACACAATGACGTCAGTGGGCGGGGGAGGTCCTGGGTCCTGGAGGCAGGTCTAACATCCAAGATGTCAGCCCACACTGGAAGATCACCACGGATGGCAAAAATATCAGGTGATCACAGCTGCGGAGAGAAGACTCACTCAGTATGTTGTCCACACGCTGGGAGCATTTGTGACAACGCGCTGAGCGTGTCCTTCACAGCCAAGTGGTTAATGTCATAAAAAGCAGTATTCACATTTTGTTAACTACATGCTGTTAAACAAAATCACATAAACAAAATATTAAGGCTAAACTAAATAACAGGCAACAGTACTCAGAATCATAGAATAAACATTGATTTCATCAATAGTTCCTTGTGTTCCTAGCAACAAAAGCAAAATAATAAGAAGAAGCAGTTGCATGTCTTATGTATCGTCTTTTTAACAATGCTACATAAAGTGCTGATAATTTTGGGCTCATTTTTTTGTCTGTCAAAAGAAACTTTACGTGATATTTCTATTAAACTAAAAATAAATACCGCCGAGTGAAAAGAATCTGAAAAGATAAAATCACCGGGAAATCAAAGGTCAGGTTGTTTCCATGGTAGCATTAATATAGCCTTGGATTTAGAATGGTTGTATTTAATATTCAATAAAGAGAAAAAGTATTTCTTTGGCACAAAATGCTTTAGGAAAAATTCTCATACTATCTTACCTTTATGGAAATTGTAAAATTGTGTGTTATAAGGTTTAATAATCACAAAAATATTACTAGAACAAGACTTAGAACTATGAATAATAATAATACTCTAAATAATAAATGCTCTACTAGGGATGGGCTGCCGGTTAGAAAGTTCGGCGAACTTCGAACTTTTTGCGACGTTCGCGAAAAGTTTGACCGTTAGTGAAACCCTGTTTGCAAAAAACTACTTAACGAAAATGTCTGGAATTTACATATAAGATCCAATGAATGATAATAAAAAGGACTGTTACAGAAAAATGAAAAAACGATTTAAATAAAAAAACAGAAAAAAATTTGCAAAGAAAATTCCAAAAAATGCTTAAAAGATCCTTACAAAATCTAAAAATAAAGAGACTTTACTGCAGAATATAATAATAAATGGTTTATTAGATATTGATTTAAAACGGGAATATTTTTAACATTGAAGCCTATGGGATTCTCCTGAATAAACCTGCCGAATGAAACCTCCGAACAGCAGGGCATTTCGGCAACTTTTCACTGCTGGGTTTTGTTCTCTGAATAGACGAAGCATTGCTTCTCTATGGGGATTTCACTGCCCTCGAACAGGCACCGACCAGGCACAGTATTTGCAGGCAATTCGCCAACATTTGGCAAACTGCCTGCTCTCTGAATAGCCGAATTGCCAAGAAAAGTAACCGAACGCTGAATTTCAGTGTTCGATTACCTTTCGGCCACAATTTGGATCTCTTTGAAAAACCCTGTTAGAATCTCGGTGTCGTGCACCACCGACTAAGACACAATTTTTCTGCACTTGAATGTGACAGGTGCATATCATTTCAATATTTGACCGTGGGGTCCAACCCTGCACTCTTCCACAATACCTCAGAGGGGTTACGGTGTGAAGGCACTGCCTGGCACCAATGGCCCAATATTTGGGTGCACTGACCCGTGTACCGGATGCATACAGGGCAGCCATCAGAAATGATGGGGCCCCTTACTGAACCTCGCAATGGGGCCCCCCGTAAACTTCCTCAACCCGTAACAGGTTTTCACCCCCTTCCAAAACAAAAAAAGGACATAACACAGTTCCACGGCAATAAAACCCACAGTAATGTGTGGTGTATATGAGCGTATCTGTCACGTCTGGGGCTCAGAAGGGACCCTGACACCCGACGGTGCCATTGACAAACCGGGTGCCAGGAGTTGTGCTAGCTTCCGGAGCTCACAGGGCTGGTCAGGAGGCGGGGTGCAGCATGATAACGCACGCCCACCGGGTTTAAATACAGATAGCGCGATCGCCCTGTCGTGGCGTTTGCTTCCCTCAGGGCTGAGTGTCTCCTGGCGAGTCACTACTTGGTTGATTTTTCAGTCTCCGTTGTTACCTGACTTGTATGAGAACCACCCCCGTGTACCAGTCCTTGGCTATTCCTTGACCACTCTAACTCTGATCGATTTTTGGCTTATATGATAGATACCCCTTGTGTACCATTTTGGCTATCCCTGACCACTCTAATACTGATCGATTTGGGATTGTGTTAGAATGCGTCCTTGTATACCATATGGCCTATATCAGGTATACCCTGTCCTGTGTGTTGGTAAAACATTTCCCACTCGTTGTTGGTCAAACATTTCCCACTCGTTGGTGATAAAACATTTCCCATGGTTTCAAATCATGTTTAAACATGAGCAAAAGCAGTAAATATGAGCTCAGCGAACAGCGGTGAAATGACTCAGCACTCAGCAGTGAAAGGGTTAAAAATGCTTTTTTAAAAAATAAATAATAATTCATTGTTTTCTGTCCCCCAGGGCAATACCCAGACCCCATACACCTTTTATGGCCAATATCTTGCATATATGCCCTCTTGGAGGGCACTTTCATTTTCAGAACTTCAACCCCCCATTGACTTGCATTACGTTGAGTTAGAATTCAAACTTTTCGGCCGTTCAGGTGTTCGGCCCATCCCTGTGCTCTACCATACTAATATGTTCCAGATATTGATTATATAAAACTCTTGGTCCTCTAAAATCTGTAATGCAAACAGTATCATCTACAGATATTTATTATTATACTTTATTTATATAGCGCCAGTATATTCCACAGCGCTGAACAATAGGCATGATATAGACAGGGTTACAAAACATTGAGACTTTTGATAAACCAGTGCAGGAGGAAACGAGGGACCTATTCCTGTGGGAACTCACAATCTAGAAGGGTTGGGGGTGGAAATAGGAGGAGAGGACTGCAATGTGAGGGATGGACTGCAAGGTAAGAGTGATGGACTGCAAGGTGAGATTGATGGCCTGGTTGGGGCAGTGAGGTGTATCAGTGAGTTGGGTGGTAGGCTTCCCTAAATAGAAATGTCATAAGGGAGCGTTGGAAGGAAGGGAAACCAGGGGAAAGTCTGACAGTACGAGGGAGAGCGTTCCAGAGGATGGGGGCTGCACGTGAGAAATCCTGCAGTCTATCATGGGAAGAGGTAATGCGGGGAAAAGCTAGGCGCAGGTCACTGTTTGATCTTAGGGAGCGGGCTAGGGTGTATTTGGTGATTAGTGAGGACAGGTAGTGGGGAGCTGAGTTAGTGAGAGCTTTGTAGGTAAGGGTAAGGATTTTGAATTCTACAGTGGATGGGGAGCCAGTGAAGGGACTCGCAGAGGGGAACGGCAGAGACAGAGTGGTGGGTGAGGTGGATGATCCCTGGCAGAGACATTCAGAATGGATTGTAGGGGGCGAGGCACGAGAGAGGGAGGCCAGCTAGAAGATTATTACAATAGCCAAATCAGGAGATTACAAGGTCATGGTTGAGTTGCTTTGTATTTATATAATATTTATTTAATATCTACATATTATAGTTATCTCTATGATTTCTAAAGGTCCAGTGTTTTCCACAGTGAAAAACAATAAAGTCTAGGGAAAATACACTGCAAGTTTTAGATGACCAAAACAAAATGTGTAGAGCGCCTGTTAGAAAGAGAAGATGAGAATTAACACTTATGGGAATTTGAAATTAGAATGGATTAATGAAACATATTGTTCATAAATTGCAAGAGATCAAAAATACAGGGCCCTCTTCCACACTTGATGATAAGAGAACTACAGGGGGCATTATACATTACATCTCCCACAGTTAGCTTATCGCCGGAAAATGCTATTCCACTTATGTGCCGACTGGATGGAGCAGAGGTAATATCACTGCCCTATAACCGTTGAGACCCAGGCTCGATCCCAACCAGAGCACCTCTCCAATAAGTGTCCTTGGGCAAGACACCTAACGGTACATACTTGCCCACCACACAATATCGGCTGTGGCGTTCAGTGGTAACATCTTTACCCTTCGACCATGGAGAAGCAAGTCAAAATACCATTCAGCACATCCCTCGCTCCAATACAACTGTGGAGACCTCTCAATTCTACAAGAAGTGGGCTAAACCTAACTACCAGCTTGCTGATCTGCAATTATGGAAAGATGACCCAATCCCACTCAGAAGACGCTACCAGCGAGTGTCCTTGGGCAAGACACATAATGATAACGATGCTCCTACCTCACAAAATACTTGTACTTCTCATAGATTGTAAGTTCCTTTGGGAACAGGGTCCCCCTGAATCAAGTCATCTCATCCATGTGTGGTATTGTTATGTACTTTAAGTTCTAAGTACTCTAAGTACTTCTAAGTACTGTAAAACAGAGTTGATAATAAAAATATGCAGGTTCAGATTTTCTTATTTACCATCTCCATTTTACGTGCAGCCGTGGAATAGGACTCATAAGGCTAACTTTTTTAAATAAAATATTCTATCTTTATATTTTTGCACAGAAAATACATAATCACTCAATATAAATAAAGAATAAAATAGTTAAAATCCCCAATATCATTTGAAAGTTAAAATTAAGGCAACTTGAAAAGTAAATATTCTACTTATTTGAAACATTTGATGTAATTTATAATGTTTTCATAATGTGTTCATTTGTCAATTTGAAGTTTAGTAAACTGCTGAATGAAAATAACAGTCTGTTTTTACCTAAATAATTCAACATATTTCTGTAAGGAACATGTTTTATGTACCCAAATTAAGCATGTGTTAGCTATTCATATATTTTTTTTCTTTCTGATACTCCAAAGTAAATCAAATGATGATGAGATAATGAGATATAAAGATGTGTTTACATAGAATGTTGTATTAGTCGTTGCACATAAGTTTTACAATAAGGTCTACTTGACCTCTACAATGTTGTAGAGTCTAAAACATCATCGCACCCAATGGAGAGAAATCTCAATGTATCCTTCCTGGTAAAATCCTTTATAAATAAATAAATAAATATCCAGTGGAGCAATATCACCAGATGGGTCAATAGCAGGAATGATGATGCATAGTACCCAGAATAGGTAGAAGAGTGTGCTTGAATGGTTTCCTGACATAATGATACTGTCAAAGTACGTAATAACCAAACACACAGGTAAAGGCACAACAGAACAGACAAATATATCAGAGGACCTAATTGAGAACTCATCCATTTAGTGGCTGGATTGCTAAACTAATAGAAAGTCACAAAGGAGCCAAGATCAGTTTAAGGGAGGTAGGGATACATGGAGACAAAATCAGAAGTCAAGGAATTAAAGAGAACAAAAATAGTAAAAGTGTCAGGCTGAGGTCAAAACACAGAACAATCATCGTAAAGAAACATACTGAAAGGAATCAGGAAACCACATCAGGACAACAGTCACAAAGCTATAATTTTGTTTCCCATTGGCCAGAGCAGAAGGAGGGTGGAAGATAATAGGATTGGCCAGAAATCCAGAAGGGCATAAAGTCCAGGTCTTGCCCCATCAGAATTATAAGTGGGACACACCAGTAAGGCAATGTTATCAAAATGGTGCATTGGTGGTAATGTTCCTTCAGGAAGAAGCAAATCAGGAGCAGTCTTGGTCACCGGAGGTATGGGGACCGACCAGAGCATAGTGAGATTCCTTTAAGAACGAAGAATTCAGAAGATACCCTGTGATAATATCAGCACACGTCATTTATTATTGTGTGTTTCTTGGTAAGACATTTTCAAAACTTTGTGTCATTCTGAACGTCTTGAATGCTCTCTGTCATTACAACCAAGAAAAAAAATGAGATGTAAAATATTGACTCCTCCAGGAAGAGGCACAAATGTAATGTAATGACAGCCTGTAAATCATGACACCTTCGCAAGATTGTGTTTATGGTGTCAGTCATCTCCGTACTGTTATTTTGCGCTTGATGTCAGAGTAATATAAGCCTTGTAATGTCTGTTATATATTCTGTATCTCTTTGGATTAGAACACTGGCTCAATGTATTGTATTGATTGCAACATTTTAAACTTTTGTTTCTGCGTTGTAGATGCTGATCTAGTTTATCTGTTCCCAATTTTTTTCTAGTAATGTATGTTAAGGAATGAATTATGGAAGTCAACAGCTCCCACATTTTCCTGGTTCTTTGCAATGTCATAGTCCAGCCTTAAGTTCAAATGAACGTGGTCTCATACTAACAGATGGAACAGGAGCATTCACTCTGCAGCTCGAGTACCAGTTTTAAGAATAAAGGGGTCATAGTGTGTGTCTAATATATAGATCAAGGAGTAGTGCTGAGTATGCCTGTATGGTCTGGTACCAGGTGGAGGAATTATGTGATTTTTTTGTTGCAAGCTGTATATACGTATCAATACAGATATCACAAGAACATGGGTCTGCATTTGAAGTCTCTGTATATCTAATGAATTAGCATCTTCTTGCATGCAGCTCTGTCCAATCAAAGAGCTAGTCCATTAGGATGTTCCATTATCATTCAATGACAAAGAAAACTGAAAAATACAACTATCTGGTGTAAGTCCATATCAACACATCTATGAGTGATCATATTATTCAAGTGACAAATATGGTGTCTTCCCCATACAGTAGATGTGTTGTTTAGGCCAGTGTTGATCAACTCAGGTCATCAGGGAGAACTAACAGTCCAGATTTTAAGGATCACCTTGGGGAAATGCAGAATGAATCCTGCAATCACTGAGCAGCAAATCGTATCACCTGTGCGGTGCTTCAGATATCTGGCAAACCTGGTCTGTTAGTGGGCCCTGAGGACTGGAGTTGAGAAACACTGGTTAAGGTAGATCAATGTTGAATAATGCAGACACAGTAGAGTAATGTGCAGCAACAGTCATAGTACAGGCACATATCAGGATGGTCGTAGGCCTCAGACCTTTCCCAGAGCTAAGTACCCTTTACTCCTTCCCTCTCAGATATCTTTTCCTCTACCTTTTGAGTAAAACACATCCTAACCAAATATATTTGGGGTCTGTGTCAGGCGAAAGATATGATTTCTTACTACAAACTCTGACTTGGTTGCAAACAGATCGCCAAACCTCTATCGATATGCTATAAATTCCTATCCACTCTGTCCGTGATGTCTAAACTAACATACATGGTTTGTGGAAGACTTAGGTGAGTCATACCATGTTAAATGGTGGTACACTGCTATAAAAATGATGCATAACTATGTCAAGTGTACAAATGCAAAAGAGTCACTGTTAAAACTTGTGCACAGATGGTACGTCATAGTTGCCCTTCTTTCCCATATTTCTGATGCATGTCTAGCTACCTGTTGGTGATGTCTGACTGCGTAAGGCACCATCTCCCACACTTTCTGGTCGTGCCCTTTACTGGCCATGTACTGGGCACAGATGCAACAACTTATCACTCGATGTACAGGCATAAAACTCCCCCTGACATTGGAATTTGGTTTTCTATTAAATTTCTTCCTGACGACCACCAATCATTATCAATGGCAATGAATGCTGTTTGCTCTGAGTGTGGCGAATATTTTAATAGCTAAGGCTTGGTTGTCTCCGAACCCATTCCTTTTCCCTTCATGAATGATCAACAGCTTGCGAACCATGTGCCTGTATGAAAGAATGTCCCATGGGTTACATGATACTATCGCCACCTTCTAAAACGTGTGGTCGGGATGGTGTGCCTCTTAAAATGAAGAGCCGAAGTATAGGAGTATGCTGTTCTCCCCTCAGTTCCCTTAATTTTAAGTGAGAACTGTATCACTTGAGTGGCCCATGGCTGGAAGAAAGTAAAACCCCACCATAACGACAGGAGTCACCTTTTACTTTATACACACCTTGCAAATCCATGGACTACTTGAGTCATATTTCTTTGTTCCTTTGTTTCTGGCTCTTCCAGAGCTGATGTTTACAATTTGTTGTATATGATAGTTTTGATTCCACATGCTGTATTTCACCTTATTGTTTGACATATGTGTATGACGTCAATGTATTTTTTTTTTTACCGTATTATGCAATGTTTGTTTCAACCACGTAAATCCCCAATTGAGAATTCTGCCTTTGTACTTGTATTTACAAAAATCTATCAATAAAAAAGAAACATTTGCAAAAACAATATCAGGATTGGCATAACGTGAAGGGAACATTGGCACATTTAAGATGAAATTGGGCTAAAAGTGTACAAAATAAGTTCCAAAGAATAAAGTAATGGATTTTTTTTCTGTCTGAAAATGGAAACTTTTTTGCTGTTAAGTAAAATATAAACAAGTGTTACTTTTCACAACATAAAATTGTGGTGACATCTTTTGTGATCGTTAAATTCATTACAAGTTTATCTCGTTGGTCTACTCTAAGCTAAACAAAATGAGTTTATAAATGAATATACTTTGAATTTATTTACTATTTGATTTAGTAAGCACTTTGTTTCTTTATGTTTTCGAACTTGTTTATAAGTGTTTTTGCTTGGTTTCTAAACAGTGTTCTATGATGTATTCAGCCTCACTTCTAGATGCAATAGAATGCTTGCATACATCATCCAATGTTACTGTTTTTAGTAAACAGAAGAGGTAGAGAGCTGTGGCTGTGTTTATACAGAAGCATTGTTTAAGTATTGGTGATGTCAATTATTTATAACTGCATGATCAAATTTTACCTTCTCTGCAGCATACTTTCCTATTCATTATACAATCCACAGCAGCATCTTTCTTTTATATCTTCTAAATAGGAGTATATTTTAGAAATATAAGACAATGTTCTGAATAAAATGCTAAAGTATTAAATTTAAATGCACAATTCTTCTCCTTTGAGTTATGTTGAAAATGCTTCAAAAATAAAGTCCTTGAACATTAGGAACAAGAACATTATGGTGCTGATAGAAGACTCTATTTAACTAGAAATTATTCATGCCCAATTCAGATGACATTTTAGTTTCAGGCTGCCAAAGGGAGCTTTATTAGTATGTCATTAATCAGTGCCTTGGTGGTGTCACCTGGTGAAAATGATTTAGAAGAGATTAGAGCACTCAAATGAAACACAGAAAATATCAAATTTATTTCCTGCATTAATCAGTCAATGAAGTACATTTTAGAAGAGAATGACATTTATATTCATTTATTTCTGACAGTACTGCAGCACCTTGCTCACTGTTAGCTAATATTGGCTTTTTTTCTCAAATACAATATTTTTATAATGTCCCTGGAATAATTCTATGGATGGTATGAATAAAGTTAAGACGATACATTACATCTGAGAAGTAGAATAAAATTATATATAGCTACTGTTAATAGTATCACTTTAAATAATGAACATAATTTTCTAATTACAACCTATTATGGTCTATTTGTTCAACTCTCGACCTATCATGGTGGTAATTTGGGTTAGTTAAACAAAAAAGTCACATAGCTCCCCATTTGCTCTAGAAAAAGCCAATTACACGAGGAAACGAGTGTCAGACAGTTTTTAAATATAACATTGGAGTCACACGCATGCCATGTGAGAATACTATTTATAGTGTAGGTTAAAGGGGTCCCAAATGGTCTGCCTATAAATAACTGCTATATCTTGAAGACTCTGAGACCTTTGCCAGTTTATAATTGATACAGAGGGCAAAATACTAGTGAATTCAGTTTAGGATGCAACGTGATTTGTCCAAATTTTGGGTGATTCATTGATAGTCCAAATTACAAAACATCAGACAGCCACATGGACAACATTAACTCCACACGAGCTGAAGGAGGGATTTTGTTTTTAGCTCATGTATTCGTGCAGCATGCGCCTTCAAGTGGTGGCTGGCCAACAACACTCTAAAAAATTGTAAAATGTAAAAACAAACAAATCCGAGGTTCAAAATGCCAGCCATACCTCCCATGCATCCACCCAACATGGTACAAGTGGGGGTATTTCACTGTTGCTTTCCCAGCACTGTGGAGATTAAATAATATCAGTGACCACCTCTGCCGACCGCAGCTCAAAATGCTTTTCATCATCGTCTCCGCGACAATGCTACTCCTCGCCAGGAGTTGGAGGACGACTGAGGTTCTGACAAAACGACAGATTATAGGTCTCTTGGATCAATATCGTTCCTTTGACACCAAGGCCATGGCGGACTATGGCCAACACCCTCCCAAAAGGGACCCGTGGGCGGTCTGGGACATCCACAAGATATATAAGGCCTGTGGACCTTATTTGCTGCTCGTTGAGTTGGTTACGTAATTCCCCCCCAACAAAAGATGAGGGGGGCTTTCATATGCTAAACATGTGTTCTAAGTTTTTGCTCCTTTGGAAGCACTGAATTCCCTTCCTCCACTTTCCATTCCCTTCCCGAGTTTCCCCATTATTTTCTTCCTTATGTAGATAATAACATGAGAGTTAATTTTGTGCCTTACTGACCTTGCCTACTTCTGTTTGCCTTGGGTGCTGCTGCACTATTCATTGTATTGTAAACCTATTGTATTGTAAGCCTACTTTCCTCTCAATAAAAACCTTTTTTTTTAAAAAAAAAAAAATATCAGTGACTGAGCAGATTTGTGAAGATCTTTCCCACTTTCAGGTTTAGATTGTAAAAAGAACAACCAAAAAACATAATGGTCCAATATTGTGTTATATCTTAGTAGGATCTCGTCATGGTAATTGCCAAATCATGAGGACTCAAGCATGTATAGGTACTGGTTTAGCAATGATCGCTTCTGGGTCATTAAGGTTGACCCCCTATCTGGATTACAAGTTATCCGTGAAGTGTGAAAAGAAGTAGCTCAAAGTGCAGGGATTCAGAACAGCAGCTATAAATGCTTATAGTAATTTGGATACTTGATGACTAATGGCTCATTTATTAACGCATTAGAATCATGTAGAGGGATACCGAACCTCTGTTCCGACAGATTTCTTGAGGTTTCAACGAATAGAATTTGACATAAGTTTATTTATTAAAAATTGTAAAGAAATAACAAGCAGGAGCTGCACAATATTTTGTATGTAAAGTGCACAAGCCCCATTGCGCTGCACTATTTGCAGCTCCTACATTATGCAAGTTGCGTAGGAGTACAAATGGTGTTAGAAAGCTGCAGGGACTTTTGGGTTCGGCAGTCCTTGAGCCAAAGAGGAGGCACGGTGCAAGGTAATGGACAAAAGATGATTAAAAAAAATCACCCACAAGGAATAAAAAGTGTAAAAAAAAAATTGGGCAAAGGCTATAAGCAGCCTCTGCCCAATTATTCGAGGGAAAAAGAAAGGGAACTCTACTTTTAATAGAGTATCGATTTAATCTATAAAAGATATACAGTACATACTGGTTTCTCAGCTGGTCGGCAAGAGGAATGTTTGTACACTACTTCTGTGTTTCTCTTGAAATTTATGGAGCATCTTGGGGATTCTGTGTGGCATCAGATGTCAACTGCAATACATCATGAGACTTCCGTATAGTATCTGATGTCAATCATTGGAGCCACTCGCTGCTTGCTTTCCTTTAGCCGCAATTAGGAATTAAAACCACCGCAGTTACACATAAAGAAATTCTTACTTTTGATCTGAGCTATTTATTTTTTGAGAAAGGATTTTACCAGGAAGGATACATTGAGATTTCTCTCGTTTTCAAGTATGTCCTGGGTGGTGAGTATTGAATGTATATGAGCTGTGCTCTTATTTGTATTTCCCCATGTTCTGTTTTTTGGTGTTTTATTTTGTTTTTCTAGCATTATCTTTACTTTTCACTCTCTCTTTTTCTCTTCTGTATATATAGAAAAACTCCAATCCAAATTGTCCAATTTCTAGGTTTTGACCAGCTATTCCTGCCCACTTGTTAATATTGTTGCGGATGAGCAGTATTATAAAGATTGGGAGGAACAGTGGCATGGGGACATGTCTACACTATTTCTAGTTTATACAAAGCCTCCTGCAGAGACTTTACATCCAGCTCAACTTTATGACGATACTCAACATTGTGAAAGGAACTGACAGTCATTTGTCTATGTTTGAAGATAAAAAGTTTGCTACAGGGTGGTAAAAGAATTTAGAAAGTCTTTTTTTGAAAACCATTTAAAATCTCCTCATATAAGTGATGCCTGCGTGGGCTAGTATGTGCATAAACCTTATAGAAAGCACTAAAAACATATATAGGAACTTAAAAAAATGTCCACATGACGCACATAATATAAAAATGCAGTAATATTGCACATTGTAACAGATCTCCTTTATCCACGTCTTCTAGGGCACCAAAACACAGCAACACTTTTAGGATTTTTATTTTCCTCACAGCACAGCATTTCAAACGCTTTGCTTTCCTTCAGTTCTCTCCACAAGCTGAACACACACCCCTCTTCCACTTTATATCAGCTTCCCTTATATTAAGGCTGAGCAAGCCTGAAAAGCCACACCTGTGAGTCAGGCTTGTTGGGAAAATGGCCCACCCTTCACTCCATTATCCAACCCCAGGGACCCAGACTACAACTCCCAGCATGCCCAGCTACAGTACATAAACACACATTGATCTACATTTTCATGGGGTTTTAAAAGTTCTCCTCTGAGCCTAGGGTCAGACGAGCGCATTCTGTGCGGACTGTGTGTCCGTGCACAACGGACGTACTTTCTGACTGACAACAAGGTAGTGGCCACACAGTCCGTTTTTGTGACTGATGTTTTTTTTGACTGATGAAGATTGGAAATTAAATTAATATGAAAAACATTTTGTCCTTCAAAAATGCTGGACGTCAAAAATGCAGTCCATCTGACTACATTCCATCACTCACACACAAAGTTATGCGGATGTTGCGGACGTGGCGCACTCCGCACGTCTGTTCTAGCGGTTTTACGTTCTAGCCTAACTTGCGTCTGTTTGCCGCGTCCGTTGTGCATCTGTACTTCTATGCGGACGTACTTCGTGTTTGGTCTCTATTGATCATAATTGTATGCTACCACGGACATTAAAATGTGCCGCAACACAGACGTGAACACTGCTCTCGTCTGACCCGAGCCTTATATATACAGTGGCAAGAAAAAGTATGTGAACCCGTTGGGATTACATGGAGTTTTGCATGAATTGGTCATAAAATGTGCTCTGATCTTCATCTAAGTCACAACAATTTGAAAAACACAGTCTGCTTAAAATAATACAACACAAACATTATATGTTTTCATGTGTTTATTGAACATAACATGTAAACATTCACAGTGCAGGGTGGAAAACGTATGTGAACCCCTAGTCTAATGACTTCTCCAAGAGCTAATTGGAGCCAGGAGTGAGCCAACCTTGAGTCCAATCAGTGTGATATTATTGGATGTGTTGCTGAAAGCTGTCCTACCCTTTAAAAATACACACCAGTTTTGGGTTTACTGGTTTCACTGCCTGATGTGAACCATGCCTCGCAGAAAAGACCTGTTAGAGATTATCGACTTCTTTAATAGGTCAGGGATATATTAATTATGACGTATATTTTTCTTATTATATATATATATATATATATTATTGACAGTGCCTCCAATACCAGTGGTATAAATTGGTATTTTACCCTTAAGAAAATAAGATAATAACCAATCAATGAATATACGTCTTAACAAATATATGGCGCGTTATCCCGAGTTCTTTTGATGCTATGCTATCTAGATATTTTTAAACACAATAAAATCAATAAAGATGATATGAGACTGCGTAACGGTAAAACAATTCAAACCAAAATTTATTCACACGTCAAGTTTCATACAATCATATGTTATCAACGGATTAGCAAGATACAATTTCACAAGTAATTATAGATCATGATTAGTAGCGATACTGCGACACGCAATAATCTAATGGACAAATATTTTAGGTTTATAGACCGCACCACAGATATACACGCCTCAGTTCTTAAACACCAAGCTCTATTCTATTCACTTAAACCTTTCCCATTATAAACCAATCCTCCACCTGGCTAAAATAAACACTCAGTTACTGGGCATCACCTGCAGCACAATTTATTATTGTGGGGGCCTATTCACTAAATGCAACTTCCTTCAGGGAGATACATAACACACTCGATAGGTAGACTATCTCTTCCACAGATCAATCACAGCACTTCATTCAATATACGTTAACCCAAAGCTTCTTATTGACTTACATGCATTCAATCAAAAGGGCTGCCAGATGGATATGGAAGGAGCTATGCTAGTTTTACGAATGGGGCTGACGGCACTTGACATATAAAAACTATTTCACGGTTCCAGCGTATCTCACTATGGGTTTACAATTGATCTTTAGATGTCCACAACCAGTATTCTTGGAATATAAATAATTTCACTAAATTATTGCTCAAGTATTTAGCCGGTAATAGTCTCTTCCTTAGCGCTCCTCTGCAGTGGAGTGGAAAGGCTGATTACTAGTCTACTGATTAGGCTTCAACAGCAAAATAATTCATTTATATTCCTTTAATTTGTGATGGACATCTAAAGTAAGGACTATGCAATTAGAAAATAGATATCAAGTTATTCAGGCATACTTTACCATTCGGTTAGTGAAGATAGAGTGGTGGAAGATTAGGGTGTGGTCACGTCTTATTGGGGGGCTGATGATATTTACCCTTTCTCCCCTCCAAGCGTCCCTCAGGTCTCTCTCCAAGCTTTTCTCAGTGTGTTGATCCTTCTGCTCTGGATTGTCCCCTCTATATAGTGGTCTTCCGCCCAGTTTTAGATCTAGGCCATCACTATGTGGCCTCATTTGATTGGAGGATATATATATTCATCAACTCCAGGGGTCTGTCCAGGTGTTATATTACCTGGCCAGCAGATGGCGCTCTCAGATCAATCATCAACCTTCTGCAGGAATTAATTTATGTATTTGGCCAATCTTTTACTGGTTTGGGGTAATTTTATTCCTATATTCCGGGACTCCATAGATTTTATTAACAAATCAAAATTTATTTCTATTGTGGCATCGCCAGCATACATCGCCATGGCGTGTGTGCATTTCATACCCCCTTTACTTAAATCCACAGGTATGTGTATATGAGAGGATTCTGCAGACATACATTAATTCATTCATTCGTGATATCGTCTTTAACATTCACAATTACCAGACTTAATCTGTTTTATGCATGTTAGTACACCAGACATTTGTAAATATCAACTGAATGTGGTATGGCCTCTGTTTTTTTATAAGACGCCAAGATTATCTATTCTAACTGACCACATAAATTAAATATTCAAATACCATATAGTGTTAGATCATATCGCCGAATAGCATAGCATTACAAGCTGGTTTATCCAAGCCATTTAACCTTATCTGAGTTTTTTTTTTTTTTATTGGGCAACCCATTGTTCAATGTTTACGTGGCTTTCAGAGTTTTGATCTGATAAAAAAAACACAATACTGAGATACCTATTCTAGGGTAAGATCAGTTGTCATTGTGTTCCCTTACTTTTAAACAATTTGATCTAACACCTGCTTGTTTATTTTTTACAACCAGAGTCCATTAGACCGTCTTTGATATTTGGAAATGTCTTCCCTTGTATGCGTAACAATAACGAGTTTAGCTTATCCATTGTCTTTAGAACGCATATTCTTGTTATATATTAGCCACGCAGACGAATTGCCTGGGTGAAGTAATTCCTGTCCCCAATTTTAAATAGTCCTGCGAAATATAGAAATTTCATATCTGAAAAGGTCTGACATACCTCACAGAAGACCTACGATCAAGAATTGTTGACTTGCATGAAGCTGGAAAGGGTTACAAAAGTATCTTCGAAAGCCTTGATGTTCAGGTGTTCACGGTAAGACAGACTGTCTACAAATGGAGAAAGTTCAGCACTGTTGCTACTCTCCCTAGGCGTGGTCGTCCTGTAAAGATGACTGCAAGAGCACAGCGCAGAATGCTTAATGAGGTAAAGAAGAATCCTAGAGTGTCAGCTAAAGACTTACAGAAATCTCTGGCACATGCTAACATTTTTGTTGACACATCTACAATAAGGAAAACATTAAACAAGAATGGAGTACATGGGAGGACACCACGGAGGAAGCCATTGCTGTCCAAAAAGAATATTGCAGCACGTTTGAAGTTTGCAAAAGAGCACCTGGATGTTCCACAGCACTACTGGCAAAATATTCTGTGGACAGATGAAACCAAAATTGAGTTGTTTGGAAAAAACACACAACACTATGTGTGGAGAAAAAAAGGCATTGCACACCAACATCAAAACCTCATCACCACTGTAAAACATGACGGAGGGAGCATCATAGTTTGGGGCTGCTTTGCTGCCTCAGGGCCTGGACGGATTGTTGTCATTGATGGAAAAATGAATTCCAGAGTTTATCAAGACATTTTGCAGGAAAACGTAAGACCATCTGTCCACCAACTGAAGCTCCGCAGAGGATGGGTGATGCAACAGGACAATGACCCAAAGCATACAAGTAATTCAACAAAAGAATTTTGTTCACATCAGGCAGTGCTTCTTGAAACCAGTAAACCCAAAACTGGTGTGTATTTATAAAGGGTAGGACAGCTTTCAGCAACACATCCAATAATATCACACTGATTGGACTCAAGGTTGGCTCACTCCTGGCTCCAATTAGCTCTTGGAGAAGTCATTAGACTAGGGGTTCACATACTTTTTCCACCCCGCACTGTGAATGTTTACATGTTATGTTCAATAAACACATGAAAACATATAATGTTTGTGTTGTACTATTTTAAGCAGTCTGTGTTTTTCAAATTGTTGTGACTTAGATGAAGATCAGAGCACATTTTATGACCAATTCATGCAAACCTCCACGTAATCCCAAAGGGTTCACATACTTTTTTTTGCCACTCGGCAAGGGTCAGACGAGAGCAGTGTTCACGTCTGTGTTGCCGCACATTTTAACGTCCGTGGTAGCATACAATTATGATCAATAGAGACCAAACACTAAGTATTTCCACATAGACGTGCAGATGCACGACGGACGCAAGTTAGGCTAGAACGTAAAACCACTAGAACAGACGTGCGGAGTGCCCCACGTCCGCAACATCCGCATAGCTTTGTGTGTGAGTGATGGAATGTAGTCAGATGGACTGCATTTTTGACGTCCAGCATTTTTGAAGGACAAAATGTTTTTCATATTAATTTAATTTCCAATCATTTGGATCCCATTATCTCTTGATCCGTGGCAGCTAGAGGATCATGTTGGACTTCATTTGAAAGGCCTGATCAAGGCCTTTCCAATGATACAAAACATGACTAGGTGTAAAAGAAAGCTAAAACAAACAAAACAAATGTTATTTATTTTTATTTTTTTAATTTTTGTCTGGGGGGATTTAGTTAAATAGGACCTAGGCTGTCATCTAAAAATAATGAGCATAAAACGGTCAGAATGAGCTCAGTGCACATAGGTGAACTGGCACAGCAGTGAAGGGGTTAAAAAGCAAAAACATGTAAAAATTGGGTATTTCTATTCTCGGGCCAAAATTTTTAAACTATTTAGCCAGCGTATTTTTTTTGGCGGTTGGAGATTTTGGGGATTAAATTACGAAAAAGTGTGTTTTTAGAATTTTTTTCATCATATTTCATATTTTTTTTATAGTAAATTATAGGATATGATGTAAATAATGGTATTTTTAGAAAGTACATTTAATGGCAGGAAAAACGGTGTATAATATGTGTGGGTTGCATAAATGAATAAGAGGAAAATTTGACCTAAACAGGAACAGCGCAGAAACGAAAAACAGCAGCGGCCACTCAAGGACGGATTTGTGTAAAACCGCCCGGTCACTAAGGGGTTAAAAGAACTATACATACCAGAAAATGTAAATGGTCTTTTACTTTCCTATGTGTTCCAATTCCCAGTTTAAACTGGCTACTTTAATCACAGACTGAACATTTGAATTATTAATAGGATAATTGAATATAATATATAGGTACGATACAGAGAATCAAGTAAAAATAACAATAATTCCAGCATATATCAGATTCTTTACATTTTACAAACATTGATAGCAAACCTCAGTGTTCTGATACATTTTAAATAATATCAGAAAAAAATACTTATGTTTCTAATTCGATAGGAATTGCATCATGCTCGGATTACAGTACTGAGCGAATTGAAGCGTTGTTATTCTTTCAAAGACTGGTAGTTTTTATTCCAAGGCACAACCAGCTACATTTCCCATTTACATAATGGACTGATTTGACATCTTGATTTCCTAGAAAGATTAATGTATTATCAATGGTCTAGAAACTAGCTGAATCCAAAGTTGTTATTCCTGGCTCAAGTACATGCAGAATTACAGCTAAAAATAAAAAGAATAGCAAAAGAGACAGTTTACTATTCCATATATTTGAAGTCCATGCCTTGGTATCCGTACAGCAATTATTATTATTATTATTATTATTAAATATAAGATTTTGTGTCGTTTTTGAATACATAACCAGATTTCTAAACAATTTTTATCATAATTTTTTGTTCTAATTATTATTATTACTTTCGTAACATTAATTTAAGATTAATTTAACATTGCCTGACACCGCAGATTTCCTTTATGACAATACTGCTTGACAGGTTGTCGGATATGAAGCATTGACAAAAACAGGGTCCTGATCACACAGTTCCAAATTACTATATTATACCTAGCTCTACAAGATAATATTCCCAGCCGTCCTGCATTCTCCTGGTAAAATTTAACTAGGCTGTGTCAAAAAACAAAACAATGCTCACTATAGAAGTCCCAGTATAATTGTATAGTCTACATGACAACAAAATGATGATGCATTCCAGGGGGTGTCATTAATGAAGAGAAAACGAGAACAAGAAAATGTGGCTATTTTATCTTGCCAAATTGGCTAGTAGGACTGATGCCACAAGTAGCTGGTAATCAGTAAAATACCGTAATTTGTACTATAAAAGTATATTAACTTTATTGATAAACAAATATAACACATATAACCAAGAAAATTATATAACATGTGCAATAAACGTGTAATGGTGCTAATGACAACCTAGCGATCTATGTATGATTGCGTGACTAACCATTCAATGTACCCTATAGATACTGTGTATTAATTATATATCCAGTATTAATAAGGATGGGCTAACGGAAATGGCCCTTATTAATATGAGACTAACATATACTACACCTCTCTGACTTACTGCATCATAAACAAGCTATAACAGGTGCATATAGCTAGATAAATATATAGGCAGCATTACTGGCTATTCGTTTATCCCTAATAGAGCGTCTATGTACTAGATATTCCCTTACAATCGAGTATTCACTTCTGGTTACTACATATTTTGTCATCCCTCTATATACACACATATGCCTACGGTTATACCACTAGTGGGCAGTATATTTTTGGGAAAACTCAACTGCCTATATATTTATCTAGCTATATGCACCTGTTATAGCTTGTTTATGATGCAGTAAGTCAGAGAGGTGTAGTATATGTTAGTCTCATATTAATAAGGGCCATTTCCGTTAGCCCATCCTTATTAATACTGGATATATAATTAATACACAGTATCTATAGGGTACATTGAATGGTTAGTCACGCAATCATACATAGATCGCTAGGTTGTCATTAGCACCATTACACGTTTATTGCACATGTTACCGTATTTTTCGCTCCATAAGACGCACCTGACCATAAGACGCACCTAGTTTTTAGAGGAGGAAAACCGGAAAATAAATATTCTGAATGAAATAGTGTAAAAATGGATATTGCCCCAGCTCGTGGATATGCCTTAGCTCACACATGGATTTGCCCCAGCTCACACATGGATTTGCCCCAGCCAGCTCTCACATGGATTTGCCCCAGCCAGCTCACACATGGATTTGCCCCAGCCAGCTCTCACATGGATTTGCCCCAGCCAGCTCACACATGGATTTGCCCCAGCCAGCTCTCACATGGATTTGCCCCAGCCAGCTCTCACATGGATTTGCCCCAGCCAGCTCTCACATGGATTTGCCCCAGCCAGCTCACACATGGATTTGCCCCATCAGCTCACACATGGATTTGCCCCATCAGCTCACACATGGATTTGCCCCATCAGCTCTCACATGGATTTGCCCCAGCCAGCTCTCACATGGATTTGCCCCAGCCAGCTCTCACATGGATTTGCCCCAGCCAGCTCACACATAGATTTGCCCCAGCCAGCTCACACATGGATTTGCCCCAGCCAGCTCACACATAGATTTGCCCCAGCCAGCTCACACATGGATTTGCCCCAGCCAGCTCTCACATGGATTTGCCCCAGCCAGCTCACACATGGATTTGCCCCAGCCAGCTCTCACATGGATTTGCCCCATCAGCTCACACATGGATTTGCCCCAGCCAGCTCACACATGGATTTGCCCCATCAGCTCTCACATGGATTTGCCCCAGCCAGCTCACACATGGATTTGCCCCAGCCAGCTCACACATTGATAATGCCCCAGCTCACATATGGATATGGCCCAGCAGCTCGTGGATGTGCCTCCGCTCACCTGCCGCCGCCGCGTTCGTCTCCTTCTGAGCATGCGTCCGGCGGCAGGAAGCTTGGGCACTCGCCTGGGGGAGCCACGTGACCGCGATCTCGGGAGATCGCGGTCACGTGGCTCCCCAGGCGAGTGCCCAAGCTTCCTGCCGCCGGACGCATGCTCAGAGGGAGACGAACGCGGCGGCGGCAGGTGAGCGGAGGCACATCCACGAGCTGCTGGGCCATATTCGCTCCATAAGACGCACCCACTTTTCCCCCCACTTTTTGGGGGGAAAAAAGTGCGTCTTATGGAGCGAAAAATACGGTATATAATTTTCTGGGTTATATGTGTTATATTTGTTTATCAATAAAGTTAATATACTTTTATAGTACAAATTACGGTATTTTACTGATTACCAGCTACTTGTGGCATCAGTCCTACTAGCCAATTTGGCAAGATAAAATAGCCACATTTTCTTGTTCTCGTTTTCTCTACATTTACAATGAAGGTTTAATCCTACCAAATGCTGGTAAATTAAGCTCCTCCTGTTTTGGGCCCGCTTCTCATAACGGGCACCAAATCTCACTATTCACCAGGTGTCATTAATGATACTGCAGCATCATTTATATACAAGGTGTCCATAAAGTCTGTTTACAATTTCAAAAATGTATTAAAAAGTCAAATGAAAAGACAGATAAGTGAAAATTATTACAAAATATTTATGGCTTGTTTTTTGCCTTGTTTAACCTCTTAGTGACCGGGCGGTTTTACACAAATCCGTCCTTTAGTGACCGCTGCTGTTTTTACGTTTCTGCGCTGTTCGTGTTTAGGTCAAATTTTCCTCTTATTTGTTTATTCAACCCACACATATTATACACTGTTTTTCCCGCCATTAAATGGACTTTCTAAAAATACCATTATTTCCATCATATTGAATAATTTACTATAAAAAAATATGATATATGATGAACAAAATGTTAAAAACACACTTTTTCGTAATTTAATCCCCAAAATCTAAGACCACCAAAAAAGAACCCGGCTAAATAGTTTAAAAATTTTGTCCCGAGAATAGAAATACCCAATTTTTACATGTTTTTGCTCTTTAACCCCTTCACTGCTGTGCCAGTTCACCTATGTGCGCTGCGGTCATTCTGACCATTTTGTGCTAATTATTTTTAGATGACAGCCTAGATCCTATTTAACTAAACCCCCCAGACAATTTTTTAAATTATTTTTTTTAATTTAAATTTTTTTTTTAAACCAAACCTGGTCATGTTTGGTATTCCAATGATGTCAAATATGACAATCTAGCTGCCACGGATCGGGAGATAAGGGGATCCAAAGGATCCCCCTATCTCCACATGGCAGCTAGGGGGTTAACTGGCCCACTGACATCCTCACACATATGGTGAGGTTGTCAGTGGGTGGGGGGGACCTGGAGGCTTGGCTGACATCCAAGATGTCAGCCCCCCTCTAGGTTCGAATCGTGTTTTGGCACCGATTAGTGCCGAATCGCGATCCTGCAGCGAAAATGTTAATGCTATACACCGCTGAAAAGGGGAGACATCACTGTACGTTACTTGGTTGGGGAGATAAAGGGCTCCAAAGGAGCCCCCTCTCCCCTTCCTGAATTTTCACTACCGGCGCCTGCCGATGACATCATCAGCGTGATGACGTCATTGGATCCGCCGGCCCCCAGGAAATGGTGAGGCAAGCTTCCAGCTTGCTATAAACGCCAAGGGAACAAGCGAGGGAGGTGAGTATCGGCAGGAAGGAGGATAGAAGCCCACTGACGTACTATGTACGTCCGCGGGTCTAATGGAGACCCGTGGGCAGGACGTACATAGTACATCAGCGGTCGGGAAGGGGTTACTAGACCTCTATATGGGCACCATTAGTTGCACAAAGCGCATCAAGACGGTAATCGATTTCTTACAATGTTCACTGTAGCATACCCTCATCAATGGTGGCATTGGCATCAATGACCCTCTGCTGTAGATTAGTGATGTCCTGTACCTTTGTTCTATGCACAATATCTTTAACATAACCACGTAGAAAGAAGTCGAGGGGAGTGATATCTGGTGAACGAGGTAGCCAGGGAATTGGGCCACCCCTTCCAATCCACTGGTCTGGAAATGTTTCATTTAGGAACCCACCTAAATGCAGTCCCCAATGTGGTGGTGCACCATCTTGCTGGAAAATGATGGTTGGTTGAAGGTCATGTAGTGGTGGTGCCACGTATTCAGTCAAAAGGTCAAGGTAAACATTTGCAGTAATTGATGTCTCGCTGAAGAAAAACAGACCAACGATTCGATTGCACATGATCCCACACCACACATTCATCTAAAGCAGAGGACACCCACCCTGTATTATAAATGGTCATGGGTGGCAGAGAATATTCCCCCGGTGGGTGTTCCAGAAAGCTGTCACTCTATCTGAGCTGGTACACATTACAAGCATTAGGTTACCAACGCAAAGCCGAGCATTCCTGACCATCCAATAGCTCTCAATGCACTTGCACTGATAAGCCCCTCATTAGTTCACTGACAACTCAATGCTACAGAAAATGGAGCATATCTGTCAGATCCAGAGCAAGGTAAGTGAGACCCAGCACTAGCTTAAAGGTATATATTCAAACATATTAAAGGATAAAAATGGGGGAGTGGTTTGCAGAAGGGGTTACTATCCAATCCCTCCACTTTTCTTCCCTCACTTTTAAACCTCTGTAGAAAAAAAATTCAAATAAGTTTCTCCAGTTTATGTGTGACAAAGATCATGATTAATTGGTAGATTCATTAAATGCCAGAAAAATGGAAAAGCAATGTCTGGGCAATGTGGGAGAATGTCAATTTACTGAACAGACTGCACATATTTTTGTGCTGTATAGGGATTTTCTAAAGTAACCTGCACTTCATCTTTTACTGACATCCTTGTTCTGACATCAGAGCTTTCACTCCCTTTTGCCAAGCTCTTCCTATTTTAATGTGGCAGTGAGTGGTGTCTACCGTCTTTCTGCAGAAATACACGTTATGAATACAGAGTAAGTAGAGTGTGAAAAAACAGTTATTTTTTGTGGGCTAAATGTTATTTTGTATCATTATTCAATACAAAAATGAGTATATACTAGAATTAATTTAGTTGACTAATAATTTTTGTCAAGCGACGGAAACTAGACTATAGCTAAGTTATGATGACTAAAACAATGGCAAAAAATCTATGTACATTTTTGTCAACTAATTAAAAACTAGAGGAAGCTGTGAGGGAGAAACTAATTTTTAGACATGTGCACAGCAGAAAATTTTGTTTTGAACTAATGGATTAGTCCTAAAATGCAATTTATTTAGTTGCTAAAGAAATGCGTTTTCAGTTTTAGTATGAAAACTAATTTCATTTATTCCGAAAACCAGTGGATACAATTACTATTGTAGTGGCTCCTCAGAGGGCTGAGATCACTGCTTGTTACAGTATCTCTCACTCTCAGCACAATGTGTCAGGCAAAACTGTTACAGTAACTGACTGCTGCTCATCACAGCACTCAGAGTTTCAGTAAAACTAGTAAATAATATTTCTATATATAAGAGGTTAGAACAATATTATTTCCTTGTTTTACTGAAACTCTGAGCGCTGTTACAGTCAGTTACTGTAACAGCTGAGCCTGATACATTGTACTGAGAAATAATATAACAAGCAGCCGATCTCAGCGCTCACAGCCACTGGATTTAAAGGGCTAAAAAAAAAAAAAAAGCTCCTCTCTGTATAATGTATAGAACATCCTCCTGCATTAATTACTGCCCCTCTCTGTATAGAACATCCTACTGCATTGGCATGTGGAGGGTGCAGAACTTCGGAATGCAACGCTTATCCAGCACAGGAGAGGGAACTTTTACTTAAACTTTGTATCTCTGTGAGGGGGAGACACAGGAATATGAAAGCAGGGGAGAGGGAAAAAATTAATGTAAATCAATCTGAAAGCTCAGAGAAAAGATGACTGGTACAAATTTAATTTTTATAATAAAATAAAGCATTTTAAATCCAGGGAAAACATTCAAATAAATCACACTGAAGGCTCATAATGTCAGAGTAACTGTGAGAGCTGGATACTAAATGTATCAGACGTAAACAAAACTTTTATAACAAGCAGCACTGGGAGAGGAGAGGGACTTTATATAAAACATGTATTATAGATGAGGAAAGGGGGATAGTGCTCCTGGTCCTGGATAATATAAATGTATCAGACCTAAGCCCCTATTATGCAGAGCGGGAGGGGAGATAACACACATTTTATAAAGTCCCTCTCATCTCCCAGTGCTGCTTGTTATAAAGGGTTTTTTACTATCCAGCCTTCCACTGTCATTAGCTTTCAGTGTGATTTATTTGAATGTTTTCCTTCTCCAGCTGCTTTTATCATCTTGTCTGCCTCATAGACATGCAAGGGTTAAGTAAAGGATTTCTCTCCTGTGCTGGCTGTCTGTCCTGCGAGTGAGTATTCTGGAGCTCTATCACTGTCAGAATTTCGGGTAGGGGTCGGGAAGGATAACGCATAAAAACCTTCTCTGTAGCTTTGCAATGTTGCGCTCTTCATTGCTAGTCTCCTTCACTCTCAATGTAATATCACAAAAAGGACTGAAACTAAAATATAGTGCATTTTATTTGTTTTTTGTACTGAGCAGTTTCGTATCTCTTGAGTCATACGAAAACGAAATTATCCCAAAATTCGGACTAAATCGTTTTAGTACTAAAACTAATGCACATGTCTACTAATTTTCATTTAGTTCTAGTCATTGTCCCTTATACATCTAAAACTATAACGAAAATCTGTTGACACTTTCACTAACTGATTAAAACTAAATTGAAATTGTTTATTCTCTAGCACCTTCTTCTAGTTTTCATTAGAATCCTTTGACTAAAATGTAATTTAGCTTTAGTCATTTATTAGTCAACTAAATTAACATTAGTATATACATTATTGGAAGTGAAGGAGATAAAATTATAGGGTTAATTTTAGTTGTTTCTCCTATTCGATATGATATGATAGGTGAGCTAAAATGTTGTTGCTATAGAAGAAATGAAACACTAGTAGGGTGACATGTTGTCAGGGTGCCTTTCCGGCCGACACCAGACCAGTACTACTCACTGGCCAGCGGTACTCTTGGTGGGTTCCCTGTCTGTGACCAAATTGTGCCACTGCTGGTTTTCAGTGTCCCCGGTGCCCGGACCTTGTTACGCTTCTTCTGGGCCTGCCAATGAGCCCGGTGAAGTGCAAGGCTCCTGGTTCGGAACAGGGTCCAAAATGGTAGCACATGTGTCTCCTGCCTCCACCAATATGGCAACGGAGATGCAGTGCCACCGACGACCCAGGAGTGGGTGGAGTCCCTGATCCTCTTTCCTATAAAAGGAAGGCCACCTCATTGAGACACTTTTCTAGTATTGAAGCAGTCTCTCTCTCCTAGCCCTCCTCTATCAATGTATTATTTTGTCTCCCTCCCTGGTATCTCGGCCATTGTATTCAAGATGCCTGCCCTAGACCTCGGCTAACCAACCCGTCCATGCCAAACAACTACCTGCCCCGACCTTTTGCTAGCCAATAGCCATATCGACCATGCATGCCAGCCGCTTGCCCCAACCTTGGTCCCTTCCACGAATAACCATTTGAACACTCCTGCTTGCGACTCTCCTGATCTGTGGCCATTATAAACCATTGTCTGGAAACCTATTCATTAATAGGACGATACACAGGACACAACGTCATCCATTTAGACAGCACAAAAGGAAATGCAGCCTAAAGCATAGGAAGGTTTTTTTTCCCAGTGGGAAAAATAAAGCTGTGGCATTCTCTGCCTGTTGAGGTGGATGGGTCAGAGTCCGTACTGACATTTAATCAACAACTGGATGACTTCCTGCAAAAACATAATATTAAGGGTTATAATATTTAATATGTGGGTAAAAGCGGTTTGATCCAGGTAGAAATCTGACTGACATTCTGGGGTCAAGTAGGAATTTTTTTCCTAGCATGTGGCATATTTGGCGAACGCTTCAGACTGGGTTTTGTGCCTTCTTTTTGGATCAACAGCAGTAGGTGATGTGTGAAAGGCTGAACTCAATGGACCTGCATCTTTTCATTTTTACTATGTAACTATGAAATCATATTGTTTACCCTTTTTAACACTTTGTGAGTTGGTTAGACTGGTCCTTATATTGTTTACCACACTATTTAGATTTTTTTATTTTCATGGCTGTATACACTTTCAGCTGGGTAGAGTAGACTGCTCAAACTACTGAGGTACTAGCTAGGGAGGATACCTTGTGTAATTTTTGTTACTACTACCCTGCCCTACTATTGTGGCTGTCGTGCTTATTCTTTGTTAGCCTTTTTATCTTGTTTTACCTCCTGTTCACATACGTATCGGTGCTTCTAGTGGGGTCTCTCCTATCACTTTTGTATATTCTTGTTTTACTACTATGTGCAAATATCACTCAAAACACAAAGAAATTCAGTTTAAGTGTACTGTCAGGTATATACCAACTGGTGTGTTTTAAATCTTAACAATTAAATTACAGTAGAGTGCTCTATATTTTGTATATTTTATCAAATATTGATAAAGTGATAATATCTAGAACGTTTAAGGACAAAAAATGTGTAGAACAGATGGTTCTTTTTTCAACTTACATTTAAATATTTGTTACTTATGCTTACTTATAGAGCAAAGTGGTTAATTGCAGTGTAAATTTAGAAAAAAGAAAAAGGAGTTGTACCAAACATAATATTACTTTGTTGAATAAAATTCACAGTAATATTGTATGAAAAATTCTTATCAGAACAAAACTGCAGTTTTATTCTATCTTGATAATATACTATAAAACATGAATATAATAAATAATGTGGATCTTACCCATTGAACATGTTAGCAGGATAATGAAATGAAATAGAGAGATATTTCAACAATTTCTGTTCCTTTCATCTTTAGAAAGAAATCAGAAATGATGCATGACTGTATTACTCCAGCTCCACTTCTGCACATTACATATGAAATTATCAAGGACAGAAACATAATACAGCTCCATAGTCCCCTTTGTCAGCATATTATTAAAATATTCGGGATGATGGAAATTTCAGTACTGTCAGAAAAGAAGCTCATCTAACACATATTCAGGTTTACTTGTGATACACCAATTCTAAGAAAATCTCCTACAAAACGACAGAAAGGGCAAAAAAATGAAAAAAATAAAACAAGGTGATTCCTTAACCCCTACACTACACACTTAGTACTACATGTCTATTGCTATGTCAGCTTTCCCTACTGTGTTCATAGGATGCATTGGACACATTGTCTGCCATATTTGCCAATAAATAGTTCCTGAGGCAATTAATCTTTCTCTCCAGAAGGATCATTCTGTAGACAGTCAGGTCATACCGAGGGAATCCCAGACATCTGCTGACACCCAGAACATCAGCAGAGCTAAAAGACTAGAGTAAGGGGAGTGGAAGTGGAGGGTGTGTCACTTGGACTCCGGTATATTAGCTTACATACTTCACACAAAGTCAGGTGAGGTATCAATGGAAAATACATTTTCTGACCTTCCCAAAGATATCAGCAATTACTAGGTAAAATGTAAAAATATTAAATTAATAAAATTGTTAGGAATTGGCATTGTCTGCTTTTCACACAGAATGCAAACAATGGCGCTACTGTAACTTATCTTCTCATTTTCAACAGCAATGGGCAAGTGGAGGGGAAGACTACACAATGCTTATCTGAGACAGAAGTACAGTACTGCTACTATTTAATAGCGAGTGAAACAGCAGGTCATTTAGAGCACCTTTCCAGTAAGTGTCCTTGGGCAAGGCACCTAACGGTACATACTTGCCTACCACACAATATCGGCTGTGGAGTCCAGTGGTAACATCTCTGCCCTTTGACTGTGGATAAGCAAGTGAAATCCCGTTCAGAACATCGCTCCAATACAACTGTGGAGAAGCAAGTCTCGACTTTACGAGAACCTAACCACCAGGTCGCTGAGCTACATCATGGAAAGCTAACTTGATACCACTCAGAAGGCACCACCAGTAAGTGTCCTTGGGCAAGACACCTAACGATATGGATGTACCTACCTCACAAAAATACTTGTATATTTCATAGATTGTAAGTTTCCTTGGGAACAGGGTCCCCCTGAATCAGGCCATAACATCCATGTGTGGTATTCCATTGTATCAACCCCTTGTATCATATCTTGCAAAGCACAATGGAATTTGTGGCACTATATAAATAATGGATAATAATAATTTAGACCCTTTTGCTCTGTTAAATTAATGCCTAGGAGCCCCATAAAAATAATGTTTGGAAGATAACCACCTGATCTTTCATTAAAAAATGTTCTTATTTGGGGTATAATAAGGTATTTAATTGTGGAGGATGCTTGGGAAACAGGAGTATTTACCATGGAATGGGGGTGACGTTTCCTAGCATTCTCCACCACATTTACTTACAGTCTCTATATCCCTCAGTGGACACCGTTTTGTGTTCTTGTTATTCAGAAATTGCATAACTAAATACTACAAAATAATACTATTGCAATTCTTCATTCACAGCATTCTCTCATTTTTAAATTAAATCAATTAAATATATGTGTTTCTGCGTCTCCTACCAGACCAGGGGTGACAATAATGGAGTGCAAACATTTATCTTTTACCAGGCGTTATAGATGGACGTAGGATTTTCATTTCAGAAATTACACTTATGTATAACATAAATAAATGGAAATATAGTGTGATCCATCATATCCTCTCGCCCAAGGGAGACGGCTTAAAATAAATAGGCACTAGTGTCCTTCCACTGTCCCTGTGAGGTCTCGTACATGTGAGCTCACAGGTCTCCATGGAGTCCTGTAGACTCCAGGTAATGCAGCAAGCTGTGGCACAAGGCACCGCTGCCAATAAATGCTAGCGGTTCCAGCATATTATGAGTAAAGCCACTAATATAGCAGCTCACTCGTCACAGGAAGCCACTAATGGATAATGTCTCACACCATATTTGCACATTAGTCCTTTGAATAGCAAGTGATTTTCCATAAAACCACTGTCAGGATCCAGTAGTTTTATGGGCTATTGCCCACACAGTAAATATGTACAGAGGTGTTCATCTGTAAAAGGTCCCTCTAGGTAAGCCCTGTTTCACAGGCCAAGGTTCCTTCTGCTGGCCAAAAAATGCTACTAAATTTACATTATGGCTTGGGATCTATGGTTCCGTGAAGGAAGAATGGATCTCATACCTTTTTAAATAATTAGCACACTGACTGTCATGTCTGATATATTGACATTTCAGGGGGTTGTTTTGGAGCCCCATTTGCAAATTAATTTAATTGCAATAAACCTTATTACTTTGCATTGGTCCAGAATTTGCCTACATCCAGTATACCTGATACCGGGGCACCAGCAGCTGCTTTTGAACATCAAGTATATTCGATCTTGGAATAGGTAATCACTATGTGAAGGCATTATAATAGTGGCTCCCTATTACTGGCTCAGCTGGAAGAAGGCCAATGGTTTATTTCTAAGAGAAAATATTGATCAATGAACATTCTGTAAACTTGTTTTACAAGAACATGAAAATTTGAATAGTTGAGACGAAACGATGCTAAATATTCTGTGATCCGAATTCCATTTTGTAATATCCAGCTCAGCACGATCGCACATACTGTCTAAATACTATTAACCTGCTTGCTTTATTATCTTAACCCAATTCTCTCATGCCACACTGTTAATTGCCATGTGCCCTCTGTTGCCTGGTAAGTATAATGTCAGTATTAATTTGCATGACATATTAGTCTTCCTTGTCATGTTTAGTTAATTATAGTTGTGTTGAAAACTTCATTAGATGATGTTTAGCAAAACCGTATAACACATTATGTCAAATTCATTTTTAAATATTATAATATAGGTTATGATAAATTTCATGAAATATATGCATGATGCCTTGTGGAAATGGTTATTTTGAACACAAAATTGAGAAATCATGTATATTATCTTTAAATATAAGTATTACATTAAAATAGACCTTTTATGTTATGCCAGTTTTTCCCAAACCTGTGAGTAACGGGTCAGGTTTGCAGATATGTGAAGCAAGGCACAGGTGATATGATTTGCTGCTCAGTGATTGCAGGATTCAGTCTGCATTTCCCAAGGCAAGACTTTGATCGCTTGAGAAAGGCACCAGATACTGCAGAAACATTGGGCGAGACTTGTCTCTTTGGTATACGGCCCTTTGTCACTTGCTTTTCCACTATGCGACCTGTAATTTATACTTGATGTTATTATTACTAACATTTGTGTGTGGTTTCCTTGATTACAGTGTCGGTTACATAGTGATTTGTATTTTTTATAGGTACATGATTTATTTATATATTATGACTATTTTAATTGGACCTAATAAAGCGTGGTTTTATGCCTCTATGAACAATATCTTGATTTTTTTTGTTAAACACTGTATTATATTATTATGATATCAAAATGAGACACCATTGGCAGCTGTGATTGCTATAAAGCTGGGGTCTTTTGTCAGAGTTATTATCCCTTGAAAGAAACATTTTTACCACTCTGGTTCTGACTTAAAAATGGATGAGACCAAAAATACAGGTATGTAGAAATATGTTTAAAAATATACATACAAGTAGATTCTGTGTATTCCAATATTTATTCTTTAACAAAATATAATAGAAAATAAATAGAAAAAAAACCTATGTACCAGCCAGGGTCACTATTCCTGTGGTATCCCGTGAGGAGATGGATATCGCATTGGTCTTAAAAATCAAGGGATCAACAGATGATATATATATACCGGTTCGGTGGAGTAGAGGTAACATCACTGCTCTATAACCATGGAGACACAGGTTCAAATCCGTACAAGAGCACCTCTCCAGTATGTGTCCTTGGGCAAGACACCTAACGGTACATACTCGCCACCCAGGACATACTTGAAAACGAGAGAAATCGCAATGTATCCTTCCTGGTAAAATACTTATGCACTGTGGGTGCAGCTGTAAGAAGGCCATCACTCAGCACTGTGCCTTGGATTTTTACGGTGAAGACCCAATGGATTGAATTCAATGCAACGTGAGTTAGGTTTTAATGGTTACTGAATAAAGTCTATTATAGTTAATTATTGTTCATTACTGCCACGGTCACTAGATATCCCCTATAGATTCCAAGTGATGTTGGGTGTCTATTGAGGGTTATTTTTCTGGAATTCTGCACCATTGGTCCTCGGCAAGTTGACTTATCAGCCAGCGCAAAGCCACCCGATCAGGTGCAAATTGTGAGCAGAGGCTCATCCTTCAAAACAGCTCTTCCTCTCATAGCTGTCACTCACCCCATCCGCATTCCACCAGAAGTGACTGACAGATAAAGTTTGATAGGGAACTCAATGTTTTTCGATATATGTAACTGCAGGGGGGAAAAAAGCATGCATAAACATAAAGGGCTCTATTACATTCTTCGCGCAAAAATGTGCGCGTGCGGAAAAACGCATTAGCGTGAGGGGAAAAACTCTTGCGCTGTCCGTCAAATTACGACGTTCGCGCACAAGAGGTGCGTTAAAGTCTAACGCGAGTTACCCTGCGTGAGCGAAAGTTCGTGCGCGCATCCCATACTTAACATGTGAGCGCAAATGCGTTCGTGCGCTGGTACCCGGATGGTATTACAATCGATGCGCAACTTTTTACGAACGACATTTGCGCGCATAATTTTAACGTCTTTGAAAAGCTGGCGGTAACGGCAAATCTGAACGTTCTGGCCGAAACAAAATACTCCAGCCCAAAAAAAAATACAGCACAGTCTAGTTACACATTCTACACATGGAAATAAAATGGAGAAGTTGTGCGTGTTTTTATTATTGCTGCAGCATATATACACAGATTGATTTTGGCAGGCACAAAAACTGAAGGGGAGACAATTGTGGTTCTTAATTCTGATTAGCTGAATCGCGTGAAAAAAAACATTTCTGCGCGCAACGTTAATTTGCGCTAGTTTTTGCGTGTCTTTTTTACGCAAGATATTTTTTGACGGATGAAAAAATGCACTCGGATCGTAATACCTGCGTTAATTTACGCGCGTTAACGTTTAACGCTGCACGGAAAAAAAAATCGCACTGCGCGTACGAATTTGCGCGGAGAATGTAATAGAGCCCAAAGTATATAGGAAGCGTTTCCCTTTTAAATCAGACCATATTTTATTGGGCATGACAGGTGCACAGGCAAGACTCAGCACAGGTAATTGATATGAAAGGGAATCAAAAAGAGCAACAGTCATTTACCCATCCAGATATGCACAGCACATGGCACAGCCCTGCTCTCAGGTCCAAGCCAAAGCACAAAAGGGCTGATCCCTTCATTGAACTCCCGGTTGAATGAAGAGAAGATTGGACTAGAGTCTTCTCTCCACCCCCCAGAGTGACATGCCTCCCACCAACAATATGTATACTCATTTATTCCCAGTGGGAGTCACCGTATGAGGTAACCACTCTAGAGTAGGCTGGCTTAATGAGGTCATAGCTAGCCATACACGGCAAAAAGCCACACACTGCCCCTAGTGTTACCTCTTTGGTATGACAATTAATAATAATTAAATATGATGATCTATGACACAATTCATCTTAGAATTGGGAGACAGAATCTTAGCATGTCATTAATGAGGTTCAAAAAGTGGAGAACATAAATCTCTCCTGGCCCATCTTGTTAGTATTTAAAAGAGCTGTTGTATGGTTATTGGTACAATTATTATTGAACTCCTAGAAAGCCCTACCATGAAAGCAATACAGTACATAGAGAAATAGAAGGACAGATCTTTGCCTACCTTCCATGGTTAGACTAGAAAGGCGGCGCTGAATAGAGTTTAACAGTAGACGTATAGGCCAATACTTGGGGTATATGTATGTAGAAAAACATAATATAATCCTACAAGCAAGTAAAGGTGCCAGCAAGGTTAAAATCTGTGAGTGTGAGACCTCTGGATTATATATATAAATACAAATATTGCAGGAAATTGAGAGATACACTTTAGAGTCTATTCACTAAAGGGTGACGTCAGGAGAAGAGAACAACCTACACCAAATAGCCGATTTGGAAAGTTACATAATGGGACAATTTTTCTGGTTTAGCTATTTTGACTTATAGGGTTATTCAGAGAGAGGTGAAAACCAGGAGAATGACTGGAGAAGTGAAAATTTTAGGTCAAAATAGCCAAACCAGAAAAATTCTCTCATTTATCTCACTTTCCAAATCAGCTATTTTGACCTAGAATTTTCACTTCTCCAGTCATTCTCCTGGTTTTCACCTCTCTCTGAATAACCCTGTTAGAATTTGCACTTCTCCTGACCTCACCCTTTAGTGAATAAATCTGTTTATATATACAGTATATTTTATGCTCTTCAACATATTCTGAACTAAATGTTCAAGATTATAGTTGTGTTTAATTGATTTCATAAAGCAATCATTATTTTACGCATTATATAGTGGTGTATTGTTACAGATTACATAGAATATTACATTTTTAACTTTTGAATCTGTTTCAGGTTTGTGCAGTATTTAAACTGGTTCATTGTGTTGATCATTGCTTTGGACTTTATCTTATCAATGGGTTTTTTTCAGCTGTCGCATACTTTTTTTTAACATCGATTTTCACTGAGTAATACTTAATGCAAGTAAACATTTCTTTCTCATATAATGGTTTCATGACACATTGAGAGACAGAGGACATTGTCTCTAAATTAACTGACTGCATTAACGATTCTTGAGGGCAAATAACTGAAGTTATACATATTAATAGAGGTACATGTCAACGTTACCCTCTGTCAAATGTAATTTTTTCGTGTGCCGAGTCTTAACTGCTGTGAAGATAAAAAGGGTAGGAAAAGATATAACTGGGAATTATGGAAATCATAGGATCATGAAACATGTCTGTGTTTAATAAATAAATATATAAAGTAGATATTTTACGTACAAAACCATATATAATCCAATTCAAATTAATGGTCCTCACGTAACCATAGCTCTCTATAACCGTGCCATCTCCTCTCTTATTAGCAGGTAATGGTATATCCCATCCTGACCACTTCGCTCTGCCAATGATCTGATGTTATCATCTCCCCGTACCCACACCGGTGCACCCCCAACTCTCACCTTCAGGACTTCTCCCAAGCTACCCCTTTTTATGTAACTCTTTCCCCTGCAACATTAGACTCTCCCCATCTCTCCAGTCCTTCAAGAAGTCTCTGAAACCACATTACTTTAGAGAAGTCTATCAGCTCACTCCATAATCCCCCACTGTGCATTTCTTGACCCATCTTGCCGCACAGTCCCACATGCACCCCGTGACTTCCCATACCTATCTACCCTCACCTATCGTGTCACCCCTCTCCTCTTAGATGTAAGCTCTCGAGCAAGGACCTCCCTCCAACTGTTTCTGTTTGTTGAACTTGTATGTATTTTTGTTGTTCTGTCTCACCCATTGTACAGCGCTACAGAACTTGTTGGCGCTTTATAAATACTTGTAACTAACTGCTTGCTTTAGTTGCCTATTTAATTGAACCTATTTTGTTTCATAATCAGAATCATGAAATTGACTTCAAAGAAAATCCTCTGCCTTCAAAACCCTTGGGAGTTATTTGAGCAGACCCAAGCGCATTAACGCATGAGCCAATAAGTATAACTGACCTAATTAATAACCAAATCAGAACGCCTGCTGTACTATTCAATCTGTGCCACAAAATCCTTTTGTGGCTCGACTGTTATAGCTGCCTACTGTGAATTATTACTTTCGATACATTGTATAGGGACTCCGAGTGCTAATGTGGAGGCAGCCAGAGAATAATGAGCAATTTCAAGGTGCAGCCTGTAAGGGAGAACAATTTCCGGCTGATAAAATTCCGACTAAATTAGTGCCTTATTCATAATAGAATTTGCAATAGGGAGCCATGTACTGATAACAGCGTATGATGTTTCTGCCATGTGATGCTCCTTACTCTCTTCCCAGCTCAGCCGACCCCCGTTAGTGAATTATCAATCTTTACTTCCAAATGACATGGAGTAAAGATAAAACTATACAGTTTGTTTTCACTATGTAGATTTTACAAGTTTTAATTGATGTCACTCTCTATATCCGTTTTATCCCCAAGGAAAACTGTTGATTGATTGAAGCTTTTAAGAGTTGTTTTGCAGCACACTTTTTGCTGTGCATCTGGTGTACAAGGAGAAGCTGTTTGATGTGTTTATGATTCATTTCTACAGTATATGACAGACGATTTTTACCTAAAATGATGTGTTTCTTTTGAAGTATAATCACCTGGCATTTTCCCAAAGGAACCAGTGATGCACTTTGTTTGACAGGGGAGAAAGAGACTGACATGACTAGCAGGCTTTTGACATTTATTCCACACTATAAAAATGTAGCTGAACTTTTTTTTGACACCTTCTTTAAATACAACCGTTTTTTTTTTGGTGTGTGTGTAGATTTATGCAGAACAGGAAATAAATTATAATATCCTTATGACTTTGATATTAAATTAAAATGTAATCAATCACTTAGTGTTCGCTATTCAGTTTTGATGCCATTTAATCTGCAGAAACAGTTGTCATTATAAATCCCATTGAAGTCTACTAAATACCTAAACCAATTTTCTGAATCCAATTTAATTTTCAATCTTGTTTCTCAGTTCTTCATTTATCTTGTGTGTTGATTGAAGATTAGTGTCCTCTGTTGACAGTATCATTCTCCTGTTCCTTTATTTAGACCATCTGTACAGCTTTATGACACAACTGCTTTGTAGGTTTACAGGTCATATTATACGCATGTTAACATTTTACACATTGTTAAACTTCACTCTTAACCCCTTCACTAGCAAGCGATTTTCCAAAAAAAACATTGTCAGGAACCAGTGTTTTTTTGAAAAATCATTTTTAATTAATGGTACAGTAATACAGTTTTGGGAATATTCCCAGTGTATTTCTTACTGTAATAACCTATTTGGCTGGTAGATGGTGCCATCTACTGGGCAATAGAGTTACATTGGTTTCAGCTGCAGTTCGTGGTTTACTGCATCGGCTGCTGAAAGCCCGATATGTCAGGGCATTTTTCAGCTGATTTTAAACAGTTTTAGCCCCTTGGGCATTATGTCCACAGGGCTAAAATTTTAGGGGCACCTTCTGCAGCCCAAAAGGAAATGAAATTTGTTTGTAGAAAACTAATTTTATTTGCTTTTCTCCTTCAGAGCTGCAGATCGAGATAACTCGATATCGGGACCCGATGGTGCCTTTGAAGCCCTGAGTTATCTTGATCTTGGCAGTGAAGGGGTTAAACACTTACTATTCTACTATTACATGCTAATTATATATATATATATATATATATATATATATGCGCAGATTGACTTTGACAGTTGCAAAAACTTAACGTGAGACAATTGTGGTTCTTAATTCTGATTGGGTGAATCGCGTGAAAAAAACGGTCCACACACTGATTTCTGCGCGGAATGTTTGTGCGCGTCTGTTTTCCGTGCGTTATATTTTGACGGTTGAAAAAAATGCGCGAGGATTGTAATACCAGCGTTGATTCACGTGTTGCACGTGTGTTTTTGCGTGAAGAATGTAATAGGGCCCTGAATGTTCAGCCGAAACATCGCTGCTGTAAATAAATACGTCCTTGTTTCTGGACGGCCGGGTCCCTGCTTGCTTCTTTGTAAGCATGAAAATTATGTCATCAGAAATCTAAAATGCTGGGGCGGAGCCTGCACAGCCATGCAATAGGACGTGCCCTGTGAATCCTCCCGCTTCTCCCGCTATCTAGGAGCGATTTAAGGATGAATTTCCCCGACCATCAACTCCTGCCAGCACAGGACGGTCCCTACACCCACAGGAATGGGCAATAATTACAAAAAAAAAGGATTCGGAGGTCCCGGTGGCACCGATTTTTGCGGCCCGCCACGTGGAAGTACAGACCCAAGATGGCGCCGGCGGGGACCCGCCAGGCCCAACACAAATGGAGGTAGGACCCGCACCCTAGCTGGGAAACCCGGCCACCAGGGATGATATAGCGGCGCTGGGGACAAAAATAACAGCCTCCCAGGATTCTTGGCAGCAGAAATGGACTGCAATTTTCGGGCCCTGGCGGCCGATATCCAGACTATAGGGGGGCGCACGATGGCTCTTGAGGAGCGCACGGATGCCATAGCCTCCCACTCTAATACCCTGGTGGACGAGATGTGTACTATGGCGGCTACCATCGGACGATTGGAGGCACAGGTGGAGGATCTTGCGAACCGCAGCCGCCGCCATAACGTTCGGATTTGGGGGCTCCCGGACTCGGTCCCACACGACCAACTGTCGGAGACGCTGGAAGGCATCTTTAAAAAATTATTACCAGATATACCCCCCTTCTGCCTTCTCATGGATCGTGCTCACAGAGCTTTCGGGCCACATCCCCCCCAGGAGGAAAGTTTCGGGACGTTATCCTCAGGTTCCACTATTACCACACGCAGGAAGCGGTGTTGAAGGAGAGTAGATCAGTTCACCTATCGTATGAGGATCACCCACTCACCCTTCTGCCTGATGTGGCCCCATCTACCCTGGCCAAACGGAGGGAGTGGCGCCCTGTGACGGAGGTCTTACGAGCAGGAAATGTCAAATACACCTGGGGCTTCCCACTCCGCCTTGTGGTCTATAAGGAGGGCCAGGCCCTCACCTGCTCCAGGATCCAATTCGCACCGAGGCTGTTAAATTCCCTCCAACTACCCATGCCCGATGTCCTGCCGGCTCCTCCGGGTCCGACACCGTTGGCAAAATTGCTGTTAGAATGTAAACAAGCTCCGGGCTGAAGGGGCCGGGCAGGCTCGCTGGTGCAGCGGCTCTACTTTTTCGTACCCCAGTGCTGGCTGCGGTGGAAGGAGGTCAAGACCTCACCGACCCGCAGGGGGAAATGTAATGTATCATTTAATAGTTTCACTTTCCTTCCGTTTATTCGATTACGACGTGTATAGTATTTTTTCATGATGTTCATTGAACATCATGTTGTTCAGTTATCTTGCATTCTTCCTGGAATTTCTGACACCTTGGATACCGTGTCTAGTTCTGTTAATTAGCGGGGAGGGGGAGGGAGGGACTCTGTCGCCTCTCCTGAGGGACCATGTGCCTTCTCTGTGTCTCCCGTCTCGACTCTCTGGCTTGTCCTTCGTGTCGAGGTTTTTTATTTCTTTGTTTTTCCTCTTTTTCTTTCTCCTCTTTCCTTCTCTTTTCTTTCCTTAATATCGCCCTCTTTTTCTTACTGGGAGGGGATGTGGGGGGGTGGGCGCCCGCTGGTGCATGTATCAGCCTCGCTGAACCTGAGAAATGGCGTCGCTGAAATGCCTCTCACTTAACGTTAAAAGTCTCAACTCTCCGCGCAAGAGACGCCTTCTCTTCCGCGAACTGCAAAAACAAAAAATTGACATAGCCTTTTTGGAAGAGACCCATGTCCCGCGCAAGGCAGATTACAGATTGGCTGATGCACGCTACCAGCGGGTCTTCTCATCTAACGCGCTGTCCAAACGAAGTGGTGTCTCTGTCATTCTGCACAATTCCTGTCCCTTCCAGGTGGAATCGGTGGAGGGGGATGACGCGGGCCGATACGTAGTAGTACAGGGGCACTTTGGTGCTCACCCATACACGCTAGCCTCAGTGTACGCCCCTAACACCTTAGACAAAGATTTCTGGCCTGCACTTTTCGAGTTTTTGGGATCTCATACCCCGGGAGACTTACTCATTGGGGGAGACTTCAATGCCACGCTTTGCGCAGCAGTGGACCGTTCGGGAGGGGGCGCCCCCACACCTCAGGATCGTGCCTTCTCCTCTTTCACGCGAGATATGGGAGTGGTAGACGTCTGGCGGGTACAACACCCGGGAGAGAGAGATTATACCTTTCTATCACACCCTCACAAGACTTACTCACGCATCGATTATTTCCTTGCCTCACCAAACAGTTTAAAGATCATTGATACCTCCTCTATTGGTTCTATCACTTGGTCTGACCATGCAGACATCCACATGGGCCTGGCGGGGGTGGGGGGATCGATAAATAGGAGATGGCGACTCGACCCAATCTTACTCACGCGACGGGATATTACTGATAAGATCTCCGCAGACTTGACTGAATATTTCGAAATAAACTCAGGGGAGGAGGTCTCCATACCGATGGTGTGGGCGGCACATAAGGCCGTGATCAGGGGCTCTTTTATTAAATACGGTTCCCACTATAAAAAATTAAAAAATGCCCAGATCCTAGAACTGCAGGATGCCCTGCGGGATAAGGAGACGGCGTACAAAACTGACCCCTCGGAGGCCTCCTTCTCGGCACTACAGGATGTGCGGCAGTCCCTGAACCAACTACTAGTAGATGACGTGGGGCGATCCATGATCTGGACTAGACGTAAATACTATGAGAGAGGCAACAAAATGGACACCCCTCTGGCCCGCAAGCTGAGGCCACGGCCTTTTTCAGCTCCAATCTGCAAGCTTCGGGATGGTAGGGGGGTGGAGTTGTCTTCCCCATCGGCAATTAACAACCTACTGACCTCCTTTTACACAGATCTCTATAATCATTCCCCTTCCCACACGACCGACAATACGACTCTGTGCCAAGACATCAGAGACTTTTTGTCCTCTCTGGGCCTACCAGAGGTGGGAGAGGAACAGGCGGGGAATCTAGTGATGCCCTTCTCGGCAGAAGAACTAACGGAGGTGATCAAGGCCATGAAACCTAATAAAGCGCCGAGGCCGGATGGCTACACCATGGCATATTACAAATTTTTCTCGCCCATCCTGGTTCCACGCCTGCTCCCTCTCTTCAATGGCCTCTTGAGCGGGGAACAACTCACCCCAGAATCATTGTCCGCTTCAATCGTGTTGCTCCCCAAACCAGACAGAGATCCCCTATTGCCGGAAAGCTATCGCCCCATCTCCCTCCTAAACACGGACGTAAATTTTTTTGCCAAACTCCTCTCTAACAGATTGGACGCTATACTGCCCCGCTTGAACCACCCGGACCAAGTTGGTTTCATCCCGGGCCGACAGGCATTTGATAATACCCGCCGGGCGGTGGACCTCTTGTGGCAGGCATCCTCTTCCCAAACGCCATCACTTTTTCTGTCACTCGACGCGGAAAAGGCGTTTGACAGGGTCGAGTGGCCTTACCAATTTTTGGTCCTAGAACGCTTCGGCTTCCCGACGCAGTTTATAACAGCAGTTAGCTCACTATATACCTCACCGACAGCTAGCATAGTCTTACCCAATGCCCCCACCCCCTTCCAGATTCATAATGGCACTCGCCAGGGATGCCCTCTATCCCCGGCGCTTTTTGTCCTCATTCTCGAACCTCTCTTACATGCTATCTGACACTCTGACGACATCGTAGGGGTTAAGGTGGGGGACCTCTCTTACACGGTCTCTGCTTATGCGGATGACATTCTCCTCTCTCTCTCTGACCCAGCAAGGTCTCTGGCATCAATCTCTTCCCTGCTCACACACTTCTCGCACCTATCCGGCTACAAGATAAACATGTCTAAATCGGAAGCGATAGCTATACATTTATCGGAGACGGAGAGCTCCCACCTCTCTACGGCCTACCAGTTCCGACTCCAGCGCTCCCGCCTTAAATATTCAGGGATATATCTGACACCTCGCACGGAAGACCTATATCACGCTAACTACACACCTCTCTTGCGCACGCTCAAGCAGGATCTGGACAGGTGGTCTAAACACACAATTTCGTGGCTGGTACCTCTTCCAAACCCTACCGATCCCCCTGGCGGGGATGGACGTGCAGCTGATGCAGAGACAGATCGATGATTTCGTCTGGAGCGGGGGAAGGCGAAGGATTGGGCGGCAGACGCTCTATAGACCGCGGGATAGGGGGTCTGGGATTGCCTTGTTTGCTCTCGTATTATTACGCATCTCAACTAGCTCAAATAGTGGCTTGGCACTGCCCACACTATGAACGCAGATGGGTAGAACTAGAACTCTCAATAGCCCTACCGTGCAAACTGGACTATTGGATATGGTTGCCTAAGCAATATAGGCCATTGCTGCGCACCACCTGCCCGGCCATCCTCAACTCCCTGTTTATATGGAACAAAGTAGCCCTGAAATGTGAACTGACTTGCTATCCCTCTCCGCTGACCCCACTATGCCTAAAAAGGGAATTTACCCCAGACCTTCGACCTGCATCTTTTTCAACTCTCACAGACAAAGGCCTGCACCGTGTTTGCCACTTTTTCCCTCGAGGCACTCAGCTGCAGTTCTGTACCCTGCAGGAGGGCTCTCACCTGCCACCTGCCTCATTCTTCAGATTCTTACAGTTGCGAGACTTTGCTCTACAACCACATATTAAAAAGGCAGCCACGTCTAAGCTCTCCTCCTTCGAATCCCTATGCCTGCGGGGACGATACATTAAAGGATTAATATCTTCTCTATACCAGCAGGTCACCTGTATATTAGACTGGACGGAACTCCCCTATATTCGAGCCTGGCACGCAGACTTGCAGACCAACTAGAGGACGATTCCTGGATGGACATTTGGGAGGCCTCCAGGAAGATTTCGTTCTGTAGGACTATCCAGGAACAGGCGACTAAGCTACTTATGCGTTGGTATACCACACCGGCCCAACTGGCCAGGATTAAAAAGACACCCACGGGAGACTGCTGGCGGCAATGTGGGGCTAAAGGATCGTATTTTCATATGTGGTGGACCTGCCCTGTCATCAACTCTTTCTGGATCAGTATCCAGACGCTCTATGAGGAGGTCATGTCCTGCCAAATTCCTCTGACGCCAGACCTTTTTCTATCGTCAAACCCCCTGGTGAATTTTACGCATAGGGAGCATAAGCTTCTCACTAAGCTCTTGGGAGCGGCACGACGGGCGGTGGCAGAGGGATGGATCCGGATGGAGGCGCCATCCACGGGGCGGGTTCTGGCCATCATCCGAGACACTTTTTTGATGGAGAAACTGACGGCTATCGTCCACCAAACCATGGACTCTTTTTCTAAAACGTGGGCCCCATGGCTCTCGTACGACCACAGCTGCTCCATCTGAGAGACAACCTTTTGTCACCTTTCACTGTTTGAATTTGTATATCGAATATAGTAATGCTAGACTTGATACCGCCTACTGTGTATATTGCTGGTCCCCCCCCTCCTCTGCTTTTCTTTCTCTTTTCCCTCTTTCCTTCTTTGACTACCTGAAAAATGGCGGCAACCACGCACCGGGAATGGGATGTGGGGACCTTGTGGTCTAGAGATATCATTGGTTGAAGTTTTATATCGGACTAGATAACCACCCCCGTCTTCTTTTCTTTTTGTACCCCTGATGGTTTTGTTGTTTGACGCTGCAAAATAAAGTCTTTAAAAAAAAAAATCTAAAATGCTGTTTCAGTGTGACAAAGAAAGTACATTTATAGAATCTATACGTACAACAAAAACACCTGTTGGGTTCTAAATGAGCCATTCGTTATTTAAAGTGGAATGAAAATCAACAACTGTTTTTCTTTTCACCCCTTCCCATACAGATCTGAAAGCATGGCGCTATCAACCCACGATACAGACTTCCCACACACGAAGGTTGGTGTATCAGGAGTTTATTTAACCCCTTCACTACCAAGATTGATTAAACGCGATCTGCAAAGTACCTCCTTAGGTAGATATTCTTCAGGAGCAATGCAAAGGAATTTTGTTTATTTCAAATTATTTAATTTCCACAAGAGCTACAGAACATTCCCCTAAAGTTTTAGAACTCGATGTTCCAACACTTTTTTTAACACCAGCTGGGAAATGTGTCTGAAAGACATCTCCCCAGCTGGTCCCGCACAGAGACCTGAATTGCAGTAACTCCTTTTGGCCAGCAGATAGTGACATCTGCTTACCAAATACGTTATTATAGTAAGGAATACATTGTGAATATTCCCAAATATCTCTTACTGTGTAATTCAGTAGAAATGGTTAAAAAAAATACAACAACTGGTTCCACACAGTGGTTTTCTGGAAAATCCTTTGGCAGTAAAAGGGTTATTAATGTAAGTTATGGAAGTTCAGTAGTGAGATGGTATTTTGCTGTAAGTGACAGCCATCTGTCAAGTAGTGCATACAGCATGGAAATATTCTGTAGGGATTATACTGCACTTTTATACTGCATAGTTACTGTAATGTGATTTTCTCTAAAATGCACTGGTTTCTGACAGTGGTTTTATGGAAAACCAGTTGGCAGTGAGGGGGTTAATGAAACTATTTGTTCTTGTTGGCAGCCTGTAGCTAAGCTTTTGCAAACTGAATTGATATTGTGGACAGTAAGAACAAAATAATGGCATATCAGTAGTAAATGTGTAGCTGTACCAGCAGATAATGTCTAAAACGCCCAATTAGCAAAGCATTCTGAAGTAAAGCAATCTGAAAAGCAGAATTTGTAAATGTACAAACAAGTACTCAAATCTTCTGTGCTGTATCATGAGAGAGATTTGGTTTAATTGGAGTATTGTTGGCATTAACTAAGGAGAACTGTGTGAAACAGAGACTTTAACCCTTTCATTACAAAAATCGAGTTAACTCCATTCTGCATTGTTATACACTGAAAAGCAATCATTAGCATATCAAAACCCATTTCACATATTTTTAAAGCAAGAATAGTGTGCCCCTGTGAAGAAACAAAATTCTTGTTTTATTTCTCTCCAGACACCCCAGAAAGCTAAAACCAGCTACACATAGTAGCTCAAATCTCACTTTAACAAAAAAAATCTAAAATTTTACTTGTGCATTTCAACAGCCAGGAAGAGGGCAGAATACAGGGAGAGCTCTGGGGTCACTCGCTTCACAGGGATAAGATTCAGGGGGTTATAATGAATGAAAATACCTGTACAGTACAGATACAAGGTGTTACTGTAATATCCATACACAGGCATTATGCCACATACAGTTGTTAAACTAGTAAACTTGATAAACTAGTACATGAAAAATACAAATGATTTAAAATAATTTTTAACTATCTCAGAACAATTTCTGTGCAAAATTTCTATTTTACCCTATATTTTATTGTTATCTCTGATCTCATATTTTAAATAAATTTTACGATAACATTATTTTCAACAACAACAAAAAAAATCACTTGGTAGTGAAGAGGTTAAGGTTTCTCATTACATAAGGCCTGAAGCACGTAGGGCGTAAGGCCTTTAAGTTGCCTCTGATGCTAGGACGCAGGGAGGATTTTTCTAGAAGGTCTTGCAGAGCATGAGGAGATTGAGCGGGAGTGGTGTGGGAGGAGTCGACAGGAGGGTACTTAAGGCGCGTGTGGAAAGGGTCTGCGCGCCTTTTTCTCCTGAGGTAGAGCGGTGAAAATCTGTGCTGCGTCAGAGAAGCGGTGGTTTTCGGTTTTTGCCTGTAATATTGTTTTGGAGATGGCAGAAGGTGGTGAGCTGGAGTCGCTACTGAAGGAAGTGCGGGAGGCGGCTCGGCATCGTGGTGTGGAGTGTGCCAGAAGAAGCCTGTCGGAGGTGTTGGCGGCGGATGGGGTCTCTCGGCCTGCCAGGATTTCGAGGCCTCCAGTGCGGTTTAATCCGGGAGGCGAATCCAGTGAAGTATCGGTGGCCGAGAGATCGAGATTGGAGGCTGTGAGAGGTCGTGGTCGGTTGGTCCAACAGATGTTGGCTGGTGGTGATGCGGTTGGAGTTGAGGCTGGCGTGAGCGCTTCCAGGCATGTGGAAGGTAGGAGCTTGAGGCCGGCTTCGGGGGCTGCAGATCCTTCCGGTCAGAGGGGTGGTGTGGTGAGCTCTACCAGGAGAGAAGGAGTGTGGAGTTTGAGGAGTTCCTCAGGGAAGGAGAGGTCGGTGTTCCGCCAGGGGTCCCAGAGGAGGAGCAAGGGCTGTCTCGGGGACTGATGTTTCGGCGGTAAGACAGTTGGTGGATAGGGATGTGGACGGTGATGTGGCACAGGGTGTTGGAGTGTGGGATGAGGGCACCCAAGAACTCGAAGTTAATGGGGGTTAAGTTGGTGGTGATGTTGGGGCTCCGGAGGTTGATGTGAGGGAGCGAGTTGTTGATTTTGGTGCTTCGGGTTCTGGGGCTCATCGCACTGTTAATTTTTCGTCTACAGTCCCATTGATTCGAGAGAGGAGTCCACAGCCGGTGGGTGGTTTCCAGGCTGCTGGAGTTGGTGGAGGTGGAGCAGGAGGTTTGGAGTCGGTGGCGCTGGAGGTTCCGGGAAGTTCGGGAGGTCCTCGTGTGGCGACAGGTAACGGAAATGGTGGTGATGTTGGTTCTTTCGTGTCTTTTTTACAGGGGGCCTTTGAGGCTTGGTCGGGTTCACCAAAGGGTGTGAACCAGGGTGTGGATTTGGCTCAAGCTTGGAAGGGGGCAGGTGGGCCTGTTGTGAGAGCCGGTGGAACTCTTGGTGGTGAAGTTATGGCTTCAAATGGGCCAAGTGGCAATGTGAGTTCACTCGGTGAGTCCACAGGAGTGGCGGATGTGGCAAGGAGGAATGCTTACTTGTCCTTTTCTGGGCCTTTGGGGTTTCATTTGAAGCAGGAGGTTAAGGAAGGCATATGGCGGGGGGAGTACGTGGAAATTTTTTCCCTGCTTCCGTTGGACGAGGTGGCTGGGGTGAAAGATGATCCGTCTAAGGATGGTTTAAAGGAAGAGGAGGAAAGGAAGAAGAGGTTTCGGAGGATTCCTAAGTCATTCGGGAATTGGCTCCAGGCCTTCTGTATTTTGGCTAGTGTGGTTGGGGAAAAGAACCCACAGCACTGTTCGGGGCTGTTTTGTTATGTGGATGGGATTTGGGAGGTTTATCGAACTTATGGTGGTTGGGCGTGGTGGAAATACGATGAGCAGTTTAGAGAACGTTTGGCAGCTCACCCAGGCATGGGGTGGGATCAATTGGACATTACGCTGTGGTTGCGTTTGATGGGGGCACAAAAGGCGTCGCCCTTTCCAGGGGGAGCCGGTGGGGGAGGAGTTAGTTCTCCACCGGCTGGTGTTAAAAAGGGATCATGCTGGCAGTTTAACAAAGGTCAGTGTAAGTTCGGTGCAGGGTGCAGATACAAGCACGAATGTTCAAATTGTGGAGGATTGCATTCATTGTCCAGATGTTTTAAGAGGGCAAGACAAGGAGCTCTGCCTTTTGGAGGGTCTGGAGAGAGGAGCTTCCCTGGTGAAACTCGACGCGATGTTACCGTGGCTAAGGCTTTACGGAAGACATAGAGATGCAGAGTTTTTACGTGACGGTTTTGGTGTTGGTTTTCGGATTCCTTTTGTGGTTAGGCCTGGGGGTGGCAAGCTAAGGAATTTGAAGTCTGCTAGAGTGTATCCGGAGGTAGTTCGGGAGAATGTGTTTAAGGAGATTGGGGCTGGTAGGATGGCTGGTCATTCTCGTCTCCTCCGGTGTGGGATTTGAGGATATCCCCTTTGGGGGTTGTGCCAAAGGGGAAGGCGGGAGAATTTCGTTTGATTCATCATTTATCATTTCCACGGGGGGGGGAATCGGTGAATGATGATATTGGTGAGGAGTTGGCCTCGGTGTCATACGTGTCATTTGATTCCGCGGTTAGTTTGGTTCGTGATGCAGGACCGGGGGCTTTGATGGCCAAGGTGGATATTGAGTCGGCTTTTTGGTTGTTACCTATTCATCCTTCGTGTCATCATCTTCTGGGATTTTGGTTTGTAGGCAAATTTTATGTGGATTTATGTTTGCCTATGGGTTGTTTCATTTCCTGTTCCTTTTTTGAATGTTTCAGTACATTTTTGGAATGGGTGGGCCGTGAAGTGGCAGGGTCAAACAATTTGACTCATTAGAAGAAGAAAAAAAAAAACAATTTGACTCATTATCTGGATGATTTCTTGTGCGTGGGAAAGGAAGGGACAGGAGAGTGTCTGCACATTCTTCGGTCTTTTCAGTGGGTGGCTCACCGATTTTGTGTTCCTTTGGCATCCGATAAAACGGAGGGTCCAGCGTCGGATATCACTTTCTTGGGAATTGAGATTGATTCAGTAAAGGGGGAGTGTCGTTTACCTGTGAAAAAAAGTGGTGGAAGCTTTGAAACAGGTTGAAGGGGCCCTGTCGGTTAGGAAATTACAGTTGAGAGAGCTTCAGTCGTTGATTGGTCGTTTGAATTTTGCATGCAGGGTCATTCCGGTGGGAAGAGTCTTTTTGCGTGGATTGGCTTTGGCGACACAGGGTGTTCGGGAAGGTCATCACTTTGTTAGGGTTTCCAGGACTATGAAGGAGGATTTGGAAGTGTGGAGATCCTTTTTGGTGGTGTTTAATGGGGTGGCCGTATTTCCTTCAAAAGAGGTTTTGGCGAAGGAGCTGGAATTTTTTACGGACGCCTCGGGTGGTGTTGGTTTTGGGATATATTTTGGGGGACGTTGGTGTGCTTCTCGGTGGCCGGATAGTTGGTTGGCATCTTCATTGGTGCGGAATTTGGCCTTTTTGGAGTTGTTTCCATTAGTAGTGGCCTTGCAGCTGTGGGGAGGTGCTCTGGAGGGCAGAAGGATACTGTTCCGTTCTGACAACATGGCGGTGGTGTCGGCGGTTAATTCTTTGTCGGCTTCATCATTGCCAGTCATTAAATTGCTGAAGAGATTTGCGTTGATGTGTCTTAAGTTTAATGTTTCATACAGGGCAAGGCATGTCCCGAGTCAACTTAACTCAGTGGCGGATGCTTTGTCTCGTTTTCAGTGGGGCAGGTTTCGTTCCCTGGCTCCGTTGGCAGAGGAGATGGGCACCCCTTGTCCGGAGGGCCTTTGGCAGCTAGGCTCGGAATTTTTGGAAGATGGGTGAGAGGTTCTTTGTCGGAGTCATCTTGGAAGGCCTACTCGCGAGTATGGAGGGATTGGGACGCTTTGGCTGAGCGGTTCAGGTACGTGGCAGTGGGTGGTTTGGATGAGGAAAGTCTGCTCAGAGCATACCTCATTCGGTTATTTGAGTCTGGGGCATCTCCTGGAGTGGTTCGGCAGTCTTTAGCCGCCTTGGCTTTCCTTTTTCAGGTATCGGGGAAAAGAGATGTCACCAAGGATTTTGTGATCAGATGTGCAGTTCGGGGTTATGTGAAGGGGAGATGTAGGGCAGACGCTAGGCATCCAGTTTCGAGACAATTATTTGAGGGGCTATGGGATTTTGTTGGGAGTTTTTGTTCTTCACATTATGAGGTTCTGCTTTTTAGGGCGGCTTTGTGTTTAGGGTTTTTTGGGGCATTTCGAGTGGGTGAGTTGGTGTGTAATTCTAAGAGAGGAGGTGGTGGTTTAGGAGCTGATGCGGTTTGGTTGGGAGGTAATGATCTGGTCATTTGGGTTGCTAACTCCAAGACGGATCAGTTGGGTAGGGGGCATAGAGTTGTTTTATTCAGTGTGGATAACTGTGTGGTTTGTCCAGTGGAGAACGTTAAAAAGTTTTTGGAGGTACGAGTGGAGTCTAGTGTAGCCTTTTTTGTCACGCGGACGGGTCAGCTTTATCTAGGTATCAGTTTATTTCTATTTTTAAGAAGGGTTTGTTGAGTTTAGGGAGAAATCCGAAGGAATTTGGTTCTCACTCCTTTCGTATTGGGGCAGCAACGGAAGCTTCAAGGTTGGGTTTGTCGGCGACGGAAATTCAATAATTGGGTGGATGAAACTCAAGGGCTTTTAAGTCTTACGTTCGTCCTGGTTTGCTGTCATGAATTTTGTAATCATCTGTTAAAGCGGGGAGGTAATGTGGAGCACAGTTTGATGTATGTTATGTTATGTTATGCTTTCAACTTAAAAAAAAAAAATTTGAAAGATGAAAAATATCAAATTTATACATGAAATATGAATTATACCTTTTATATGGAATATATATATTTATTCTAATTTATCTTTATAATTTGTTGGTTGTTTGGGGTTGAGTGTGGGGGTTTGGAGTATTTGGAGGCAAGGAGTTGGTGCTTGTTTACTTTACAGGAATGGTCCTGGTTATTGGGAGGGATGTGTGGTGGTTTGGTGGGGAGTTTTATCTTTTAATGTTTTTTGTGTGCAGAGTTTTTTCTTTTTAAAGTATTTTTGTGTGGTGGAGATGTTGGTAATGTGTTTTGTTTTTGCAGATCCTCCAAGAGTGGTGTGGATTATTGGAGATCCGCTGATTTTTTTGGGCGAGAAGAAGGGCGTTGGTGCGATCCTCTGGAGTTCAGATGGGTCTGCTTGGGTCGGCAAAACACGGCTACGGTGGATCGGAATCCGTGGACTCCTATGGGAGGAGTTTAAGCTGACAATTTTGGGTGCCCTGAGGCACGGTGAAGTTCCCCATGTGCTGGTGGTTCACATGGGAGGGAACGATTTGGGTTTGGTCCCTCTGTGTATGCTGCTGGAGCAGATGCAGGAAGATCTGCGGCAGTTGAGGGTGTGGTCACCATGGACAGTGGTGGTGTGGTCCGAGGTGATGCCAAGGATGGTGTGGGAGCAGGCGGAGAATGAGGAGGCGGTGGGGCTGGGCCGTATCAAGCTGAATCGCTGCATGGGAAGGTTCGTGAGGAGGATGGAGGGTGTGGTGGTGCGACAACTACCTTTTGAAGAGGAGGAGGCAGAGTACTATTTTATGGCGGATGGAGTTCACCTGACCGATATGGGCAAAGATCTGTTTATCCTGGGACTCAAGGAGGGGATTGAACAAGCCCTGTTTTTCTTTGGTGGGGGAGCTCTCCCATAAGGGGTTATGTGAGGAGCTCGTGGCGGGGGCTTGTAGGCAGTGCTGGCTAGGGGTTCCTTTTTAGTTAGGATTTTTTGGTCAGATGGTTGGGTAGTTGGGAAGATTTTTGGTGGTTGGTTGGTTTGTAGGTGTGTGGGGGTTGTGGGGAGTCCTCTTTCAGCACTGGATTATTGTTTTATTTTGTTATTAAAATTGTTATGTTACTATGGTGGGGTTATAGTGTGGAGTTTTTAGCTGTGGCCTATATATAATAAATAAATATATTATTCCACAGTTATGTGTTCGCGTATTCTTGTGTGGTTTTTTGTCTCCCGAAGTCCGACCCGGTCATCAGTAGGCGACTTAAGCATTTCACTGCATAAATCAGCTATGGTCGTTTAGGTATTGGCAGCCAAAATAAAGAAGCAAAATCCGATTAATTCCTTTATTTTGAGATATATGCAAACCCTGTGTATGTCACTATTGCAAAACAAAAGCCATCTATTATACAATGACGTTATATAACAATGTAGAAAGGAATATGAGTGACAACTGACAACCCGAAGATCAATATATGTTGGTATATATTAGGCTAGTGGCAAAATATGAGAATCAAAGTGATGGAAAATTATTTAGGTGTGAATTATATGGATTACAATGTATGCGAGCAGATCACCGCATATGTACAGGCATGTGTCTGTACCATATGTTAGAAGCAAAGTAAAGATTACTGAGTTTTTCAAGGACAAAATTCTCGGGACCCAATTCCATGGTGGACGTTAACATGACGCCTGCAGATTTTCCCTTATTGTCTCTATGTTAACGTCCTATTCCGGGGATTGTGCCATCTCAGCACCTCGCCCTGGAACACAGCGCTAACCTCCCTGACACTCGCAGCAGTGCTTCTGCGCCACCACGAGTATCAGTTCCTGGAGTCCACAGGACTCCATGGAGGCTTGAGCTTCCGGCTGCGAGCTCTGCACGACCTCACTCTCATGAAATTCCGCAGCACAGCGGAGTGATCGCGGAGGGAGACAAGGAATTATTTGTTCCCAGGCTCACTCTGCACCTGGCAAGAAGAAGTGACAGACTGGGCCACCCTTTTTCGCCTCGGGAAGAGGTAAGTATTGAATTTAATGCGGGGGGGGGGTTTACAGCGTGGTAAATTATTTTGTATTGCCATAATCATTTAACACCAGCTTTTAGGAAATGTTAAAATTTCAGCTTGAGTGTCCCTGCGATAAATTGCACCAACACTTTGCTATACCTCACTTGTCAAGACACTAAAAATAGATTGTGTTCCCCATGTTAGGTATATGAGACGCAAAGAACAGTAAGCTCGTGCAAGGTGTGAGGCACTAAACTTTTTCACCTTACTGTAGCGTCAAAATCGGAAAATCAATGCCAGACGTTGAACTTATCCTATTACATATCGAGACGCTGCATTATGACCAGCTATGGATTAGTGCCCTTGGATTGTAATTATTTTATGATATTTCTTCTGTCCATGTACAAGACATGAGAGAGGTTTGTGTATATGTTTATAAAGTACATCAAATTTGTTGTTGAAAACAGACATAAATGAATGAGTGCATTAGTACATTAAATACAGTCATCAACACATTGTTTGGCAGTTGAGGAGTTAATGTGAGGCAAACTTAACATCGCAAAGATCTAGCGATTTGCAGTTAAAAGTGTAGCAATGTTTATACACTGCCTGATGTGAAGTTCAGTAACTCTGACCTGAAATCATCAATTCATTGAACAATGTTGATTGGCTAAGAACAGCTTTCATCGCTTGATACACTGTTCGAGCACGAGGTCAGTAAAACACTCTCTGTCCTTTCCTGTGCTTGATGACAGGGATATTGCTTGGGATGCAGAAATGTAAGCAGCGGGAAGTGTAAGAAAAACTATGATTATTTTCCAGCCCTTGCTAAACTGATTGCTGAATACTGTATTACTACAGTAAGGAATCCAAAACAGCTTATATTATTTTATGGAGGGGTAGTAGACAAGAAGAAGATAAAAAGATAATGGTCCCATAATGGCAAAGCATCACCACTGGTATTACTTTCTGGAGTCTATAGGACTCTATTGAGAATCATGTGATACCTGCGCACAAAATTTCAAGTTCCAAGCTGCTAACCAGGCCATAAGAGTTACTCGCCACCAGTTGCTCCACCTAACCCCTACCGAGCCCTTAACTCTGCCTCTAAGCACACCCCTTAAATTATCTTATGAAATTACACTGTTAAAGGTTTTATTTAAAATAAAGTTACAAAAATAACATTAATACCCAGACATCAGACCCCAGATACATGTATACCCAGTCATCAGCCCCCAGATACATGTATACCCAGTCATCAGAGCCCAGTGTGAGCAAAGCGAGGAGGCAGGGAAGCTCCTCTCCACCCCTCTGCCAGTGACAGAGACAAGCTTGGTCAGGTTAGGTAGCTGATCTCTGCCACCGTGGAGCCGGAGGAAGGGGGGGTGCCCGGTGGCACCGCCGGAATTCACAGCACAAAATAATTTATTGTGCTGTCTGCGTGTGTATTTCATTACCATTAAAAATACATTACCATTAAATATCTATAGCTTATCTGCTATAAGCCCTGGTTGCCCCTCTTTGTTAAGTTTATTACATTGAAGCAACAAGAGGAGTTCGCTGCAGTTTACTACCCAACACCTGGATGAATTCTGGATTCTGAAGAGTGGTCTGGGGGTTTTGGCTGAGGTTCTGGGTGACAGCTGGATCCGAGGCGGTGTCCTGTGGTCAGTGGATTCTGAATCCGTCTGAGGAGCGGTAACTGGTTATGTGCCAGAATTCAATTATTATCCTGTGACTGATATTCCCACAGGGGCCTATTATTGTATATTTTTTTACATGCCGTCTGCACTATGTGTCTGTGGTTTTGTTTCCAGATACATCTCCTATTTTCATATATTTTATTATGTGTAGTTTTTAACAGTATAAATATCTGTGTATTTTTACTCTTTATAATATCTACCGATTATGGGAATACCCCTCAGTAAATAAGATCCATTAACAGTAACAGGCGGTGGTCTCATTGAAAGAAGTCATTGTTATTATCATTATTAGTTATTATTAAGCACCAACACATTCCGCAGCGCTGTACAAAAGATGCAGGGCCAAATTCCAATCTTCGTGCAAACGTGGCACCGGCGCAAAAAAACATTAAGTGAGGGGTAAAACCCTTTGCGTTGAACGTTGTATTACATTGTCAGCGCAACAAATGCACGTAGTCGTCTACTGCGGGTGAACCTGCACGAGCATACTTTACTGCGTGCGTCCTATACTTAACATTGTGAGCGCAAATGCGTTTGGGCGCTGGTACGCGGATGGTATTACAAGCTATGAGTAGGATTTAACGCATAGCCTTTGCGCGCATAATTTTAGCGACTCCTAAAAGCTGGTGTTAATGGCAAATCTGAACGTCCTGGCCGAAACCAAATACACCAGCCCAAAAAAAAAATGCTGCAAAGTATAGTTACACATTCTACTCATACCCAAACCCATAAAATGGAGAAGTTGTGTGTGCATTTATTATTGCTGCAGCATATATACTCAGATTGACTTTGACAGGCGCAAAAACTTAACATGAGATAATTGTGGTTCTTAATTCTGATTGGCTGAATCGCGTGAAAAAAACAGTCCGCAAAATGATTTCTGCGCGCAAACGTTACTGCGCGAGCATTTGTGCGCATCCGTTTAACGCGCGTTATTGCTCGACGGATGAAAAAATGCGCGAGGATTGTAATTCCAGCGTTGATTTACGCGCGTTAACGTTTAACGCTTGGCGCACAAATTCATGCGTTGCGTGTGCGTTTTTGCGTGAAGAATGTCATTTGGCCCACAATGGGTAAAGACAGGACAATACTACAATACATACAGGAGACAAGTCAGTATTCCTGCCAGCAGATACAGGAGGACATGAGGGCCCTATTCCCGCGGGAATTTACAATCTAGATGGGTGAGGGGATTAGAAACAGGAGGGGGCTACTTATTATAAAACTAGTTTATTTCTTTTACATAAACTTTTAAGTTACCATTAAGTAAATAATTGCAATTCTATTGCGTCGTTTACTGAATGATTACTGCAAGAGCAGCATATTTAGGTAAAAGAACATTCAGTACCAGTTTGGCTAAGACTTATTGTAGTTTGTCTGATAATATAATTTTATGTACAGTTGTAATTATTCTCTATTGATTTGGCACAGTTTTATTAATTATGGTTTTAATGGGTTAATTGCCATTTACTGCATAATATGAACTGGCTGAGAGGTAGTAAAACATGAGAGATCTGACAATTTTACGCTATGAGGTGGCACTTAAATGTAAATAAACATTGTCAGTGGATAACATTTCTGTAGAGGTTTTATCTTGTGAAATAACTCAAAACATTATAAACTACCGACACCACCTAGACACGCATTCTGTAAAATGCAATCACCAACTTGAAATTCAGGGCAATTTTGTTTCATTGTCTCGACTGTAGAATTGCCTAAAACTCCAAAACGTGTTATGTAAAAGCAATGGCATTTTGTCCGGCTGGTTGGTTTGTTTTTACTTAGTTTGACAACTGAGCAGTAACCCTTTCCCTACCAAGCACTTTTTGTTTAAAAAAATATTATTATAACGGTAATGAAGCATATAGGAGTCACAGTTAACAACCACTTAAATGTAGGCTAATGCTTTCATGACATACAGGGTTATTCAAAGAAATCCGAATGGCTGCCGAAAGGGAACCGAACGCTGAAAATCAGTGTTCGTTTATCTTTCTTGGCCATCCGGCTATCCAGAGAGCAGGCAATTCGCCAAATCCTGGCGAATTGCCTGCACATACGGTGCTTGTTCGTTGCCTGTTCGAGAGCAGTGAATCCCCATAGAGAAGCAATGCTTCGGCTATTCAGAGAGCAAAACCCAGCAGTGAAAAGTTGCCAAATTGCCCTGCCATTCGGTGGTTTCATGCGGCAGATTTATTCAGGCGAATCCCATAGGCTTCAATGTTAAAAATATTCCCGTTTTAATTCAATATCTAATAATCCGTTGATTATATATTCTGCAGTAAAGAGTCTCTTTATTTATAGATTTCTTAGGATATTTTAAGCATTTTTCGTGATTTTTGTTTAAAAAAAAATTCCGATTTGTTTTTAACTTTACTTATTTTTTCTGTAACAGCCCTTTTTATTATCATTCATTGGACCTCTTATGTAAATTTCAAACATTTTCGCTCAGTAGTTTCTTTGCAAACAGCGTTTCACTTTTCAAACATTGAAGCAAACTGTTTTTTTATTTATTCACTCCATTCGTCTGCGGTGTCGGGGTTTTTCCGGCGGCTGTGCTGCATGTGATCGGCTCCTGCTCGGGTTTTTCCGGCGGGGTTAATCCAGATGTTTTTGCGGGTTCTCGGTGTGCCTTCGCTGGATTTTGCGGTGAGTTATCAGCGGGTTTGCGGTAACTTTTCCCTGCAATTCGAGGACCTTGTGGTGCTTGCTGAATACACCGCAGGGTCGCCGAAATGGGATCACCAAATTGAACCGAATTGAAGAGAACGAAAAGTCACCGAACGTGCGGTGACTTTTCGATTCTCTTTGAATAACCCTGTAAGCATCATGGAACCAGATTCCTTATTTTTTTCACCCTATGCTTTTACTTAGAATGGATTAATCCACTCTCCCTGTCGATCTCGCATAGTTAGTTTGGCCCAGCCCCATTTCCTGTGCAGTAAAGCTTCCCTTCTTGCATTCTATCCATGGAGGCTTGTGAGTAGTAGAATCCTTTTTATACTGGGTAGATGCTTTCTGTTTTACCTTCCTCCTGCTACAATGTACACCAGAGAAGCCCTCACTACCCACACGACAGCTTTTATTTGCTGTTACTTTCTCAATAAGTGAAGAAAAATATAAAGGACTTTATGTGCTTTCAAAAAAGGATGAGTTAAGCTATCTGACCCTGCATGTGACATTCACTTCCTGCATATGACCCTGGGGTTCAAGAATATAAAGTATAGTAAAATAATGTAAATTTGTGTAAATTCATTTACACATTACTGAAATGTGGTTGAGATGAAAGGTTCTAGTCATTTGATGGGAGTCTCTTTCTTGTACAATTTCAGAGTGTCCATTCTTAGCACACAGACAGAAATAGTCTTTGTGTAAATTGCAGTAAACAAGATAAAGATAGGTAATAGAAATGGTCAGATATCCTGCTTATAGGGATTGTAGTGATTAGAATTATTAGAAATGTAGCCTTTTTTACAATAAGGGAGGGGCTCCTATTTCCAGATCCATTGGTGTCATCCATGGTGAGAGAATTGAAGTCTAGTTATTTTTTTTCTTTTATCTTTAGGGAAAACATCAGTCCTGGTTCAGAAAGGAATATAAAGGTGGATTCATATGCTAGATCTCCTTTTTAATTGGTTTTGATTGCCAAAATGTATATCAGTGATTTGATAATGAAGGACAAAGCTGAAAGAGACACTTTGAGTAAACTGATGCAATTTGTAAACATCCGGTGATGTAAATGTAAGTTTTATGGCAAAGGTCAAATTGATTCCAACAGTACTTGAAGAGTCGAAATTCACAATTGACAAAACTGCAGAATTAAAGTAATAATGCCTTGTCTACAGATAACTCAAGTTTCTTTACATACTCATGTTCCTCATCCTGCCAGTGGTTGCTAACTCGTTCCAAAGAAATAATTGAAACCTATGAAACAAGAAAACTGCACTATACAGATGGGCTCTATGGAAATACAGCCTTGATAGTCAATACCTGCTAGCAATGGCGCCACTCATTAATAGTAAATACTCCCATGCTATTCTATCCGAGCCGCAAATGTAACACTGTTTCCTACACTTTGTGTAGGAAGCACTAATGAAGACATCCAGAGAATAACAAGTGATTTCAAAGTCATTTGCTAGGAATCCAGATGCACCCTTCACCTTTCCAACCTGGTGTTTAAGAGGTATTTTGGGAAGCTGCCACCCTACCTGAATAGACTGCTTCCTCCAGCAGCTCCTTCATCCTATATCCTCCGATCCAGGACCTGCACCTTATTGCAATACCACAATACAAAAAGACAGTGGCTCGATCCTCATTTTCCTACAGAGCACCACATTTATGGAATAACCTCCCAGACGCCATCAAATCTTCCCCCAGTCCAAAGTCACTTAAGAGATCTCTATTAACATACCTCAATACAGAATGCACCTGTAACATGTACCATAGTGAATATATATCCTACATATTTATTTTCTGTTAAAATGTAAGATATTAAAAACAAAACAAATACAAAGATTATTACTTTGTATTTCTGGAACAACTGTAACAATTCAATGTTCTTGAACCCAGGACATACTTGAAACCGAGAGAAATCTCAATGTATCCTTCCTGGTAAAATACTTTCTAAATAAATTATTCTTGCTTGGAGCTGAATTACTGGCTGCTGAAAGCTGGGTGGAGTAGAGGTAACATCACTGCTCTATAACCGTGGAGGTAAAATACGCTCTCAAAAAAGAAAAAAAATATTTTTGAAAAAGGCAAAATTATTTAACATAATAAGAAAAAGAATTGTAAACTCACCTCTCATCCCGCGATGAAGAGGACTGCACAATTTGCTGCCTTTTAATATGAGATCTTCCATCGGCTTTGCACAATTCTGCAATATTGAGTGTACACTCAATCTGGCACAGGGCTCCAGAGTCCCATGAACTTGTGAAGAGGATACCAGAGGCAGTCTGCCAGTATCCATAAGTAACTCCCAAATAGTACGAGTCAAGATGCTAATAGGAGGCCCTATTCCAAGACTGGTGTAAACCCAATCAGAAACTTGTCAACTCCATAGACGTTAATGGCTCTGGTATAATAACAACAGCTCTGGTTAAGTTAACACCAACCTTGGAATAGGGCCCAGTCACTAATGATTAACAGTTTCGATGGTCATTTGCGGCTCACATGGAACAGGGCCCAGATCTTTACTAAAAAAGCATCGCAAAGCACAATGATGTTTTTTTTTTTTATTATTCTTCCAGGTACAGAAACAAAGTCAGTAGACACATTAGCTATAGAATAACTGTAAATGCATTCTGTTCTTTGCTTATATGCTGCATTCAATCCTCAGGCAATCCTCCAGGCATCGTTGTTTGGCTTTAAAATATTGTTAGGTTGCATGTAAGGAGACAGGCTCATAAAGACAAATGTCACGGATAGTGTTTAAACATTTAATTTGCTTATTATAAAATATTTATTGGGAAACGTGTAAATTATGTATAATCCTTTTCTGTACATTTTTTTTTTTTATGATGCGCGCCATTCAAATGACATTCCGGGGCAGGTATTGCCGCATTCCTCGGTACCTAAACCCCTTGTTTTTTTGTGCATTATGTCACTGATTAATTATTCAGGAAGGAAGCCATATTTTCCTTGTGTCCTCATTAGTAAATTTTGATCCACTCAAGATTTCCTTAGGGTTCACTGCTGCTAATGATGCACTTCATTTAACACAATGACAGAATTGCTAATTCATTCAAAATGAGTTTTGTTCTCTATTGAATTAACACTGTACTTATAGTACAGAAGGGCAAGCACGGTGATGGTGTGACACTATGCATTATGAGAAATAATGTGCTTTCATTGACATTGTCTGTATTACAAATCAGCTTGAAAAATGCTTTTAATACAAGCCAGACGTCTTTTGACTAAAAGCTCATTGGAATTGCTGGCTGACAGCATTTAAAAGTGACATAATATTGTTTATAATGTGAAAAAGTTGTGTTATTCTTTTTATTTTGGTTTGATTTCTTATACTTTTTACCAGTTTGCCCAAAATGCATGCTTTCACTGTGAAACAAAAGAAGAATTTAATGCTACAAGTAGCATTAAAACATAGCTACATAAATAAGGATTGCCCACCTACAGGCCACCTGTGCCCTCTCCTTCCCATTTCGCTGCAGTTTTGGAAGGAGTTCAATGTTCCTATTGAATGTACAGATTGTCCTGTTTATTGAGGGCCCTATTACAATCTTGGCTCAAACGTCAGCGCGTGCGGAAAAACGCATTAACGCGAGAGGCAAAACCCTTTGCACTGAACGTCGTATTACAATGTCAGCGCAAAAAACACGCGTATACGTCTACCGCGGGTGGACCTGCGCGAACGCTGCGCGAGCTTACTGTACTTCGCGTCCTATACATAACATTGTGAGCGCAAATGCGTTTGTGCGCTGGTACGCGGATGGTATTACAATCTATGCGCAGTTTGTAACGCACAGCTTTTGCGCGCATAATTTTAGCAACTCCTAAAAGCTGGTGTTAATGGCAAATTCTATCAACCTGGCCGAAACCAAATACACCAGCCCAAAAAAAAATACGCAGCAAAGTATAGTTACACATTCTACACATACCCAAACCAATAAATTTGAGAAGCTGTGTGTGTTTTTTTTATTGATGCAGCATATATGCGCAGATTGACTTTGACAGGAGCAAAAACTTAACGTGGGACAATTATGGTTCTTAATTCTGATAGGCTGAATCGCGTGAAAAAAACAGTCCGCACACTGATTTCTGCGCGCAACGTTTTTCGCGTGTTATATTTTGACGGATGAAAAAATGCACGAGGATTGTAATACCAGCGTTGACTTACGCGCGTTAACGTTTAACGCTTCGTGCAAAAATTCACACGTTGCGCGTGTGTTTTTGCATGTAGAATGTAATAGGGTTCTGAATATATAGCTGATTATGCTTGGTCACACCTGGCTGCTATAACTGTGTCAGGCTCCTGAACCATGCCTGGGCAGGGCAGCCCCATTCAAGTCCTGTTTTATTCCTGTGCTGTTTATTTTCAGTGCTGTGATCCAGCATCTACATAGTTAAAAACATACACACTAGGTCATGTGACTTACCTGCAAATAAAAGTACCACACCCCTCTGCTCCTTGCTCCAGCATAAGTAGTTATTTGCTTCCAGAAACAGTAAACCTATGCTGTGGCTCTTGTGATCCCAGAACCCCAAATCCTGCCAGTGTTACCAACCTTACCAGTGTTTCCATACCCTCCGGTATCCTGTGAGTTTTCAAGAACCTATTGTCCTAGTTTGTTTACTGCTTCCCCTTCATCAAGTCCTCTACGTGTCCTGTCCCTCTGCTCAACACGCTATTGTTTTTGCTGCCTCCTGCAGCAACTCCCTACTCACCGCAGACCCCTGTATTGGTACATCACCGCATCCCGGGCTCAGTATTATGCCACTCTGTACCACACGCCGGTACAATCCCTAACATACTGGCCCTGATAGCTCGTTCCGATGGAGTGGCTAGTCTGCCTCCCAACAAGAAATCAGAACATTTGGTGGAAACAAAAGCAAATAAAGCATGGGAAAACACTACATGTTTGGAAACTCATACAAAAAAGTCAAAAGTTCAGAAAAACATGCAATCTCTCCCAATACCAAAAAAAAGGCTAAGTAGGCAACTGTAAAGTGCCAACCATTCACAATGAAGATGGAGGATGTTCCCATAGAAAGTCATATGCAGACTTTGTGGTAGGCTTGTGCACCGATTTTTTTTTCGGTTCGATTCGGTTCGATTTTTCGGATTTTTAAACTTTTCGATTCGGCTCGTTTCGACCGATTTCGGTTTCGATTCGATTCGGTTCGACCTGTTTTTCGGGTACATTTTTTTTCGGAATTTCGGCCATTTTTCGTATTTTCGTGTCACTGTGCTCGGTTTTGTATCGACTTTTCGTTTTTTCGAAAAATTTTCGTTTTTACAATTTTCGTTTTTACAAAATTTTTGTTTTTACAAAATTTTCGTTTTTCGGAAAATTTTCGTTTTTCGGAATTGCACATTTTTCGGCATATCGATCATTTTTCGTATTTTCGTGTCATTTTGCCCGTTTTTGTATCGACTTTCGAAAAATTTTCGTTTTCAGAAAATGTTCGTTTTACAAAATTTTCATTTTTCGGAAAATTTTCGTTTTTCGGAACATCTGTTCTCCTCGTTTGCCACATTTCAAGCCATTCGAAAAATCCGAAAATATTTCGTTTCGGCTCGGAAAACATTTCGGATCTGAACTTTTCGGATCTAAAATTTTTCGGAAATTCGGCCGCATCCGAAAACACGAATCGGGAAATTTCGTGAAAATTCCGAAATTCCGAAACCCGAAACGCACATCCCTACTTTGTGGAGTGGTGATCCCTTTCAGACTCGTGCTGTAAGAAAACCGACAAATACTAATGGAACGTACACATTCCACCCATTGGCGAATCAAAGAGAGAAATGAACCTGTGTCCATAACCCAGAAGAAAACTAGAGGAAGAAATTGGTGCTGGAAAGCTGACACACATTGTCGCGAACAAGCTAGAACCACTGCCAATATAACTTCTCACCACATAAGTCCCCGAAAACACAAATCAAACTGTTTGAAAGAACATACAAGTGTATTTAACATAAAATAACATGAGTACTAATGGCTTCCCTGCTGTGAGATCATGCATGGAATCATCCAAACTCTGGCGACGAGTGCTGGGATTCAGTGTAACTAATGGCCACATCGGATGGCTTATTATCTGGCAGTTACGGCCACATTTGGGGACATTTAAATGTATTGTGGATTTAGAGCGTCTGCTCACAACATGGACTACTCCCTTCATGGTCATAATGACGCATAGTGAATATAGGCCATTGACGGTGGATTTCAAAGCAGTATTTCATTTTAGGTTATGTTTTCATCTCTTCTATGGCCATGCTTATAGATTATTTTTACTTCATTTTTTTATGCATTGTAAATAATGTTCCATCTACATTATAATTGCTTCGGCATCTCTTCATTCTCCGAGGACCTCTTAGAAATGATGCCGAGCTCTTGCTTTCCTTCTGTTTGTAATTAAATTGCTGAACTGTGTGTAACATTTGTTTAGTTCAGCTGGCTGTATCAGCTGCTTCTTAAGGTTATTTAAAGTATTAGAGCGAGAATGGAAAGCTTATATAGCAAGTGACTATGCTACAATAATCCATTTTGAAAATAATTATGGGGCAAAGTTCTAAAAGTTGTAACACTTAAAACATCACCATGGAAACCACGAAATCTTCATGGAGATTTCTTTGCTGTTTGAACTGTGGATTAAAGTTGTTCTCTAGTAAATAATAATGCAAAATTTTGGATTGTTATATTTATATTTTTACTTTTTTGCCTGAGGCAAACGCATAGCACTGGCATATGGGGGGGGGAGGGGTGCCACAGCAGAGTTCTGATGCAAAAAACTAAGAGATTGTAGACTCTATTGGTATTTTCTAAATAGCATTTCAGAATACCCTGCTACATACAGGTAATGTGGCAAATGAGCTCCGAGAGCAAAACAAATCTCTGATTTGCACAGGCGTGTACATTTTTTGGAAATTACGTATATTCTCTCTTGCAATTAAATTTTTATTAGTGGAGGGTTTTAATCTCACCTTCTGCCCTCCTTTATATAAATTTCAGGCACTTCACTGTAATATCATTTTAATGATTCTTAAAACACCTAATTTAGGAATACTTTATGGAGATTTGGTTACAAAATATTACCATTGCATAAGCCTACTAGACATGTGCACAGCACAAAATTTTGTTTTGAACTAATGGATTAGTCCTAAAATGCAATTTATTTAGTTGCTAAAGAAATTTGTTTTCAGTTCTTTAGTATGAAAACTAATTTCATTCATCCGAAAACCAGTGGATACAATTACTATTGTAGTGGCTCCTCAGAGGGCTGAGATCGCTGCTTGTTACAGTATCTCTCACTCTCAGCACAATGTGTCAGGCAAAGCTGTTACAGTAACTGACTGCTGCTCATCACAGCGCTCAGAGTTTCAGTAAAACTAGTAAATAATATTTTTATATTAGAGGTTAGAACAATATTATTTCCTTGTTTTACTGAAACTCTGAGCGCTGTTACAGTCAGTTACTGTAACAGCTGAGCCTGATACATTGTACTGAGAAATAATATAACAAGCAGCCGATCTCAACACTCACAGCCACTGGATTTAAAGGGCTAAAAAAAAGGCTCCTCTCTGTATAATGTAAAGAACATCCTCTTGCATTAATTAATACCTTTCTCTGTATAATGTATACAACATCCACCTGTGTTAATTAATACCCCTCTCTGTATAATGTATAGAACATCCTCCTCAATTTATACCTTTCTCTGTATAATGTATATAACATCCTCCTACATTAATACCCCTCTCTGTATAATGTATAGAACATCCTCCTGCAATAATTAATGTCCCTCTGTCTATAGAACATCCTACTGCATTGGCATGTGGAAGGTGCAGAACTTCGGAATGCAATGCTTATCCAGCACAGGAGAGGGAACATTTACTTAAACTTTGTATCTCTGTGGTGGAGACACAGGAATATAAAAGCAGGGGAGAGGGAAAATATTAACATAAATCGGTCTGAAAGCTCAGAGAAGAGATGACTGGTGCAAATTTATTTTTATAATAAAATAAAGCACTTTAAATCCAGGGAAAACATTCAAATAAATCACACTGAAGGCTCATAATGACAGAGTAACTGTGAGAGCTGGATACTAAATGTATCAGACGTAAAAAAAAAAACTTTATAACAAGCAGCACTGGGAGAGGAGAGGGACTTTATATAAAACGTGTATTATAGATGAGGAAAGGGGGATAGTGGTCCTGGATAATATAAAATGTATCAGACCTAAGCCCCTATTATGCAGAGCGGAAGGGGAGATAACACACGTTTTATAAAGTCCCTCTTCTTCTCCCAGCGCTGCTGGTTAAAAAAGGGGTTTTTACTATCCAGCCCTCCTCTGTCATTAGCTTTCAGTGTGATTTATTTGAATGTTTTCCTTCTCCAGCTGCTTTCATCATCTTGTCTGCCTCATAGACATGCAAGGGTTAAGTAAAGGTTTCCTCTCCTGTGCTGGCTGTCTGTGCTGCGAGTGAGTATTCTGGAGCTCTATCACTGTCAGATTTTTGGGTAGGGGTCGGGAAGGCTTACGCATACAAACCTTTTCTGTAGCTTTGCGATGTTGCGCTCTTCATTGCTGGTCTCCTCACTCAATGTAATATCACAAAAAGAACTGAAACTAAAATGTAGAGCATTTTATTTTAGTTTCTTTTGTTTTTTGTACTGAGCAGTTTCGTATCTCTTGAGTCATACGAAAACTAAATTATCCCAAAATTCGGACTAAATCGTTTTAGTACTAAAACAAATGCACATGTCTAAAGCCTACCATAACATCAATGGACCTCATCCCAGCAGGTCCTATCTTTCCTAACGGAATGCCGGCTAATAACAGAAATTAACCCACTTACTCGGGATATACATCCTCCTGGAGCTCTCTGTAGCGCAAGGTTTGAGTAGGTACAGGGCCGGCCCGTCCATGGAGCAGGTAGGAGCAAGTGCTCCAATTGGCAGATGTTTTGAAGCGGCCATTTTGGAAGCTGGCACTGGCGCTGCAATATTTTTTTTAGTGTCATCGGCGCTGCTGCCTTTTTTTTTTTTTCAGCTGCCGGCTGACCGCGCCTCCACACATGCGGCCAGCCGGATCCCAAGAGTTGCAGAGAGTGGGATTAAGTCGCGTGTGGGCAGATTCTTCCGCACAGCACCAGGTATGAGCGTCTGGGCTCGGCAGTTACAGGGATGCTGCACACAGTCTTTACAGCAGGCCAGGAGCCATTCAGATCACACAACAGGTTTTTGACAATCTCCTAGAATTTACCTTATCAGCATTAGCGCGGCATCCATTACGGCAGGCTGACAGCACGCCCCATTAGTCAGAGGAATGCCGAGACCTGGGAATCCAGAGCTGTAGCGGGTTGACATGATACAGGTCTATAAACTAGCAGTTGAAACACTCCCTTCCTGCTAAAGAAAATACCGCTCCTGGACCTCACCACGAGATTTTGTCCATGTTTGTTTTGGTTGGTCTTTATACAGATTTATCTTGGTTTCTAAAATGTCCTGCCCCCCCCTCCAGACTATACAGCCATGTCCTTGCAGTGTGTATAGGAAAGGGAATGACATAGAATATAAGTGTTTCATATATATTCCTATTACCCTTAGTTATGTGACACACATCACTCACATATACTTAGCTCTCCCTTTCAACTAATAACTTATATTAGTATATTATGAATAATTACATAATAACTAAAAAGATAAAATTATATTTTTTTCTAAATTCAATGATTAAAATTAAGATGTATAATTTTTGAAATTAGTGGTACAATCAAAATAAATGCCGAGTTCAATATATACTCCTAAAACACAAACCGTAATATAAAATGATATAGCCATAGATTAAAAAATATTAAATGCTACGGAAAATGGGAATAGTATTATAAAATTAAGAATGCTTGTTTAGCCATGTTTTTTTTTTTTTTTTAATGAAAAGTTTTTTATTAGGCTGAATTTGGCATATACAAAGCATACATATAAAAAACAGAAACAGCAATCCATTTGCTTCCATCCCCATCATATTGTAAGGACTACCAATAGATGCCAAAGGGGTCTGGCGTGCAGCATTGAGAAATGGTGCGTAACGGAGTTTATTCTTAACTCCAATTCTTATTTTAGATTTTAGAATTTTGTGTCGAGTGCCAAAGTGTAATTATAAAATTGAGAAATTTTATGGGGAAAAGAAAATTTGTAGCTACAATTCCCTGAGCTCAAATGCAAACGGGTGAATTTTCCCAGAACCCTAGTAACTTGTCCCGTGATTCTTCTTACAATATAAATACTAGACTTATGCACAGTCTAAAAATACTTTCTGTATGATACGCTCATAAACATTGCACATTACTGTGAGTTTTATTGCTATGGAGCTCTGTGATATGCTCACCCACACCGCACATTACTGTGAGCTTTATTGCTATGGAACTCTGTGATATGCTCACACACACACACATTACTGTGAGCTTTATTGCTATGGAGCTCTGTGATATGCACACACACACACCGCACATTACTGTGAACTTTATTGCTATGGAGTTCTATGATACGCTCATACACACCGCACATTACTGTGGCTTTTATAGCTGTGGAGCTCTGTGATACACTCACACTGCACATTACTGTGAGTTTTATTCCTGTGGAGCTCTGTGATACGTTCATACACACTGCATGTTTTTTTGGGGGGGCAGCATTTCATCCTTGGCTCCAGGCAGCACAGTGGCTTGGGCCGGCCCTGAGTAGGTACCACAATGAGGCACCTGTAACAGCGCTGGGGGAGGCAAAACCAGAGAGGGGGGGGTCAGTCCTTGAAATTTAAAATACAAAAAAAGAATGGCTGCTCTTAACTTGAGTATTTCTCAAGTAAGGTGATTAATCTCATAATAGCATCCAGTAGGTCAGGAATGACCCGTGATGGGATACATTGACATTTTGGTAGGCTTATGTAATGTATGGTCAAGTCTTGTAACCAAATCGCCATCATTTATTCACAAGTCAGATGTTTCTTGTATCATTTAAACTATATTAAAGTGGTGTACTCAGAATTTGATATGGTGTGTAAATTGACTCAGAAGCAGCCTTATGAAACAGGCATGCTCTGGTTGAGTGCAGCCTTTCTGGTTTTGTAGATATATATGTTACGGTTAAAGCCCGAAGTGTGGTTAATCCTAGGATTACCCAGGTAATCCTGACATTACCCAGGCGTCATTTGCAAAATCCGAAGAGAAATGAAATTTGGGACTTTACCCGGGTAATCTGCAAAGTATCCAGAGGCCGCTGGGTACTCCGCTTTTCTGGGTTTTCAGCAGGTTACAGTTGACTGAATTTGAGGATTACCTGGGTAAAGCTGCAAACTGTTATCTGACTGATAACAAAATTGTGTTTTTTGTAATTTTTAATGAAATTGTATCCACGGTCACAAACCACACTAAATAACTGCCATGTAACTCTGTTCATTAACCCCTTAAGGACCGCTGACGTACCATGTACGTCCTGCCCACGGGTCTCCCTTAGACCCGCGGATGTACATGGTACGTCAGCGGCGCCTAACCCCACTCCTGCCCGATACTTACCCCTCTCGCTGGATCCCTCGCAGATCTGGCAGGGAGGAAGCCTTCCCTCGAGATTTGCATGGGCCGGCGAGCTCGATGACATCATCACGCTTAACAGTTTCGCTGCCGGATCACAATTCGGCACAATTTGCGCCGAATTGCGATCCAAACCTGGAGGGGGCAGACATCGTGGATGTCAGCCAAGCCACCAGGTCACCCCCCACCCACTGACATCCTCACCATATGTGTGAGTATGTCAGTGGGCCAGTTAACCCCTAGCTGCCATGTGGAGATAGGGGGATCCTTTGGATCCCTTTATCTCCCGATCCGTGGCAGTGAGCGGGTCATATTTGATATCATTGGAAAGGCCTGATCAAACATGACCAGGTTTGGTGTAAAAATAAAACTTAAAAAAAATATATCTATATATATATATATATAATAAAGATTTTTTTTTTTTTTTACATTTTTTTGTCTTGGGGGGGTTTTAGTTAATTAGTACCTAGGCTGTCATCTAAAAATAATTAGCAAAAACCAGTCAGAATGAGCGCAGCGCACATAGGCGAACTGGCTCAGCAGTGAAGGGGTTAAAAAGCAAAAACATGTAAAGATTGGGTATTTCTATTCTCGGGACAAAATTCTGAAACTATTTAGCCGGGGTCTTTTTTGGTGGTTGTAGATTGTGGGGATTAAATTACGAAAAAGTGTGTTTTTACAACTTTTGCATCATATTTCATATTTTTTTGTATAGTAAATTATTCGATATGATGGAAATAATGGTATTTTTAGAAAGTCCATTTAATGGCGAGAAAAACGGTGTATAATATATGTGGGTTGAATAAACAAATAAGAGGAAAATTTGACCTAATCACTAACAGCGCAGAAACATAAAAACAGCAGCGATCACTAAAGGACGGATTTGTGTAAAACCGCCTGGTCACTAAGGGGTTAATTGTCTGAAAATTTATTTATGAAGATAAAGATATTATATAAAGAGTAACCTGATGGTTATTATGTTTCATAAATGATATATAAGCACATATGACACATAATAAAGATCATGTAACTCTTTAACATTCATATAAGAAACATATCCTGTATATTCATTATATCCTTTATACATTTTAATGTTTGTCTTCATTAGGTGAGGGTTAATAGGGTAGGTGAAGTGGCGGGTTGCAGGAGAACTGAATGGGAAGAGGAGCAGGAGATGACCGTGGGGGAATCATTGTGTGAGCCGATAGGCTTCTTTAAAGTAATGCGTTTTCAGAGACTTTTTGAAGGACTGGAGAGATGGGGAGAGTCTAATGTTGCGAGGGAGTTCCATAAAAAGGGGCAGCTCGCAAGAAGTCCTGAAGGCGAGCGTTGGGCGTGCGGGTACGAGGAACTGATAGCATCGGATCATTGGCAGAGCAAAGTGGTCGGGATTGGATGTACCTGCTAATAAGGGAGGAGATGTAGGCAGGGGTGCGGTTATGGAGAGCTTTTGTACGTGAGCACCAATATTTTGAAATGGATTCTAAAGGAAACAGGGAGCCAGTGTAGAGATTGACAAAGAGGTGAGCTGTGAGAGGTGCGGGAGGTGAGGTGTATGAGTCTGGCACAGGCGTTCATTACAGAATGCAGAGGGATAATTTGGGATCTCTTAAGGCCAGAGAGGAGGAGGTTGCAGTAGTCAATGCGGAAGATAATAAGAGCTTGGACGAGCATTTTAGTAGAGTCTGGATTAAGAAAGGGACGGACGCGTGCAATGTTTTTTTAGGTGGAAGGAGCAAGATTTGGTTAGAGACTGAATGTAAGGAGTAAAGGATAGATTGGAGTCCAAGAGGACCCAGAGGCAACGAGCCTGAGAGGTAGAAGTAATGGTGGCACCATTCATCAGAAGGGAAATGAGCGCAGGAATTGAGGTCTTAGAGGGAACATAAGAAGTTCAGTTTTTGAGAGGTTGAGCTTTAGGAAACGGGAAGTCATCCAGTCGGAGACGGCTGAGAGGCAGGCTGTAACACGGTCCAACACCAGATGAGAGAGATCGGGAGAGGAAAGGTAGATTTGGGTGTCGTCAGCATAGAGATGATAATTGAAACCATAGGAAGAGGTGAGGTTGCCCAGAGAGACAGTATAGATCGAGAAGAGTAGTGGACCCAGAACAGAGCCTTGAGGTACCCCATCTGAAAGGGGGGTGAAGAGGCGGCAGCAAAAAAGACACTGAAGGAGTGAAGAGAGAGATAGGGAGAGAACCAGGAGAGAGTGGCATCACTGAGGCCAAGCTGAGCGTGAGGAGCAAAAGAGGGTGGTCAACAGTGTTGAATGCAGCAGAAAGGTCAAAAAGAATAAGGAGGGAGAAGTGACCTTTGGTTTTAACAGCAGCCAAATCATTAGTCACCTATATTTCTATGCAGTGTGTACCATAGTATTGTACTTTTTCATTACTTATTGTACTTTCTACATAAACTAATAAACAGATTTTAAATATAAAGAATTTGCAGTAGACACTGTGTCACTTCCCTGATAATTCAAATTAAGCACAGTAAAATGACACTAGAATGTTACCATCACCTTTATTGAATACAGCAAACAGAAAGGGAATTGTTTTGTGTTAATCAGTTTTCAGACTTGTTAACTTCAATTGAAATACTTATAACGCAAGTAAAAATAATGTAAATGCAATGTAATGTGCAACGTCTGGAAATTGATAATTTAAATTGCATCCAGCATGGGATAATATATAAGATGATGCTATTCAGCTAGATTGCACTGCTCCAGGAGATTCGCTGTCTGTATACTGGCACATTATTGCTTTCTATCGTTCAGATACCATGTTGAGCTAAGATGCTTCTTTGACAAGTGGTATGCTAGGGTAATATCATCATACACTTACACAATTGAATAAAAAAAATAGTAATTAAAGGTCTAGTATCTGAGTATTAGTAGACAGTAAGGGCCATATTACATTGTTGGTGCTAACTTAACTAGAGCTGTTGTAAACTTCCCAGAGCCATTATAGCCTATGGAGGTTTTCAGTTTACAACAGCTCTGGTTAAGTTAGCACCAAGTATGTAATATGGCCCTAAGTAAATTTCTTCGTAGGAATACCATCAATCAGCAGTATAATTACTTATGTGTGTAGCGCTCACTCCCGGAGGAGCCGCTGAAAATGAACCACGGGTCAGTCTCCCCGCACTAGGGAATAAATATACTCCAGCACCGTTGTGGATTTTATAAATTATATAGTTTACTGAAGTAAAAGGCATAAAATAAGACACGGTGTTCGTAGATATATTTACAGTATTTCGTATTGCGGTAAACGCGCAGCGGGAAAAAGAAATGCGAGACTTCGTATTTCTGGAAAACGCGACCGAGCAGAAAAAAATACAATAATTCGTAATTACGAGAAACGCGCAGCGGAAAATAAAATAAGATGCAAATCTTTTCCCCTTTTTCAGATACTAAGGAGTGAGTCCCGAACAGGTTAAGTCCCGAACTGTGAGTGTATGTGTGTGTTATGGTACCCGGGTACTATTCAACTGGCCAGTGAATCTTTTAAGCGATGTCTTCGACTAGTCACGTTGGGGCCCTGTGGGTTTCAGAAATAAACAACAGCGTGCTTGAACTTTTGTGGAAACGGCCTTGGAGGCCTCTCACCCATCCACTGATCACCGAGGCTCCGCTGACCCAGGACGTCTCTCCGCTTGTCTCCGCGCTGGGATACCGGCTATTGGATCGATATTCAGGCTCTCTGTGTTCCGGCCCGGACTTGTCCAGCTACCGCCTGCTCTCCCATCCGTTGGACTCGCGGTACTCCTTACTCGGGGTCCTCAGCTTGTCTGGAATACACTTGGTGGTGATGGCCGGTGGGTAAGGCTCCTTCTGGTAAGGCAGGATAACCCCACTCGATTTCTGATAGGCCACACTTGCGCTCCGGCCTGGTCACGATTCCGCTCAGCAGCACTGCGTCCTCTTCCATGCACTCCCTGGTGCGCTCTGGCGCGGTTCTCCACGAGGCTCAGGATGTACAGCGTCTGTGTCCCACCCACTTCCTGTCTGTTTGCGCAAAGCATGGCGGGAAATGTAGTCCCAATGTTCAGTGTCTCTGATCGCGCTTGTCTCCCTCCGGTTGGCCAAAAATAGGTACTGCCACAGTAAGATTTTAAACACAGCGCTACACTTCTCCCCCTCCTAGAACTCTTGGGTCTCTCTCCAAGGAGTACAACAATTACATTACATTTTTCAACACGGTTTAGATACAATATACAGGTTCAGCAGCAAACATACAGTGGGTTAGATACACTTCTTCAAGTTGACTCATGTTTTGTGCTACCTCAGCTAACATAGCAGACACTTCGGGCAACCTCGTGCACTGTGGTGATGGCCTCTTCAGTGCTATGTCCTGGTGAGTCGTAGGTGAGTCGCTGGGGGCGGTCGAACAGAGCGTTTTGGTTCTGGCTCAATCAGTTCCTCTTCAGGTGGAAGTACTATAGGTACTGGCTCAGTCCTTCTTTCTTCCACTGGATCAGACATCTCTTCAGAGTATGGACCCCTCCAGTGAAGGCATAGAACTGTAGTCATAAGATTCAGCTTCAGGAACTACAGGGACTCCAACAGTATCAGGAACTTCTAACTGAAATTCAAGAGCTTCAGGGATTTCCATAGTCTCAGGGACTTCTAACTGAAATTCAGGAGCTTCAGGTCTCAAATTACTTTCCACCGTTCAGGAGCTGAGATAGCCTCTTCAGGCCTCCGGTGTGAGCGCATCCAGTAGAAACAAAACTCTGTTCTTCACTGTCTCTTTCGCTCTCTCTTCGACAACCCGGGTCTGTTGAGACGAGTAACAGAGGCAAACGTGGAGCAGGCGAATTTGGTGGAGGCAGTTCGTCCCCACTGCATCCTCACAGCCTCTCTCAAAGGTAACAAATGATTCCGGTGCCAGTTCTTAAGAGGCCCAGCCTTTCCATCCGGCCGGATTTTGTGATACACCGGCAGACCCGGCAGTTGCTTGCAGACAATGTTAGACTTGAGAACTCCATCTATCCGCCAACTTGTGCCTCGCAGCAGCACCCAAGTTCTTCAACAAAACCCTATCACCGGGTTGTAGATCTTGTATCCGAACTTTCAAGTCATAGTTCCTTTTGTTCCTTTGCTCCCTGTTTCCTGAGGTCAAACGGCCTGGCCATTCAAACGCAGAAGCCAGGTTCTTCCGAAGTCTATCCACGTAGTTTCTATGGGAAGCTACCGACGTCTGGTCTAGAGAGAACCCAAACGCCAAATTCAACCGGCAGTCGGGCTTCTCTTCCGAACATAAGACGGTACGGTGAGTATCCAGTTGCATCACTCTCCGTACTGTTATATGCATGCACCAGAGTAGCTATGTGACGACTCCAACTTTGCTTCTCTATGTTTGACAAAGTCCCCAGCATATTTAGCAGCGTGCGATTAAACCTTTCAGGCTGAGCATCACCTTGAGGGTGATATGGTGTAGTTCGGTTCTTTTGGATTCCCAACAGTTCCAACAATTGCCCAACAAGTCAGCTTTCAAAGTCTCTACCCTGATCAGAGTGTATTCTCCTTGGCAGGCCATAGTGAACAAAGAACTTTTCCATCAGAACCTTGGCTACTGTCGGAGCACGTTGATCTCTTGTGGAAAAGGCTTGAGCGTAACGAGTGAAATGATCAGTCACTATCAGAATATTCCCTTGCCCGCTAGCATCCGGCTCTAAGCACAGGAAGTCAATGCACACCAAATCCATGGGTCCCTGACTCTGTAGATGGCTCATTGGAGCGGTTCGGGTTGGTAGAGTTTTCCTCTGAATACACCTCAGACAAGAATGGCAGTAACTTTCCACCTCAGCTCTCATGCAAGGACAATAGAATCTGTCTCGCACCAGCTTAAAAGTTCTTTCAGCACCCAAATGTCCATGCTCATCATGTAACGATCGCAGCACACTCTCTCTATGCTTAGTGGGAAGGAATAGCTGTTGAGTCTCTTCAGCATTGGTTGAGGGGCCCCTTCGGTAGACCACCCATCCAACATCTTCAACCGTTCCCACTCTTTATAGACCAATCTGGCTCCATCCGGGAATTGGTCAGCAGAATTTCCCGCTGGTTCGCCGTCAGGGCCTTTATGGTCAATGCAATTAAAGGGTCTCTGGCCTGATCCACCATCAGGTCTTGTTTTGAAAAGGTAGGTAGACTTTCATCCCTCAATTGAGTAGGGTTGCAGTAGAACTCAGGAACAGCCGCAGCCATGACTCCTATGGCCTCCGCTTCGATCCCTCCCTTGACCGGCGCTCTGCTCCTTGACACAAAGCTTGCACCCCGTCTGGAGTCAACTGAGTCCATTCTGTAGTGTAGGGTCTTCTCGATAGAGCATCAGCATCTCGATTATTCACCCCAGGGCAATACTTCAGGCTGAACCGAAACCCTGACAGAGCGGCCAACCACCGATGTCCCGTTGCGTCCAGTTTCGCAGTAGTAAGAACATAGGTAAGAGGATTGTTATCCGTTTTTATCACAAACTCGGCTCCATACAGATAGTCTTTTAACTTGTCTACCACTGCCCACTTTAAGGCTAGGAACTCCAACTTGTGGGTAGGATAGTTCTTTTCAGAAGGCGTAAGGCTCCGACTCACGTACGCTACAGGCCTCAGCAATCCGCCATACTCCTGATACAGGACTCCTCCTAGCCCTTCTCTGCTGGCATCCACATGTAACTCATACGGCTTGTGCGGGTTCCGCATAGGCCAAGACAGGAGCTTGGAGTTGACTCTCCTTTAGCTTCAAGAAAGCACCTTCACACTGACTAGTCCATTCGCCCTGTATGGACTCTCGAGCTTTCCTTGGCCCTGGAGCTGACGGGTTTCGGTCAGAGGCCTTGCAGCCTTCTTCGGTGTTTTCCTTCTGTAGGAGTTTGTTCAGTGTTGAGCTATCTTCGCGAATCCTCCTACAAATCTTCGATAATAGGAACAGAACCCCAAGAAAGATCTAAGTTCAGTGACGTTTCGGGGTCTGGGCCAAGAAGCTACGGCCTCCAACTTCCGAGGATCTGTCGAAACACCTTCTGCTGAGACCACATGTCCCAGATACGTAACAGACGGTAGACAGAATTGGCATTTTTCCAGAGACAGTTTCAATCCCTCTTCATGGAGCCTCTTCAAGACCTTCTCCAAACGTTGCTCATGCTCTTCCAGAGTCTTCCCAAACACGATTATGTCATCCAGGTACACTAATACTTCGATCAGCTTCATGTCCCCGACGGTCTTCTCCATCAGCCGTTGGAACGTGGCTGGAGCCCCCGTAAGGCCTTGAGGCATTCTGTTGAATTCAAAGAACCCCAGTGGACAGATGAATGCAGTTTTCTCTTTGTCTTCGGGATGCATTGGTATCTGGTGATACCCACTTCGCAGGTCTAGCACGCTAAACCATTTTGCTCCAGACAAACACTGTAAGGCATCTTCTATCCGAGGAGTAGCATATTGGTCTGGGATGGTTCTCCGGTTCAATGTGCGGTAGTCTATGCATAGGCGGACAGAACCGTTCTTCTTCCGGACCATCACTATTGGAGATGCGTATGGACTCCTGGACTCTTGGATCACCTTGGTTCTTTGCAATTCATTCAGCTGTTCTCGCAGATCATCTAAGTCTCCCAGCGGGACTCGTCTTGACCTTTCACGAAACGGCTTGTCCTCTTGTAATCGAATGCGGTGTTCGGTACTTTTGCTAGGCCTACGTCGAACTCATCTTTCGAGAACAGTTCTCTCCATTTCAAAACTTGAGACTGAAGACGTTTCTTCCACTCGGATGAAATGGGAGCGTCTTTGGGGTAGAATCTTTCATCTGGAATCTCTTTATTCACTCCCCCTCCTAAATCGGTGGAGAGGGGCGTAGCGGACTCTACTTGCCCGATAGGCATTCGTGCTTTAAGGACTACTGGAGAATCAGACACATTGCACACGCTGACTGAGACTCTTCCTCGTGTTCTTTTCAGAGCTTTAGTGGAGATTATTTCAGGGATTACTTCGACTCCGGTTTCACTCCCATGATAAAAATCGGTTTCCAGTACCACATAGGGACCTGCTTGCGACCCATTCAACTTGACTGAAGCCCGGAAACTTGCTACTTCTCCTGCTTGCAGAACCTTCTCCGTTCCTTCTAATCTCCACAGGCGCCCCACTTTGGCAGGTGCTTTCTGTTCTTCGACCATCCTCTGATAGACCGGACGTAACATTGGGTGCACTCCTTGAGTAGAACCTTCTTCCAATACGATAGGTGTCAGGAGACGCCGCACCAAATCAGTATTTATCCCCACTATCATGGAACTTCTGTTTGCACCTGAGGGTTCGAGGACACACAATGGCCAATGCATCACAACCTCTGGACTGTCCGATGACTTCGGATCCGATCTCCAATTTCACCTGTAGATACCCGTCATAGGGGAGTTTCTCAGTTCCGATACCCCAGATTTCCAGGTCCTTCAATTTCTGTAAAGGAATGTGCTTCAAATGTTTCTCATAGAAGTCTCGTAGATCAATGTCACTTGAGCCCCTGAATCCAACAGGGCTTTAGTGTAGACTCCCTCCACTTGGATTGGCACAATAGGAGAAGGACCTATCAGTTGATCAGGAAACTTGGTAGCGGTATCAGGACATTTAGACCCAGTTTGCTGTACCCTGGCCTTCTTCTTGGCCCGTGTAGGTTTTGGGTGTGCATTGCTTCCCCATGACGTAGGTCCGGATGCTAAGGGAGTAACTCTTTCAGTCCTGGCAGGCTCAGCAGTTGGCCGGACTTTGGGCCCTCTCGCCCTCTTAGCCCTGGCTTGATTTTTGGAGCGGGGTTCAATCTTCGGGCACCTAGGTTGCTCCTTCACTGGCGCCCTATGGCGTTCCCGCCGGTGAGGTAGATAACAGAGTTCTTTCAAGGCTTTTAACAACTCATCAACTCTATTCTTCTCAGGCTTTCGGTCTTTGCATTGTGCGCGGAAGTGGCCCATGTCTCCACAACCAAAACATCTCTTTTTAGAAAGTGGAGACGCAGTCGCCTGTTGTGATTCAGTTAAAGGACCTTGGCTAGACGCCACAGCAACTCCGGTTGTCTGCATGCCGTGAGGAACTTCTGCATCTCTGCCTGCATCTCTGTCACCTTCATCAAACACTCGGCACAGTTCCGCGTGCGCCTGCTGCAATTCAGCTTGAGCTTCCTGTACTTTCTTAACAGTTTTGTGCAACTCACCACGTTCAGAGAGGTGTAATTCTTTGGCAGCCCTCTCTCTGTGGATTTAAAAGCAATCAGGTGCTCTTGCTCGTCCACGTCGGATCTGTAAGTATCAGCGAATCGCTTTTCAGCTGCAGACCGTCGTTATGCCTTACAGGTTGTGCGTAAGCCCTTTCCCCTCGCCTGAAGGATTTTTCCTCCAGCAAAGCCTCCTCCTCTCTGACAGCTCGGATCAGTTCCAGGTACTTCAGTTCCTGATTACTTGCCCTGCTTCTCAGCTGCAGCATCACCGGATCTAGAGGTTGAGAGCCCCTCAGGATCTGTTTTATTCGGATCTTATCCACTTCGGCCGGCTCGGCCCCTTTCTTGAGGAGTATCTGGTGCAGAATCTTATCTAGGCGCCTCATGTATTCGGTCATTCTCTCACCTTTCCGCTGATAGGTGTGTTCGTACTGATATACAAGCTCTGCGGCCTTTTCTGTTCGCCCAAAAACTTCCTCCAAAACGTTTAAATAATCTAAAGCAGTACAGTCTTTCCTACTCAGTTTTAGGTTTCTCACCGCTTCTGACGCAGGTCCCTTTAAGCTCTCGGTGATCCTTTGCTTTTTCTGGGCTTCAGGGACGTCCCACTCATCCAGAGCCTGCATCGCCTGTTCTACCCATTCCTCAAAGGTTTCTTCTCCCGCCGGAGTTGGTACGTTTCCTGTAAAATTTCTCAACCGTCGATAACCGAGTTAGTGTGCGGAGGGCTTGTTCTCTGACACTTAGCCAGCAAATCTCCAATAGCCACTATGAATTCAGGCCCCAATCATGGCCAATGGACTGGGCGCGGGAACACTTGCGGATTCGCCACGTGGCACACTTGGCTGAATCAGTTGGACTTCCACCTCATCGGTCAGCTTCATGCTCGCGCCCTGAAAACATACTGGAACACCCTTTCTCTCCATTCAAAAAGAACATACGTGTGAGAGGTATCTGTTTTCTTTTAATGTCCAGAATTAACCCCCGATGGTCTGGTGTCAGCACGGCCACGGCCTGGCGAATCTGATCTTCGGCCCAAGTGTCTGCGGGAATATCCATGACTATACAACATTCTAACTGACTACTGTGCTCCTCACACCATTCGGCAAAAGTGTCTGGATCCATATTTAACCCTTTAGATGCGGTTTTTCCAGAGACTGGATCCGCGGACCGAGCCCCACGTGTAGCGCTCACTCCCGGAGGAGCCGCTGAAAATGAACCACGGGTCAGTCTCCCCGCACTAGGGAATAAATATACTCCAGCACCGTTGTGGATTTTATAAATTATATAGTTTACTGAAGTAAAAGGCATAAAATAAGACACGGTGTTCGTAGATATATTTACAGTATTTCGTATTGCGGTAAACGCGCAGCGGGAAAAAGAAATGCGAGACTTCGTATTCTGGAAAACGCGACCGAGCAGAAAAAAATACAATGATTCGTAATTACGAGAAACGCGCAGCGGAAAATAAAATAAGATGCAAATCTTTTCCCCTTTTTCGGATACTAAGGAGTGAGTCCCGAACAGGTTAAGTCCCGAACTGTGAGTGTATGTGTGTGTTATGGTACCCGGTACTATTCAATGGCCAGTGCCAAATCTTTTAAGCGATGTCTTCGACTAGTCACGTTGGGCCCCTGTGGTTTTCAGAAATAAACAACAGCGTGCTTGAACTTTTGTGGAAACGGCCTTGGAGGCCTCTCACCCATCCGCTGATCACCGAGGCTCCGCTGACCCAGGACGTCTCTCCGCTTGTCCCGCGCTGGGATAACCGGCTATTGGATCGATATTCAGCCTCTCTGTGTTCCGGCCCGGACTTGTCCAGCTACCGCCTGCTCTCCCATCCGTTGGACTCGCGGTACTCCTTACTCGGGGTCCTCAGCTTGTCTGGAATACACTTGGTGGTGATGGCTGGTGGGTAAGGCTCCTTCTGGTAAGGCAGGATAACCCCACTCGATTTCTGATAGGCCACACTTGCGCTCTGGCCTGGTCACGATTCCGCTCAGCAGCACTGCGTCCTCTTCCATGCACTCCCTGGCGCGCTCTGGCGCGTTCTCCACGAGGCTCAGGATGTACAGCGTCTGTGTCCCACCCACTTCCTGTCTGTTTGCAAAGCATGCCGGGAAATGTAGTCCCAATGTTCAGTGTCTCTGATCGCGCTTGTCTCCCTCCGGTGGCCAAAAATAGGTACTGCCACAGTAAGATTTTAAACACAGCGCTACATGTGTATCAATTATTATTTTTTCTTGCAGAACCTATCTTCGTATAGACCCAAAACAAAGCTAAAAACTGCACAATTACACTTAGGAAAATAAATAGAGGACAAATTGAAAGGCTGTCAGAGACATGTTGGTTGTCACATACATATAATTATAAAACATCACTCACAGTATGCCCACTAGTATTGGGTATCAACAGTAGGAAAAGTTGCTTTAGGTAAGAAGCAAATGTCATTCACAAGGAAAATTATCAATTGAGCATAGTAGACTGCTGCGACATGGGGTTAAATGTTGGGTTAAATGGGGTTGAAAAGAATAAACAAAGAAATGAAAACTTAAAAATAAGCATTTTTTTTTACATACTTTTGTTTTTTTTTAAGTATTTCCTGATAACAACCTATATGTTAGATTGTAATAGTATCCTATGTTTATGTGTTACTTATTCTATCCATGTCTTATAAATATGAATTTCTGTGAAGTAGTATTTTCTACTAAGAGACAAAATGGCAATATCTGTGGAATACCATGTGCTTGGTAAAGATTGTGACATACATCCCCCTCATCCCCAGGAAAGTCACTTTACATTCAAATTTACAAGGACCCTCCCTGGTGGGTGGAAACAAGACTGTAGACCAGTGTGGGACGATTTAATCAAAACCAGGAAGTTCATAAAGTGGAGCTGTTTGGTGGTTTGGCTGTTGCCATGGACACTTGGCATTGCAGGTCATGTGGTTTGTCTACCTGGAGGAGTTATGGTGACTGTGGGTCTTCTCCATATGTATTTCAATCTCCTAAGCGGAGGATCAGTTTCTAGCATAGTTCAGCATTAATTTAGTATTGTTTGTAATTGCCTTATTTACTTCCTTTTTATTTTCTGTCAGTCTTAGCAAAAAATGTATTGACCCCATCACAGTATGCGCGTCCTCACTCATTATTCTACAGCCTATGCTATCGTCTGGTATACCTTTAAATCTCATGTTCACAACACCATGTTTCATGAAAATGTTTTCATACAGGTCTATTCACTAAAGAGTGAAACGCAGGAGAATTGGCAGTAGAAGAGAACAATCTAGACCAAATAGCCAATTTGGAAAGAGAGATAAATGGGAGAATTTTTCTGGTTTGGCTATTTTGACCTAGAATTTTCTCTTTTCCTGCCAATTCTCCTGAGTTTCACCTTTACAGGGTTATTCAGAGAGAGGTGAAAAGCAGGAGAATGGCTGGAGAATGGAAAATTCTAGATCAAAATAGCCGATTTGGAAAGTGATATAAAAGGGAGAATTTTTCTGGTTTGGCTATTTTGACCTAGAATTTTCCGTTCTCCAGTCATTCTCCTGCTTTTCACCGCTCTCTGAATAACCCTGTATGTGAATAGACCTGATAGTTTGTTTTTTTTCCACAAAAATTGTCTGTTAATTAAATATTTAAATCTATTGCCAGGTCTGATTACTGCCTAGCGCTATGACTTGGCTATATATGTACCTAAATATATGAATGTTGCGCATAGTTTTAGAACGTAACTTGTATTCGATCACCTACACCTGCAATTAACATAGCTCTTCTTGAATTAATTGATATTCGGTATAGCATTCCAAGGCATGCAAAACCAATTTAATAGAAAACTATTATGACTAGAAATTGGATTTGTAACCAATAGTAATATTAAACATTTTGAAAAACGCTTTTCATGTTCGGCAGAATTGGCATACATTGTGCTTGGGGATACAAATCCTAATCATAACACCCATAGCAATACATATCACCAAACTTCATCGCCATGGCATAACACAAACGTGTGAACGTATAAAATAGCAGGCCTTTGCTTGATTGGAGTTGAGATTACATGATAAATATTTATGTTCCCAGTGCCTTGCTTCAGATTAATTTACATTTTTATGGTTGCATCTAAAATGTTAAAAATAACCTGCGGCATCAAAGGTCCCACATATGTATGATGGAAAATAAAAAGTAAGGAATAGACACTTTCCTTTTAATGTGTGCTGATTATATCAATATGTCACACTGAATAAAACAATTAAAGTTTCCTGTAACCAGAGATGAACAACTCCATTGGGTGTTACAAAATGTCAGAAGTATAAGGAAAAAGTAAAAGTCTTGTTACATAGAAGGGTTCTATTTAATTTCTAAGTATCATCTCAGTAGAAATAAGTAATAAAAACATTTATTTATGTAGTTTTATTATTGTGTCAATGTTAGGAATGTCAAATCTCAAACGGATATTACTGTCCAACACCTTGTGGATGGGTTATGCAACGTATGGCACGAACGCATATCATGAAAAAATAACAATTATAGTTTATAAAACTTATAATAAAACATTTCAAACCTTGTTTTTGGCAGAGTGTGAGATGAGAGTGTGGGCCATTTAACGTGGCTTAGGCACGGGTCAGACGAGCGCAGTGTTCACGTCCGTGTTGCCGCACATTTTAACGTCCGTGGTAACATACAATTCTGATTAATAGAGACCCACACACGAAGTACGTCCGCACAGAAGTGCAGACGCACAACGGACACCGGCAAACGGACACAAGTTAGGCAAGAACGTAAATCCGCTAGAACGGACGCACAGAGTGCACTGCGTCCGCAACGTCCGCATAGCTTTGTGTGTGAGTGATGGAATGTAGTCAGACGGACTGCATTTATACGTCCAGCATTTTGACGGACAAAATTTTTCCATATTAAATTATTTTTCCTTCTACATCAGTCAAAAAAAATGTCAGTCACAAAAACGGACTGTGTGGCCACTACCTTGTCGTCAGTCAGAAAATACGTCTGTTTTTCACGGACGCACAGTACACACAGAAGACCCTAGCCTTAACTGGATAATATAATTGTCTTCCATGATAACATATCGTATAATGTTTCCTTGTAAAGGATCAAAAATAAATAGAAACATGGCATACCATGAATATTGTTGCAATTAGTTTGGTTGATAGATTAACATTTAATATATTTGGTATGTAAAAAATTGCTGTACTTTTCTAAAAGTAGAGAATTCTTCTTTGTGCCAATGTATCTGCTGAAAATACAATCAAGCACACCTCGGTGAGTACACAAATTACAATACTGTATGTCCAAGATGCAAACCTAATATTTCAATTTGCACATAAATATTATTTATGTCCTTTTATATTTTGCCTCTTGAGATCACAATTTAAACATTTATTTTTGTCATATGTGAAGGAATACTTACATTTCCATAATTTATCCAACTCACGCCTTCAGGACTTCTCCCGAGCTGCCCCCTTTCTACAGTTCTCCCTCCCCCGCAACATCAGACTCTCTCCGTCTCTCCAGTCATTCAAGAAGTCTCTGAAAACACATAACTTTTAAGCCTATCGGCTCCCTCCATGATCCCTCACTGTACATTTGTTGGCGCTTTATAAATGCTTGTAACTGTAACTGTAATGCTACATCTACACCAAAAAGAACTCGTTGTAAGGGATTGACAACTAAAGTTATATATAAGCATCAATGGGACATCATCCACTCAAATGCAAAGTCACCTTTCATTCATAAATTGCTCTTAATGCCAATGCTATATATAATAGACTGAGTAAAAGGTCCAAGGAAAGAAGATGAGAGCAGCATTTGTGGAACTTTAGCTTGGGCGGGGAAGGTGTACAGTGTATATCTTTATCTCAGTTTCATTAGGTGCTTGGCAGAGAAACTGGATGTCAATCCTTCCAATAAATAAAGGGAGCCTAGACATACAGTCAGGTCCAGAAATATTGGGACATCGACACAATTCTAACATCTTTGGCTCTATACACCACCACAATGGAGTTGGAATGAAACAAACACAATGTGCTTTAACTGCAGACTGTTAGCTTTAATTTGAGGGTATGTACATCCAACTCAGGTGAACGGTGTAGGACTTACAGCAGTTTGCAGATGTGCCTCCCACTTGTTAAGGGACCAAAAGTAATGGGACAGAATAATAATCATAAATCAAACTTTCCCTTCTTTATACTTGGTTGCAAATCCTTTGCAGTCAATCACAGCCTGAAGTCTGGAACGCATAGACATCACCAGACGCTGGGTTTCATCCCTGGTGATGCTCTGCCAGGCCTCTACTGCAACTGTCTTCAGTTCCTGCTTGTTCCTGGGGCATTTTCCCTTCAGTTTTCTCTTCAGCAAGTGAAATGCATGCTCAATGGGATTCAGGTCAGGTGATTGACTTGGCCATTGAATAACATTCCACTTCTGTCCCTTCAAAAACTCTTTGGTTGCTTTTGCAGTATGCTTTGAGTCATTGTCCATCTGCACTGTGAAGAGCCTTCCAATGAGTTCTGCAGCATTTGGCTGAATGTGAGCAGATAATATTGCCCGAAACACTTCAGAATTCATCCTGCTGCTTTTGTCAGCAGTCACATCATCAATAAATAAAAGAGAACCAGTTTCATTGGCAGCCATACAGGCCCACGCCATGACACTACCACCACCATGCTTCACTGATGAGGTGGTATGCTTAGGATCATAAGCAGTTCCTTTCCTTCTCCATACTCTTCTCTTCCCATCACTCTGGTACAAGTTGATCTTGGTCTCATCTGTCCATAGGATCTTGTTCCAGAACTGTGAAGGCTTTGTTAGGTGTTGTTTGGCAAACTTTAATCTGGCCTTCCTGTTTTTGAGGCTCACCAATGGTTTACATCTTGTGGTGAACCCTCTGTATTTACTCTGGTGAAGTCTTCACTTGATTGTTGACTTTGACACACATACACCTACCTCCTGGAGAGTGTTCTTGATCTGGCCAACTGTTGTGAAGGGTGTTTTCTTCACCAGGGAAAGAATTATTCATTCATCCACCACAGTTGTTTTCCGTGGTCTCCCGGGTCTTTTGGTGTTGCCGAGCTCACCGGTGCGTCCCTTCTTTTTGAGAATGTTCCAAACAGTTGTTTTGGCCACGCCTAATATTCTTGCTATCTCTCTGATGGGTTTCTTTTGTTTCTTCAGCCTAATGATGGCTTGCTTCACTGATAGTGAAAACTCTGTGGATCTCATCTTGAGAGTTGACAGCAACAGATTCCAAATGCAAATAGCACACTTGAAATGAACTCTGGGCCTTTTATCTGCACATTGTAATTGGGGTAATGAGGGAATGTCAGACACCTGGTCATGGAACAGCTGAGAAGCCAATTGTCCCATTACTTTTGGTCCCTTAACAAGTGGGAGGCACACCTGCAAACTGCTGTAAGTCCTACACCGTTCACCTGAGTTGTATGTACATACCCTCAAATTAAAGCTGACAGTCTGCAGTTAAAGCACATTGTGTTTGTTTCATTCCAACTCCATTGTGGTGGTGTACAGAGCCAAAGATGTTAGAATTGTGTCGATGTCCCAATATTTATGGACCTGACTGTATATTGGTCTTACCGTCCTTCATGGTAAAGTCAAGAGACTAAAAATTTTGAAACGTCTGTGGTTAAATTGTGTGTGTACTCTGCAAAAACCCTAACATGAAGACTTCTGTTCCACTGATCCAGGGTGACTAAATCTCAAGAATGTATAACTGGTATCTGCTCCATATGATGGAGTGCTTTTATTGTCCAGGGCAATTTACAATTTGACCAGAACTGTCAAGAAAAAGGTGACATGATCCATTCAGATCCATTTGGAGATTGGCATCACTGAATCATGTAATGAGAATGCCTGGAGTGGATCCAATAAATACTCCCTCCACCTAGCAATCCTCTACATTTGATTTGAGTCTGTTGGAAGACATGTTGTAAACTTTTAAAGGTACACTACCACATAATCTGCAACTACATTACTTGCGCATTACAAACAAAAACACTTTATAAAACAATTGCTGCTGTTTTTTTCTTTGTTTGAAGTAATTGTATGCAAAAAGGAAAAATAAAGTTAGTTTTTTTATCTCCTGTTTCCATTTTGTGTATTTTTCCCATGATTTACCAAATCTGGCAATATTTACCAAAATCTGTGCAAATCCTTTTCTTTACCGTTCTTGTTTATTTAACCTATAGTATATAACAGTTAATGAGGTGGAAGAGGGAATGTTTAGATATGGTGGCAGGAGGCTATTTCTCGAGGCTAACTCAGATAAGAGGTGGCAACTGAATGAGATAAGACAGGGAGTTTAAAGACTTCTAATCTACCCCCTGGTGATGTCCTTTGAATATATCCCACACAATACAATGATTTGAGTCAGTGATAGACCCATATACTCCATTATTTGGCCATTGCCACAGAGTGAGAGCAAGTGATGGAAAGATACTTTGTGGGTGGGGGGCAGTTTACAACACAAAAGATTACAAAATGGATGCACCCAGTGACACAGAGTAAAATATTTTCTTAACCCCTTAATAATGGATGGGCGTCGCCCATCATGCAGGGGTTAACCCCCGGCGAGGTGTACAGGTACATCTCACTACCAGGTGCCATCGTGGGCCGCTAATTTGGCCTGCCCATGCAGCCGACGCACGGCACATGTCATTGGCTGCATGGGGACGGCCTGAGTTCATAGAATGTCCCACGGTGTCAAGGGGTTAACTAAACATACAAGAGAAAACAAAACATGTGTAAGATAGCAGCAAAATAAACAAAATTTCATTTTTTTTGTGGTAGTGTCTTTTAAGACTTATTCAACAGCTCAGACAACTAAAAAAATGAGGGCCGTATTCCAAGGTTAACGATATGATAATGCAAATAAAAGAATGCTAGATAGGAGATAAGATAAGAAGGCATAGATAGGGTACGTGTCACTCCAAGTGATTTCTCCTTCTTACTCACAGTACAATAATAAAAATAGGTTTGGGTGCACTCTGGATTAGTGAATAGAAGGCACCACTACAAGTGACATGAATTATTGACAAGATGACTTATCTTAGTGGTGGTCTGCTTTGAATTTCTCCAGTCCAATCCTGTCCTGGTAGTGTGTCCAGTGGAAAGATGGCATACCGCACTTCGGTGGTATATAATGTCGATCAGCAAACCAGCACACTTTGATGCAAGCCTCTTGATTAAAATAAGAATTTATTAAAAGTATAAAACCAAAACAATATTGGCAAATATTCGACGCGTTTAGTCTATATTGACTTTATCAAGAATAATGCCAATCCATATGTGCAGTGCTTATATATAATGTTCAAGTCCAATGAGCAGTGTCCTCCCCTTCCGCCGACGTTCTTCTCCGCTGCCACGTGTTCCGGTCACTTGTTTACTTCCTTGACGGCTCTCGATCGTCCTGTGTAATATCCGGTTTCATTTCTGTGGTACCATGTCACTTCTGGTCACCGATCTTTCTCCTTGGCAGATCTTTAAAATTTGGCTGCTCAAAACTACAAGAAAATAACGAAAAAAATTTTTTTGAAAAAACAATCAGAATAACATTAAATATGTATGCAAGTGTAAATTTATTAGGAAAAGCTTCTTATCTCTAATAACTTTATAAAGATAAGGATAAGGTTAAGAAAATTACTTGACAATATATTAAATTAATGCAATTCTATTGGCATAAATTGATTCTTTAAAGATCATCAAGATGGGAAAATTCACAGGCAAGTTTAAAATCTGTGATAATTCATCTATAAATATAGTTTTTGAACATTATCATTATTTTTTCCCTTTTCGCATCTTGCATTTTTTTTATTTTTACTATATATAATAAACTCCGTGTTAACGACTTCATTCTTTTGTGAGTCAACAAGAAGATTCGTTCCTCCTTGACCCAAGACATCGCCACGAATGGTTACTTTAAAAACACATATACTAATTTGCCTGTGGTCAAAGAGACACGGTTTCAAAGTCACAGAATGATAAAGTAAAACAAGGTAAAAGCAGAAGGTCAAGGATAAAAAAAAATGGGTTTAGAAAAAGTCAAACTGAACGCAGTCCGCACAGGAAAAGCTGCATGAAAACACAAGACTCTATTCCCCATGAGCCAACAGTAATTACTAGTGAGCTGGAACTTCAATTACAGCTCAACTTGTCTGGCCGCTTACTGTAGTTTTATGTGATCTATAGGATGAACAAATGCGCAAGAAGCCAATGACTGCCATTAACCCTTTTACTATCAAAATGTCTGTGAACTATTGTCTATTGAAATATAATGAAAAACTGAAACCAGCGTATACGTTAAGTTGCAAGTAGAAAAATCATTTAACAACAGCTTTTTCCTTTTTTTCCCACTTTCCCTGCAAAGTGCTATTTATTTAAAATATAAAATGCAATCAATACATAGTTAACATTTAAAAGTAAAGAAAATTAGCAGAAAGATCTATTTTTCCGAGATAGTTGACTCTGTCATTCCCAAGTGATATTGGTTAAAATAATATCATAACTGCACATTTCGTGTTTCAAATATATGTTAACACTTTAATGTTAGGTAAAATAGCAAATTTTTATTGAGAGATAGATAAAAGGTGGAAAAATAGTAATTTGCTTATTTAAAATTTGTATTTATTTATCTTGTACAGAAATATTGTTGGAATGAAAGTTTCTGAATATAGATGGTGTCCTTAATCTTGTACAATTATTAATGGGTCTGCATTACTAGCATACAAGCAGAAATAGCATTTTTCTTCAAATGGAGTAAATGTGATACAGATAAAATAGTCATTTCTCCTGCTTGATTTGTAGTGTCACACGTGGTCTGCCATATCAGCATACAGGCATAAATGACCTTTGTGTTAGATACAGTAACTGTGATAAAGATAAATAATAAAAAGGTCAGATCTCCTGCTCATGGGGATTTGTAGTGATGATAGTGAGATTATTATCAATGCAGCTTCCAAATAATACCAATAGAATCTAAAAATAATATCTGTATGTGGCATAATGCCTGTGTATGGAAATTACAGTAACACCTTGTATCTGTACTGTACAGGGATTTTTAGGAAGTATAACAACCTGAAACATACCTGCCAAGTACTCACAGTATTGTGCCCTTTCTGTGTCTGTTGTAAAGCAGTAGAAAAGTCTGTTGCTCTTTTTGTTACAGTGAGGGTGAAACCTGTCCTTTCTTCTTTATATAATGCAGGGTGACAGGAGTGACAATCTCAATGTTTCTCCCCAGAGAGCACACTAATCTTGCAATATAAATGTGTTCAAATTAGTTTATGTATCTTAATTTTTATTTTTCATTGCAATGCACTAGAAATTTTGTATATTTGTATTCGGAAGTGAAAGCGTTAAAACTGAAATAATTAAAATTTTGATCCTTTTTAATTTTTCAAGTAATCTTTTTTCTTTATTGACTTAGAGCTGGGATGCAAGGTTCTAAACTCTAGATGGTGCCCCCTATTTTGCACAATTTAGAAAGGGGTCTGCATTATTAGCATACAGGCAGAAATGGCCTTTGTGTCAAACACAGTAAATGCAATAAAGATTATAAAAATGGTCCGATTTTTGGTTATTTGTAGTGCTCATAATATGGTTATTAACAATGCAGCTTCTTCAAAATGTCAATAAAATACAAATATATATGTGCATAATGCCTGTATATGGAAATTAAATATCACCTTGCATCTGGACTGTACAGGAATTTTCCACAATTATTACCACACAAATCTTATCCCTGTACAGCAGTAAGTGACATCAGAGCTCTCCCTGTAGTCTGCCCTGTTACTGGCTGTTGAGATGCAGTACTAAGGTTTTGAGAACTTTTTGTTAAAGTGAGGATGGGGGCTGCTCCTTTACAATCGCTTTACAGGAACTATTATTTCAATCCAAACTCTTGTATACCCATTTTGGGAAGTGAAAGACTTTATTTGAATTTAGCTTGGAAGAAATGTTTTTGGTGGGACGACTGTTTGAGAAAATGTATTTTTGACCCCTGAAAAGTGAGCAATTATATACTGCGGGGGGAAAAATGATATATCTATATATGGGTGCTCACATGAATATTCCAGAGACATCTGAATAAAAGCAAAAACTGTATTAATTAAAATATATTAAGCAAATATAATTATCGTGGATAAATGAACCCTTATCAGTGTCATGCCATGGTAATTATTCTTGCAAGTTGCGGAGAAACAAGATTGCAGGCTTCTAATTAACTAATTTACTTTTCTTCCCCTAGCACATTTCATTTCATTTACATATATTTTATGTTATGATAATTCTCTCTTTTTCTATTCCTGTATCAAGTTATCATAAAATCAAGATCATCAAAGTGTTTTTGTTCCCTAAATATAGTATGGAGGAAAAAAATTATCCTTGGGTTATAAAAAGAGATCTGCAGTTAATTTTATGAACGCGTATAATATTCCAATGATTGTTATAATTTGGATTTCAGGTATGAGAGAAATAGTAAAAAAAAAAAAAGCATTTTCTAAAGAAGAACAAAATAAATAAAAATGTATATATTTTGAAAATCCGCACCTTCTTTAAAATAATAATTTTCTAACTAAGAGAATTAAAGTATGTTATTTATCAAAGTGTAAGTTACAAGCAGGGTTATTCAGAGAGTAACAAAATGTCACTGACATTTGTCACTGACATTTCGGTGCTCTCCCGTTCGCTGCACCTCGGCAAGTTAAATTTGTCGACCCTGCAGTGAATTCAGCATTCACCGCAGGGTCCCCGAACTACAGAGAATCACCCTGCCGAACGCATCCAAAAAACTGCTGCAAAAACCACTGAATCAGGATACCGCCGAAACGATCTGAAAAGCCGCCGATGACCCACCGAACAGACGGCCGACCAGCCACCAGAAAAAGCTGAAAAACAGGGGTAAAAAAGGAAGAGAAAAAAAAAAACTTTTAAAAAAAACTACTGCATGAAAATGTCTGGAAATAATATATAAGATCCTATGAATAATAATAATAATAAAGAGGTCTGTTACAGGAAAAAAAACGCCATTTTAAAAAAAATTGAGGAAAAAACATTTCGCCAAATAAATCCTGAAAAATGCCTAATAAGTCCTAAAAATAAATAATGAGACTTTTTGCTGCAAATGAAAAGAATAAACGGATGAATAAATATTTACGACAGACTGAGAATGGGATTCGCCTGTTTGAACCTGTCGAATGAAACCAACGAAAAACAGGGCATTTCACTGACATTTCATTGCTGTTCAGTGTTCTCTGAATAGATTAACCATTGCTTCTCTATGTGAATGTCACTGCCACTGAAGATCACCGTATTTCACGTGCAATATTTGGCGGATTGCCAGCTTTGTGAATAGCCGAATGGCCACGAAATTGCACCAGAAATGCTCCCTCTACCGAAGGAACCCAGATGTGACATCAAGTGTAAGACCCGGCATGAACCTCGGCTTGGTAATTATATAAACAACAAATTCCATGAATAGTTTACACTTTCCTAAATGAAATGCCTGTAGAGAGAGAGAAAAAAAAAAAGAATTAAAAATGAACACACACTCAGAGTGTCCACACAGAAAAAGAGACAAAACAGTAGTTTTTAGTTTAGGATGACTGAACACAAAATTTATGAAAAAAGTGAGCACAGACAGGGCATAAAACCAGGGCATAAAGTGACCAGCAGGTACCATCACTATCATTTAAGAAGAACCAGTCAAGCTGTAAGTACAAATCATAGAAAGTATTGATGTACATGCAGGAGGAATGGATCAAAGCTTGGACGAGATCTGGACTTGAAATTAAATATGGCATTATACACTGTGAAAAAACTTTAAAAAGAAACTGAAAAATTAAAACAAAATTTAATTATGAAAAACTTATAAAAATATACAAAATTTAATGAAAATAAATAATAAACTTTAAAATACTTGAGTATCTGTGTGCTATGGTCTAAGACACAGCACCTGTGTAGTGGGAGAAAAATAAATGTGCTGTGATAAAACGTGAACAAGGAATAAATGTGAAATGAAAACGATGTGTGAATGTGAAAACGATGAATGAAAATGATGTGAAATCTGCATGTGAAAACGATGAGTGGGAGGGTATGGGTAAAAAGTGTGATGAATGTATGTAGTGAAAAAAATAGTGAAAGCATGAAACTTTGATTAATGAAGGTTATTGACTAAGTATCGTTATTGTAGTCCAAGTTGGATTTTCTTCAGTGAACTATGGTGAGTTCTCTATACAGGGAAGTTCCACTGCAATGACACATAGTTAAGACTGTGAAGATCAATCTCACATTGATAGATTGAAGTAGGCAGTTGCCTGGGGCACTAGCCTGATGATGAATGCTGGCGGGTACTTAGGGTAAGTGAGCAGCTACGTCACTCCCTGCCCTGCTGTAAAGAATTTTTACTTATAGGTACAGGTTGCGACTGCTGTAAACGTTTATTCTTTTGTATTTTTATTTAAAATGTCTAAATGATGTCAGAGATAATGTGCCTATGTTACTGGGTACTTTAACCCTGGGCCGCAAGCTGCCATCTCTTGTCTGCCATCACTGAACCACCAGGGATCATGGCTCCCTGCCAAAATGATATGGGATATTTGGAAGTGGCGAATCTCACCTCAACCCCCAAAGAAAACCTCCAATATCACATTTATCATTACCTATATAAAGTCAACCCCATAATTCCAAATACAGTGGCCACAACATTGAAACAAAACTCAAATCAGAAAGAGCTTTTACAAAACTTGCACAGCTCCCAAAACCACTAGGCCACCAATCACAGTTCCCCATACACTGTGTGAGCACACAGCCCTCACACACCTCATATGGGGCACATTCAGACAATAAACACATATTTGTCATATGACACATAAACTCCACACATATTATTTCCATCCAGTTCCATCTCTAATCTGAATACTGTGTGGAATGACAGGTACAAGACTCTCTAGTATGGATTTACACTAGTGGCCAAAATTGTGCACACACCTTCTGATTTTGTCAGTTTTGGTTGACAAGAAAATTCCTCTGCTTCCCTGGCCTCGAAATAGCCCTGACTGAATCCCATGGAAAATCTGTGGTCAAGATTGAAACGCATGTCTCGAAGAGAATCCGAGCAACAAGCCAGGACTCATTGAGGCTATAATCAATTCCTGGCATCATTTGATCACAGAAGAGGAGGTGAAAAGACTTGTAGAGTCAATGCCTAGAAGGTGTCAGGCAGTAGTTAAGGCTAAAGGCTATCCAACACGTTATTGTAAAAACACATTGTGACAAACTTGAAATTATCATTTTTATGCTACATAATAGCCAAGGTGCATTATGGGACATTTCCAGCCAAAATTGAACTTATTTAAAGATTTTTTGTTTTTAAGGCATTCATTTTCTATATTAAATTGTACTTGTGCTTTGACATTTTTAGAGATTTTTATATAAAAAGTACTTTAAACTGTAAAAGTTTGTAAAAATATAAGGTGTATCCACAATTTTGTCCACCAGTTTAATTCATGTCAAATTTTAATTCCCTTTTAACCTGTCTTTATGTTCATCAAAGTCAGTACCACAATACCTACAAATAATCTGTAGTTGTAACACTGATCAACGTACAGCATGTGGTTTCAAAATATCTCCGCGGTTTAATGTGTCCCCAATCTATGAATCATCAATTAATGTGTCCAGTAATAATACTATGTATGTGTAAGGGGTGCATAGAACATTTTATTATCTTTGAAGATGAAATATGTTGATTTCAAAATAATATTTCTTGCCAAATATGAATGATTTGATGAAGTCAGTGAGTGGCAGAACCAGAGTTTGCAGGACAATTGGTTTATAAGCTCACGAAGCAGCAAAACAAGTACAGTGGGTCGAATCATTTCACTAACCTCCTCATTCACATTCTGCTTTTCTCTAAAGGCCATTTTCTCCATTACAATGAGTGATGGACAAAATTTTCTACCAGGTACTACTATTCTATAAATGCTGTCCACTGCACTCTGCATTTAATTGTGCCAATCTGGGCTTTTTTGTAATGTTTCCGAATATTCTTTAAAATTTTTATGAAAGTTAGAATGGTAACTGTGGCTTGACTTTAATAATAAATAAGGATCTACAATGTTTCGTATTGTATTTATTAGTGTATCCATGGTAACATTTATGATATGTTGTTTCTAGGGTGACATTTATGTCAAATGTAATTTATTTTTAAATACAAAAAATACTAAAAAATATATCTAATTAACATGTATTATATTTAATTTGCCATTTCTGCTTTGACCAAATTCCCAAGAATTGTTACAATTTTATTATATGTGTATTGCTTTTTAATGCTGAGAAATGTGCAAGCTATTTTCAATGTTAAAGCTAAAATATTTCTACTATTTGTATCACTTGTTGACCTTTTGCATTTGCAATGTTACACTTGAGTTCCTTTCTAGATCATTGCGGTGTACGGAATAACAGCCAGTGCTCTAGAGAAGGCAGATGCTTAGCTGAAGATAAATTTAATAACATCAGATTTTTGTGTACAATGTAGCAAGCTTGACATTTTACCACTTTCTCATAAATACAATAGGCTGCTAGTGAATAAGTTCAACTATTACTTTATTTTAAAATAACAAATAATTTACTACAAAAATTGGCAGCGCTAAAAATAAAACGAAAACAATTTGTCATAAAAAAAGATATTCAAACTGATTTAAGTGTAACCTTTTGAGTGTAAGGAAAGCTTTAAATTATTCGTCCTCTGTAGGCCATGTCAATTGTGTGAATTGTGTTATCATATTTAACTATAAACAGCATAAAGTTCACCTAAATAAGCCTATGCACATTTTAGAGAACAGTTTCGATTATACATACTTGAGCACTTCTCTAACTTGCATCTTTCACTGAAACAAGTACCGTAGATACTCGAGTATAGCGCAACCCGAATATAACGCGATGGTTAGAGATTATGGAAATGTGAGAATACCCAAGACTCGAATATAACGCGAGGAGCAAAATTATAAAAGTATACTGTACCGGTAAACAATTAAAATCCTTCCAGGTTCTCTTAACACAGGCTATTCAGAATGTGAGGAGAATCGTGCAGCGCGTCTGCAGTGATGTCAGGACGGGGCAAGAATAGGGTGGGGCTGGCTATTGGCAGATGACAGAGTGGATGAAATCACCTGCTGGAGCCGGAAGTCGGAAAATGACACCTCCCGGCGTGCTGCACAGAGCGAGGGTGCATGCTCGGTTTTAAGCCAATCTTGAATGATTGGCTTAATCCAAGCGTGCCCTCTCGCCGTGATGGATCCCACCTCCCGAATTTGGGAGTTCCTGAAGTGTTTGTAGGCATCTGGGAGCCCAGATTCACTTCCGGCAGACTACCGGAACTTCCAGGAGACTTGGGATCCCTGAGCAAGCCAAGTGTTTGTTTTTTTTTACACGCGATGCAGATGTCTCGAATATAACGCGACCCCTTCAATTTTAAAGGTAAATTTTTGTCACCAAAATCTAGCGGTATACTCGAGTATCTACAGTATTACCACAATAGGTAAGTAAAAGTAGGGAGTGGGAAGAGACTCCCAATCCTCGGCTCGATCCTCATTTTGCTACAGAGCACCGTGTTGCACTCTTTAGAATAAGAGACGGAGCTTGTTCTGGTACAACACATTTATTTTATGAGTTCACCTGAAACAGATAAAAGATTCTGTTTTTACTCTGGATGCACTGTGCACACTCTCTCTTAACTGCATCCAGTGGTAACTTCAGGATTACTGAATCTATATAACATAAAATCCTAATCTATTATACAGTCTATCTTAAATAACAATTGGTACAAACAGATCTAGAATTAAACAAATCTACCTAGCAACAAAATATAATCTGGTTTCACTTTCAATCTCTGTTGGAGATTGCACAGAACAAATATCATACACAAGTAATAACATTCTGCACATTTTCTCAGAAATAAAACCTACTTAAAACTGATTCTGGGAACTGGAGTTACTCGTACATAAGGCTTCTGTTACTATACTAGCATGCTTTCCTAATTCAGCCATGTTGATTACAACACGTGGCTGCAGTGAATCCATTTAGCAACCTGTGTAACCAGACCGATTTAAGAGCATAAAACACTGATGCTTCCTTCATTCTGTTAAATGACATTCTCCATGTTAAAGGAGAGAACAACTATACAGACATTAATACAGCTACTGCAGTTTACAATGCATATTACACCAGGCCTGTCACAGCAATCAGTCTGCAGGGGTCTGTCTGACCAAACTCCTATTTACATAAAATCTCTAATAACCTTTCTCATTAACTGTTAGACTTTAGATACTTTTCTGCCTACCTGAAACAGATAAAAGATTCTGTTTTACTCTGGATGCACTGTGCACACTCTCTCTTAACTGCATCCAGTGGTAACTTCAGGATTACTGAATCACTGAGACAACCACATGGTATTAAGTACAGTTTCTGTGGCTCAGGACACAGCAGTGACACCCGCTGGTAGGAGGTCAGAACAGCAGCAACAGAACTATGTTCTGGTAAATTTCAATAATAACAAAACAAAATGCTTTCTACTTAGTCCTGTTTACAGTACTCTTTTGGGGTGCAATGAGTTTAATACCGATTTAATACACAGAGTGCCACAACCGCAGTTATGGAATAACCTCCCAGACGCCATCAAATTTTCCCCCAGTCTTAAGTCCCTGAAGAGATCTCTATTAACAAACCTCAATACGGGATGCACCTGTAAACATGTAACATAGTGACTATTTCCTACATATTTATTTTTTGTTAACCACTTGAATGCTAAGGACGCGCTCAGCGCGTCCTCAGCATTCCCCCTGGTATGCGGAGGACGCGCTGAGCGCGTCCTCGCATTGGGGTCAGCGTTCGGCCGGGTACCGGCCGATCGCTGGCCCCTCCGGTGCGGGCTGACATCCTGGATGTCAGCCCGGCATCCGGAGCAGTGGCCGCCATTATTATGTGTCATCGCGCCCCGCGATGACACATAATTCAGGCGCCCCCCCCGCATGTGCGGAGGAGGCGCCTGAAAGGGAGGGGGGGGAGGTCCTTCGGACCTCTCTCCCTCCCGATCGGCGGCTCACAGGGGCTTAACCCAGGCATCATTTGGAAGGGCACAGCCTGCCCTTCCAAATGATGCCTGGCATTAACCCCTGGGGAGCTGGATCGCAAATCGGCGCTGAAAAGCGCCGATTTGCGATCCTTCCCGGGAGCTGGCCGACATCTTGGATGTCGGCCAAGCTTCCGGGAACTCCCCCAGAGGACTGGCGTCATCGTGCGCAGCACGATGACGCCAGTCCTAGCATTAACCCCTAACTGCCACGAAGTGTGGAGATAGGGAGTTCCAATGAACTCCCTATCTCCCGATCCGTGGCAGTTAGGGGTTAAATTTTGATATCGTTGGATCGGCCAGAGCATGGCCGTTCCAACGATACCAAACATGAAAGTAAAAAAATTGTAAAAAAAAAAAAAAAAGAAAAATAAAAATAAAAAAAATTAAAAAAAAAAAATAATAAAAAAAAATAAACACTTTTTTTTTTTTTTTTTGTTTTGTTAATGCAGCAATATTGTTCCCATTTCAATTATAATGTGAACAATGATGCTGCATTAACGATTTTTGTATGCGGTGCGTTTGTTAAAAATGGTGTCATTTTCCCCAAAAAAAAATGTAACGAGACCCCATCTCTAATTTTTTTAACAAGCGCACCCCATACAAAATATAACCGCAATTGCTCGCATGTTAAAATGTGGAAAAAAACACTTTACACGCTGTAAATTATTGAAAATACATATTTTATTGCATTTTTTGTTATAATATACAAACATGACATAACGTATACATATAATAATGACATATTATGAATCTACCGAGTCTGACGGAAAGAACGATATATAATATGTCGATGTCATATACTAAAATAAGCCTTCAAAACACGTTTAAACATGATGCGCAAAACAGGTAAAAAATGACCTCAGCACAGGGGCGGGAAAAGCCTCAGCAGCGAAAGGGTTAATCTGTATATTTGTGTTTTGCTTTTTTAATATCTTGCATTTATTACTTTGTATTTCTGTAACGACTGTAACATTTCAATGTTCTTGAACCCAGGACATACTTGAAAACGAGAGAAATCTCAATGTATCCTTCCTGGTAAAATACTTTATAAATAAATACATAAATTATCCCTTAGGCGGTCAGGGATGATAATAAAATTATAATTTATTGATAGACATTGCCATATAAGAAAAAAACAAATTCAAAAAAGTTTAATACAGAAAAAAACACAACTCCCACACGTGAATTGAAAAATGAGAAAAGTTACCAGATGTGGACCCAGTGTGTATAAGGTATGTTGCCAATGGATCGTAAGGTCCACAGTTGTAGATAATAAAACTCATTGGTAGTAATATATTTATTTTATTTTTTATTTATTTTATAAAGGATTTTACCAGGAAGGATACATTGAGATTTCTCTCGTTTTCAAGTATATATCTTGTATACCTTTAGGCAGACTATATAATGAGGTACAGGCAAAAAGGCATAAGCATAATATGTTTAATTATGGCTGTTAGGACTACTGGGCATAATAGTCCAATAGTCCTTATAGTAAGCAACACTTGTCGGTACTGATTGCCAAGGAAAAGCTATCAGATGTTATATACTAAAGGTATATCTAAGAGAAAAGATCGTTGCAGAAAAACATACATTAGGTCCTAGGTTCAGTCCCCATAAAGGGTTAACGGTGAAGCTAGGAGTTCTTCTTATTACCACAATAGTTATTTGAACTTTTAGATACAGTTGTGTTCAAAATTATTCAACCCCCAATGCTGTAAAGGGTTTTAGGGAATTTAGTGTACATTTGTAATTGTATTCAGAATGAAATCCTACAAGGACTTTTTAAAGAACCATATGCAACTAAAATGACATCATTTGGTTTTGTAATACAGTAGTAAATGTTTCTTTTGTGAATTCTTCATTGACACAATTATTCAACCCCTTAAAGACTACCACTCTGAAGAACAGAGGTTCATTCAAGTGTTTTCAATAAGGTATTGAAAACACCTGTGGATGTCACGGAGCAGCAATAAAGCATAATAAGCACCAATTAGGCAGCTTTAAAATGACTGTGATACTCAGCTCCTTCTAGACATTTACTGGTGTGGTTACAAACATGGTGAAGTCAAGAGAATGGTCCAGGAAGACAAGAGAAGAGGTGATTACTCTTCACAGGAAGGGCAATGGCTATAAGAAGATTGCAAAGATGTTAAACATACCAAGAGAGACCATAGGAAGCATCATTCGCAAATTCAAGGCAAAGGGCACTGTTGAAACGCTACCTGGACGTGGCAGAAAGAAGATGCTGACTTCGACTGCTGTGCGCTACCTGAAGCATAGAGTGGAGAAAAGTCCCCATGTGACTGCTGAGGAACTGAGAAAAGATTTGTCAGATGTGGGTACTGAAGTTTCAGCTCAGACAATACGGCGCACACTGCGTAATGAAGGCCTCCATGCCAGAACTCCCAGGCGCACCCCCTTGCTGTCTCCAAAGAATAAGAAGAGTCGACCTTTCAACAGGACAATGATCCCAAGCATACCTCCAAGTCCACTAGAGCATGGTGGCAGATTAAAGGCTGGAACATTTTGGAGTGGCCATCGCAGTCACCTGACTTAAATCCGATTGAGAACCTCTGGTGGGACTTAAAGAAAGCAGTTGCAGTGCGCAAGCCTAAGAATGTGACTGAACTGGAGGCTTTTGCCCATGACGAATGGGCGAAGATACCCGTAGATCGCTGCAAGACACTTGTGTCAAGCTATGCTTCACGTTTAAAAGCTGTTATAACTGTAAAAGGATGTTGTACTAAGTACTAAGGGTTGAATAAAACTGATAATGATGTGTGCACAGAAAAGACATTTGTGGTTATTTCATTATAAATGTTATGTTATATTTGTCTGACCTACACGTGCTTCTTTGATTTAATTGTAAGCAAGATGACTGAATGATCAAAATCAATGTCAAACTGCCCAAAACACTCAATTTCAGTGGGGGTTGAATAATTTTGAACACAACTGTACCCTCTTTGGACAAAAGTATGGGGCCACAACTCTTATTGTTGAATTCAGGTGTTTAAATCCGACCCATTGAAGAAATAGAAATTAGGGATGCACACCATAAATATAAAATATAACCTTAAAATAGCCTGAAATTGTCCGATGGTGGTCGTATGCAGTGGAAGAGGGCTGATTCACCTCCACGATGTAGGATCAGTCAGACAACTTCAGACATTATCGGATGATCGCACCATCGCACAAATACGGTGTCAGTGGATGGCCAGCCTAACATTCCCTGAAATCCATACATGAATATACCATTAATCCACTAGACTTTCTTGATATTATGGGTGAAGGGGCGAGTTACAGTAGACTGGACCTCCAGTCCTTCTTTTATCATTACAGCACTGGGTTTACATATTTTATGCATTCATGGAGAAGAAATGGATGTAGACATATCTTGATTACATGCAGCAGAAACAAGACATCATCAACAGGAATGTCCCTCTTTGTGAGAAGAGTGCATTGTAGCACATGGATTGTGACATTTTCTGGTGAACTTATCTCGGGACATGGAAGACATACATGTCTGCGGCTCTGAAGGACAAATGCAAATGAAATTTGTTTGTTGATTAATTTTGCTTGCTTTTGGGCTGCAGAGGTTTTAGACCTGTGGGCATAATACCCAAGGTGCTAAAACTGGTTAACCCCTTAGTGACCGGGCGGTTTTACACAAATCCATCCTTTAGTGACTGCTGCTGTTTTTACTTTTCTGCGCTGTTCATGTTTAGGTCAAATTTTCCTCTTACTCGTTTATTCAACTGACACATATTATACACCGTTTTCCCCGCCATTAAATGGACTTTATAGAACTACCATTATTTCCATCATATCTAATAATTTACGACAAAAAAAATCTGAAATATGATGAAATTTTTTTTAAAAACACACTTTTTCGTAGTTTAATCCCCAAAATCTACAACCACCAAAAAAGACCCTGGCTAAATAGTTTCAAAATTTTGTCCCGAGACTAGAAATACCCAATTTTTACATGTTTTTCCTTTTTAACCCCTTCACTGCTGAGCCAGTTCACCTATGTGCGCTGCGCTCATTCTGACCATTTTGTGCTAATTATTTTTAGATGACAGCCTAGGTCCTATTTAACTAACCCCCCCAGACAAAAAAAACTTTTAAAAAAAACCTTTTTTTTATTTTATTTTATTTTTTTATTATTATTATTTTTTTTTTAATTTTATTTTTAAACCAAACCTGGTCATGTTTATCATTGGAAAGGCCATGATCAGGCCTTTCCAATGATGTAAAATATGACCATCTAGCTGCCACGGATCGGGAGATAGGGGGATCCTTTGGATCCCCATATCTCAACATGGCAGCTAGACGGTTAACTGGCCCACTGACATCCTCACACATATGGTGAGGTTGTCAGTGGGTGGGGGGGCCTGAAGGCTTGGCTGACATCCAAGATGTCAGCCCCCTCCAGCTTCGAATCACGTTTTGGTGCCAGTTACTGCCGAAATGCGATCCGGCAGCATCATTGTTAATGCTATACACCGCTGAAAAGGGGAGACTGTCCCCTTTCCAACGGTGTAAAAAGCATCACTGTACCTTCAATGGTTGGGGAGATAGAGGGCTCCGAAGGAGCCCCCCCTCCATTCATTTCAATGGGGGCGCCTGCTGATGACGTCACCACGCAGCGTGGTGACGTCATCGAGCTCGCCGGCCCATGTAAATCACCCACATGGGCAGGCGACTGCATTGCCTTGAGAATATTGACATATTCTCTTAGTAGTAAGCCCCCAATTGTATCCACAATATATCACCCATTATGCGGGCTCATATACTTGGCACCCAAAATGGCGCTATGGGGAACCTCCTTCTTGCATGAAATAGCTTTGTGCGGGTAAAATAAACTTTTAAAAATTAAAAGCACTGCAATGTGATCCAAGCCCTTTTGGCAACATTTTTCATTTTTGTAAATATATCACAGTTGGCCAAATAATTGCTCACCACGCCACCATCAAGTTTTGTGAGGCTTGGCAAACAGAAAAATCCATTGGCTGCCCAACTCAAACTTTAGTGACTAAGAAAGCTCTTCTATGAGTGGTCGTTTCTGTGCACATGGCCACACTTCAACAAACCAATGGGACAAGAGGTGAAAAGTGTTCTTTCAAGAGGTTACAATTGCTAAAAATCCCTGTACAGTACAGATACAAGGTGTTACTGTAATTTCCATATACAGGTATTTTTCCATATACAAATATTATTTTTATATTCTATTGGTATTTTTTCAGAAGCTGCATTGCTAACAATCTCATTATGATCACTACAAATCCCTATAAGCAGTGTATCTGAACATTTTTCTTAACTATCATGCATTATAATTATTGTATTTGAGTCAAAGGCTATTTCTGCCTGTATGCTAATAATGCAGACCCGTTTAAAATTGTGTAAGATAAGATACAGTATCTACAGTTTAGAACCTTTCATCCCAGCAATATTTCTGTAAAGGATAAATATATGAACAATAAAAAAAAAATACATTATTTTATACTTTTAACTATTACATAGTATTACATAGTTACATAAGCTGAAAAAAGACATTTGTCCATCGGGTTCAGCCTCTCACACATCACCCATTGCTGTTAATCCAAAAGAAAGCAAAAAAAACAGTCTGAAATGCTCGCCAATATGCAACACAGTAGGAAAAGGGAAGTGCTCATGCCACTGTACAGAGCACTGGTGAGACCTCACTTGGAGTACTGTGTGCAGTACTGGAGACCGTATCTCCAGAAGGATATAGACATCTTGGAGAGAGTTCAGAGAAGGGCTACTAAAATGGTGTACGGCTTGAAGGAGAAAAGTTACCAAGAAAGGCTTAATGATCTTAACATGTACAGCTTGGAAAAAGACGAGACAGAGGAGATATGATAGAAACATTTAAATACGTAAAGGGAATCCACAAGGTAGAGGAAGGAGTATATTTAAAAGGAAACAAAATAGCAAAACAAGAGGACATAGTCTTAGATTAGAGGGGCAAAGGTTTAAAAGTAACATCAGGAAGCATTATTTTACTGAGCGGGTGGTGGATACATGGAACAGTCTTCCAGTAGAAGTGGTAGAGGCCAAAACAGTAATTGAATTTAAGCAAGCATGGGATAGGCATAAGGCTATCCTAAACAAAAGATAAATCCAGGTAAAGTATCCATGTAATTGGGCAGACTAGATGGGCCGAAAGGTTCTTATCTGCCGAAATTTTTTCTATGTTTTCTATGTTTCTAACACACTGGGAAAAAATTCCTTCTTGACCCCAGAATGGTGTCAGATTTCTCCTTGGATCAAGAAGCTTTTACTTGCATATTAAATATTATAACCCTTAATATTCTGTGTCTCCAGGAAGTCATCCAGCCATTGCTTAAAAGTCTGTACAGACTCTGACCCAACCACCTCAACAGGCAGCGAATTCCACAGCTATCTCAGAATAACAATCTGTTTAAAATTGCTACTTTAACCTACAATTAACTAAACATCCCATGGCCTAAATAAATGTTATGCTAATATTTATTTCAACAAACAGCTTTTTGTATTGAATAGTTAAACCGGAAGAAGAAGAATTGTTCTTCATTGGTAAACCACTGCATTTGTGGGTTAGGAATCCTATATTGCTGTGGGGACCATTGCATTGCAAATTGTGTAGGCTCTGAAGCTCCATGTTGAGGTGGGGACAGCGTGCAATGCATTGCTGGCTCCGGATGGTCTTTAAGCTCCAGATTTATTAAACTACCTAATATAAATATCCCTGAAAAGTAAATATGCTCTTTTCATCCTGCACCTCATTGCACTAGATCAGGGATCAGCAACCTTGGCTCCCTGATGTTTTGGGATCTACATTTCCCAGGTGGCTCAGTCAGCCTAATGGATGACTGAGCATCGGGGGAGATGTAGTTTTCAAAACATCAGGAAACCAAGGTTTCTCACTCCTGCACTAGATTAATCATCTTATAACCTACATTTTTTTTATAATTAAATATTTCTTATTTTGTTTAACTCTTAATTCAAAATTGAAAAAAAGTGGATATTTAGGATCTCATTGGGGAAAGGTGTAATTAGCCACATTTCACTGCAACATAGCTTTTTTTTCTCAATAGTTTACTTTAGGGGAAAAACAGCAATATATAGAATCTGTTATAATGCAAATTCCTTCTGAGGCTTGCCATATAAAATGAGCGTGTCTGTGGTTATTTATAATGAATAAACAGTATATATGCAGAAATAACTTTGACAAGCCCACAGTTCTGAGAAAGAAGGTCCCATCTGCTGCTTGATTCATTACCAGGTAAACTTTTGAAACAATAAGAAACGAGCAAAGTAAAGACACATCTGTTCAACAATATCTTTGTATTATTAAAATTACATAAGCAAAGAGAACATTAAAAATGTACTAGTGCTACAGGGAATATCATTTTACAAAGAGGAAAAGCTAGCCGAAATCCTAAAGTTAAAAAGGGTGGACTGCACCATAACACCACATATAAAGAAGTAAAAAGTACAAATCATTACAAATAAAGAAGAAAAAAGAAAAGACTTATCTAAGAAATGCTCTCAAGACAAAAAAAAACACATTAATTTAAGGGTAGAGACTTATTTATTCAAGTTCATTTTACAGATATTAAAACTAAGCTATTTAAGATTTTTCAAATAACTCTCTGTATAAAACGACCACATTTTATTGGGTGGATGTGCCTCCATTTGTCTACCAAGTCCAGGTGATCTAGGAGAAATTATGATCTGTTTCTTAGGGAGGCTGGTGAGCAGGACAATTATCGAAAAATTGGTGCAGAATGGGTCAATGACATCATCGAAATCACCTTCTAGTAAAACCCATCCCACATGGCCCACAACAAATTTACTCTATACTTCTGTAAAAAGAAACGAAGATTAGGCACTTAGTTTCTTCTTTCTTTCTAAGAAACTAAGATTAGGCACTTTCGGAGCATACACATTGTTTAACAAGTAGTAGTAGTATAGAAAAAAATAGAACATGCAGTACAATACAACCTTATAGATGGCCAAATAGGTTAACTGATACAGGATCTTCAAGAAAGTGCAAGGCCTCTAGAATCAGAGCATACACAAGAACATAGCGTAATACTGCCACAAATTTAATAAAACATAAAACCACAAAAAGGAAGCCACTCACAAAATTAGTGGCACACAATGGATAAAAAGTGTGCAACAGCGCATATTTAAACAATTCGTTCGGATAGTCACCACAGCCGGAAAGACATCGTCCTTAAAGCGTAGTTTTCTGCAGGAGAGCCTGGCCAGGATACCACTCCGTGCTTAGAAGTCCAAGTTGCAGGTGGAGCCACAGTCCTTCAGAACGACCAATTGGGGAACCGAAGACCTGGAGACATCCGAAATGAATGATGGACGATCCGACTCGCGGACGAATAATGGACGATCCGGCGGGCGAACGAACGAAAAATGACAGAAACGAGCAAGTCAGTTCGACGCGTTTCGTCCTCTGACTTATTCATGAACTGACTTGTCCGTCCGAATCTTCTCTCTTTTAAAGTCCACATTTCTTTAATCAGCAATCTAAAATACATTCATGTGTGGATACCGGAAATAATAAAAGTTCCGAAATTCCCCCGAACGAGCGCATCGGAAATGCGTCCGAACGGGCGCATCGGAAATGACGCCTTTTAGCATCAGAATCCATTAAGGTTAAGGATGGTTAATGGAATGTATGGGCAACATACGAACAACAGAATGAAACAAAAATAAAACATAACATTGTTAACATAAATCCAGAAATGACAATAGAGGAACCTATGGAGACAAAAAACAAAGAACAAAAACGTGCATGTATACTGATGACGTATAACATAACCATAATTAGTCAAGTGCATATACTGGTGAAAATATTTGATTGAAAAATAGAAACCAAGGACCTATATAGTACTCCAAAAAGCACCAAAAGGGAGGAAAGGACTAAGAATACAGAAAACCCCCTATGGAAAAACTAGCTAGATCCAAATATATATATATATATATATATATATAATATATATATATAAGATCACGTGACTAAAAACGTCATATAAAGGATTGAAGCTCCAAATCAACATTAAGACCTGGCGGTTCCAAAGTGTCCATATAAAATATCCACTTAGTTTCCGCTAAAGAAAGAGCTTTAGCAACATCACCACCCCTCCAGTTGTGTTTAACTTTTTCAATACCCAACCAAACAAAGGTGGAAAAATTGAAGCTTGGGCACTTACAACAATGTCTAGGTACACTGTGTTTATCACTATGTTTTCTGATGTTATAAAAATGCTCATAGATACGTTCTTTTAGTTTTCTTTTTGTTTTCCCAATGTATTGGGCCCCACAACCACATTGGAGTAAATAAACTACATTCGTGGTATTGCAATTAATGAATTCTTTAATATGGTATTCCTTTCCTGTTTTCGTACTTTTGAATGAAACCACTTTTGTTTTAAGCTCTCTACACATAGAGCAAGCACTACACTTAAAAAAACCTTTAGGTTTATCAGACAGGAAGTGTATTTTATTATCCATATTTTCAATTTTATTTTGATTAGGACGTAAAGCACTTGGGGCCAATGTGTTTTTAACTGTATTGGCTCTTCTATAGATGACACGAGGAAAGGCCGGCAGATGTTTAGACAAAGTTGGATCATTTTTAAGGATAGGCCAACATTTAGAAAGAGCTAGTTCTATGTCTTTACTTCTACCATTAAATTTAGTAAAGAAAGCAAGGTCCCACTTAGTGGGATCTTTTAACCTTCCCGAATTCCTTTGGAAGAAAGTTGATCTATCCAGATCCACAATATCTTTCAAACTCTTATCCACTAAAGGTTTAGGGTATTGTTTTAGAAGAAATTTTTCTGAAAGCTCTCTACTTTGAGTAATGAAATCTTGCATTTCCGTACAGTTACGTCGAATTCGTCCGAACTGATTTTTAGGTATATTTTGAAGCCACTTTTTATGGTGGCAGCTATTATAGTTTATATAAGAATTCTTGTCAGTAGGTTTAAAGAAAGTTCTAGTACAGAATTTTCTATCTTTGATAAAAATATTCAAATCCAGAAGATTGAGAGTCTCATTACCCACCTCCATAGTAAATTTGAGGTCAAAAGTATTAGTATTTACGAATTCAAAAAACCCCTTAAGGTCATCCCTATTGCCATCCCAAATCAAAAGAACGTCATCAATATAACGTCGCCAGAGTGCCAAGTTTGCCCCGTATGGATTGTTGTTCCAAATGGCCTGCTGCTCCCAATGGGCAACAAAGATGTTAGCGTATCCCGGGGCAAACTTGGCACCCATGGCTGTTCCTGTCTTCTGTAGATAAAATTTATCCTGAAAACCAAAAAAATTATGAGTGAGACAAAAACGTATAGCCTCACCCAGTAGTAGTAGTAGTAGTAGTCAGAGCCTACATATAATTCACAAATGTTATATTGTCCCTCTGGGTCAGGATACAAAGAGATTTCAGTACGAAGCCTTTGTGTATTAATGCATGGGTATTCTGTGTTTTATTTTATTATATTGGAAGGGCTGCAAAGGGCGAACCAAGGAGCTTGAGTGTCATCTTGTGTGTCATCTGTATGAAGACCACATCTGGATTGAGTTTTGTTAAATGTGCCACAATCTTTTTTTCATTTTAACCAGAGAACTATTGCGTATATTGTCAATCCTTCACTATCAGAAAGCATACAACATGCAGGACAGCGCTCTCCTTTTTAGTTGTGGGACAATGGTGGTAAAGAATGAAGAGTGGAACTCACAGACACTGGAAGTTTCCTTTTGGAATTCTCTGTGTTAGATCCTAGATTTCATATGAACCTCAGAGGGAACGAATTGAAAGACAATATCAGAGGTACAATACTGTAAAATTATGTATGCAAATAATGCTAAACAAATCTTTGGGAGAGCTTCAAACCCTCACTTGAGCGCATTACAGGTTGCTACTGGGCCAACCTGTCGGCCATCATCCTTTCGGGCCCAGATTTTATACCACCCGAAAGAGAGAGGAAGTGCAGATATGTAATAAATAGTATATCTACATGAATAGTATAAGCACCTGCTCACTGTATGGTTTTCGGGTGTAGGTGAAAATTGCCGGTTGTAGATGGTGATTCCGGATTCTTTGGGAGTCAGAGCTCGTTGTTCCTTTATTGAATAACGAGGATTCAATATATAAAAGGCAACAGAAAGGGTTTTATTATGTAAAACATGGATAAAAAATGTATAAAATATATATATATGGCTTTTATTCATTTTTTTATCCATATATACAGTCATGGCCGATATTGTTGGCACACCAGACATTTTTCCAGAAAATCAAGTATTTCTCACAGAAAAGTATTGCAGTAACACATGTTTTGCTATACACATGTTTATTCCCTTTGTGTGTATTGGAACAAATAGGACATAGGCAAATTGGACATAATGTCACACAAAACTCAAAAAATGGGCTGGACAAAATTCTTGGCACCCTTTCAAAATGGGGGATAAATATGATAGTTTCAAGCATGTGATGCTCCTGTAAACTCACCTGGGGCAAGGAACAGGTGCGGGCAATAGAAAAATCACACCTGAAAGCAGATAAAAAGGAGAGAAGTTCACTTGGTCTTTGCATTGTGTGTCTGTGTGTGCCACACTAAGCATGGACAACAGAAAGAGGAGAATAGAACTGTCTGAGGACTTGAGAACCAAAATTGTGGAAAAATATCAACAATCTCAAGGTTACAAGTCCATCTCCAGAGATCTAGATTTGCCTTTGTCCACAGTGCTCAACATTATCAAGAAGTTTGCAACCCATGGCACTGTAGCTAATCTCTCTGTGGGTGGACGGAAGAGAAAAATTGATGAAAGGTTGCAACGCAGGATAGTCCGGATGGTGGATAAGCAGCCCCAAACAAGTTCCAAAGAAATTCAAGCTGTCCTGCAGGCTCAGGGAGGATCAGTGTCAGCGAGAACTATCTGACGACATTTAAATGAAATGAAACGCTATGGCAGGAGACCCAGGAGGACCCCACTGCTGACACAGAGACATAAAAAAGCAAGACTACAGTTTGCCAAAATGTACTTGAGTAAGCCAAAATCCTTCTGGGAAAACGTCTTGTGGACAGATGAGACCAAGATAGAGCTTTTTGGTAAAGCACATCATTCTACTGTTTACCGAAAACGGAATGAGGCCTACAAAGAAAAGAACACAGTACCTACAGTGAAATATGGTGGAGGTTCAATGATGTTTTGGGGTTGTTTTGCTGCCTCTGGCACTGGGTGCCTTGAATGTGTGCAAGGCATCATGAAATCTGAGGATTACCAAAGGATTTTGGGTCACACTGTAGAGCCCAGTGTCAGAAAGCTGGGTTTGCGTCCGAGATCTTGGAACTTCCAGCAGGACAATGACCCCAAACATACGTCAAAAAGCACCCAGAAATGGATGGCAACAAAGTGCTGGAAGTAGCCAGCAATGAGTCCAGATCTAAATCCCATTGAACACCTGTGGAGAGATCTTAAAATTGCTGTTGGGAAAAGGCGCCCTTCCAATATGAGAGACCTGGAGCAGTTTGCAAGGGAAGAGTGGTCCAAAATTCCGGGTGAGAGCTGTAAGAAGCTTATTGATGGTTATAGGAAGCGACTGATTTCAGTTATTTTTTCCAAAGGGTGTGCAACCAAATATTAAGTTAAGGGTGCCAAGAATTTTGTCCAGCCCATTTTTGGAGTTTTGTGTGACATTATGTCCAATTAGCTTTTTTCCTCCCTTTGTTGTTTTGTTCCAATACACACAAAGGGAATAAACATGTGTATAGCAAAACATGTGTTACTGCAATACTTTTCTGTGAGAAATACTTGATTTTCTGGAAAAATGTCTGGGGTGCCAACAATATCGACCATGACTGTATATATATCCCAAATAGTATAATCAACATCCATTGCAATTCCCATAAACAACTTCAAACAAGATATCTGACAAATTATATTAAATATATATGACACAATGTGTAAAATGAATAAAGTGCCTTGAATGTTCCATCCAAATATTTTTTAACTCCATCGTGACCAGGTAGTTTTACCATTGTCTGTCTGAAAGTGCCCACTGTTGTTTTTACGTTCCTGCGCTGTTTGTGTTTAGGTCTAATTTTCCTCTTACTCGTTTATGGAACACACATATTATATACCGTTTTTATTGTCATTAAATGGACTTTCTAAACATACCATTATGTCCATCATATCATATAAGTTACTATAAAAAAAAATATGAAATATGATAAAATAATGGAAAAAACACACTTTTTTCGAAATTTAATCCCCAAAATCTAAAAAAAGACTCCGGCTAAATAGTTTCAAAATTTTGTCATGAGATTAGAAATATCCAATTTTTACATGTTTTTGCTTTTTAACACCTTCACAGCTGAGCCATTTCACCTCAGTGCGTTGTGTGCGCTGAGCTCATTTTGACTGTTTCATGCTCATCATCTTTAAACATCAATCGAAGTCCTATATTTTTTTTAAATACTTTATTTAAGGCAAAATTGGTACATACAAACATGAAAAAGGATAAATAGCACTTACAACATAGAAACCCTATTTGCCAACTTTTCAGCATTATATATAGGCAGCTCCCTAAAGAAAGGGAGGCGACAGATCTAAGAAGAGAAAAGGAAATAGAAAGAGAAAAAAAAATCCGTAAGGAAAGGGGGGGGTAGATCTCCACGAGCACACAACAACCGGTAAACAGGCATCTCCATATCCGACTTTACAATAACTCCCCGCATCTCCCAATACTCAGATCGCCCACCCTGCCCCATAACTCATCAAGGACTAACTCGTCAGCTCTACTCCTCTCACCCCTCATAGGACTCCCAAGTTTCCCATATCTTATAAAAAGAAGGCATAGTGTGGTGGAGAATGGCCGACAGTTCATCCATAAGGTGGACATAGTCCAGAATCTGGAGCGATCTTGATTGTGGCGGCAGTACAGTTGAACGCCATTGTTCAGCCACAGCCTTCCGGGCCGCCAAAAGAATTTTAGACATGAGGCGGTTCTGGCTAACAGAAAGGGTTGATACCAGCTTAGAAAATAAATAAACCCACGGGTCTATTGGGATTGGAGTTCCAAAGACCCGGCCCAGCAAATCGCCCACATCCCCCCAGTACTTAACAATCTTGGGGCAGCTCCACCACATATGGACCTGTGTACCCCGACCCCTGCATAGCCTCCAGCAGAGGTCAGGGGTCGAGGGATAAACTCTATGCAAAACAAATTCTATACCGTTTTTCTCATCATTAAATTGACTTTCTAAAGATACATTATTTCCATCATATCATATAATTTACTATGAAAAAAAAAAATGGAAAAAACACACTTTTCAAAATTTAATCCCAAAAAGACCCCGTCTAAATAGTTTCAAAATTTTGTCATGCGATTAGAAATATCCAATTTTTACATGTTTTTGCTTTTTTAACCCCTTCACTGCTGAGCCATTACACCTCTGTGCACTGAGCTCATTTTGACTGTTTTATGCTCATCATCTTTAAACATCAATTGAAGTCCTATTTTATTATACCCACAGACAAAAATTATAAAAAAAAACTTTTTTTAATTTATTTATTTTTTATTGTTTTAAATTTGTTATTTTTTTTATTTTTACACCAAACTTGGTCAGGCCTTTCCAAAGATACCAAACATGACCCTCTAGCTGCCACGGATCAGGAGCTACGGCGAGCCAAAGGATCCCCCTAGCACCACTTGGCAGCTAGAGGCTTAACTGGGCCACTAACGTCATCACACATATGGCAAAGATGTCAGTTGGTGGGGGTGGCCCGGAGGCTTGGCTGACATCCAAGATGTCAGCAACTTCCGGGAGCAAATCACGATCCGGCACCTAAGGGTTAAAGAGCGGCACCCTTCTTTTTTTCTAGCTGCAGCGGTTGGGGAGATAGAGTGGTCCAAAGGACCTCCACCCTCCCCTTTCAGGTTCCCCCTGCAGGCACCGAGGGAGGCCTGAAAATGACATCATCGCACACGGCGTTGACATCATTGCGACAGCTGGGGCCCATAAAAACATCCTTCCAGGAAGCCAGTCAGATGTGGGACCCCGGCCAGAGAGGTGAGTATAGGGAGGGAGAGGGGTTAAAGGACCATGACGTACATAGTACGTCCTTGGTCCTTAAGGAGAATTTTCCCCAGGACGCACTATGTACATCAGTGGTCCTTATGGGGTTAAAATATGATTGTATAAAGATATAGAGATTACAGTAGTTGACAAGTGTCTGATCCTAGTACTGAAAAGATTAATGTCAATATTTTGTAGTCTCAGTCATTGAAGATCACAGTAAAAACATTCATCACAATCTCTTTGGCACTTACCAGGATCTCAGTGGCAGAAGATACTTGCACACCTTTGCAGAATACACAGCTCAGGGAGACAAGATGGGTTTTTACTTTAATTGTGGTAGATTGCACTGGGGCAAAAATCAGGAACGCGGTACACCCAAGGGTGTTTTAACCCCTTAGTGACCGGGCGGTTTTACACAAATCCGTCCTTTAGTGACCGCTGCTGTTTTTACGTTTCTGCTCTGTTAGTGTTTAGGACAAATTTTCCTCTTACTCGTTTATTCGACCCACACATATTATACACCCTTTTTCCCGCCATTAAATGGACTTTCTAGAAATACCATTATTTCCATCATATCGAATAATTTACTATTAAAAAAATATGAAATATGAGGAAAAAAATGGTAAAAACACACTTTTTCGTAATTTAATCCCCAAAATCTACAACCACCCAAAAAGACCCCGGCTAAATAGGTTCAAAATGTTGTCCCGAGACTAGATATACCCAATTTTTACATGCGTTTGCTTTTTAACCCCTTCACTGCTGAGACAGTTCACCTATGTGCGCTGCGCTCATTCTGACCATTTTGTGCTAATTATTTTTAGATGACAGCCTAGGTCCTATTTAATTAATCCCCCCCCCAGACAAAAAAAACTTTTAAAAAAAAACCTTTTTTTTATTTTATTTAATTTTTTTATTATTTTTTTTTTTATTTAATTTTTTTTTTTTCTTGTAAAACCAAACCTGGTCATGTTTGGTATCATTTGAAAGGCCATGGATTGGGAGATAAAGGGATCCTTAGGATCCCCTTATCTCTACATAGCAGCTAGGTGGTTAACTGGCCCACTGACATCCTCACACATATGGTGAGGTTGTCAGTGGGTGGGGGGGACCTGGAGGCTTGGCTGACATCCAAGATGTCAGCCCCCCTCCAGGTTTGAATCGCATTTTGGCGCCAATTGGCGCCGCAACGTGATCCGGCGGCAAAACTGTTAACCCCTCTCCAGCAGTGCAAACGGCATCTCCCTAGCTTCAATGGTTGGGGAGATAGAGGGCTCCAAAGGAGCCCCTCCCTCCCCTCCATTGAAATGCATGGGGACGCCTGCTGATGACGTCACCACGCATCAGCCTCGCCTGCCCATGTAAATCACATGGGCAGGCTTCCTCCCAGCCAGATCGCCGTGGGATCCAGTGAGGGAGGTGAGTATCGGGCGGGAGGGGGATTAGGCGCCGCTGACGTACCCTGTACATCCGCGGGTCTAAGGGAGTCCCGAGGACAGGACGTACAGGGTGCGTCAGCGGCCCTTAAGGGGTTAACAGAAGGGTTAGGTGAAATGGAGAGGTCGGCAGACAAAGTTCATAAGAAGTGAAACAAATCAGGATCAATATCTATATATTTAGTGTTGACACAGAACAGCCAGCATGAAAGACATTACTGGATACTAAGTACCGGCAGGGGCTGGCTCTTACGGCCTGCTATGAGGCTTCATGTGTGGATGATTTCTGCAGGCGTTAAGTGTGAATTAGAGTTCAGCCATAAAGGGAAATCAGCATACAAAGAAAGGAGGAATCGGCACACCATTTTTTTTCTTATTGGAAACACTTAAGTCATAAGTGATTCAAAGAAATCTGCCAAAAGATGGAACAAAAAAGTTGTGACCATTCCCCCTTTCTCTGTATGCTGTTGGAGTGTCTCTCTGAGGTTCGTGTTGGTACCCACCTGTCTTATCCCATTGCTCAGCACCAGTTTCCTCTGCGGTGCCGCTCTGCTTGTGCATCCAGTTATACAGGGAAATGTCAAAGCAGAATAGAGCAAGCAGGCACAAATTGCAGTCAAAACCAAGTACAACAAATTTGTGCTCCCAGGAGAGGAAAAAATGTTGTTGTTTTTTTATTTACTGTATATAAATAAGCAATACGTATCCTCAGACTTCTACAGCGGTCTCCTCCTTAGGCACGGTGAAACAGCAAAAAAGAGAATTGAAGTCTGTAAAGGTTAAAATGATATAACCATAGCATGATACTGTTATTATAGGTAAGTATTTAGGCCCCTGCTAGGACCTCACTTACAAAAAGTAGAAAGTATTCAGGCCCATCAAAAGAACACGCCAGCTTCTTATCCACACCAACCGGCAGCAGGTATAACTCCTTCTCTCCAGTGGGATAGCGGTTTTGGCATACAACAGTAATTACCATATAGAAGCCTTTCGTGGTGGATCCGGCAGCCTTGGGCGGGATATACAGCGACCTCAGGACTCCACCAGCGTTAGGATAAATTAGGACATAATTCGCAATATTTAAAAATAAAAAGTGTGTTTATTAAAATAAAACACATCCAACATGTTTCGTTAGTCTAAGCTAAATTGCAGTCCTCAGGTCCCACTAACAGGCCAAGTTTCCAGATACAGTATCTGAAGCACAGCACAGGTGATATGATTTGCTGCTCAATGATTGCAGGATTCAGTCTGAATTTACCCAAGATAATCCTTTAATTCTGTCCATTGGGGGTATCCGAGGACAGGGTTGGGAAGCACTAACCTAAGCCTTCTAATAGTATCCTGCTTAAAATTCCAGTTCGAACAAATATTTTATTTAGAATATATAACCTGAATCGGCGCAAACAATGCTTTCTGGGCTCCTGGGATCTCGCATATATATGACCAGCCAATGAAGCCGCGATTTATGCGGCGAAATGCGTTCTGGAGCATGTTTTTAATTTGTTTTAAATAACTTTTATTTTTTTAAATCCCTGTTCCTGTTGAAGCTGTGCCATCTTTTGGATCCTAGGTGGTTTTCCTTTGGGTTTCCTTAAAACCAAAAAACACCCATGAGCGCTTGTCCTAGAGAAAAAATGTGAGTACAAATCTCAAGCACATTATACTGTAGTCCTTACAGATCTGCGCAAGGAGTTTTTCTCTTTTCTGTCTTCCACTATATGATTCTGGACAAAACATCCTAGACAAGGTGGGGGTCACCTGAGAAGCTGGAAGGCAATATACCCGCATGTCTGGACCCACTAAGGCTAGGGTCAGACGAGCGTGATTTCTACGGACTGTATGTCCGTGCACACGGACGTACGTCAGTACGGAAGACGCAGTAGTGGCCACACAGTCCGTTTATTCACTGACGTATATTTTGACGGATGTAGGAGGGAAAATAAATTAAAAAGCAAAACCATTTTGTCCGTGAAAAATGCTGGACGTATAAATGCAGTCCATCTGACCACGTTCCATCACTCACACAAAGCTATGCAGACGTTGCGGACGCAGCGCGCTTTGTGCGGCCGTTCTAGGGGTTGTACGTTCTTGCCTTCCTTGCGTCCATGGGCCGCGGCCGTTGTGCGTCCTCAGTTCAGTGCGGACATACTTCATGTGTCAGGCTCCAATGGGCTTTCTTTCATGCTATCACGGACGTACTTTTAGGCGCAATCACGGACGTGAACACTACGCTCGTCTGACCCCAGCCTTAGAGCCAGTGATTAGGCTCTACACTTGTGAGTGGGAAATCATATGTATCACCATAATTACATTTAAAACCTACTGTATTGCACTATTATTGTTTATTTCTTTCATATATAGGCGAGATCCCAGGACCCCAGAAAGCGTTGCTTGCGCCGATTCAGGTTATATATTCTATATTCTGTGTGTATTGGTATAGGGGAAACCACTATATCCTGTTATTGGCCATCTGGGGTGCTGTGGTGGTGGATACATATTGTGTAGCGCTGCACCATTCCTTGTTTAAATATTTTATTTCCACTTCAGCAATACTCATATATCAAGTACCATTTCAATATTTCATTACATTAAACATCACTATGGCTCCTGCAGACTATTCAGTGTGATTCGCAAATCCTATTGGCATGGAAAAAAGTTACATTACACTGAAATAACCCTTATTATTACTTCAACTTTTATCTACTTTTTTCTATGGTGAAATATCACCTTCTCGTAATTTGCTAAATCCCTTGGGATAGTTGCAAGTTTATATCATGCACTTTAACCTCCGGTAAATAAATCCCTGTGTGAGCCAATTAACTATTTTCTGCTGCTGCCAAGTTCCACTTTTCCAAATGTCTACATGTTTTGTTACATTTCCATAGCCATGCAGCAAATTATATCATTATGATTCTAAATGCATATCTTTGTTTCCCAGCTATTTATTGCAAAGTAATTGATATGTAAAACATATACAACTATCTTTAGACATTTGCAGACGTTATAAAATGATTCAACAAGCCTGAAAAATACACAATGAATAATTCAGTGTTACAAATAAGCAAGAAAATGTAGATTCTGTCACACTAGCAGATAAATTATTTATTCACATATTACACTCTTACAAATCCGAACGTTAAATACAGCAATGCTGAACTGTAACTCCGATAGCATAATGTAGCGTTATTTTCTGCATAAACATAGTAGAGGCATTTGAAAATTAAAACTCAAACCGTTCCCGCTCTGTCCATTTTCAGTAAATGTCATAAATCAAAATATATCTGTCTGCATATATTAGAGCTTCAGTCTATTAAAAGTGGTGAGGATAATGTAGTCTTACTACTCGGAAAAACTTTTAATTGACTTGAAAAAACTTATATTCGATTTATTGATTTATTTAGAAAGTATTTTACCAAGAAGGATACATTGAGATTTCTCTCGTTTTCAAGTAGGTCCTGGGTTGAAGAACATTGAATTGTTACAGTAAGTACAGAAATACAAAGTAATAAAATCCACAGTCTATTTGCCTTTTATTATTATTATTATCTTTTATTTATAAAGCGCCAACATATTCTGTAGCGCTGTACAATGGGGAAGCACAAACATGAAACATACATGATAAATAAGGAAAAGACAACCCTGCCCAAAGGATAGCTTGTCTAGAAAGTACAGCACTTTAACCAAGTGCTCAGCCAGACATCCCGTGAGCTTACAATCTAAGGGACGGGGTAACTGAAACAGATGGGAGCAGAGGGAAGGTGAAGCTGGTTGCTAGAAGAAATGTGACGGTTGCATGGGAAGGACCAGAAGGTTGGGCTGAGTAAAGGTAATTAGCGAGAGAAGTGGAAACAGCTGTAAAGGAGCCCTTAAGTTATGGACCGGGCCTGGGTGGGTGGATGGGGAGGGTGGGAGGGACTGCAGAGTGGAGAATCTTGGGTCTGTGATGGTCAGAGTGTGCTGCAAAATAGAATGGAGATTTGCTAAGTGTACCCTTAAAAACTACACAGGAGGAGGGGGAAGGAGGAGGAGGAGGAGCAGGAAGAGGGGGGATGGTGAGAAGCAGAGGTAAAGACCAGGTAAAAAAGTTTTTTATAAGTAAAATGGAGGGAACATTGAAACATGGAATCAGCCAGAAATTAATACATTTAAAAATAAAATACAGTTGCAAGAATGGGGCTCTTTTATTTTGTACTGTAAAAAAACTAATAAAAACTTGTTACAATAAAAGTATAAAAACTAATAAAATGCAAGATATTAAAAACAAAACACAAATATACTCCAAAGGAAAAGAAAAAGGGTGAGGCGCAAAAAATATAATATGTGGTCAGATGGAATATCAATACGCACGATCACTTACACACTCACACGTGTTGTCCCTTATTGCGACACCAATTGTCAAAATGTGAATGAAAAAAGAGAAGGGGTGCGGCGCTTCCAGTGCAAAGGATAGTATGAAGTAATTACTTAACTTTTGGCAGTTATATACTCCAATATCAGGTTAACACCTCAATAGAAAAGGAAAAAATTAAAATGGCGTAATAACGTCTAAACATAATTTCTATGATAAATGTGGTAAGCAGCCACTCACACGGTTCAGAACCTAGCCTGGCTCTAGTGTATTCGCCCGTGGGGGGAATTCATATGGCCCCCCCACTGGACTTTTTCAATGGATAGTTTTCCAGACAATCTCAGGAGATAAAAAGGAACAACATGGTGTAGATGGTAACACAAATGATATCCCCAATAGGAATAAATCAATTCACTTACGTATTTCCGAGCCTAAAGGGCTCTCTTTTCCTTCGCCCGGGGATTGTTTAGTAGAGGCACAACTCCTATGAAAGTCTTAGACCACCCCGATATATTAGGAAAAAACTGGAACTGCATTCATAAATTCAAAGAATTTATTCCCATAAAAACCGAAAAAAACGTATCTAAAAATCACAAATTGTAACAACCGAATGCGTTTCGCTTGGGTATATGCACCCTAAGGCTTCCTCAGCGGTAATGATCACACATTGCTCTTCGGCCTGCTTATATTCCATACTGGTTGGTTGGTCCTCCAATCGGTAAGCATCAAAATCCCACATGGGGAGAAAGGGGCTTGTCCGCCCTCCCTTCATCTGGACTTTTCGCACGTAACATCTTTCCTCCCAACCGGAAGTTATGTCCATTTTCCTCTGGCGACGAAACGAAACCGAAAGTATTTTCCAATGCACATGTGCATTATTCCAACATTCAAGGCAGCGACATCCGCTGTCTTCGAAGCTCCATTGTATCTTCTTATGTCTTTATTGTCTCCTTATTATCATGTCCTTAATATGTCACAAAACACAAATATACAGATTAACACATAAAATAAATATGTAGGAAATATATTCACTATGTTACATGTTTACAGGTGCATTCTGTATTGAGGTATGTCAATAGGGAGCTCTTAAGTGACTTTAGGCTGGGGGAAGTATTGATGGCGTCTGGGAGGTTATTCCATAATTGTGGTGCTCTGTAGGAAAATGAGGATTGAGGCACTTTATTTTTGTATTGTGGTATTGCAAGTAAGGTGCTGGTCCTGGATAGGAGGTTATAGGATGAGGGAACTGCTGGGCAAGGTATATTCTGTACATAAATCCATTGGAGCTGCAAAATAATCAGTAATGGCCGCCCTTTCTGGGCGATAGTGTCTCATTTGCATATGGAGCAGTTGTCCCTGTAATGGCACAATCGAGCTAAAGCCTTGTGAGACCTGAGCGGGCCCCGCCATAGAGCAGAGACACTAGTGCCGTTGTTTGCTCTCAGGAGCCTCACAAACCTCTTTTTGCTCACTATAAATTTACAGGGTAATCCAGATGTGGACCCCTTGCTCGAGGTGCCTAGAGGGCTGTCTCAGGGCCCTCACAAACCTCTTTTTGCTCACTATGTGGGGGGGGGATGCAAGTAAGTGCTCACTCCTGCACTCAATTAATTGATTAAAGCAGGTAGCCCATAATACACTTGTCAAATGATCAATCTGGTTATTCCTCCAAATAAACATTCAGAAACATTATGGTAATTAATAAAAAACACAGTAAGTAAGTAATCATAAATACGTTTACATAAGGGTTTATTCAGAAAGTGCCATTATTTACTAATGTAGCAAACACTGGTGAAAATTGCCAGTATTGCAGCGTCGATTAAACAAAAATCCAAGATTGACAGGAGAAGCTTCACAGTAAAGCCTCATCTGTTCCTATTTGGAGTTTAGTGTACTTTATTTGCCTGTAATGTTCATATGTACAAAATATTTCTTATTTGCAAGAGCACCTCTGTATAACCTACCCAGTTTATTTACACAAATATCACTGACATTTTTGCACAACGGAGTCTATTTGATGGTTAAAATGATTGCCCATTCCTGTTCACTGCATGAGGAACAATAAAATCAGCGATCGTTGAGAGATCAAGGAGAGGTGAATCAGAATGTATACATGGGCATTCAGTGCATGTTAATCAGGAAACGCACATTAAAAATCCCACACATAAATTTGAGTTCAGCTATCACAAAAATATGCACATCAACCTATTAACCCAGAACATACTTGAAAATGAGAGAAATCTCAATGTATCCTTTCTGGCAAAATACTTAAAAAAAACTGTAATGTTTTGAAATTAAAATGCAAGAAAACCTCAAGCCATGAAAGCGTCTTATAGATTATTTTGCAGGATCTCTCTGGTGGTGTAAAAAGATTATTTGAAACTCCCATATTCAATGAGGAAACCACATTCTCTTCTCCAATTAAAAAAATAAAGTACATGGTGAAAATACTGGTATATGTTATGTAACCTTCAACATGTGTCCCATAGGAGACAAGAAATGTAACTTCAAACCTGCATTCTACAAAACAATTTAATAAGAAATGTACTGCTATGAAATCTACTGGCGTTTGTAAACGTATGAAGTTTCTCCAGGCACCTCCTAGTCTAGCAGTTATTCTAACAATCTTTTGAACTTTGTGAAACAAGAAGCCCTCAGGATCTATTAAAATGTGTAGCTATAATATACAGTTAGAAATATTAGGGATAGATGACAGCAGCAAATTAAATCCCACTACAAGCTAATTCCACTGTCTGGTAAGGTGAGGTCTGGGGTACGGTCCGATAATGACCTATATGGAGAACTAAAATCACCATTTACCCAAGTGCGGTTCCAGTCCTTTAAGTGACTGGACTTCGCAACGGTGAAGCAGATATATGACTAACACGCAAGGAAAAACAACTGTGAGAACGAGGAACACCAGTCCTTGATGTGGCTGGTAAAAAAGAAAGAGAAATAACAAAGATAGAGAGGAGTAGAGACAGTAATATTAATAAATAAAAAATATATGTATAAATGAAAAACAATGAATGTATGAGTTTACCATGCTCTCCTCCTGGTTTGTTGTATTTTTTTGTCTTGAGAAGCACCCGCCCTCTATGCTTAGTAAGGCTAGGATCAAACGAACGCATTATTTGCAGCGACTGTCAAAAAGTGCGTTTGAACGCATTGACTTATTTTTTCACTGAATGCGCGAAAACGGTCATACGATGCGCATTTTCATGCGTGATTTGTTACGGATCCATACCAGGAAACTTTGGGTGTCTGGATGTTATGTTGGCTGGACATGAGCAGCGTCTGATGTCTCCTAATCACGCACACACGCCGCTATGCGGACGCAGTGCACTCTGTACGTCAGTACTAGCGGTTCCGCGTACTCGAAAAAATGCGTTCATTTTCCACTTGCGTTGCACGGCCGGACTTTCGTGTGGCCGGACTTCATATATTGGCCGTCATTGCCCGTCATTTTCTGCTAGTGCGGCGTGATTAAGTGCGACTAAACGCATGTTAAAAGTGCGTTAGTCTGACCCCAGCCTAAAGGTTGAGTGCTGCCCTCCTGGTGTATTTTGTATGAAAAGGCCTGATAACACTCTGGCAAGCACCTCTCCATGCCACAGGTGTTCCAACTCCAGGCTCTATTTAACCTTGAATCACAGGTGTCTCCAGAAAGGATTCAGTCCTCAGTGAGTTAATCCCATAAGGGTAATTTTTAGGTGACAGGAATAGGACCTGTTGAAGGTGGGATGCATTGGTGCTGCGACAGGCTTAAGTAATTTATGACCATATATTGTGAACTGAATTCCCATAATTTTTTTAACAGCGCCTAGGGTTAAAAACCTTGCAAAAAACCTTTAATGGGTTAAAAAGTGTTAATCTTGAAAGGGTTAAGAGTTGTAAGAATCTTCAAAGTGTTAAAATTTCTTCCTTGTCCTCAATCTGGAAATGTGGAATTGAAGATCTACATTATGTCGGCATCTTCCATCCAGCTAGAAAAGCCACCATTTGATCTTCGACACACTGTGGAATGCAAACTGAATTCCACATCCCATAAATGGAATTTTGCTAGTGGTATTTACCTACAACAACGAATAGATGCTCGACTTGTGAGAAAGGATTTTACCAGGGAGGATACATTGAGATTTCTCTCTTTTTCAAGTATGTTCTGGGTGGCGAGTATGTACCGTTAGGTGTCTTGCCCAAGGACACTTACTGGAGAAGTGCTCTTGCTGGGATCGAACCCACGTCTCCACAGGCTCTCTCCACGCAGAGCAGCGATGTTACCTCTACTCCATCCAGCCGGTACTTGCGTTCAATATACTACTAAAACAATATTAGGAGCCAAATACACTTTATATCAAATTCTTTTTTGGATTAGACCAGCATACCCATCATTCGATATTATGAGGAAATGTTTTCATTTAATTTGCAGCTCATTAACATTAACCCAAAATGATGATATAGTTACTATCTTGACCAGTGTATATAAAATATAAAAATATTGAAACATCTGATAAAATTGTATTCTGGAAAGACAACTATTAACATGAAAAGCATACAGTGATTTAATATAGTGAATTAAATGAGTGGAGAAGAAATATCTTAAAAAATTATTGAAAATGAATAATTAATAACTATGTTGACAAAATACTCAGAGGAATGCAGGATTCTGGGCCTAATGTTGTCATGCGTAGCCATGCTGTTGGGGTTGCCAACCCTGCTGTGTCTGTACTTTTTGGCTGTCATTCTTTGCCCTCTGGTCGTTTTGAGGATCGCTTTGATTCGGATAATTATACTATTATTTTTGGGTGTTTCCGATATAGTGGCGAAATCTTCCGAAGACGCTCATGCTTCAATTTGTTCTGATAACGGCCCACTGCTGCTATTGAGTGAGCTCATTCAGAGTCACACACATGCCGCAGCCTTGTGGGGAGTTAAATATCACCTCCAGAGGCTTCCCTATGTCCTGTCGCAATCTTTCCTACCCATCAGTGTTTACCTTGTCATTTGTTCTGCTTAGCTTGTTTTGGCCTTTTGGCTTTGTTCCTTGACTGTAATTGAACACTCTAGTCCTCGGCCCTTACTTGTATACCTACCCTTTTACGTGTTACTTGCCTAGGCATGTTTATTCGTTTACGTGCACCTTTCCTGTCCTAGTCATCGGCTTGTTTTCCTGGCAACTCTCTGGTTTAACATTATTGTTACCCGGCTAGTTAAGGACCGGATCTTCCGTGAGTTATCTGTACTTTAGATAAAAGTAATGAACCAGTACGGTTCACAGCGACCTGGTGCTATAATCTATAAGGATATATATATATATAACAATGAGCCGCTCACCCTTTCGGGTGTATCCTTCACCCTTGATAGAAATATGGAGAGGTGCACAACAGAGTGTGTAGGGGAGCGCTAGATAAATATAATAGGTAAATTTCAGATCATATGAAACTTATCTTGTAGATGAAATATTCGGAATGTGATTCCTCGATTCTGTTTGATATATCCTACAACAGAAAGAGGTACAAAACAATCGCGCAATATATAGTAAAACAACGGATAATTGTATGAGCATAGAATGGTTTCACTCACAAATGAGGAGCCTAACTGGCTTGTGATATTTGCTTTCAGGCCTCTAAGAGGGGCCCCGCGCACCTTCACTCGATATAAGAGTATAAGTCGATTCCAAGGTTGTCAGTACCTCAAATGGAATAGTGGCAATAATAGTGAACTACCACACTGCAAGCTTCATCAGTCGGGAAAAACTAGGATTGATGAAGCTTGCAGTGTGCAAGGGAAACGCGTCTCGATTTTTTTATTCCTATTTGTTTTAAATTACAATAAATGTTTTTATTTCTTACAAGATTTCCATTTATATATTCTTTTCTTTGAATATATACTTACCTGGAGACATTCACCATTGCTAATCTATCATTGGCGTTCAGACCATGCCAAACGAGGTGGGATCCCCCCTATAGTTATCTGTACTTTCTGTATTTCTATTATCCGCACATTGGATCATATACAGACCCTTTCAAAAGTAAACTGAAATTATTATCAACTGCTTCGCTTTCCTGCTTCATACCTAGGTTATTGTGTGAACTACTGCCATGTTCCTCCTCCATGAGCATGCCACAGTGTGTGTCATTGACCCTCCGCTGTGATACCAGTGTGCTGGCTGATCAGCATGTCAACAGTCAGTCACCTGCCAGGAGTGAATGGAGGGCTGTCGTGTAGGATGGCTCAGATTACTGTACATTTTTTCATTATAAATGCGTTAGAACAAAATGCTAGTGATGTGATGAAAATATTCCTTAGTGAGGTTTAACTAAAAATAAGGTGCAATGTTGAATCGTCAGGAATGTGCTAAATATATATTAAAGTGATATTTAAGTGCTAATATTTTCAAATACTAGTTAAGCGCAAGTCTGTGCTAATGATGTGTTTACATACCCTTCTTTATTTGTAAAAATTAATTTAAAATGAGAATCTTCCCATATTAAGCATTTACATGAAAAAGTGAGATATAAAATAAGAACCAATATTATAGTATATATCCGTGAATTAAGAGTGATAAAATATTTCATAGTGTAGTTAAAATTATAGTTTGAATTAACCAGCTTATTAGTTTCATAAACATGTAGCGCTGTGGTAAAAATCGTCTTGTTGTGCAGTACCTATTTTTGGCCACAAGATGGAGACTGTCGCGATCAGGTACTGGACATTGGGACTACAATAACAGACATGCTTTGCAAGAAGCCAGGAAGTGGGTGGGGACTGGACACTTACATCCTCTGCCTCGTGGAGAAAGTTCCAGAGCGCGCCAGGGGATGAGAGAGAGCAGACGCACTGAGGAGACTGCTGGAGGAGCTAGGCCAAAGCCCGAGGGAGACCTGTAATTCCTATTTGGGTCACTCAGCCTGAGGAGAAGGAGACTTGCCAGTACCCAGACAACAGCTGCAGATCGGCAGAATCGAACTGAGAGCAGGCGGGGAGCTGGACAAGCTGCATCAAGGTAGACAACGGATCCGGCCGCTAGTATCCCCAGTCAAAATCGGGTGGAGAGACGTCCTGGGTCAGCGGAGCCTAAAGCAGTCATCGGATGGGTGAGAGGCCTCCAAGGCTGGTGTATGATTAAAGGACGCTCTGCTGTTTCTCTTTAAAGTTTACAGGGCCCCAACTGACTAGTCGAAGATTTTCTTTTATTAAATTCACTGGCCAGTTGAACAGTACCCGGGTACCACACACACACAGATACGCTTCTTACATTCTGGAACTTAACTTGTACAGGACTCATTTTCCTTTTATCAGAACGGGGTTAAAAACAAAGATACGTTCCGAATACATTTTTCTCTTTTCCGCTGCGCGTTTGCCGTAATACGAAGGGATTGTATGTTTGGGGTTTTCGCTACCTGTCCCTTTTTCTGAACTATCGGGAAATTGCATTCTTTTATGTTCGGTCGCGAATATTTTATTTTCCGAAATACGAAGCCTCGTGTTTCGTTTCTTTTCCGCTGCGCGTTTTACCGAAATACGAAAATATTGTAATAATATTTGTGAATACCGTGTTTCAACATCTGCTCAAGATTTTAGTAAACTATATAAATGATAAAAACTCACAACGGTGTTGGAGTATATTTATTCCCTAGTGCGGGGAGACTGACCCGTGGTTCTTTTCAGCGGCTCCTCCGGGAGTGAGCGCTACACGTGGGGGCTCGTCCGGGATCCAGTCTCTGGAAAAACCGCATCTAAAGGGTTAAATATGGATCCAGACACTGTTGCCGAGTGGTGTGGGGAGCACAGTAGCCAGTCGGAATGTTGTATAGTCATGGATATTCCAGCAGACACTTGGGCTGAAGATCAGATTCGCCAGGCCATGGCCACGCTAGCACCAGATCATCGGGGGTTAATTCTGGACATTGAAAAAAACCCAGATACCTCTCACATGTATGTTCTTCTCGAATGGAGAAAGGGTGTTCCGCCATGTTTTCAGGGCACGAGCGTGAAACTGGCTGAAGAGGTGGAAGTCCAACTAATTAAGCCAAGTACGCCACGTGGTGAATCCGCAAGTGTTCCCGTGCCTAGTCCGTTGGCCATGATTGGGCCTGAATTTATCGTGGCTATTGGAGATCTACTGGCTAAATGTCAGAAAACAAGCACTCCTCACACTAACTTCGGTTATCGACGGTTAAGAAATTTTACAGGAAACGTACCAACTCCGGCGGGAGAAGAAACCTTTGAAGAATGGGTGGAACAGGCGATGCAGGCTCTGGATGATTGGGATGTCCCTGAGGCCCAGAAAAAGCAAAGGATTACCGAGAGCTTAAAGGGACCTGCGTCAGAAGCGGTGAGAAACCTGAAACTGAGCAGAAAAGATTGTACTGCTTTAGATTACTTAAACGTTCTTGAAGAAGTTTTTGGACGAACCGAAAAGGCGGCCGAACTGGTATATCAGTACGAACACACCTATCAGAGAAGAGGTGAAAGGATGACCGAGTACATGAGGCGCCTAGATAAGATTCTACATCAGATACTCCTTAAGAAAGGGGCCGAACCGGTCGAAGTAGATAAGATCCGAATAAAACAGATCCTGAGGGGCTCTCAACCTTTAGATCCAGTGATGATGCAGCTGAGAAGCAGAGCAGGTAATCAAGAGTTAAAGTACCTGGAACTGATTCGAGTTGTGCGAGAGGAAGAGGCTTTACTAGAAGAGAAATCTTTCAGGCGGGGGGAAAGGGCGTATGCACAACCTGTGAGACATAGCGGCGGCCTGCAACCTGAAAGCGACTCTCTAGATACCTATGGGTCTGATGAGGACGAACAAGAACACCTAGTTGGTTTTAAATCTACAGAGAGGGCTGCTAAAGAATCGAACCTCCCTGAAAGGGATGAATTGTCCAAAACCGTCAAGGAAGTTCAGGAAGCTCAAGTTGAATTGCAACAAGCGCACGCGGAACTGTGCCGGGTATTGATGAAGGTGGCAGAAATGCAGGCAGAAATGCAGAAATTCCTCACAGGTATGCAGACGACGGAAGTTGCTGTGGCGTCTGGTCCAAATCTTTTAACCAAATCTCAACAAGCAACTACGTCTCCGCTCTCTAAGAAGAGATGTTTCGGGTGTGGAGAGATGGGCCATTTCCGCGCACAGTGCAAAGGCCGGAAGCCTGAGAAGGATAGAGTCAAGGGACTGTTGGAAGCCCTGGAAGGACTGTTATCTACCTCACCGGCGGGAAACGCCAGAGGGCACCAGTAAAGGAGCAACCTGAGTGCCCGAGGGTTGAAACCTGCTCCAGAAACCAAGCAAAGACTAAGAGGGCGAGGAGGCCCAAAGCCGAGCCAATTGTAGAGCCTGCCAGGACTGAGAGAGTCACTCCCTTAGCATCCGGGTCTGCGTCATGGGGAAGCAATGCACACCCAAAACCTGCACGGGCCAAGAAAAAGGCCAGGGTACAGCAAACTGGGTCTAAGCGTCCGGATACCGCCACCAAATTTCCTGACCAACTGATAGGTCCTTCTCCTATTGTGCCAATCCAAGTGGAAGGAGTCTACACCAAAGCCCTGTTAGATTCAGGGGCTCAAGTAACATTGATCTACAGAGACTTCTACGAGAAACACTTAAAGCACATTCCTTTGCAAGAATTGAAGGATTTGGAAATATGGGGTATCGGCACTGAGAAACTCCCTTATGACGGGTACCTGCAAGTAAAGTTGGAGATCGGATCTGAAGTCATCGGGCAGTCTGGGGGTTGTGATGCATTGGCCATTGTGTGTCCTCGACCCTCGGGTGCGAACAGAAGCTCCCTGATAGTGGGGACGAATACTGACCTAGTGCGGCGTCTCCTGACGCCTATCGTGTTGGAAGAAGGTTCAACTCAAGGAGTACACCCAATGTTACGTCCGGTCTATCAGAGGATGGTCGAAGAACGAAAGGCACCTGCCGAAGTGGGAAGACTGTGGAGACTGGGTGGAACGGAGAAGGTTCTGCAAGCAGGAGAAGTAGCGAGCTTCCGGGCTTCAGTCAAGTTGAACGGATCGCAACCCGGTCCCTATGTGGTGCTGGGAACCGATTTTGATCATGGGAGTGAAACCGGAGTCGAAGTAATTCCTGAAATAATCTCCACCAAGGCTCTGAAGAGAACACGAGGAAGAGTCTCGGTCAGTGTGTGCAATGTGACGGATTCTCCAGTGGTTCTTAAAGCACGAATGCCTATCGGGCAAGTAGAGTCTGTTACACCCCTCTCTACCGATTCAGGAGGGGGAGAAGATAAAGAGATTCCAGATGAAAGATTCTACCCCAAGGACGCTCCCATTTCACCTGAGTGGAAGAAACGTCTTCAGTCTCAAGTCTTAAAGTGGAAGGAATTGTTCTCGAAAGATGAGTTCAATGTGGGCCTAGCTAAGAGTACTGAACACCGTATTCGATTACAAGAAGACAAGCCGTTTCGTGAAAGATCAAGGCGAGTTCCGCTAGGAGACTTAGATGATCTGCGAGAGCAGCTGAACGAATTACAAAGAACCAAGGTGATTCAAGAGTCCAGGAGTCCATATGCATCTCCCATAGTGTTGGTCCGGAAGAAAAATGGTTCTGTCCGCTTATGCATAGACTACCGCACATTGAACCGGAGAACCATCCCCGATCAATATGCCACTCCTCGGATTGAAGATGCCCTACAGTGTTTGTCTGGAGCAAAGTGGTTTAGTGTACTAGACCTGCGAAGTGGGTATCACCAGATACCAATGCATCCTGAAGACAAGGAGAAAACTGCGTTCATCTGCCCACTGGGGTTCTTTGAATTCAACAGAATGCCTCAAGGCCTTACGGGGGCTCCAGCCACGTTCCAACGGTTGATGGAGAAGACAGTCGGGGATATGAATCTAATCGAAGTATTAGTGTACCTGGATGACATAATTGTGTTTGGGAAGACTCTGGAAGAACATGAGCAACGTCTGGAGAAGGTCTTGAAGAGGCTCCATGAAGAGGGGCTGAAACTGTCTCTGGAGAAGTGCCAATTTTGTCTGCCGTCTGTTACGTATCTAGGACATGTGGTTTCGGCAGAAGGTGTTTCGACAGACCCTCGAAAGTTGGAGGCCGTAGCTTCTTGGCCTAGACCCCGAAACGTCACTGAGCTTAGATCTTTCTTGGGATTCTGTTCCTACTATAGAAGATTTGTGGGAGGATTCGCGAAAATAGCTCAACCACTGAACAAACTCCTGCAGAAAGAAACCACAGAAGAAGGCTGCAAGGTCTCTGACAAAAACCCGTCAGCTCCGGGGCCAAGGAAAGCTCGAGAGTCTATACAAGGTAAATGGACCAGTCAATGTGAAGGAGCTTTCGTAAAGTTGAAAGAGAGTCTAACCCGAGCTCCTGTTTTGGCCTATGCGGACCCTCACAAGCCGTATGAACTACATGTGGATGCCAGCCGAGAAGGTCTGGGAGGAGTCCTATATCAGGAGTATGATGGATTGCTGAGGCCTGTGGCATACGTGAGCCGGAGCCTTGCTCCTTCAGAGAAGAACTATCCTACTCACAAGTTGGAGTTCCTAGCCTTGAAGTGGGCAGTGGTGGACAAGTTGAAAGACTATCTGTATGGAGCTGAGTTCGTGATTAAGACGGATAATAATCCTCTCACCTATATCCTTACTACTGCAAAACTGGACGCAACGGGACATCGGTGGTTGGCCGCTCTGTCAGGGTTTCGGTTCAGCCTGAAGTATCACCCTGGGGTGAATAATCGAGATGCTGATGCGTTATCGAGAAGACCCTATACTACAGAATGGACTCAGTTGACTCCAGACGGGGTGCAAGCTTTGTGTCAGGGAACAGAGCGCCGGGTCAAAGGAGGGATTGAAGCAGAGGCCATAGGAGTTATGGCTGCGGCTGTTCCTGAGTTCTACTGTAACCCTACGCAGTTAAGGGATGAAAGTTTACCTACCTTTTCGAGACAGGACCTGAAAGCAGATCAGGCCAGAGACCCTTTAATTGCCTTGACCCTAAAGGCCCTGACTACAAACCAGCGAGAGATTTTGTTAACCAACTCCCCGAGTGGAGCCAGGTTGGTCTACAAAGAATGGGAGCGGTTAAAGATGCTGGATGGGGTGGTCTACCGAAGGGGCCCCTCAGCTAATGCTGAAGAGATCCAACAGTTGTTCCTCCCCACTAGACATAGGGAGAGTGTGCTGCGATCACTGCATGATGAACATGGACATTTGGGTGCAGAAAGAACTTTTAAACTGGTGCGAGATAGGTTCTACTGGCCTTGCATGAGGGCTGAAGTTGAAAGTTATTGTCATTCCTGCCTGAGGTGTATTCAGAGAAAGACTCTACCGACCCGAACTGCTCCAATGAGCCATCTGCAGAGCCAGGGACCCATGGATTTGGTGTGCATTGACTTCTTGTGCTTAGAGCCGGATGCTAGTGGGCAAGGGAACATTCTAATAGTGACTGATCATTTCACTCGTTATGCCCAAGCATTTTCCACAAGAGATCAACGCGCTCCGACAGTGGCCAAGGTGTTGATGGAAAAGTTCTTTCTTCATTATGGGCTGCCAAGGAGGATACACTCTGATCAGGGAAGAGACTTTGAAAGCAGACTGGTAGGACAATTGTTGGAGTTGTTGGGAATCCAAAAGACTCGAACCACACCATATCACCCTCAAGGTGATGCTCAGCCTGAAAGGTTTAATCGCACACTGCTAAACATGCTGGGGACCTTGTCGAATGTGGAGAAGCAGAGTTGGAGTCGGCACATAGCTACTCTGGTGCATGCATATAACAGTACGGAGAGCGATGCAACTGGATATTCACCGTACCGTCTTATGTTTGGAAGGGAGGCTCGACTGCCGGTTGATTTGGCATTTGGGTTATCCCTAGACCAGACCTCAGTAGCTTCCCATAGAAACTACGTGGATAGACTTCGAAAGAATCTGGCTTCTGCGTTTGAACAGGCCCGTTTGACCTCGGGAAACCGGGAGCAAAGAAACAAAAGGAACTATGACCTGAAAGTTCGAATACAAGATCTACAACCCGGTGATAGGGTCTTATTGAAGAACTTGGGTGCGGCTGCGAGACACAAGTTGGCGGATAGGTGGAGTTCCCAGGTTTACATTGTTTGCAAACAACTGCCGGTTTACCAGTATATCAGATTCGCCCGGATGGAAAGGCTGGGCCTCTTAAGAATTGGCACCGAAACCACTTGTTACCTTTGAGAGAGGCTGTAAGGATGCCGGTTGGGGACGAATTGCCTCGGCCAAACCCGCCTGTTCCACGTTTGCCCCCTGTTACTCGGTCTCAACAGACCCGGGTTGTCGAAGAGAGCGAAAGGGACAGTGAGGAAGAAAGTTTCTGTCTGGACTGGATACGTTCACCGGAGCCTGAAGAGATTACCTCAGTTCCTGAACGATGGGAGAGTAATTTGAGGCCTGAAGCTCCTGAATTCTTGTTGGAAGTCCCTGAGACTGTTGATAATCCCTGAGCCTCTTGAATTTCAGTTGGAAGTCCCTGAGGATGTGGGGATCTCGGTAGTTCCGGAAGCTTACTCAGGTGATTATAGTTCTATGCCTTCGCTGGAGGGATCATATTCTGAAGAAACGTCTGCTCCAGTGATAGAGGGAAGAATCGAGCCGACGCCTATAGTACTTCCACCTGAAGAGGAACTGATTGAGCCAGAACCAAAACGCTCTGTTCGACCGCCCCAACGACTCACCTACGACTCACCAGGACATAGCACTGAAGAAGCCATCACCACGGTGCGGAGGTTGCCCGAAGTGTCTGCTATGCTAGTTGAGGTAGCCCAAAATATGAGTCAACTTGAGGAAGTGTTATTAACTCACTATATGTATGCTGCTGAACCTGTACATGTTGTATAAACTGCATTCGAATTGTTGGAAACGTAATGTAATTGTTGTACCTTCTTGGAGAGACCCAAGAGTTCTAGGAGGGGGAGAGTGTAGCGCTGTGGTAAAAATCGTCTTGTTGTGCAGTACCTATTTTTGGCCACAAGATGGAGACTGTCGCGATCAGATACTGGACATTGGGACTACAATAACAGACATGCTTTGCAAGAAGCCAGGAAGTGGGTGGGGACTGGACACTTACATCCTCTGCCTCGTGGAGAAAGTTCCAGAGCGCGCCAGGGGATGAGAGAGAGCAGACGCACTGAGGAGACTGCTGGAGGAGCTAGGCCAAAGCCCGAGGGAGACCTGTAATTCCTATTTGGGTCACTCAGCCTGAGGAGAAGGAGACTTGCCAGTACCCAGACAACAGCTGCAGATCGGCGGAATCGAACTGAGAGCAGGCGGGGAGCTGGACAAGCTGCATCAAGGTAGACAACAGATCCGGCCGCTAGTATCCCCAGTCAAAATCGGGTGGAGAGACGTCCTGGGTCAGCGGAGCCTAAAGCAGTCATCGGATGGGTGAGAGGCCTCCAAGGCTGGTGTATGATTAAAGGACGCTCTGCTGTTTCTCTTTAAAGTTTACAGGCCCCAACTGACTAGTCGAAGATTTTCTTTTATTAAATTCACTGGCCAGTTGAACAGTACCCGGGTACCACACAACACAGATACGCTTCTTACATTCTGGAACTTAACTTGTACAGGACTCATTTTCTTTTATCAGAACGGGGTTAAAAACAAAGATACGTTCCGAATACATTTTTCTCTTTTCCGCTGCGCGTTTGCCGTAATACGAAGGGATTGTATGTTTGGGGTTTTCGCTACCTGTCCCTTTTTCTGAACTATCGGGAAATTGCATTCTTTTATGTTCGGTCGCGAATATTTTATTTTCCGAAATACGAAGCCTCGTGTTTCGTTTCTTTTCCGCTGCGCGTTTTACCGAAATACGAAAATATTGTAATAATATTTGTGAATACCGTGTTTCAACATCTGCTCAAGATTTTAGTAAACTATATAAATGATAAAAACTCACAACGGTGTTGGAGTATATTTATTCCCTAGTGCGGGGAGACTGACCCGTGGTTCATTTTCAGCGGCTCCTCCGGGAGTGAGCGCTACAAACATATATTATTAACTATTCAATAACAATTGAGACAAGGAAACAGAGATTATTATTAGGATATGAGACAATTATACAATTAAGACAATAAGAATCAACAGATTTCTAATTAAGGAAGTCTTAACGTTCATCCCATATATGTCACGATCAGCCACAATGGCGGTACCTGGCATGTGCCAAGTAGGGCCCAGGTAAGAGGAAAAGCCGCTATACGCAGAGATGCGTGACACAACGATCAGGAAAAGTAAATAAACCACAGTAGACACTGGGGACCTCTGCACGGCTAAATACCAAAGGATACTGATAGATCGGTCCTTAGAGTGGCCGAATCTGCACTAATAGAAAAAGGTTACCTTGTAGCCGTGCAGAGTCCTGGGAAAACACAGACACCTGAAGGAGAATATACTCAACAACTTGCAGGGCAGGACTTCAATATACTAAAGCCGTGGTCTACAGGGACACACAACATATAATACGATAAGCACAGGACAGCTAGGGATATCCAGAAGAGTGGTCAATAAATAAGCCAGGGGTCAAAACCAAAACGTATACCTTGAGCCAAAGCGGGGATATAGCACCAGAGAAAATCCGTCAGCCAGGCCAGAGGGTCAATACCAGGAAGTCAATCAGAACATAAAACTCAGACAAGGGGGAAACACTGAAATAGAACTAGGATGGAAAACAGGGAGCTCTCAGGAACAAATCTGTGGCTGAAGTGAACCAGGATGCAAGAGCATGGTAATATGGGCCCATGGTTTTATATAGGGGAATAATCAGCCCATAATCACCAGCAGAAGCTCAACGAGCCATGAACTTAACCCCTGAGCTGCATGTCAGGGAAAGCAGCAGATGGAAACACAGACATAAGGAATACAGAGGGCAGGGAGACAGGGTTGGAACGTGGGAACGTGACAATATAGCACCTGTGGTGAGGTCTGAAAAAATAAGATAAAATACAGATTTTTCTCGTTATAGTGTTGTCTAAAAAATAATAATAAATATTAACAGTAAACAACTACTACTAATTAATAAGTATTAAAAATTATAAAATAATAATTGATAATTAGTTTTTGGAAGGTATTGGCACTGTAATAGCATCCTTCTATCAAATAATTCCCTTTTTTGGAGTATTTTATGCACCAGGATTTACTAATTTGCATGTAGGTCTTAGACGAGTATATGGAGATTTCTTTTATATGGTACATTGCCCTTTCAGAGAAACATATGTACAACAAACATTACAGTATTAGTGAATGTGAAAGCCTGGGATTTCCTGCTGTGCCGACATCACATTTATCTACTTTGTAATGGAACAGACGTAGAGGAACGCTTATTAGCATTCGATGGAAAAATTTAAAAACAGCAGCTTTATCAGCATAAAGTATTTCCTCATGTCACAATGTAACAAATGTTATCATAATTCGGTGCACAAATACAATATTTATTCCAAGAGTGGGTATCTGTGGAGGCGCTTAATGGATAACTGTGGTTTTTTGAAAGGGGGGTTGCTGCCTACAAGGGGTTGCACATAAATCTCAACCTAAATGTGCAAATGAAATGTATAAAAAGGTGAGGGTCCTAGTGGTGCAATGGGTGCCTCCAAATATGGGACAATCTAGATGGGTATTTCTAAATTGCTGATATTATTAGAAGTCTATTAAGACTTAACTCTATTTATCAGGTGGTAATCTGTATCAGGTGGTAATAAGGTACTCCAGTGAGTCAATGTTACACTGGTAATCGTGCAAATAGCAATTCTGTACAAATGAGCAACCTTGTGCAAAATAAGCAACAGCAGTGGTGATGGATCCTTAAGTCATGCGTACAGATCTGTTCCTATAACACAAAGTGTATAATAATCCACATGTGCAAAATGCATATAAAGTGCATATGCTCATATATACTATTCCATTCGTAACGTGCAGACACAAACACATTTTTGTGTCTGCACTTTACGAATGGAATAGGATATATGAGCACATGCACTTTATATGCACTTTATATGCATTTTGCACATGTGGATTATTATACACTTTGTGTTATAGGAACAGATCTGTACGCATGACTTAAGGATCTATCACCACTGCTGTTGCTTATTTTGCACAAGGTTGCTCATTTGTACAGAATTGCTATTTGCACAATATTTATTCGACAGTACAAGATGTTCTTTTCAAAAGGTAAGCCAACGGTGTTGTCTTTTTCACTTTTTAGTTGTCCTAAACTATCTGCTGTCCACTTATTAGTACAGCTAAAAAAATAGTTGTATTATTATTATTATTTACATTTGCTATGACTTCTACTTTCTGCTACCTCGCAGTATCCTACTTAAATATATTGGGATTTTGTAAATATTCTAGTCTAGAAGGCTCTTTCAGTAACACAGCTGAACGGGTTAATGAAAATACTGGAGGAGGTTTATAGCCAAAGGGAACTTACATAATAAATCATGACAAATTTAATGATTATATGAATGTACTGGTTGAGTATCACTTTTCTAAAATACTTGATACCAGAAGTGTTTTGCATTTCTTCATTTTTTTAACGATTGGAATATTTGCATGTACTAATTATATTCCGTATTCTGCAGTACAGACCCAAGTATAAACGAGAATTTAATCAATGTTTCATATAATCTACACACAGCATGAAGGTGATTTTATAATATATTTTTAACAATTTAGCTTCTACTGTTATCCATAATGTTCTCTCACCCATCTCAATGTCCACGTGTGCTGTCATGGCCAACAACCTCTACAAATCTGCCCCCTTCCACTCTCAATCCCATACTTTGGTCCAGACCTCAACCATGACACACTAAATACACACTCTATCTTCAACGGTGTTCCTGGACAACTGAATATGGTTGGAAGAGGTCTCACACTAGAGGAAACGTCTCCTGCCACAGATCATGCTCCGCTCCTACAGTCTTGTACTATCCTTTACTAAACAGAATTACTTCTCATCCCTCATTTCCACCTTCTTTCATGTTGCTAAATGCCTGTTTTGCACATTCAACCTGTAAATGTGCCACATCGCCACACAACCCTGCTCTGACCTCACTTCTGTTATCTTTGCAGCTAGTTTACTACTTTACAAGACTAACATTAACCTCTTCACTGTCCTCCTCTCCAAGTCATTCAGCCTCACTTCCCCCTCATTGTACCATTTCTTTATTTTTCCCCAGTTACTGAAGAGGACAACTCCACGCTTCTCATGACCTCTTGTTCTACCAATTTTCCTCTTGGTCCCATCCCCTCGCACCTTATTCGCTCTGACAAACCAGTAATAGGCCCTCCTTTAACGCAAATTTTCAACCTCTCTCTCCTCTTGCATCGTCCACTATATTCATGAAATCCTGACAACCAGTCCTGCTGTACAGAAGCAATGAAAATGATAGGCATTCAAAGTTGAGCCAAAGGATGGTTTGCTGGTCAAACAAAAATAGGAAAGCTTCAGTGCATGAAGCTTAGACATGGTATAATTAAGGTCTTCTCACTCAAATTATGCTACTTTTTTCTCCACAAACCATCCTTCGGTGCATCTTTAAGTGCCTATTGTATTCATTGTTTACGTTATACTACTGGGCTGTGAGGTTCCCATGGAGAGTGTCCTAGCTGACTGACTGGCTGTATGAAAAGAGACCTCAATGCTTGCCCCGCATTCTTAGTACGTTTGCAACCAATCCAGCTGTGTTACAACAGCTTTGATTTTTATTAGTGGGAACGTTTGCCTACTATTCACTCTTATGCCACACAACTGTCTCTATGGGAAACACATCACGTTTATAAGCAGATTATATTAACCTATGAACATTCCAAAAAGACAGCAGAGGACACATAAGAAACATTATACTCCATCAGGGAAGGTTACATCAGTTCCAGGGTCACCAACCACAAGACATTTCTCCAAAGGAACAGAAGGACCGGTCCCTCAATAATTGGTAATAAAAGGAGCTTTATTATGTGGCCCCAACATTTTGGTCCTAGAAAGAGGATCTTTCTTGTCATTTGAGAAAGGACAGACACATTGCAACTCCATAATAAAGCTTCTTTTCATACCAAGCCTTGAGTGACCGATTATTCTATTCCTTGGTATGTAACATATGATCATATTGGTCATGTCGGACTATGGTTATGATACATACAATTTAAAAAGCGTTTCAGTTAAGTAAGCTCAAATTCTCATGTAACACTCCAAGGAGTCCTCATGACCATGGATACCGAGTGATAGCGCTAGAAACAGTGCAAATCATTAATGCTGGTATTATCAGACACTATCAGCAGGTATTAAATGTCTGCTCTTCACTTGTAATCTGGTCATTAATCCACTAGCAGTAGAGTTAATACGGAAGGAGAATTTGTGGACACCATATCTTGCAAATTAACGCTTCAAGCGTAATCGGTCCTGAGAAAACCATAGCTTAATATATGGGTAGTAGAGCATGTTTAATTGTTTTCATGATAAAAGTAGATTAAGGAGAAGACATTGAAAAGGGGGTTTTAAAATACTTTCTTATTAACTACTAATATATTTATATTTTAAACTATATTAGAATTTTCTCCTTAAATCATATTTTCTGTAGACCATGCACTTTCATTCTATGTAACAAGGATGTTAAACATAATACAATCACATTCTAGAAAGGTAAAATAAGAGTGCTACCATGACCATTTTGTCACACTGGAACAATTCAGTGTTTTAGCTGCAGATATTAGCAACTTGCGCTGCTCAAGACACCTCAGAGTAAATGAAACTATTCGTTGTGAACACAGGATAACTATCATTTACTGAAAACAACCTTAAAATGATATATAATTTCCCCATGAGATCCATATATTGTAAAAGTAGTCATGACATGTTTCTGAATCACATATTGAGACAATGCTGTTAGCAGTGATGTGTGGCTTACAGGGAAAAAAAACACCCCAATTAACTATAAGGGTTACTCAAAGAACACCGAACGATGAATTTCACAGTACAGTGCAATTTCATGGCAGTTCGACTATTCAGAGAGCTGTTAATTCACCAAATACTGAATCGACAGTGAAATACATTGTAGTTCGTCTCATTTCGGCAGCAGTGAAATTGTCCCATAGAGAAGTAATGGTTGATCTATTCAAAACTCACCAAATTGCACCGAATTATTGGTGAAATGCCTTGATTTTCAGTGGTTCAGTTTCAAAGTTTTAAACAGGCGTATCCCATAGGCTTCAACGTAAAAATTATTATTGTTTTTATTATATTTTTATTCAACGGTTTATTCTTTTCAGTTTCAGCAAAAAGCCTATTTATTTATTTTTTTGAAATTTTTTATATTTTTCTTTATTTTTTAGGTGAAATTTTTGATTCCCAATTTTAAATTTTTTTTGTAATATGCGACATACCTTTTTGTTATTTTTATAGTACCTTTTTTAATATTTCCACACATTTTTATTGTTTTTATTGTTTTAAACGCATTTTAAAGATGAGAAGAGTTACGTTTTGTTTGTTTTATTGGCAGTCAGTTCGGCGATCGTCATTCAGCGTCTCCACGTTCGGCACACATCTGGGACCAGGTTAACCAGATTAACCACAGGGTCAGCAAACTGGAATCACTGACTCGTACCGAAGTGTGCCAAACGAAAAAGCACAGAAATTTCCCTGAAATTTTGGTGCTCTTTGAAAAACCCTTTATATTTCATGTGAAAAAATACTTGCAAAGTATTAAAGACCATCTAGCAAAAAGCTTGTGACAGACTGGTTAAAACAGGCGTGAAAAAGCACAGCTTGCTCTATATGTGCAGGTTATAGGCCCTATTCGGACTGAAAAAATATCAGGAAGACACTAATGAAGATGAAATGTGGCACGAGCCATTATCTATTTTCATCATCTTTATTATAAGTGAGCAACTATCTTAGCAGCGTGACTTGTAGTATACAGGAGCCGCTAACACTTACTGTCTGTGGCATCGCAAGTGTCACATCCCCGCATGGTCCTGGTCCCGGCAGCCAGCAATGCCTTCTTCGCTGCTCGCTGGCTGGCCACCGATTGAAGTATCGGATAGATGTGGTCACGGGTCAGGGTCACGGCATGATGACGTGGCACCCTCTGAGTTTAAATACAAATGCCTGAGCCATGGTTCCTTGCCCTGACGTGGTTTTCACTCCTCGCCGTGCTCACTTGCGTATATTGCTTATCAATTTTCCCTGTGTCTGACATTACTCTTCTAGCTCTTAACCCTTTGATACTGCCTGAAGATCTGACCTGGTAACTGCCCCTTGGTATATTTCTGACAACCCGATCTGGCATCTGACAATTGGTGTATCTCTGACAACCCCATTGGTATTAACCCTTGTTATGTGGCTCACGAGCAACCCTGGTATTATCCACTGGTATCTGGCTCACGAGCAATAACTGGTTTTAACCCCCGGTGTCTGTTCTGTTCTGTTGGTGTATATCTCTGGTACTGTTTGCGTATGGTAATAGGTAGAGATTCCGGCCACTTAAATAATCAGCAGTGTAGGATAGCCATCTGCATACAGGGATTAGACATTATATCTAGGAGATATGTGACAGCAAGCCAATGCTGGTGACATCTTCTGGAGTCCATACAACTCATGTAAATGAGAGAGTGCTCTCAGCAAGAACACATTTACATAACCTCTCAGTGCCAGCAAAGGACAATTTGAACTATTTGTACTTCTGCTTACAATTATAGGAGGTAGTGCACTCTGTGAGCAGAAATGAGTAAAGATTCTTTTGGATATTTAAATTTTTCAGGAGAAAGAAATCTTAAGTTTTTCTCAAATTCACAACACCAGGTTCTGAAGCTTCTGGTTTTCTTAAATAACGACATGAAATGTAAATATTAAATGACCTTGGAATTGCTCTTCATCTCCAGCTTCCCCCCAAATAATTATACAATTAGAGCTGAGTTTGGTATAGGAAGGTATGATTAATGAGCGGGCCATCAAGTTCAAAGGCTCACATGTTAGTCCTAACAGTTTGTTTGGATTAGGGCCTTAAATGTTTCTAAAGCCTATCATATACTCACTCTGATATATAGTCAGAGCTTTTTTTCTATGAAAAAAGGTGGGGGTACTCACCACAATGCAACATAAAGCACCAGGCAGCGAGCAGCCAATAAAAAGATGACATATGCTTGCATGCAGTCAATGAATAGAGGATGCACGCCAGCACGGAGCCAACTGTAGAACCTCAAGAAAAACTCAAGGTGTAGGGTATGGCTAACAAGGAACTACAAAGCAAACAATAGGAATAGTAGCAAAAGTTAGGAAAAAAATTAACAAAAAAATATATATATACAGTTGCAAGACCCATAGAGCATAGGATCTGTATTGGTCTTGTTGTACAATCATGAAATCTCCCCATTACTGAGGCATCATGAGAGGAGTACAGTGGGGCAAAATAATGTGTGGTGTGTATGAGTGTATCACAGAGCTTCCCAGAAATAAACCTCAAAATAATGTGCAGTTTGTATGAGCTCCACAAAAAAATAAAACTCACAACTAAAAGCTGCTGGATTCTAGGATAATTCTGACCTCCATCTGGGGTCAAGAAGGAATTTTTCCCCAGTATGTTGCAAATTCAGCAAGCGTTTCAAACTGGGTTTTTTGCCTTCTTTTGTATGAACAGTAGTAGGTGATGTGTGAAAGGCTGAACATGGACACACATTTTTTTTCAGTCTGTGTAACTGTGTAACAATAATGTGCGGTGTGTATGAGCATTAGCACAGAGCTCCACAGCAATAAAACTCACAGTAATGTGCAGTGTGTATGAAAGTATCACGGAGGTCCACAGCAATAAAAGTCATACTAATGTGCAGTGTGTATGAGCGTATCAGAGCTCCACAGCAATAAAACTCACAGTAATGTGCGGTGTATATGAGCGTATCAGAGCTCCACAGCAATAAAACTCACACTAATGTGCAGTGTGTATGAGTGTATAACAGAGCTCCACAGCAGTAAAACTCACAGCAATGAGCAGTGTGTATTAGTGTATAACAAAGCTCCACAGCAATAAAACTTACAGTAATGTGCAGTGTGTATGAGTGTATCACAGAGCTCCACAGCAGTAAAACTCACACTAATGTACAGTGTGTATGAGCGTATATCACAGAGCTCCACAGCAATAAAACTCACAGTAATGTGCAGTGTGTATGAGTGTATCACAGAGCTCCACAGCAATAAAACACACTGTAATGTGTGGTGTGTATGAGTGTATCACAGAGCTCTACAGTGCCGCATCATTGTTCACTTCATATTTAAAATCTGAGCAATAGTGCTGCATTAGAGAAAAAAAGGATAAAGAAACAAGTAATTATTTAATTTATTTATTTAATTTAACATAAACAATAACAATAACATTCCTCATGTCTGACTTCTTTAAATCCAGGTTAGAATGCATGTGAGACAAATATTGCTTCCATTTTTTTATATTTTGAAATACAGTTTCGATTAAAAATTGTGTCTCTATATGTGTTTGGGTTTTTCAGGTTTTTAGAAAACATCGAAAATATGATCTGAGGAAGCTCAGCTTTCTTTTTTGTTTATCATTAATACCAATCTTAATAATTGCCTATGCGTCCATTAGTAGTTTAAAGAGAACTAGGTATGTTGTGGACATCGTTTATTGTAGCTTTTACAAGAAAGCATTGTTTATTGTTGTTATTGATTCTGAACACTAGCCAGGGGTTTGAGAACTGGTTTGCTATTGAAAGGCTTGTGCTAACCTTTCATATTATTGATTTGATTTAGAGATTGCAAAGTGCGTGACATTACTTACAATGATAAGAATGCTGATTTGTTTATTTATATATGATAAACGGTTTTGTTAAACGTGTTTGTTCTTTGTGCCCATTAACCCATTTACTACCATGATCATGTTAGCATGATTTCCAAGTGCCAAAAGGTGCTCAAAAATCAAGTTATCTAGATCTGGAATTATTCAGGACAATAAATTTTTTTTATTAATTTGTCGCCAACACATTTCATTTTTGAATTGCCAATAGTGTTGGCAACTGGCATCTGATGTCACTATTACTTTTAAAATAGACATATCAACCATGTGGAAGGCATGGCAAACAGCAGAAGAAGCCTCTGGCAGCTACACTAGCAACGAGTGGAGAAGGAGAACGTGCACCCCCTTACACATGTGCCATCAATGTATCTTGACAAAAGTCCCATTACGACTGAAATATTGAGTGTGCTGTTCTGCATTTGCTGGCAGCACCGAAGCCAGTACAGAAAGTGAAGCCTTTTTGAGTGTGGATTCCATATATAAACTATATATAAATCAAAATTCAATGAGGGAATCTGCTGTCTTGAGAATAAGTGGTCAGTTAGTATGGGGATAAATGGGGGTCTGATGGCATGGCATGAGTTGGTGAGATTACATGGGGATAAATAGGGGTCTGAAGACTTGGTATAAAGGACAGTCTACGTCTGATGGTATTCCCTAAATTCTGAAGGCATTGTGATAAATGAGGGTCTATTGGTATGGCATTATGGGGGTAATGGCATAGGGATGAAAGGGGGATTAGTGGTATATGGCATGGGCTGATGGTATGAGATAAAGGAAGGTTTGATTACAATGGGATGAATGCGGTTCAGCTGGCACATCATGATGGGGGAGAAGGCATGCCATAAGGGGGAAGTCTGATGAAATTTGACAATCTCATGGGAGGAAAAGAAGCAGTTGGCATAGAACAGGAGTGGCTAATTTTGGAAAAGTACTGTAGCTTGCAATTGGTTATTGAAGCAGAAATTTCAAAATATCATGCCATTTGTGTGTGTTTGACAATTCCCACCACAAGTGCTAGGTGGGCAGCAGTTGTTTTTTGAGGATGGAAGTCAGGTAGGTGGAATAGTATAGACAGACTTGATGTGGGAGGATTCCTATTGCAGGTGTTTGGTGGGTAGCATTTGTTTCTGGAAGGTGGCATCTAAGGACTTTTTAAGGACTTGACATTTAAATAGCATGACGCTATCGAAATGCGTTGAGTGTGTTCCCTATATGTTACTGTTCTAACTGTTCCTATGTATATGTGATTTTAACTGTTGGGGTGCCCTTTAAATCCCCATTTAATTTGGTTTTTTAGAATTTTTTGTGGATGTATCTGGCCACATTCTGTCTGATACAATGGTTTATTGATGTGTTATGTGACTACCAGTTTATACCATTCCAGGGGCAGTATTACAATGTTGGTGCTAACTTAACCAGAGCTGTTGTTAACGTAACAGCTCCATAGGCTATAATGGCAAGTTTACAACAGCTCTGGTTAAGTTAGCACCAACTATGTAATATGGCCCCAGATCGGGTGGCTCATTAGTTATTACACCTGTTTTCTACATCAGCCAAAGTGATGCAATGTCATAGCATTTATATCTATCCTGAGCTGCATTAATTTGTGGCCAAGACCTTGTATTGATGATGGGAGAGTCGCGGCGCTACGTAAAGTCTTCTCCAGCACATTATCCCAAAGATTCTCAATGGGGTTAAAGTCTGGACTGTGTGGTGGCCAATCCATGTGTGAAAAGGATGTCTCATGCTCCCTGAACCACTCTTGCCCAATTTGAGCCCGATTAATCCTGGCATTGCCATCTTGGAATATGCCCGCTGTGCCATCAGGGGGAGAAAAAACCCATTGATGGAATAACCTGCTCATTCAGTATATTTATGCAGGTGGTCGGATGGGTTCAGGCCCATTTGCAACCGGGATATTAAGCTAATGTCTGGGGCAGATAGTAAAATTCACCCAGATGTTAGCTTAAAATGATCCCCAGCTATCAGTAGTGAGATGCAAGCCCTCCTTACACCTTGGTTGTTGTTACTTTGTAATTTAGATGTGAATTTGAAGTAGAGGAGAACCAGCTATTCCAACCTATGCTCGTCCTCTATGCTCGTCCTCCTCTAAACCAGACGGTATTCAGTGGCTGAATACCATCTTTAAAACCCTTTAAAAAAATTGTTTTTGCAAAATCACTTAATACCTCCATTTAACTCCCCAAACCATCCCATACTCACCTGAGATTCCACAATGCAGAGGGCGGCGTAAACTGGCACTAGTTGCGTGAGAATGAGAACAAATAGTTCCCATGCCCCTCCGCATCTCCTTCCACGGTCCCTGCACATTCAAGTTTGCATTGAGCTCGTGCAGAGCTCCATCAAGTCTAACAACAGTGCTGCGTGTTGCTGAAAGTACCAGACGGCGTTTCACAGTTATTCCGTGCCCAGGTGCACATAGAGCATTTGTGTTGGAATAGTGTCAGGAACAATGAGACAAACAAATTCCCAGAGCATTACACTGAAGAAGGGTCCCACACCCGAAAATTTGTTTTTGATGCTCATCTCATGTATTAAACGCATGTGACACTAGTGCAGCTTTTGAAGAAACACCGCGCAGTCTCTACATTTTCTACGTGGTTTCCAGATCATAACAGGCTTGTACGGTAGGCAGGGACTTTTTTTTTGGCCAGGCAGTGAAGCAGTGTATATTTAAGCACAACACCACCCTGTTTATTTTATAAGATATTTCTGGGTCTGTAGGCGACACACATATATACAGGGTTATTCAAAGAGAAACGAAAAGTCACCGCACAGTCGGTGACTTTTCGTTCTCTTCAATTCGGTGCGATTTGGCAATCCCATTTGAGCGACCCTGCGGTGTATTCAGCAAGCACCACAGGGCCGTCGTACTGCAGGGAAAATCTGCCGCAAATCCACCGAACACTCACCGCAAAACCCAGCGAATGCACACCGAAACCAGCAAAAACATCTGGATTAACCCCGCCGGAAAAACCCGAGCAGGAGCCGATCACAGCGCAGAGCAGCCGGAAAAACCCCACACCGCAGATGAATGAAGTGAAAAATAAAAAAACAGTACGCTTGAATGTTTGAAAAGGGAAACGCTGTTTGCAAACAAACTACACAATGAAAATGTCTGAAATTTACATATAAGATCCAATGAATGATAATAAAAAGGGCTGTTACAGAAAAAGAAAAAGCAATTTAAAAAAAAAAGGAAACAAAATCACGAAAAATGCCTAAAAGGTCCTAAAAAAATTCTAAAAATAAAGAAACGGTTTACTGCAGAATATTATAATAAACGGTTTATTAGATATTAAATTAAAACGGGAATATTTTTAACATTGAAGCCTATGGGATTCCCCTGAATAAACCTGTCGTATGAAACCACCGAATGGCAGGGCATTAGGGGAACCTTTCACTGCTGGTTTGTGTTCTCTGAATAGACGAAGCATTGCTTCTCTATGGGGATTCACTGCCCTCGAACAGGCACCGAACAGGCACCGTATGTGCAGGCAATTCGCCAACATTTGGCGAACTACCTGCTCTCTGGGTAGTCGAATGGCCAGGAAAGGTAACCGTACGCTGAATTTCAGCATTCGGTTACCTTTCGCCAGCAATTCGGATCTCTTTGAATAACCCTGATTGTGATTTTACAGCTGTGTTGGTTTTATGCCTTAAGAAGACGAGAGTCATTCTGACTCCTATTATCTTGAAGTCGCACATTACTTCAGCATGAAGTCTGCTTAAAATTTGTGAATGTCTAAAATTTGGTTTTAGCATTCATCGAAATGTATATTTTATGTGCAGTGCACACTACTTGTATACTGTGGAAAGAAGCTCGTCTTCGAGGCTTCACGGTCATTGCCACGAAATAAAGTACAAATAGAACCTTTTGACTTAATTTTAACACTCGTCTTAAAAACCTGACTTTGAAAATAGTGTCAAATGCTGTCATTTGCAAAAACTCTTGAAAAGTTACTGCTTTGAATAAAAAGCATATTACTATGAAAGTGAAACCATAGTTATTTTTTTTATTATTTTTATTATATTTTTATTTCTTGGTCTTTCTACATTTTCCACATCAACCTCTTATTCCTTTCCTGAATGGTGTTATTATGTTTGAATGATGGAGCAGAATGAACTCATCTTAGAAAGGCATATTAAAATGGGACACTGTTGTATAGAAGATTTAAGCCTGGGCACAGAGTAAAGTCAATATATCCTTCTAATTATAAGCTTCAGAGCCAAAATCAAATAGAACAGGAGGGTACTAACTTGTCTCCTGGCATCGGTCCAAGGACAGAATCAAAGTCAGTCTATAGGCATTAATCCAAAGACAATGTACTACAGAAGTGCATAAGAATAGCTATATATTAGGCCATGGAATTAGCTCTCTGATCAGGTAAGGAACAACAGCTTCCAAATAGCATCCTTCAGCACAGTAAAAGAAATGAATTTAAAGAATATATTATTCACTTTTACAGTTACCTTGATTTAAAATTTACCCAAAATAGTAAAATATGCTCTTAAGCATAATATAAATCATACATACTTGAAAACGAGAGAAATCTCAATGTATCCTTCCTGGTAAAATATTTAAATAAATAAATAAATAAATAAATACAATGCATATGATTGTATTTATTTATTAACCATTACCAAATAATTTAAGGGGTTATTCATAAAGAGTCAATCTGGCCCCGAAATGTAACTGGACACTGAAATTCAGCGTACAGTGACATTTGGGGCCATTGGGCTATTCAGAGAGCAGGCAGTTCACCTAATTTTGGAGAATTGCCTGCACGTACGGCGCCTGTTCGACGGCAGTGAAATCCCCCTTATAGAAGCAATGGTTCATCTATTCAGAGACACCGAACAGCAGAGAAATGTCAGTGAAATGCCCTATTCTTTGGTGTTTTCATTCGGCAGGTTTATTCAGGCGAATCCCATAGGCTTCAATGTTAAACATATTCCCATTTTAATGCGATATCTAATAAACCATTTATTTTTTTTATTTTTCAGTAAAAAGTCTAATTTTATGGAATTTTTGTATCTTTTAGGCTTTTTTTGGGATTTTTTCGGCAATTTTTTTCTCCGTTTAATTTTTTCAAAGCGTGTTTCCATTTTTTCCTTAACAGACCTTTTTATTATCATTCATAGGATTATTTGCAAATTGCAGACATTTTCGTTCAGTAGTTTTTTTCAAACTTTCAAGCGTACCGTGTATGCTGCGTACTGCAGGTTTTCGGTGAGTGTTCGGCGGGTTTGCTGTGAGTTTCCCCTGCACTACGAGGACCCTGCATTGCATGCTGAATACACTGCAGGGTTTCGAACTGTAATTCCCCGAAGTGCAGGGAAGCGTGGGGAACAAGAGGGCACCAAAATGTTGGCGACATTTCGTTGCTCTCTGAATAACCCTGTTAGAGTTAGTTAACGGTTTTCATGCTGGCATTGTAAATGAATCTTTGCATAAAAGTTGTTATGTAATCTGAAATTACTATTACTTCTAATGTATCTGTAGATCAGTTTATGTAACAGCATGTAGCACTTTTAACAAAATACAGGTTGAATATGTCATATCCGGAATTTCAAAATCCAAAATCCGACATTAGAACGCTGATGTGACACCACAAGTGAATAATTCCACACCTGTCCGACTGTGACAAGGGATAACATTTTGTTAAAAATTTAAAGCAACTCTGAGGCGATTACCACTCTGATTGACATTAAACCTTTCTCACCGCAAGGCCTACTATGCCGTCCCTGCGGCGGATGGGCCTTGGAGCCACGGGTTGGCATAGTACGCCCCGCTGACTTCAATGGGCCTCCTCCGGCCATGCCCACTAGCTGGCACGCATCTTGATCGCTTTCAGGGTTTTGGAATTCTTGTCATCTTTTTGTTGTTAATTTTTGCATATGTATTTGTGTATATGTAGAAAATAATATTAATGGTTAATATAGATTAAATATATGGGTAAAAGCTGCTTTATCCAAGGAGAAATCTGACCTGCAATTCTGGGGTCAAGAAGGATTTTTTTCTCCCTATTTGTTGCATATTCAGCAAAAGATTCAGACAGGGTTTTTGCCTTCTTTTGGATCAACAGCAGTAGCTGATGTGTGAAAGACTCAACTCAATGGACACATGTCTCTTTTCAGCCTGTGTAACTATGTAACAACAAGGTGCGCTGTGTAGGAGTGTATCACAGAGCTCCACGGTGCAGCATCATTGTTCACGATGGATCTCAATGGTTGCACATCTTTTTCAGCCTATTTAACTTTAGATGCTGTTTCTGAGCGTCACATAAGACCTAAAACTCAGACTAAATTATACTTATAATGGAGAATCACTGATCTCTCAATCAATGCAGAAATTCTTATTGAATCTTACATTTTTTCAATCGGAGACATTCATGAGAGAGCTCTTATCTCTATTCTAGATGTACCAAGTAGTGGTGATTCATCTTTGCTGATTTGCCATTGTTTAAGCCGATGAAGGTGTCAGTTTGTTCGTTATGGAGTCAAGTCCTTCCTTTTTATCACTTAATGAAATGATTTTTGCGTAACATAATCAAGCATTTCAATAGTCATTAAGATCAGTTCATTTGTATATAAGTGTCTTTACATTTGCACAATAAAACCAATAAAACCAATTTGAAATTGGGATATATTAGTCATGACAGGCATATGTTTAGCGTGCAGAAACACCTAATTATTGTGCCTGAATAAATACACATGAATGAAATACATTTGATTTGTATTGGTTCGTAAGTCAATAAAAAAATTTCTACATTTACACGTTTAAAGAAAATTTGGACTTGATTTAATTCGTCCCGATCGCCGAAATCGGCAACTTTTTCAACCACAATGTGGACATGTTTCAATTCAGGAGGTATAAATAAGGACTTGGCATGTCAATTCCCAATAAAAGTTTGGTTTTGATATTGGCAGTTGCGTATACTGCAGCTTCAACAATTAAATTTGAAAATCTCAGTAAGCTGATCTCTGAAGGAAAAAAGAGCTGGAAGGTATTGATAAACGTATTATAAGGCAAGGAAATGGGGAAAATCCCACTGAAAATATTATTTGTAAAAAAAACTATTCCTTTTCAAATAAGAGTGCTTGATAGAAAAAATCTGTATGATAGTGGCTGAAAATATGCTTTTCAGGCAATTCACCAGCTCACTTTTTTTCTCAGACAAGCATCATTTTTCGATTTTCAGCTGTGCATGAATTTCTTCAATTGAATCAGCCGATATGTATAAAAAAAAAAGCAGAAATTTGCCTTAAATTGTCCCCAAAAACAGTCAATAGAATTAAATCGATCACTTAGTGTCTTCCTTCATGCACAGTGTCATGGACAGCTAGTAACCCAGCATGCAGACAGAACCCAGTTAAGCAAGGAAACCCATAATCTGGCAGGCAGATCCTTAGAGTAGCCGGATCTAAGCCAAATAAAGAATATTAACATGAACACAAGGACAAGACATAGAAATAAACAAATGGCACACTGACCACAGTCAGTTCTCTCAAATATCTTGGTATGGGATTAGATACAAGTCTATCTCTTGGCCCCCACATCGAAAAACTCTCATCGAAACTTTACCCCAAACTAGGTGGCATTATATTGACGTATAGTAGGCAGCTTGAACTGCCGAGGTATAGCTCCAGTGAGGTCTAGTGTGTGGTAGCACATGTGGATTCAGCTAGTGGTGCATTACACACCAGAGTAGGTGTCTAGTATTTCATAAGTCTTGTGTCTTGCCAGACTGAGTGGATCATATATCCATTACTATATGTGTTTTTATATGTATGTCTCTTGGTGGTGTTATATCCAATAAAGATTTTGTTTGAGCACCCTGCTTGTCAAGTCTTGTTACTAAATTTTTCATTTTCCGCAAACTAGGTGCCCTGTACAGAAACAAATCCTGCCTGAGCCCCGCGGTAAGAAAGCAGATTGTACAACAAATGCTTATGCCGGTCATTGAATACGGAGATGTAGTGTATGCAGCTGTCCCGCAAACGCACCTTCATAAACTTACTACATTGTATAACTCATTCTGCCTCTTTGTGCTACAATGTAACTACATGACCCACCATAGTGATATGATAGCCTTTCTGGGAAGCTACCACCCTACCTGCATAGACTGCTTCCCCCAGCAGTTCCCTCATCCTATAACCTCCGATCCAGGACCAGCACCTTACTTGCAATACTACAATACAAAAAGAAAGTGGCTCGATCCTCATTTTCCTACAGAGCCCCGCAATTATGGAATAACCTCCCAGACGCCACCAAATCTTCCCCCAGTCTAAAGTCACTTAAGAGATCTCTATTAATATACCTCGATATACCTCAATATACAGAATGCACCTGTAAACATGTAACTAGCAGGGTTATCCAAAGAGATTCGAAAAGTCACCGCACGTTCGGTGACTTTTCGTTCTCTTCAATTCGGTTCCTTTTGCCGATTGCATTTCGGTGACCCTGCGGTGTATTCAGCAAGCACCACAAGGTCCCCGAATTGCAGGGAAAAGCTGCCGCAAACCTGACGAAAACTAACCGAATGCACGCTGAAAACAAGCAAAAACATCTGGATTAACCTTCGAAAAAGCCGAACAGGAGCCAAACAGGAGCCGAACATGAGCCGAATCACACAGAGCCGAAGCAGCTGTGACGTAGAGGAGGCAGTGAATAAATTAGAAAAACCATTTGTATGAATCTGGGAAAATGAAACGCTGTTTGCAAAGAAACTACTGAGCGAAAATGTCTGAAATTTTCACAGGAGGTCCAGGGAATGATAATAAAAAGGGCTGTTACAAAAAAAATAAGTAAACTGAAAAAAAATCAAAAAAAAATCGGACTTTTAAAAAAAAAAAAAAAAAAGAAAAATGCTTAAAGTATCCTAAAAAATCTATAAATAAAGAGACTTTTTGCTGCAGAATTTTATAATGAACGGTTTATTAGATATTGAATTAAAACGGGAATATTTTTAACATTGAAGCCTATGGGATTCTCCTGAATAAATTTGCCGAATTAAACCACCGAATGGCAGGGCATTAGGGGAACCTTTCACTGCTGGTTTGTGTTCTCTGAATAGCCGAAGCAGTGCTTTTTCATGGGGATTTCACTGCCCTCGAACAGGCACCGAACAGGCACCGTATGTTCAGGCAATTCGCCAGGATTTGGCGAATTGCCTGCTCTCTGGATAGCCGAATGGTCAGGAAAGGTAACCGAACACTGATTTTCAGCGTTCGGTTACCTTTCTCAAGCAATTCGGATCTCTTTGGATAACCCTGATAGTGAATAAATATCCTACATATTTATTTTCTGTATATTTGTGTTTTGTTTTTAATATCTTGCATTTATTACTTTATATTGCTGTAACGACTGTAACAATTCAATGTTCTTGAACCCAGGACATACTTGAAAACGAAAAAAATCTCAATGTATCCTTCCTGGTACAATACTTTATAAATAAATAAATAAATAATAAATAAATGCTGAATCTGCAGGGATAAGAGAGAGCACACAATACAAATACAAAGCCAGAGGTCGATACACAGAATTATTATAATATATAACCATTCTGGCATAACAGAGTAAAACCAAAGTCTAAATAAAATAGTCAGGATCTGTACACAGAATCAGTATAGGAGCCAAACAGGGACAAGAGCAGAAACCAGAACTGAGAATACTTAGCCAGAGAGCAAACCGAGATATCAAGAACATAGTAAAACAGTAACATGCCGATGTGTCACTAGAAACCAAGGCAGGGCACAGAGCTCTGTCAGTTGCTGCTATTTATCCAATCTTGCCAGGTGGGTGGTGCTCAGCAGGAAGGTCTGAATGCTGGCCAGGCATCATGGCGTGCCCCGGGGCTCTCCAGCCCCTCCTGAGGCCTGCCTCTACAGCAAACATGCCATTCGCATCATTGGCTGCAGGGGGACAGCCTGAGATCAGCCGGCCCCCTGTCCCGCATGCCAGCTGGGCGTGGAGAGGCTGTTTATAGAAGCCAGTGGGAGGGGGGTTAAACCATCCCGCAGTGTTAAGTCCTTCTCGAGGAGGATGACATAGCATGGCCTGTGGGGGCAAAAGGTTAAAGCCCCCCAGGTCTCTGACCAGGTACAGCAGACAAAGTTGATAGATGTCCATAACGGCACCCTCTCTGCCAAGGAAGCCTTGCTGCAGCATGGGCAGGCACATCACCACCAGCTGGCATGACACACAGCATTCTTTGCACCAGTAGTATGTGTGCCCATTGGTTAATTAGTTACGAGTCAATATGTGCAGTTATGTTAAAAACTATATTAGAAATTCCACATGTGAAACATCATATTTTTGGGATATTCTTGCACTCTTCAAATATCTTGTTACAGGTCAAGGATTTTTTTTTATACCCAGAGCAGATTTTGAAAGTAATAAAAAAAGTAAATATTAAGGGATCTATTACATTCCTTGCGCAAACGTTAATGCGTGCGCAAAAACGCATTAACGCGAGGGGCAAAACCCTTTGCACAGAACATCGTATTACAATGTCCACGCAAAAAATACGTGTTAACGTCTACCGCGAGTGAACCTGCGCGAACGTAATGTACTTTGCACATCCTATACTTAACATTGTGAGCGAAAATTCTTTCGTGCGCTGGTATGCGGATGGTATTACAATCTATGCGCAAAATTCAACGGACAACGTTTGTGCGCATAATTTTAACGTCTTTGAAAAGCTGGTGTTAATGGCAAATCTGAACGCCTGGCCGAAACCAAATACACCACCCCGAAAAAAAAACACAGCAATGTATAGTTACACATTCTACGCATACCCAAACAATAAAATTGAGAAGTTGTGCATGTTTTTATTATTGCTGCAGCATATATACGCAGATTGATTTTGACAGGCGCAAAAACTTAACTGGAGAGAATTGTGGTTCTTAATTCTGATTGTCTGAATCGCGTGAAAAAACAGACCGCACACCGATTTCTGCGCGCATCTTTAATGCACGCACGTTTTTGCGTGTCTATTTTACGCGCGTTATTTTTTGACGGATGAAAAAATGCGCGAGGATTGTAATGCCAACTTTAATTTCAGCGCGTTAACATTTAACGCTTCGCGCACATATTAACGCGCTGCACGAGCTTTTTTGCGCAAGAAATGTAATAGAGCCCCAACACTTTCACTACCAAATCGAGTTTAACCTCCCTGGCGGTATTCCCGAGTGTGACTCGAGGTTAAATTTCGCTACCGCGAACTGTAAACCCGAGCCACACTCGGGCTGGATGTTTAATCACCTCCTCCTGGCTCCCTCGCTGTCCCCCGCAGTGTGATCGCGGCGAGCTGCTTCCTGGAAGGCTCCCTGCGAGTCACATGGTGCAGGGTGGGCGGGAACCATCAGCAAACTTATAAACAATTCATAAAATACTGTAATCCAAAGTGCAATGTTTATGAACGGCCACTGGGTGGCAGTACAGGATAAGAAATAGACCATACATCCTCTTACTCTTGTTTTCAGACCGATTTCAGTGTTTTTTGTTTTTTATTTTATTGAATATCATTTATTTGCATTATTTTGGATAATTATTTTTGGGATAATAAATTATTATTTCGTGTTTCAAACTTTATCGGACTCGGTGTGTTTACTATTTTTTTATTTATTTATTTATTTATTTATAAAGGATTTTATCAGTAAGAACTCTTGATTGCACAGATTTCAGTGCGTGATTCCTAATTATTACTGGCTAACTATGTACAAAAACACGTTTCCTTTAAACAAAAATTTAGACGCTTTTAGACACAAAATTTTTAACAAATTAGAACGCCAGGGAGGTTAACACATTGAAAAGCACTCATTGGCATATCAAACCCAATTTTCATACCTTTCAAAAGCAGGATTAGTGTGCCCTCTGTAGACAGATAGATAGATAGAGCCACCTTGGGAATATTGGGGTCGTCTCTGGTGCCAGCATCAGTTTAGGTCGTTTTGGATTCCAGACAGGAGATACGCCAGGTACAGTATGTACTAAATTGTGGTCATCTTGACAAAGAATTTGATAGAGAATTTACTACAAAATGTTAATATATCACAAGGGAAGTTATTCAAAGCAATAAACTGCCAATGAGAACAACATCCATATATCCAGAATGTAAATAGGTCACTTTATACTTCCATACAGTAACAATACAGGATTTCCAAATAAATGTCTTTAAAGGAGATGTTTCTTTTCCTTTAATACTTTACAATGTTTCCATAAAAACTCTTGCGCAATAAGTTATTTTTGTGATCGAATATGAAAAAAAAACGATACACTAGGAAAACAAGATATACGATTGTATTAAAGTTCATTTTATATTCAAGAAATAAAGGTCCGTGTTTTTCATTTTCTGTTTTGACATTTTCAAAGATGTTTATTATTTTTTCTAACACCATGTCTGACATGATCTGTGACTTTTTAACATTTAATTTTATTCCCTCTCAGATTACATAATAAACTTTCAATATTTTTTGTGTTGTGTTGCTTTACTTTCGGTAATAAAGAAATGAGGAGTGAAAATATATAAAGCAATTAAGCTGAAATTGGTTGGTTTTGTAGCAGCATTTTTCACGGTGAAAATTATTTCTTTGTGAAAGATTTTTTTTCTGTAAGACAAAATTACCATGTGAAATAAGAAGGGTTCTATAAGTCATTTTCTTATAATAAAATGTTCTGGCTTTAGAAATTACTCTTTAATACAATGTTTGTTACTTACAATATTTTTTTCTGTTGAAACAGCTTAATAATGCTTACAAGCTGATACTTTCTCCGATGAACATTTTTTCCTTTTTGTTACAATATATCATCTTCTGTATTTAATGTCCAATTTAGATTTTTGTTGTAAAGTGAAATTGTACATTTTATGGATCGTGGCATTTGTGCTTTGATTATGGCACTGAATGAGGCAGCAGAGAGGGTGTGAAAGGAAATATTCTTACTGGAAGCTATCTTTCTTCTTGTCTTTGGTTGGATGTACCTCTCCAAGAACTGATGATGGATTTTGTTTTGACCAACTGATGAAGCCGACTGGTGAAACGTGTATTGGGCTTCTGGCATTTTTTTTATATGAATAAAATCCTTTTATTATAATTAGTTTGAACGGATTTTTGCTGCTGGTTCTATTCGGGATTGTGCACCCATTGGAAGGCACCCACGGCTACTGATGCCGAGCCAGTGCGTACACAGGCTCAGAACCACGTCAGGTTATCCATATACCTACAGTAACAATTCCCGCAAGGTTTGCAGGATTATGCTATGGTGTACTTGTTCTTCTTGTCGTTTCATGACATCTGCTGATCATAAGAACGAGCGGGACGGGGTCATCCCAGAAGGGACCCACTGCTTGATTATTGAGCCTTATTATCTTAGACTCTAACCCATGTGAGTGGATCACCTATAGCAGTGGTTCCCAACCGCGTTCCTCATGTACCCCTAACAGGCCAGGTTTGCCAGATATCTGAAGCACAGCACAGGTGATATGATTTGCTGCTCAGTGATTGCAGGATTCAGTCTGCATTTCCCCAAGGTGATCCTTAACCCTTTCGCTGCTGAGGCTTTTCCCGCCCCTGTGCTGAGGTCATTTTTACCGGTTTTGCTCATCATGTTTAAACGTGTTTTGAAGGCTTATTTTAGTATATTACCCAGACATATTATATATCGTTCTTTCCGTCAGACTCGGTAGATTCATAATATGTCATTATTATATGTATACGTTATGTCATGTCTGTATATTATAACAAAAAATGCAATAAAATATGTATTTTCAATAATTTACAATGTGTAAAGTGTTTTTTTTCACATTTTAACATGCGAGCAATTGCGGTTATATTTTGTATGGGGTGCGCTTGTTAAAAAAATTAGAGATGGGGTCTCGTTACATTTTTTTTTGGGGAAAATTACACTATTTTTAACAAATGCACCGCATACAAAAATCGTTAGTGCAGCATCATTGTTCACATTATAATTGAAATGGGAACAATATTGCTGCATTAACAAACCAAAAAAAAGGAAAAAAAAGTGTTTATTTTTTTTTATAATTTATTTTTAATTTTTCTTTATTTTTATTTTTCATTTTTTTTTTTTTTGACAAAATTTTTCACAGTAGTGTTTGGTATCGTTGGAACGGCCATGCTTTAACCCCTAGCTGCCACGGATCGGGAGATAGGGAGTTCATTGGAACTCCCTATCTCCACTGTTGGTGGCAGTTAGGGGTTAAGTCCAGGACTGGCGTCATCGTGCTATGCACGATGACGCCAGTCCTCAGGGGGAGTTCCCGGAGGCTTGGCCGACATCCAAGATGTCGGCCAGCTCCGGGAAAGGATCGCGAACCGGCGCTTTTCAGCGCCGATTCGCGATCCAGCTCCCCAGGGGTTAATGCCAGGCACCATTTGGAAGGGCAGGCTGTGCCCTTCCAAATGGTGCCTGGGTTAACCCCCGCAACGCCGCCGATCGGGAGGGAGAGAGGTCCGAAGGACCTCCCCCCCTCCCTTTCAGGCGCCTCCTCCGCACATGCGGGGGGGCGCCTGAATTAGGTGTCATCGCGCTGCCGCGATGACACCTAACTCCAGCGGCTGCGGTTCCGGATGCGCGGCTGACATCGAGGATGTCAGCCCGCACTGGAGGGGCCAGCGATCGGCCGGAACCCGGCCGAACGCTGACCCCAATGGGAGGACGCGCTCAGCGCGTCCTCCGCATACCAGCGGTAATGCGGAGGACGCGCTGAGCGCATCCTCCGCATTGAAGTGGTTAAAACCTGGCCTGTTAGGGATACCTGAGGACCGCGGTTGGGAACCACTGACCTATGTGTACATGTTATATGACTTGCTGTATTACGCTATTGTGCTAGTGTTTATTTGTCTTTTAGATGTGCCTGATGTGAGATCGTCATATCCCAGGAAGACATCAACTGGGTAAAATCATTCATGTATACATGATAAAACACGGGATTGCTTGATCTTCCTATTTGAGCATGGTCACCTGTACCAATACACCTATGGTGAATAATTAGTGAATCCTTATTTGTACGCAACACTTCTCTTTGTATGTGATTGCTTATAATTGGTGAACAGTATTATTTACTAGGAACTCAAGAAACGCTGTCCACCTTTGTTGTTGTGTATTGATGATGCTCTTTCGCAACTGGTTTAACATTTAAAACATAGGTATGCGTAACTGAAGTGGTATGCTTATGCTTATCTGAAAAGATGGGGTTTGAGGGATTTTATGAAGACCTGAAGACTAGGGTAGAGCCTGATAGGGCAAAGTAGGCCATTCCACAGGACTGGAGCTGCCCTGGAGAAGTCTTGGCGGTGCAAGTTGCCTGTACAGATGGAAACTGAGGAAATGTCTAATGTGAGATGTCATGAAGACATTCCCGCTTTCCCAGGCATACCTCTTCTAACTTCCACAAGTGAAAATTTGTGTTACTACACAGTTTATATGTCCTTTTAATGTACAATCTTTCTTTATTAATCTGTGATCATACCTTGCAAAGGTTAGGTCTCTAACATTTCCAACTTAGATTTCATTTCCTAGGACCTAAGTCCAAAAACTTAATATGTCCCATGAGGTTCCAAACATTTTATATCTAGAGTACACAAACATGGAAAAAGCACCTAACTGGGCAACTGCTAACAGAAAAAACATCATAACTGCAGGAAAATAGACACTTCAAGGCAGTCAACTAAACTTAGTCTGAGACACCTAGTGGCTGAATTGCTAGATATAAAGCTGCAGAGGGGGTTGCTTTTAGATCCCCTTGTCTCTATTGCTAAAAAGCCTACATACCAACAAAAAACATCATTGGGAAGAATACTGTAGATAAAGACAGTGGGTCCTATTAGCTGCCTACAGCTAAAACGGGGATGCTAAGGGGAAAAATATGCATTCGCTAATCTCCCCCTAGCACCCCCATTTTACCTGTAGATTATGGGGCAGGTGCTGAGTCCAGCAGCCGAACCCGTAGTGGCCGCTAGGGTCCAGGATGCTCAGGGAAGTGCTAACACGCCGTCACAAGCAACCCCTCCATAGAGTCCATAGGACTCCGTGGAGGCTTCTGTTGCCGGGTCACATGACTGGCAGGATCTTACCTCTCGCGAAATCCTGCAGGTCGGCGGAGTGATTTGCGGAAGGAAGGAGACTGGGGACTTTTTTTCCCCAGTCTCACTCTACCGCCGGCAGCCAGAAGCGGTGGATCAAGCCACCGTTCGATCTGCAGGATGAGAAGTGTAATCAGTTACCACCAGCTCTGAGCTGTAGCAAACCTTTTTAGTTAGCGACAGCTCTTTGTAATTAGCGTTAGGACTTTTTTTTTAGCAGAGATAAGGTTTATGCAACTGGTTAACGCCATTCCTAGGACAGCACTGTTTCGAGTTTATTGGACCTCATCAGCTAGGAGCTAGGCATGACCAGTTGCAGTGGGTGCTTGGAACCGTAGAGCAAATCAGTACTTACAATGGTTGTGGTGGAGGACAAAAAGTGAGATAAAAAGCCTCCACGCTATAATGGTTATGTTTATAATTGCAGAAGCCACCTGCACATCACTGCAGTTCAAAGAACTGCATCCCAGAGCTCCTGTGCCACATTCCCCATATGCAGCAAGGAATTCTGGGTAAGGACATGCAAATGACATTTTATGACCTATTACTCAACTCGTCAAATAAACCCAAATATTATCACCGTCCTGATATACTCCCAAACTTCCACAACACAATTTGAGGACAGTTCTTGGCTCAATGATTGAAAATCCCTGCTCTATCTCTTAACTATTTAGTCATTACTCCACTCATTACCCTCACACAAATCCTTGACGTCCCATAACAAACCACAGTAAAAGGGTTATTCACTAACCTCCTAATTGGCACCGAAATTGCATCGAATGGTGAAATCCAGGGCCATTCATCTATTCACAAAGCTGTCAATTCGCCAAATACATGTGAAATACAATGCATTTCGGTGGCACCAAAATTGTCCCATAGAGAACTATCATTTAATTCACAGAATGCGAATTGCACAGAAATTGCCACGAAGTGCCCTGATTTTGATGTTTCAGCTCGACAGGTTTAAACAGACGAATCCAGCAGGTTTCAATATGTAATATCTTTTTTATATATTTTTAATGCTGGCTGGATGGAGTAGAGGTAACATCACTGCTCTATAACCGTGGAGAGACTGTAGCGACACAGGTTCAATCCCGGCAAGAGCACCTCCCCAGTAAGTGTCCTTGGGCAAGACACCTAACGGTACATACTCTCCACCCAGGACATATTTGAAAACGAGAGAAATCTCAATGTATTCTTCCTGCTAAAATCCTTTCTCAAACAAAAAAAAAAATGAAGACGATTTATTCTTTTAATTTTTTCCAAGAACTTTTCTTATTTCATAAGAGCTTTTTGTATTTCTTAGTTTTTTTCTAGTTTTAATGTTTTTCAACAGACATTTTTATTACTTTTTAAAGGACCTTTCCTCTTATATCGACATGTTTTTAATACTTATTATTGATTTAAACTCCTATTAGGAGTGTTTTTTCTGCAGTTCAGCAGAATTTGCCAAAGCAATTTTGACGCAATACGGTTGTTTTCACTGACATCTGATAAATGCTTCAACGACTCTATTTTTGGCAAAATACAGTGAACATTTGCTAAATAGTGAATTCACTGTATTTTCTGCAACATGGAAACGCTGAAGTGTGCTGATATGTGGCAAAAAGCAAAGCACCGAAATTGCACGCAATTTAGGCGCATTGTAAATTGATCCTTAAGTGGGCTCCAAGTGAAATTACTTACAGGTTTATTCTCAGGGGTCAAGTGAAGTGGGAACACAGTGCCTACACTAAATTTTCTGCAGGAACGGATGCTAAATTTTCAGCATTCCATTTTGGCCAACAAAAAGTGGGAATTATAAAAAAAATACAAAACAATTGGAGAAAAAAAATAATCTATGCAATAACAGCCAGTTACGGAAGACCATAAAGTTTTCTTGCATTGATATTTTGGCTTAGAATTTGCATTAGTTCAGCACTATTTTCACATTTCAACCCATATAATGTGTTTCTTGATCATATAATGAACTTCAGGAGTGAACTGATTATCAATGGACAAGTTAAAATCACACATTATCAAACATCATTGAATACATGTAGGAGAACCCAAAGAAGATATATTACATGGGTTATCCAATAAGCGCCAGTGTTTACCGGCATAGCAAATACAGGCTTAAATTGCTGTTATTGCAGTGTTGACAAATGCTGGTATTTCTCAAAATTAAAACCTAATCAGCAGAAAGAGAAACTTTGCAGTAAAGCTTCCCATGCTACTATTTGGACTTTAGTTATGAGAAATGTTAGCATTTGTTGGCGATGCAATACACTACTTAGTGGATAATCCCTTATAATTTATCCCCTTCCTACCGCAAGACATTCTATGCTGTACCATGAGGAGGGTGGGCCTTGAAGACGCAGGGCGTACAGGTACGTCCCACTGTCTTCAATGGGCCGCCTTGGCCCCTCCCTGCAGCCGGCAAGGGCCACGTGTCATTGGCTACAGAGAGACGGCCGGAACTCAGGCAGTCCCCCTGCAGCCATTGGTGTGCACCACACGTCGGCTGCATGGGTGGGCAGAATTTGAGGCCTGCAGCGGCACATGGCGGCACGGCGTACCTGTACGCCTCACCGCCGTTAACCGCCACCCGACAGGCATGCCCGCCCACCCGTTGTGACGGGGTTAAAACTGCTAAAACAATATCCTAGGTTTGGATACTTCAATATGGTTTTACTCTTACGTGTGTACTATACATATAACTTCCACTAATCACTTACCATAGAGTGTTTTTTCCCTCATAACACAAAATGATTTTTTCTGCTACCCTAGTTTGGGAAATATTATCCCATTGGATGGAAGCAATTTCTTCTAAAAACCTTTTGAAAAAGATACATAAATATTAACACAGTTGAGAAATGTATCTCGGCACATATCAGCATATTTATTTATACAATTGGTGCCAATGAAATAAGTTAATCTCTCTGCCACATTTTTCGATCAACCGTTTGTCGATGTGATATCCAGGTTATTTCTATTTGATGATTCACATCTTCTATTACATTAAATATTAATCCAAACAGATCCGATATACATTTTTTTAAGCAATATCGCTTTTTCAAAATAAGCATTTTTTTATATTTCACAATGCAAGATGAAGATATTTCTGTGTCAAAATAGTAAACTTTTCAGCTGACAAAACTATACAATTTTAGTTCAACTTGTAGTTCAGGATCTGATCGAACATTTAGGTGAGGCAGTTTCATAAGTTGTTGTGATGCTGCCCAGGCTTTGCTTTTTTAAGTTTATCAGCGATTTTTCAATAAATTCTTATGTTGTTGTTATTATTAGCATCAGATCTGAGGGTTACAAGGGGGATGGATGCTGTGTATGAAAATGCATGCCGTGTGTTTGTGTGTAATTACACCGTGCACATTGCTGTGCGTTTTACTGCTGTGGAGCTCTGTGATACGCTCATACACACTGCACATTACTGTGCGTTTTACTGCTGTGGAGCTCTGTGATACGCTCATACACACTGCACATTACTGTGAGTATTATTGCAGTGAAGCTAAGAGCGATAGTAGTTTTGATGCAATGGTAGACATTCAATAGGTACTTGTAAGGTAACCACAGTGATACGTTTCACCATAGTAACATTGTTAAAAGGAATGTTCTTTTTCATTCAAAGTAGAAAGCCTTTTCATCATTTCATTTATATGAACAACTTCTTGTACGTACTTAAACTTACAATTTGTGCTAATTACTAATAAGGCTAGACTATAATATCTTCTAATTCAGTATATGCTAATATGGGATAATTACATAATCTTACTATCATATTCAAATTAAGAATTATTTGGAACTTTTCATGACATGCAAACGACTCTTTCATTTGGTGCTCTGAGTAAATGTATTTACGTGTCCTTTCAAACCATTCTTACAGTGTTTTTAAATAAAATGTATATTAAACTGAACGTAAAATCTAATCGCTGACATTAGGGCAAATAGATCACTTGAATATACTGCAATATCTTTTGCCTTTTGCAAAACCTCACGACCTTGTCACTACCAGATGCTCCAACCATACTTTTCTGCTTTAAATAGAAATGTTATTTTTCATCAGCTTTTTCGAATAGCTATATATACTTATACCTGTCTCAAATTAATAGACATTTATGATGTAAATGCTTTAAGAAAGGATAATTATAGAGTGTTTTTCTTACAAAACATAAACCACAATCCCACCTAGGTAATAGAATAGTTTAGGTTATTATTATCCTTTATATAGCGCTTCTTACTCCACAGCGCTTTATAAGATCAGTGTACAAGGGGTTGATAAATTAGAATACCACACATGGATGTTGACCTGATTCAGGGGGACCCTGTTCCCAAGGGAATTTACAATCTATGAGATGTACATGTATTTTTGTGAGGTAGGCGCATCCATATCGTTAGGTTAGGATTTTATTTATGTCAATAAACAATAGAAAATAATATCAGTTTATAAAGCAGTTAATATTATTTTATCGTTAAGTCAAGACTTGCTTCTCCACAGTTGTGCTAAATAAGGCCTGAAGGACCTAGGGCGTAAGGCCCTTAAGTTGCCTCTGATGCCAGGACGCAGGGAGGATTTTTCTAGAAGGTTTTTGCAGCGCGTTAGGAGATTGAGCGGGAGCGGTGTGGGAGGAGTCGACAGGAGGGTACTTAAGGCGCGTGTGGAGAGGCTCTGCGCGCCTTTATCTCCTGAGGTAGAGCGGTGAAAATCTGTGCTGCGTCAGAGAAGCGGTGTTTTTTTCGGCTTTTTGCCTTCAAATATTTTTTGGAAATGGCGGAAGTTGGTGAGCTGGAGTCGCTACTGGAGGAAGTGCGGGAGGCGGCTTGGCACCGTGGTGTGGAGTGGGCCAGAAGAAGCCTGTCGGAGGTGTTGGCGGCGGATGGGGGTTCTCAGCCTGCCAGGATTTTGAGGCCTCCAGTGCGGTTTAATCCGGGAGGCGAATCCAGTGATGTATCGGCGGCCGAGAGATTGAGTTTGGAGGCTGTGAGAGGTCATGGTCGGTTGGTCCAACAGATGTTGGCTGGTGGTGACGCAGTTGGAAATGAGGCTGGCATGAGCGCTTCCAGGCGTGAGGAAGGTAGGAGCTTGAGGCCGGCTTCGGGGGGTGGTGTGGTGAGCTCTACCAGGAGAGAAGGAGTGCAGAGTAAAAAAAAAAAGAAAAGAAAAATATACGAGGAGTTCCTCGAGGAGTAGGAGAGGTCGGTGTTCTGCCATGGGTCCCAGAGGAGGAGCAAGGGCTGTCTCAGGGACTGATGTTTCAGCGGTAAGACAGTTGGTGGATGGGGATGTGGACGGTGGTGTGACACTGGGTGTTGGTGTGCGGGATGAGGGCACCCAAGAGCTCGAAGTAAATTGGTGTTCAGTTGGTGGAGAAGATGGGGCTCCGGATGTTGGTGTGAGGGAGCGAGTTGATGATTTTGGTACTTCGGGTTCTGGGGCTCATCGCACTATTAATTTTTCGTCCACAGTTCCAAGGGTTCGGGAGAGGAGTCCACAGCCGGTGGGTGGTTTCCAGGTTGCTGGAGTTGGTGGAGGTGGTGCAGGAGGTTTGAAGTCGGTGGCGAAGGAGGTTCCAGGAAGTGCGGGCGGACCTCGTGTGGCGACAGGTAATGGAAATGGTGGTGATGTTGGTTCTTTCATGTCTTTTTGCAGGGGGCCTTTGAGGCTTGGTCGGGTTCACCAAGGGGTGTGAGCCAGGGTGTGGATTTGGCTCAAGCTTGGAAGGGGGCAAGTGGGCCAGTTGTGAGAGCCGGTGAAGCTCTTGGTGGTGGAGTTATGGCTTCGAATGGGCCGAGTGGCAATGTGGGTTCACTCGGTGAGTCCGCAGGAGTGGCGGATGTGACAAGGAGGAATGCTTACGTGCCTTTGGGGTTTCATTTGAAGCAGAAGGTTAAAGAGGGCATAAGGCGGGGGGAGTATGTGGAACTTTTTTCCCTGCTTCCGTTGGATGATGTGGCTGGGGTAAAAGATGATTCATCTAAGGACGGTTTAAAGGAAGAGGAGGAAAGGAAGAAGAGGTTTCGGAGTATTCCTAAGTCATTCGGGAATTGGCTCCGGGCTTTCTGTATTTTGGCAAGTGTGGTGGGGGAAAAGAGCCCACAGCACTGTTCGGGTCTTTTTTGTTATGTGGATGGGATTTGGGAGGCTTATCAAACTTATGGTGGTTGGGCGTAGTGGAAATACGATGACTAGTTTAGGCAACGTTTGGAGTTGGAACGAATGTTTGGCGAACGAATGTTCAAATTGTGGAGGATTGCATTCATTGTCCAGATGTTTTAAGAGGGCAAGACAAGGAGGTCTGCCTTTTGGAGGGTCTGGAGAGGGGAGCTTCCTCGGTGAAACTCGACGCGATGTTACCGTGGCTAAGGCTTTACGGAAGACATAGAGATGCAGAGTTTTTACGTGACGGTTTTGGTGTTGGTTTTTGGATTCCTTTTGTGGTTAGGCCTGGGGGTGGCAAGCTAAAAAATTTGAAGTCGGCTAAAGTGTATCCGGAGGTAGTTCGGGAGAAGGTGTTTAAGGAGATTGGGACTGGTAGGATGGCTGGTCCATTCTCGTCTCCTCCGGTGCGGGATTTGAGGATATCCCCTTTGGGAGTTGTGCCGAAGCAGAAGGCGGGAGAATTTCATTTGATTCATCATTTATCCTTTCCACAGGGGGAATCGGTGAATGATGATATTGGTGAGGAGTTGGCCTCGGTGTCATACGTGTCATTTGATTCTGCGGTTAGTTTGGTTCGTGATGCAGGACCAGGGGCTTTGATGGCCAAGGTGGATATTGAGTCGGCTTTTCAGTTATTACCTATTCATCCTTCGTGTCATCATCTTCTGGGATTTTGGTTTGAAGGCGAATTTTATGTGGATTTATATTTGCCTATGGGCTGTTCCATTTCCTGTTACTTTTTTGAATGTTTCAGTAAATTTTTGGAATGGGTGGGTCGTGAAGTGGCAGGGTCGAACAATCTGACTCATTATCTGGAAGATTTCTTGTGTGTGGGAAGGGAAGGGACAGGAGAGTGTCTACACATTCTTCGGTCTTTTCAGTGGGTGGCACATTGATTTGGTGTTCCTTTGGCCTCCGATAAAAACGGAAGGTCCAGCATCGGTTATCACTTTCTTGGGAATTGAGATTGATTCAGCGAAGGGTGAGTGCCGTTTACCTATGAAAAAAGTGGTGGAAGCTTTGAGACAGGTTGAGGGGGCCTTGTCGGTTAAGAAATTACAGTTGAGAGAGCTACAGTCGCTGATTGGTCGCTTGAATTTTGCGTGCAGGGTTATTCCGGTGGGAAGAGTCTTTTTACGTGGATTGGCTTTGGCGACATGGGGTATTCGGGAAGGTCATCACTTTGTTAGGATTTCCAGTACCATGAAAGAAGATGTGGAAGTGTGGAAATCCTTTTTGGTGGTATTTATGGGGTGGCCTTATTCCCTTCGAAAGAGGTTTTGGCGAAGGAGCTGGAATTGTTCACGGACGCCTCAGGAGGTGTTGGTTTTGAGGTATATTTTGGGGGTCATTGGTGTGCTTCTCATTGGCCTGATAGTTGGTTGGCATCTTCCTTGGTTAGGAATTTGCCTTTTTGGAGTTGTTTCCATTAGTAGTGGCCTTGGAGCTGTGGGGAGGTGCTCTGGAAGGAAGAAGAATTCTGTTCCGTTCTGACAACATGGCGGTGGTGTCGGTGGTTAATTCTTTATCAGCTTCATCATTGCCAGTCATTAGATTGCTGAAGAGATTTGTGTTGTTGTGTCTTTAGTTTAATGTTTTATGTAGGGCAAGGCATGTCCCGGGTCGCCTTAACTCAGTGGTGGATGCTTTGTCTCGTTTTCAGTGGGGCAGGTTTCGTTCCCTGGATCTGTTGGCAGAGGAGGTGGGCACCCCTTGTCTGGACGGCCTTTGGCAGCTAGGCTCTGAATTTTTGGAAGATGAGAGAGAGGTTCTTTGTCTGAGTCATCTTGGAAGGCCTACTCGCGAGTATGGAAGGACTGGGATGCTTTGGCTGAGTGGTTCAGGTACGTGGCAGTAGGTGGTTTGGATGAGGTAAGTCTGCTCAGAGCATACCTCATTCAGTTATTTGAGTCTGGGGCATCTCCTGGAGTGGTTCGGCAGTCTTTAGCCGCCTTGGCTTTCCTTTTTCAGGTATCAGGGAAAAGAGATGTCACCAAGGATTTTGTGATCAGATGAGCAGTTCGGGGTTATGTGAAGGGGAGATACAGAGGGACGTTAGGCGTCCAGTTTCGAGACAATTATTGGAGGGGCTATGGGATTTCGTTGGGAGTTTTTGCTCTTCACCTTATGAGGTTCTGCTTCTGAGGGCCGCTTTTTGTTTAGGGTTTTTTGGGGCATTTCGAGTGGGTGAGTTGGTGTGTAATTCTAGGAGAGGAGGTGGTGGCTTAGGAGCTGATGCGGTTTGGTTGGGAGTTAATGATCTGGTTATTTAGGTTGCTAACTCCAAGACGGATCAGTTGGGTAGGGGGTGTCGAGTTGGTTTATTCAGTGTGGATAACTGTGTGGTTTGTCCAGTGAAGAACGTTAAGAAATTTTTGGAGGTACGGGTGGAGTCTAGTGTGGCTTTTTTATGTCACGCGGACAGGTCGGCTTTATCAAGATTTTCAGTTTATTTCTATTTTTAAGAAGGGTTTAGTGAGTTTAGGGAGAAACCCGAAGGAATTTGGTTCTCATTCTTTTCGGATTGGGGCTGCAACGGAAGCTTCAAGGTTGGGTTTGTCGGCAACGGAAATTCAAGAATTGGGAGGATGGAACTCAAGGGCTTTTAAGTCTTACGTTCGTCCTGGTTTGCTGTTATGAATTTTGTAATCATCTGTTAAATCTGGGAGGTAATGTGGAGCACAGTTTGCTGTATGTTATGTCATGTTTTCAACTTTTATAAAAAAAACAAAAAAAAAACATGAGAAATTTTGAAATATGAAAAATATCAATTTTATACATGAAATATGAATTATATCTTTTATACAGAATATATATATTTATTCTATTTTATCTTTGTAAATTTGTTGGTTGTTTGGGGTTGAGTGTGGGGGTTTGGAGTATTTGGAGGCAAGGAGTTGGTGTTTGTTTATGTTATGTTTTTCTTTGCAGGTATGGTCATGGTTATTGGGAGGGATGTGTGGTGGTTTGGTGGGGAATTTTTCTTTTAAAGTATTTTATGTGGGGAGTTTTTCTTTAGAGTATTTTGTGTGGTGGAGATGTTGGTAATGTGTTTTTGTTTTTGCAGATCCTCCAAGAGTGGTGTGGATTATTGGAGATTCTCTGATTTTTTGGGCGAGAAGAAGGGCGTTGGTGCGATCCTCTGGTGTTCAGATGGGTCTGCTTGGGTCGGTAACACGGGTACGGTGGATCGGAATCTGTGGACTCCTATGGTAGGAGTTTAAGCCGACAATTTTGGGTGCCCTGAGGCACGGTGAAGTTCCCCATGTGCTGGTGGTTCACATGGGAGGGAACGAATTGGGTGTGGTCCCTCTTTGTATGCTGCTGGAGCAGATGCAGGAAGATCTGCGGCAGTTGAGGGTGTGGTCACCATGGACATTGGTGGTGTGGTCCGAGGTGATGCCAAGGGTGGTGTGGGAGCAGGCGGAGAATGAGGAGGCGGTGGGGCTGGGCCGTATCAAGCTGAATCGCTAAATGGGAAGGTTCGTGAGGAGGTTGGAGGGTGTGGTGGTGCGACATCTACCTTTTGAGGAGGAGGCGGAGTGTTATTTTATGGCGGATGGAGTTCACCTGACAGATGTGGGCAAGGATCTGTTCATCCTGGGACTCAAGGAAGGGATTGAACAAGCCCTGTTTTTTCTTGGTGGGGAAGCTCTCCTATAAGGGGTTATGTGAGGAGCTCGTGGCGGGGGCTTGTAGGCAGTGCTGGCTATTTTGTTATTAGAATTGTTATGTTATTATGGTGGGTTATAGTGTGGAGTTGTTAGCTGTGGCCTATATATAATATATATATATTATTCCACAGTTATGTGCTTGCGTATTTTTGTGTGTTTTTGCCTCCCGGAGTCCGACCCGGTCATCAGTAGGCGACTTAAGGGATGTGCTGAACGTTATTTTGACTTGCTTCTCCTCGGACGAAGGGCAGAGACGTTACCACTGGACTCCACAGCTAATATTGTGTGGTAGGCGAGTATGTACCATTAGGTGTCTTGCCCAAGGACACTTACTGGAGAGGTGTTCTGGCCGAGATGCGAACCTGGGTCTCCACGGTTATAGAGCAGTGATGTTACCTCTACTACATCCAGCCGATGCATTATTCACATATGTACTACACACACACTGTGTGGACAATTACACATATATATATATCTGCTGCAGAATTCACCAACACTCTGCGTCTTCTAAAAATTATCATTTATTATTTTATATAAAATGCATAGGGCTAAATTACAATCTTCGTGCAAACGTTTGCGCCAGCACAAAGAAACTTTAACGCGAGGGGTAAAACCCTTTGCGCCGAATGCCTGTATTACATTGTCAGTGCAACAAACGCACGTAATCGTCTACCGCGGGTGAACCTGCGCAAATGCTGCGCGAGCTTACTGTACGTTGCGCGTCCTATACTTAACATTGTGAGCGCAAATGCGTTTGTGCGCTGGTACGCGGATGGTATTACAATCTATGCGCAGGAATTAACTCATAGCCTTTGCGCGCATAATTTTAGCAACTCCTAAAACCTGGTGTTAATGGCAAATCTGAACAACCTGGCCGAACCCAAATACACCAGCCCAAAAAAAAATAATGCAGCAAAGTATAGTTACACATTCTACTCATAGCAAACCAATAAAAGTTGTGTGTGCATGTATTATTGCTGCAGCATATATGCTCTGATTGACTTTGGCAGGCGCAAAAACTTAATGTGAGATAATTCTTAATTCTGATTGGCTGAATCGCGTGAAAAAAACAGTCCGCACACTGATTTTTGCGCGCGACAGTACTGCGCGAGCAGTTAGGCGCGTCATGTTTGCATGCGTTATTGATCGCCGGATGAAAATACACGTGAGGAGGATTGTAATTCCATCGGTGATTTGCACACGCAAACGTTTAACGCTTGGTGCAAAAATTCACGATTTGCACGAGGCTTTTTGCGCGGAGATTGTAATTTAGCCCATATTGTGAGGCTGTCAACCTTTCACTTCCTCTTGGGAACGTTCTTCAATACACTTCTTCTGAAGAAAGTTTCCAAGACGAACTGAAAGTTGACAGCCTAACAACATGCATTTTAAAAAATGTAATAAGACACAGAGTGTAGGCTTGTGCACCGATTTTTTTTTCAGTTCGATTCGGTTCGATTTTTCGGATTTTAAACTTTTCGATTCGGCTCGTTTCGACCGATTTCGGTTTCGATTCGATTCGGTTCGGCCCGTTTTCGGGTACATTTTTTTTTCGGAATTTCGACCATTTTTCGTATTTTCGTGTCACTGTGCTCGGTTTTTGTATCGAACTTTTCGTAATTTCGGAAATTTTCGTTTTTCGGAATTGCACATTTTTCGGGATATCGACCATTTTTCGTATTTTTCGTGTCATTTTGCCCGTTATTTGTATCGACTTTTCGTTTTTTCCTATGTATATTTATATATTTTTCGTTTTTTTACAAATTTTCGTTTTTTGGAAATTTTCGTTTTTCGGAAAATTTTCGTTTTTCGGAACATTCTGTTCTCCTCGTTTGACACATTTCAAGCCCATTCGAAAAATCCGAAAATATTTCGTTTCGGCTCAGAAAACATTTCGGATCTGAACTTTTCGGATCTAAAATTTTTCGGAAATTCGGCCGCATCCGGAAACACGAATCGGGAAATTTCGTGAAAATTCCGAAATTCCGAAACCCGAAACGTACATCCCTAACAGAGTGCTGGTGAGTTTTGGAACAAATGTCAATTTGGCTAAACACAGTGTATTCGGCAATGGACATCTTTATGAAGTCGCGAGTGCAGGAGGATTCTTTGACCTGTTTTTACACATATGTAAAAATACATATATATTTATAAATGTGTGTTTGTATCGCCGCACGTTTGGGACTTGTAAATAAATGTAAAGATTATTTTGAAGTCCCGAGAGTGTGTCCATCACTAGGCACTTTTTGCACCACATTGAAGATGTTTAAGATGTGAGTACCAATAGAATTTTGCAATATATGTGTATATGTAAACATACACAGACACATACTGTACATATTATGCATTTGTGTCTATGTACATATACAGTCAACCCATAATGTTCAACTGTCCAGCCTATGATTTGTATTTCGATCATTAATATTTGCAAATATTGCTCACAGAGTAAGAATAACAATCATTTTAAGCACATGGGCCATCAAAAAATGAATGAAACCCTGGTCGTCATCCGTTGATGTCACTGCTTAAACCAAAGATTTTTCTTTTTAATAAATCAAACAATAAAATCTTTTTTAAGGTGGGAATTCAGTAAGAATCTTACATATGTTCCTATTGTATAATATGCATTATGGATGGATTATAATATGTACTTAATCCTTTGATATTTTGTCACTAGCATGAGCCATGCGTTTTAAAATAAATCATTAACTAAGGAAAGATAATCCATTTACTAACTTAAAGTAAATAAGACTTCATAATGTACATCTTAAGGATATGATTAGATTCTAGTTTCCATTGTGTAGAAGTGTTCAGAGAGGGGAAAAAATGATTGAATTCTTACCATAGATGACAGACCTACAAAGAGATGCACTTTAAGATTCTTTACAGAGTTTTTCTTTTATTAGCATACAAAGCAATTCGTTTCACTTAAATATGAATTAAAATGTTGAGAGGATGATTGACAAAAGCGTCCTTGTTCTATAAAACTTTTCAAACTCTTGTTAGACCCTGTTCACAATGGTAAATTGTATATTTAACCCCTTAAGGATGGGAGTAATTTTACAAGTTCGGCGCTGTTTCGAAGTAGAAGTTTACTGAGCTCATTTTGACGGTTTTAAACGCGGTTTTAAGTCACGTATTATTGTACCACCCAGACAAATTATATATCGTTCTTTCCGGCAGACTTGACAGATTAATAATATATCATTATTATATGTATACGTCATGCCCTGCGAAAATGCTATAACAAAATTGTAAAAAAAATGTTAATTTTCAATAAAATTTCAATCATCCACAGTGTGTAAAGTGGTTTTTTTTTTGCATTTTATTACCCGAGACTTTGCGGATATATTCTATGGGGTACACTTGTTAAAAAAATGTGAACTTTTTTTTTTTTTTTTGGGGAGAAATTACATGATTTTAGCTGAACACCCCAAAAAAAATCATTAGTGAAGCATCATTGTTCACATTATAATTGAAATGTGAACAATAGTGCTGCATTAAAAAAAATTAAAAAAGCACGTTTTTATTTTTAATTAATTATTTTTTTTATTATTTTATTTTTATTTTTTTTCACTTTTATTTTACAAGTAATATGGTCATGTTTGATATCATTCGAAAGGCCATGATCAGGCCTTTCAAATGATACCCTACAGGACCCCCTAGCTGTCGCCGATCATGAGATAAAGGGGTTCAAAGAACCCCCTATCTCCACCATGGGATTTCCTTAGGAAATCCCTTGGCAGTTAGGGGTTCCCTGGTTAACTGACGTCATCGGGCGTGGCCCGATGACATCAGTGGACGTGGGGAGTCCCGGAGGTGGGGCTGCCATCCAAGATGGCAGCCCCCACCGGAAATAGGCTGTGACCTGGCACCGATTGGTGCTGGGTCACAGCCTTGCCATCAAGGGGTTAGAAACATAGAAACATAGAAACATAGAAAGATGTCGGCAGATAAGAACCTTTCGGCCCATCTAGTCTGCCCAATTACATGGATACTTTACCTGGATTTATCTTTTGTTTAGGATAGCCTTATGCCTATCCCATGCCTGCTTAAATTCAATTACTGTTTTGGCCTCTACCACTTCAACTGGAAGACTGTTCCATGTATCCACCACCCTCTCAGTAAAATAATGCTTCCTGATGTTACCTTTAAACCTTTGCCCCTCTAATCTAATGCCATACATCCCTGGAAAGGCCAGGCTGTGCCCTTTCCAGGGATGCCTGGCATTAGCTGATAGCCCCCGGCGATGGGGAGATAGAGGGATCCAAAGGATCCCCCCTCCCCTCCAGGCACTTCCCCTGCTCCGGCTGGGAGGGGACGCCTGAAACTGACGTCATCGGGTCTGGCGCGATGACGTCAGTGCACCGGGAGGCACCAAAAGTGCCGGTCTGACTCCGTGGGAGTCAGAGCAGAGCGGGAACCGCCGGAGCAGGTGAGTATCTGCCGCCGGGGGGCTGCAGATGCCGGGGACGTACAGTTACGTCCTGCGGCATTAAAGCCCGCCTAATGCAGGACGTAACTGTACGTCCCGTGGCATTAAGGGGTTAAAGAGGGCACTATAGATATTATTATTATTATCCTTTATTTATATAGTGCCACATATTCCACAGCGCTTTACAAGATCAGTGTCCAAGGGGTTGATACAGTAGAATACCACACACGGATGATACGGCCTGATTCAGGGGACCCTGTTCCCAAGGGAATTTACAATCTATAGAAGTACAAGTATTTTGTGAGATAGCCGCATCCATATCGTTAGGTGTCTTGCCCAAGGACACTCGTTGGTGGCGTCTACTGAGTAGGATTTCCATGATTGTAGAGCAGCAGCCTGGTGGTTAGGTTGAACCCGCTTCTTGTAAAGTCAAGACTTCTCCACAGTTGTATTGGAGGGATGTGCTGAAGGGGTTTTGACTTCTCCACGGTTGAAGGGTAGAGACGTTACCACTGGACTCCACAGCTGATATAGTGTGGTAGGCAAGTATGTACCGTTAGGCGTCTTGCCCAAGGACACTTACTGGAGAGGTGCTCTGGCCAGGATTCAAACCTGGGTCTCCCCAGTTATAGAGCAGTGATGTTACCTCTACTCCATCCAGCCGGATAGATATCCACATGGATACGTTATGCAATGTGTAAGTTATATTTTAGTTAGGAAGAATGCTGCACAACACAACCATCACTAACTTATTGAGCTATTACCGCTCCAAAATGTCATTTTGGCATCATGAAATCTTTTTTTGGGTCATGTCTACTTCACTCAAAATCAAAAATAACAACAACAAGCTGCTGTAAACCTAGCAACTCCACAGACTATAATTTCTCTGGTAAGTTTCCAACAGCTCTTGTTATGTTTACATCAGGCGTGAAATAAAGTAAGGTAACAGAAGCTGCACCACATCTTCTATTCATGAGCAGAGCAAGTCATGACAAAATGAGGATCGGTCAAAAGTCTGTCACTTTAATGTTTACTTGCAGAACCTGCAATCAGGATTTGCCAAAAACAAACAAAAAAGCAGGTAAACTCAATGGTGGAGATATATGTGCATTAATTTCTATTGAGCTATTTTGCTTTATATAATAAAAGCGTTCCACCCAGGGCTGTATTTTCCTTTTGAAGAATAAATGAGCCATGCAACTGAGCCATAAAATAAAAAGAGCGGTATACAGTATAAAGACAGAATTCAGGTTTAGACACGTGGATGAGAAATATACATACTTAATATTGAGCTTTTTACAAATGGAAACTAGAGGTAAAATGAATTCATATATGATCAATCTGTGAGCCTGCTTAAAACTGCAATAAAATTAATACATTGTACTTCCAAGTAAAGCAATTTTGTCACAAGTATGTCGGCCACAATTCTGTAGAAACAATCTATTAAACTTTACATTTTCACTAAGCTTTAATAAATTCACAACTATAACTGCCGTAGAAATGACTAGAACCGTGAAGTCATTAGAAGAATAATGTGAATAGAATGGAGAAATTATTCCATGGTAATATGACGAATGACTCATATTGTGATTCATCTATAGTCCAATTTTTTTATTCACATGAGATGGGTCATAAATTGCTGCAGTTTTCATTTTCATTTTATTTGCAAACAGTAGGGTGAATATAACCTATTATAACTGTTTAGCACAAGCTGATTTAATATATTCCTTTTTTTTCAGGGAAAGCAGTTACAAAGTATTTCAATAGCTTCAGTACCTTAGAGGCGGGGAGCGTGTTGAAAAATAGCTTTTCAGTTCTAAAAGAAACACAGTGTTTGAGAATTATTAGAACATGCTCAACAGGAAATAAAATTAAGAACATTGATAGAGGAAGATATATTTCTGCCTATGAATGTATGCATACATTTTTCGACGTTGTACAGAATGCCTTTTGATGCATAGAGACAATAGATAAAATAAACTCTTTTTTCTGCAAACAAAGTGTAAGTTTACGATATATATCTTTTTTTGAACCCTTTGTTGTGATTTTGCAAGTTCCAAGTTGTCTCTAATATAAGTATAGACAGATGAGAGACACCCCATTTTCACCTTTCTAACCCCACATAGGAATACCTTTGCTTGTAGAACAGTATAAATTATTCATGGCAGAGGTTCAAATAGAAGATGTAGTGTAATTGCATCCAAGTAGGGAGTTCATGGATTGGGTAAAATAGAGTGCACTGCTGGCTGGATGCCTTACTCCTCGCACCACATCTGAAAGAGAAGTAGCTGGCAATTAATGATAGCCCATAAAATCAATTTCTATTCTTCTATTCTTAGAATACAACCCCCCAAAGGCATGTGATGTTTAAGTCCAAAAGCCCTTACACTGCAGACGACACGCTGGATGCGTTATCTCTTTCCTGCAGCGTTTTGAGGTCTCAACCACAGCGAGCTGACATCTTTAATGTTAGCCCTCGCTGTTGGATTGCCCTCATCCACTGATGTCATCACACAATGATGCGGTGAAAGCTGAAATTAGGCCCTTCTCTCCGCGATCCCAGTATAGGAGATGCTGGGGTCATTTTGGACGTGTGTATCTCCAGTTCTATTCATCCCAAAAAAGTCAAGGGAGGTGACATTGGGAAGGCCAAAGTCTGTTGTTTCCAATGACACCAAACATGCTCATGTAAAATGTAAAGATAAAAAATTTAAAGAAAAAAGTATTTTTTTCCCTCTAGAGCAGCCGCATTATCCTATTATTTTTTATGAAGTGAACAATGCTGCTGCAACAACCTACAATTTTATTTTTACATGAGGAAAGGAAGATGACACAGTGGTTTAGTATATATAGTATATATTGTTTCATCTAAATGTTTCATCTAAAAGCCACCACAATGCTGGAGAAGGGCCTGTATCTCTATTCTAAACACCTCACAAGGTCAAGTGATGTGTCATTGGACAAGGCCTTTTCAATGACACCAAGCCCAACCATGTGAAATGTAGAAATATTTAAAAAAATACTTTCCATAATTGATTTAAGAAAATGAACAGTTAATAGCAAACTTGCAATTGAATTTACAGTACAAATGAAAAGTATCTGGCAGGAATCAGTTAGGCACTGCCTGAGGAAGTGATTTTATCACGAAACGCGTCTCAATACCGTTTTTATTTTATTTACGACAATAAATTAATTTTAATTATCGATTGATGGTCCTGCTGCTGTTTTTCTAAGGAGACCACACGGACGATTATCCAGAGGGGGATCCGGTACCTCCAATATATACCGGCTGCCTATAGATCCGGTGTCCGAGTGCTGACACCATATCATGTGAGTTTCCCTTTATTAATTTTTACATACAGATTGAACCTATGGGCTACACCATGTTGTGGTTATGTTTATGCTTGCCCCAAGGTTAAGAAGATTTGCCTAAAAGAATCCACAGGGAGAGAACTTTGTCCCACAGTAAAGAAAGTGTTGTTCCATCAGAAGGAAGTGCTTCTTCTACCGCTCTTTTTCCATGTTTGCATTTGAATTTACACAGCTAGACTTCTAGTCAAAAATGTATCTAGCTTTTATGATTTTTATATCCTTTTTCTATTTTATTACTTTCCAATCGTCTCCACCTCAACTGAGATAGAAACATGGTCAAATTTGGAATCGAAGCATGTGTGGTACAATTTGTTTCCTGCCTGACGCTCCTGGGTGCTAGTGCTTCTTGTGCGACTGACATGACCCACCCACATTCTAATGCAGCACCATGACAGATCTACATCATTCCGAATTTGTGAGCATTATTAGAAGCTGGCATTGCTAAATCTCAGCCTCATTAATGGATGTTGCCGAATTGACAAATGCCTCTTCGCTAGAGGGAACCCCATATTCACTGGGGAATATACAGTCAGGTCCAGAAATATTGGGACATTGACACAATTCTAACATCTTTGGCTCTATACACCACCACAATGAAGTTGGAATGAACATAGACATAGACATCACCAGACGCTGGGTTTCATCCCTGGTGATGCTCTGCCAGGCCTCTACTGCAACTGTCTTCAGTTCCTGCTTGTTCTTGGGGCATTTTCCCTTCAGTTTTGTCTTCAGCAAGTGAAATGCATGCTCAATGGGATTCAGGTCAGGTGATTGACTTGGCCATTGCATAACATTCCACTTCTGTCCCTTCAAAAACTCTTTGGTTGCTTTTGCAGTATGCTTTGGGTCATTGTCCATCTGCACTGTGAAGCACTGTCCGATGAGTTCTGCAGCATTCCGAAACACTTCAGAATTCATCCTTCTGCTTTTGTCAGCAGTCACATCATCAATAAATACAAGAGAACCAGTTCCATTGGCAGCCATACATGCCCCCGACATGACACTACCACCACCATGTTTCACTGATGAGGTGGTATGCTTAGGATCATGAGCAGTTCCATTCCTTCTCCATACTCTTCTCTTCCCATCACTCTGGTACAAGTTGATCTTGGTCTCATCTGTCCATAGGCTTTGTTAGGTGTTGTTTAGCAACTCTAATCTGGCCTTCCTGTTTTTGAGGCTCACCAATGGTTTACATCTCTGGTGAAGTCTTCTCTTGATTTTTGACCTTGACACACATACACCTACCTCCTGGAGAGTGTTCCTGATCTGGCCAACTGTTGTGAAGGGTGTTTTCTTCACCAGGGAAATAATTCTTCGGTCATTCACCACAGTTGTTTTCCGTGGTCTCCCGGGTCTTTTGGTGTTGCTGAGCTCACCGGTGCGTTCCTTCTTTTTGAGACTGTTCCAAATAGTTGTTTTGGCCACGCCTAATGTTCTTGCTATCTCTCTGATGGGTTTGTTTTGTTTCTTCAGCCTAATGATGGCTTGCTTCACTGATAGTGACAGCTCTTTTGATCTCATCTTGAGAGTTGACAGCAACAGATTCCAAATGCAAATAGCACACTTGAAATGAACTCTGGGCCTTTTATCTGCACATTGTAATTGGGGTAATGAGGGAATATCACACACCTGGCCATGGAACAGCTGAGAAGCCAATTGTCCCATTATTTTTGGTCCCTTGACAAGTGGGAGGCACATCTGCAAACTGCTGTAAGTCCTACACCGTTCACCTGAGTTGGATGTACATACCCTCAAATTAAAGCTGACAGTCTGCAGTTAAAGCACATTGTGTTTGTTTCATTCCAACTCCATTGTGGTGGTGTATAGAGCCAAAGATGTTAGAATCGTGTCGATGTCCCAATATTTCTGGACCTGACTGTATATATATATATATATGCCACAGAGTCCAATCATTCTAATTCTGCAATAAATAATGTTTATACTTAAAGAGTCTTGTATTATTAGGTGGCTGCTCTTTGGTATACGGTTTCCTATTTTTAATTTTGAGCATATAGATATTTTCTAATATTAATGCAAACCTTTTTAATATTCATCTGATATCATCAGAATCTCTTTAGGACAGTAGCTCTTCAGCATCCTGGATGCGTGCTGTCCTTTCGTATATTTTATGTATACATAAAAACTGTGTGTGACATCAGGATTCACTCCTCAGTAATTTTTCTGTTTACTCTGTGTCCACTGAAGTCCTGGGATTACATGATGTTTGTTCTATGCCTTAGGCATTTTAGTACTTTACAGATGTACTTGTGGTGAGGCAAAAAAGTAAAGTATTGAATAAAAGAAGCAAGTTCAAAGACAACCAGAGTTACAGGTAATGTTAAATATTCATGGAGATGGATATGTATCAGTCTTACTATTTGCTTAGATTCAATAGCTGGAATGAGCTTTTTAAAAAATGCTCTTTAAAGTATCAAATTGATGGAGTGTCATAAAACTGTGGTAAAGCTCTGCCTAGATCCTTATGGATTTATGATGTAGATTGACAACTGAAACCAAAATATATGCAGAGGAAGAGACACAGATCTTAAAGGTATCTTATCATATAAAGTATAACCATTTTAACTCCTCCACTCCCAAAATCGAGTTAACCCAAGTTTGTATTGTATCACAATGAAAAGCAATCACGAGCACATCAAGACCCTATTGCATCTCTTTAAAGTAATATTCGTGTTCCCCCACTGTATAAATGGACTCCAATGTCCTTAATCTCTCTCCTTTTCACCCTAACTTACTGTAAACAAGCTACAAGGGGCAGCTCTCGCTCTTATTTTAACAAAAAGTTCAGAAGGTTTAATGCTGCATTACAACAGTCGGGGAGAGGGCAGAATACAGGGAGAGCACTGGGATCACTCAGTGATGTACAGGGATAAGATTCAGGAGGTTATATTGTATTTGCTGAAAATCCCTGCACAGCACAGATACCAGGTGTTACTGTAATTTTCATACACAGGCATTATGCCACATACAGAAATTATTTTTTATTATTTTATCTGTATTTTTTGGAAGCTGTGTTGCTAATAATCTCAATATGATCCCTACAAAGTTCCATAAGTAGAAGAATATTTCTGAGAAGGATAAATGAATACAACAAAAATAAAAAAATAAAAAAATTTACATTATTTTAATTTTCGTAACTATCTCAGAACAACATTTTCTGTGCAAAACTCTCTATTTTACCCTATATTTAGCTGTTAACATCGCATCCCATGTTTCAAATAAATGTTATGATAAAAAAACTTCACAAAAGTGCTCGGTATTGAAGGGGTTAATCCCCATAGAATATATACAGTCATGGCCGAAATTGTTGGCACCCCAGACATTTTTCCAGAAAATCAGGTATTTCTCACAGAAAAGTATTGCAGTAACACATGTTTTGCTATACACATGTTTATTCCCTTTGTGTGTATTGGAACAAAACAAAAAAAGGGAGGAAAAAAAGCAAATTGGACATAATGTCACACAAAACTCCAAAAAGGGGCTGGACAAAATTCTTGGCACCCTTTCAAAATTGTGGATAAATAAGATTGTTTCAAGCATGTGATGCTCCTGTAAACTCACCTGGGGCAAGTAACAGGTGTGGCAATATAAAAATCACACCTGAAAGCAGATAAAAGGAGAGAAGTTCACTTAGTCTTTGCATTGTGTGTCTGTGTGTGCCACACTAAGCATGGACAACAGAAAGAGGAGAAGAGAACTGTCTGAGGACTTGAGAACCAAAATTGTGATAAAATATCAACAATCTCAAGGATACAAGTCCATCTCCAGAGATCTAGATTTGCCGTTGTCCACAGTGCGCAACATTATCAAGAAGTTTGCAACCCATGGCACTGTAGCTAATCTCTCTGTGGGTGGACGGAAGAGAAAAATTGATGAAAGGTTGCAACGCAGGATAGTCCAGATGGTGGATAAGCAGCCCCAAACAAGTTCCAAAGAAATTCAAGCTGTCCTGCAGGCTCAGGGAGCATCAGTGTTAGCGCGAACTATCCGTCGACATTTAAATGAAATTAAATGCTATGGCAGGAGACCCAGGAGGACCCCACTGCTGACACAGAGACATAAACAAGCAAGACTACAGTTTGCCAAAATGTACTTGAGTAAGCCAAAATCCTTCTGGGAAAACGTCTTGTGGACAGATGAGACCAAGATAGAGCTTTTTGGTAAAGCACATCATTCTACTGCTTACCGAAAACGGAATGAGGCCTACAAAGAAAAGAACACAGTACCTACAGTGAAATATGGTGGAGGTTCAATGATGTTTTGGGGTTGTTTTGCTGCCTCTGGCACTGGGTGCCTTGAATGTGTGCAAGGCATCATGAAATCTGAGGATTACCAAAGGATTTTGGGTCACACTGTAGAGCCCAGTGTCAGAAAGCTGGGTTTGCGTCCGAGATCTTGGAACTTCCAGCAGGACAATGACCCCAAACATACGTCAAAAAGCACCCAGAAATGGATGGCAACAAAGTGCTGGAAGTGGCCAGCAATGAGTCCAGATCTAAATCCCATTGAACACCTGTGGAGAGATCTTAAAATTGCTGTTGGGAAAAGGCGCCCTTCCAATAAGAGAGACCTGGAGCAGTTTGCAAAGGAAGAGTGGTCCAAAATTCCGGGTGAGAGGTGTAAGAAGCTTAATGATGGTTATAGTATGCGACTGATTTCAGTTATTTTTTCCAGAGGGTGTGCAACCAAATATTAAGTTAAGGGTGTCAAGAATTTTGTCCAGTCCGTTTTTGGAGTTTTGTGTGACATTATGTCCAATTTAATTTTTTCCTCCCCTTTTTTGTTTTGTTCCAATACACACAAAGGGAATAAACATGTGTATAGCAAAACATTTGTTACTGCAATACTTTTCTGTGAGAAATACTTGATTTTCTGGAAAAATGTCTGGGGTGCCAACAATTTCCGCCATGACTGTAACATATATAACATTAAAGAGATTGAACACTTGAAGTGCTTTTGTATAACTTCAGTAAGTTCAAGCAAGCATCCAGGCAATCCAGTGGTTCTCCATGCGAATACAATGAAGGGTCTTGACTTCCATAAAGGTTCTCACGTCCGGGTATCGACTCAGGAAGGAAAATCAGTACTCGCAGAGCTCAACTTCTGGGCAGAGCTAAATCCCTGCACTTGGAGGGCTGATTTAGCCCTTTTCAAGTCCCACCTGTGAAGAGGAGAAGGGTAAGGGCACTCTGTTTAGCATTATTAGAGCTAATAAAGCATTATCCACTAAACGTCAGTGTTTGCCGGTGTTGTAAATACCAGCGAAAATTGCGGTTTGCAGTGCCGAGAAACAACAGCATTGCTCAAAACTATAATCTGAAACAGCAAAAGAAGGAGCGTCACTGTGCAGCTACTCCTTTTGCTGGTTGGATTATACAGTTTTGAGGAAAAAACAGTGTTTCTTGGCACTACAATACAGGCAATGTAATATAACACAATATGTGCTGATATTTGTAAATACGGTAAACACAGTGCTCTACTGGATAACCCCGACAGTAGCTGAGCTGCAACTCGTCTAATAGGCAATTCTAACACTGTGTACAATATTGATGGGTTGCAAGGAATATTTTTTTTTTGAGAAAGGATTTTACCAGGAAGGATACATTGAGTTTTCTCTCATTTTCAAGTATGTCCTGGGTGGCGAGTATGTACTGTTAGGTGTCTTGCCCAAGGACACTTACTGGAGAGATGCTCGCTGGGATCAAACCCATGACTCCACAGGCTCTCTCCACGCAGAGCAGTGATGTTACCTCTACTCCACCCAGCCGGTAATATGCTGCCATTGGATAAAAATGGACTTAAAATAAAAATATATATTAATAAACAATGGGATTATTTAAAGGATGCTTCTTTTTTGCCCTTAAATAATTGGACAGATATTGTTTACAGCTTCTGCCCAATTACTATTTTTTTATTTTGGTGATTTTACTCATCTTTTGCACGCAGCTCCTCTTCGTTGAAGGGACTCCCAAACCCCCGAAGCCTTGGAACATTTCTGCGCAATTTGCACTCCTACGTAACTTGTGTAGCATAGGAACCACATATTGTGCACCACTCCTGGACTTGTGCACTCTATGTACACAATTTCTGTGCATGAAGCTGTGTGCGCATGCACAGCCATCGGCTGCCTCACTGATACGACTCAATACAGTGATTGGTCTCAGAGAGGGTGACTTCAGCACACTCTCTGCATGCTGACATCACTAGTGACCAATCTGGTGCCCTATTGGGGCAGCTGGGGGAAAGGGGGGCACAGTTTACATTCTGACCACTTTAAAACAAAGTGGTCAGGATCAGTACACAGTTCTTTTATTAAATAACAAAAAAAATAACAAAAAAAAATCAACATCTCCAATTTGGCAGGTACAATTTATGGTATGAACACTTTATCAAAAATGCTAATTAAATTATTTCCTTAATGGGTGATCATATTTACATGTTTTGTGTGAAGCTGTGTTTCCAAGATTTTGTTACCAATTGATAAAAGGATTTAAGAATTAATTCTCTTGATGTCTATAATCTCAAAATAATTTCTGTTACAAAACTAAGCTACTTTTCGATTTCAAACTGTGTAAATTGATATATTTTGGTGTCTTCATCTTATTTCAATTATTTACAAATGTTCTAACAATATCACAATGTCCTGGTTCATTTATTACATTATGAAGTGATTAAAAAATAATATGTTTAAGAGGTAAATTAGGTTTTATTGAGTTGAGGTCTTGTTCTTATATTGATTATTTCACTCAAGTAATCAAATATGTTGTATTTTTAACTCCGTGATGCTACATGAAGAAAATGTAATTAAAGTAAGGTATCAGGATGTTCATGCTAAACGAATACAGTAAATAGACATTTTCCCCTGACACACTAACATCATGTTGCTAAAATCTTCCATTGTATAAAATAAAGAGGTGTGATCTTTGGCTCAAGGTGGATGGCGTCCTCCTAAGGCTGGGAACTGGGAGTTACAGTTTCGCTGGAGAAAAGGGGCAAGAAAATGGGGTTTTATCAAAATTAAAGGGACACTCTACAGTTAAAACAGGAGGAGGAAGAAACAGAGTGCTTAAACACTAACCCGTCCTGGCCCCCCTCCACACCTCTCCTGGTTTAACCGGATACACAGATTAAAAACTCCCCTTCTTTCTAGCAATTAGGCTCTCTTGGTGTTCTTCTGGACGTGTCATGCTGTCGAGAGCCACAACAGTCATGGGACCATGGGGGAGGGCTGTATGTTCAAGCAAGCATCCGGCCAATCCAGTGGTTCTCCATGCAAACACAATGATAGCCATTGGAGGGGTCTGACGTCCGGTATCGACCCAGGAAGGTAAAATCAGTACTCGCTGAGCTCAACGTCTGGGCAGAACTAAATCCCTACACTTGAAGAGCTGATTTAGCCCTTTTCAAGGCCCACCTGGGAAGAGGAGTTGGTTGAGGGCAATTGGTTCACATGACCACTCAAATAACATTGTCTCTTAAAGTTTGACTACTTTGGCATATAATGATAATGGTTATATATAAATATTATTGGAAGGAGAGGGTAAAGGGATGACTAGTTGTGCTCTTCTTTTCCACCTCTTCCTAATATCAGATGTCCTCTAATTTCACAAGCCGCTCTCTCTTTGTTTTGGGATAAATTAGTAACGATAACCTGTAGGTCTGCGAAAGCTATATCCATAGGAAAGAAAGATGTTACAAAGCAACAGCTACCATAATGTATATCTGGTAAAATCATGTATTATTACGGTATGTATGCTCCTAAAATCGCTAAACTTTTTTACACCCCAATTGTTAAGAAATTGGTAGTTAGAGTAAACATCATTTAATTTGTCAAATTACTGCGTGGGTCTCAGCGTTGCATTATTATAAATATATAATTATAGTCAACAAATAACGATTTTCTGGAAAAAATTATCAGCTACATTAAAATAAATACTTGTTTACTGAAATACAAATATGTAGAACATACATACTTATATTTATGCTGACACAAGAAAGTAAATTATTATAACTCTAAATCTCTCTACTGTCTCTGTTCGCCAGCTGTCTGGATGATACTGAGATTTCCCAAACAGTGAAAAGATGTACCAGTGTGCAAATACACTTACAGTATATTCTGTAGGATGTCTAGTCCAAATATGTCTAGTGGGTTCTTCCTCAAAAGGGTTAAAGCAATGCAACATACTGTATATGTTATATTATGTAAAATAAATATGATGAGCACCTTTTCACAACGACATATGGAGATTTTTTTTTTATTCCTTCACAATGGCTGAAATAGGAAATGCTAGGATGAATATGTAATGAAGTTCTGTAAACCTAAATGAGCAATTCTATTTTTTTTTGCATATTATTATCATATCTTTTCTCCAGAGTAATAAAGCATTCAACATCACAAGCACATGCACTAAACACAACAGTAAAATGAAAGCCACTTGGTTTTTAATGAATGACTCCGTCACCAGCAACCAAAGTTAAAATCTAGGCTAAATTTTCCCCAGAGTCAACATATTGGGGTTTATATATATATATATGCGTGCATGTTTCTTTGTTTGTTTATTTTAAGCGCCTGGTAATTGCAGGCAAATAGTTATTGACCTTTAAAACACTATTTGCCTAGGCAAAAGCATCTTGTTGATGTTCAATTCCCATACAGCGCAGCAGATGGCAGATGCACACAAGAACACTTTGTACCATTTGTGTTCCCGGGTACCACAACTACAATGGGGACCCACCACAGGTCCACCTGCTTTGGAATAGAGAGAATGTGGTGATGGGTGACGTGAGGGACCCATGTTGGGTTCCCAGAGGCAATTGCAGGGCCAGGAAGACAAATCAGACCAGAGCGCCGTTGGGCGCATCTGCCATCAGCTGCACTTTATGGTACATGGACCATTGGCCAAATGTTCATCGGCAATAAATCTGAGTACCGTCAAATAATCCTTTTGGCAATGGCTAGCAGGGATTTCTTTCCCAGGGTGCTTGGACATATTTTTTTTGAACAGAAGCCACTTTCCTAGAGTGTCTGGAACCCTATTAGCAAGTAAAGGACATTTTTCTGCAGTTCCTGGGCACTTCATGGATAATGAGAGTTACTTTCCTGGGATCCTATTGTACCTGGGAACCCACTCAGAAGGCAGCACCAGCAAGTCTCCTTGGGCAAGACACCTAACAATATGGATGTGCCTACCTCACAAAAATACTTGTACTTCTCATATATAGATTGTAAGTTCCCTTGGGTACAGGGTCCCCCTGAATCAGGCCACATCATCCACTTGTGGTATTTTATTGTATCAACCCCTTGTACACTGATCTTGTAAAGCATGACGGAATATGTGGTGTTACATAAATAAAGGATAATATTTGGGGTGGGAGGGACTTATTGGCTTTCAGAGTCCACATTCCCAGTGTGGTTGAACATGTTTTGGTGAGCAGGTGCCACTTTTCTGGAGTGCCTGTGATCCTACCGACTAGCAGGGGCGACTTTCATAGGAGGTTTGAGCATGTTATATCCACCAAGGGCCACCATCTTGGGGCATTGGTGACCCTATTGATGGGAAGGCACCATTATCCCAGGATACTTTAATTATGTTACAGCAAGCACGCGGCTGCTTTTCTGGGGTTTACTAGAAGTATATTGAGCAGGGGACACTTTCAAAGAGTGTGAATATGCCTAATGGATGGCAGGGTTACTTTCCAAGGATGATATGCAACATAGCGATGATATTCTAATTTCCGAAGATTGGTTATACGGATCACGTGCAACATAGCAGCCAATGGTAGATGGCTTGTGCCCTGGTGTGGAACGCATGCGCAGGGAACGTATGTGCAGGTAGCGATGAGAGATGACCTTGTTAGACTGGAGAGATTTGACTGTGTTTGATTGGATTGGCCATGTGATCACCTGCTGATGAATAGGGGTGTACCATGATCGCAGAAAGGAGAGCATGCGTTTGTGAGAAGATGGGACGGATTGTATAGAATATGCCATGTGTGGAGCATCAGCGCAAATGTGAAAGTTATAAATATATACATGAAGACTCATTATGATCACTCTTGATAAAGCCTGGCATGGGCGAAACATGTTGAGTGACGAGATGTGTTGGTTTTAACAGTTTATGGTTTGTTGGATATTCGGTCTGAGGTGTGAATAATTGTAGTATTACATGCTGGTTTGTGCGATGGTGGGCCATCAATCACTTATGAAAGCCATAGATGCCACGTTTAGTTAGGCTGAGTGGTGATATTATAGCTTTGATGGCATTCTTATGAGACTACTTTCCTGGAGCACTTGGGACAATTATTATGACAATTATTATGCAAGGGCCACTTTCCTGGGGTTGCCCATTTCAACATTCAAACAGTACAGTGGAGATTCTGGAATGAAAAATATCATAGTTACCCATCATCTAAGATTCATCATCTATAAATAGACAACCAAAAATTGCTCCCTGACAAATTATTCATATGATTCAACCAAAGCTAACATATTAGTTACATAACATCATAACTAGTGTCTAAAAAGTGAGAACTGAAAACAACACACAAACCAATCAGTGGATCACAACGAAATAAGTGAAGAACTAAATAAACTAAATCAGCTTTTATAAATAAGCTTTCCCAACTAGAATATCTCCTAACCTCTGGCATAAATATAAGAAATATACAACCAGTGGAATAACAAACCTGAAGAGAATAACATTCAAAAGTATTGTCGATTAATGAAATACAATGACTACTTAGAAAATGACTAAGAAATGGAGGAAATAGAATGCTTCACAATGAAAAGTACATTTCAATCCCACTTCCCTTTCTATTCCTTCTCTATAGGATTTCTAAGAACTGCATTTCTCTCCAGCAGATATTATTCATCGTATTATAGCTTTGTATGTGTCTTCTTTATCCAGGGAGTTTATATATTCTAATGTATTATCATTTATCTCACACACGTTCATCAATGGTGTTATCACTGGAAGAATGGGCAAATCAGAATGATATCATTGTTAAATGATGCACTAGTATGGAATTCCTAAAACGTGAGATACGCCTAGGTATGATGGCAGCATCGTTATTGCATGATGGCCAAGTGGCATTAAACTTTGCTTCCTCTTATATTTTACAATGAGATATTTAAGTAAATAGTTTTCTTTAAGTGGACCAACAACCTTTTTTTTCTTTTTGATCGAAATGGAGCTTAGTTGGAAATGGACCATCAAATCATCAATGTAACTACATGACCCACCATTGTGACATGTTAAAAGCGCTAAACTGCCAATCGCTGGAATCTAGATGCTCCCTTCACCTTTCCAACCTGTAGTTTAAGAGTTTTTCTGGGAAGCTGCCACCCTACCTGAATAGGCTGCTTCCCCCAGTTCCCTCATCCTATAACCTCCGATCCAGGACCAGCACCTTACTTGCAATACCACAATACACAAAGAAAGTGGCTCGATGCTCATGTTCCTACAGAGCACCGCAAATATGGAATAACTTCCCAGACGCCATCAAATCTTCCCCCAGTATTAAGTCCCTCAAGAGCTCCCTATTGACATACCTCAATACAGAATGCACCTGTAAACATGTAACATAATGACTATATTTCCTACATATTTATTTTCTGTGTTAATCTGTATATTTGTGTTTTGTTTTTAATATCTTGCATTTATTACTTTGTATTTCTGTAACGACTGTAAAATTTCAATGTTCATGAACCCAGGACATACTTGAAAACGAGAGAAATCTCAATGTATCCTTCCTGGTAAAAATACTTTGCAAATAAATAAATCATTTAAACAGAAAATATCCTACACTCCGCATTCAGTCAGTAAAAAATTAGCTTTTTTCTTAATTTTTTTTCCACCACAGTGTTAGATGCGGTTCAGAAACTGACTAGGAGAGGGGGCTCTCTGCTAGTCAAATAGTGCATACAGTGTGTAAATGCACTGAAATACTACAATGCTTTTAGATTGTGTTTGCGTAGCTGTGTTGTGCGGATATCTTTGAGCGTGTGTGGTGGTGACAAGGTTAGGAGTTCTTTTAAGGGGTTTTACATAAGACCATTAGTTCTTCCCTTTCTTTGGATTTAAGAAAAAAAAACAATTAATAGTGAAGGAGTAAATTTCGAAGACAAGTATCTTAATCTGTCTTAATTGACAGTGATTTAATTTCAAACTGCAAAGTATGTAAATTAAAGGCTGTTAATAAACCGCGTTCTTGCCGAGAATTGTTTTATTCATAATCTAGTAGCTCTGAATCGTTTACATGCGGCGGCTCCTTCACTATATCAGAAATCACAAGAGGTAACGTGGTAAGATCTTTATACCGTATGCAAAAGCTGGAGGATCATGAGAAATAGAATTCGTGTTGACTTTAAGGATAGTTTATAAACTTGAGGCATGATAAGGGATTGTGGGAAGGTATTTCTGTAACCTTTTAGAGCAGAAACTGATGAAAGGAAAGTGGAGATAAGTTTTTCCGATAGTCATGTGTTATAGATTGCAAAGCGCCCGTAAGGTATGACATTTATGCTAATAAAATATAAACTTTTGAAAAGCATTTCACACTTTTATAGAAACCTGAGCAGCAACAGAATCTCAATGAAACAGCTTCTCAAGATGCAAAAGATGAGGTGAGAAATATCAGTTCATCTTATTACACAAATCAAAATAGAAAAATGAGTTTAAACACACACACAATTCTATACATATGTATGAAAATTCTTTCATTGCGTCCCAGTCACTTTATTAAGATTATGCATTACACTAGTAAAGGCTGCAGGCGCCGCAGATACAGTTGATGCTAAAAAAACATAAATATGACAAGACAAAAAGATATAAAAGAAATGCAAACTCTGGAAATTCTAATATTTGAATTTTTGTTTTTCATGAATTGCATCTTTATTGAGCTTTCCTCAAAACGAATAATTGGCTGGCATGAGAAAATGTTAAATGTTCAATATCTGAACAGAAGTGAAGGTCATGTCCATTTGCTGCATTAAAGACATATCAACGTACAAGCTGCCCCTGAATTGTTGCTGTGAATAGAAGACTATCTACATCCTGTATGACTGCGAAAAAAAATTATATGCATACAGGGTGTCCATAAAGTCTCTTTACAATTTCAAAAAATTATTACAAAGGCAAATGAAAAGACAGATAAGTGAAAATTATTACAAAATAAGACGTGTATATTTAAGTTTTTTGCCTCATTTAATACACCTCTATATGGGCACCATTAGTGCATGAAGCACATCAAGACGGCACTCGATTTCTTGCCATATTCGCTGTAGCATACCCTCATCAATGGTGGCAATGGCATCAGTGATCCTCTGATTTAGATTAGTGATGTCCCGTACCTTTGTTCCATACACCATATCTTTAACATAACCCCATGGAAAGAAGTCGAGGGGAGTGATATCTGGCGAATGAGGTGGCCAGGGAATTGGGTCACCCCTTCCAATCCACCGGTCTGGAAATGTTTAATTTAGGAACCCATGAACATGCAGTCCCCAATGTGGTGGTGCACCATCTTGCTGGAAAATGATGGTTGGTTGAAAGACATGTAATTGTGGTACCACGTATTCAGTCAAAAGGTCAAGGTAAATGTAGCTGCCTTTACTGTGTTCTATGGCACATTGCACTTTTATATGTGTACATATATGTGTACATTGATTGAATATTTGTCACCTTAAGATTGAAGCACTTTAAGAGTGAAGCACTTTATGTTTGATATATCTCTTTGTTGAAGTCTACCTTTAAATCTATTTTTGATGCGCTACAAAGGTTCTATCTATAATTTCATTTAAGGTAAATGTAGCGCTCACCCCCGGAGGAGCCGCTGAATAAATTTTGGGATAGTCTCACTGCACTAGGAATTACTATACACCAGCACTGTTGTGGATTTTCTATTTTATATACTTTACTGGTCTCAATAAAGTGGCATATAATATACATGTATGTTGATATGAATGACAGAAATGCGTAACGTGGGAAACCACGTGGGAAACCACGTGGTGGAAAAAGGAATGGTTAACTCTCTCAGTTCACGAGTGTAAGTCCTGTATAAAAGGCTCAAAAAATGTGGTGTCTAGGGTACCTGGGTACTGTGTTCAATTGGCCAGTGAACGAAAAGAATAATCTTCGACTAGTCACCGTTGGGGCCCTGTGAATTGAAGCAATTTAACAAGTGCACACATTCATCTAAAGCAGAGGATCACTGATGCCATTGCCACCATTGATGAGGGTATGCTACAGTGAACAAGGCAAGAAATTGAGTATCATCTTGATGTGCTTCATGCAACTAATGGTGCCCATATAGAGGTGTATTAAATGAAGCAAAAAAGCTTAAATATATACGTCTCATTTTGTAATAATTTTCACTTATCTGTGTTTTCATTTGTCTTTGAAATAAATTTTTGAAATTGTAAAGAGACTTTATGGACACCCTGTGTATCTATAATAAAATAATTCTTCCACAAGTGCCTACTTATAAATCTTTTTTCCGAAACATGCATGTGCCTGTATTAGCATAGTGATCCGTAACCCAGGAACCGGAAAATAAATACCCATGAGATATACGAGGGTTGTTTTGAAGGTAATACCTGTTTGCAATTTGTCAAAACCATTTACTCAAATGTGATGTCTTTACAACACCAGATAGACTAATTTATCCTGCAGGACTGACATAATTTCCATAATTCTAGGTTTAGCACAAGCATGGATGCTAAGGAGAAACAGAGCTGTCATTGAGGTCTTGACAAAAGAAGGCTGTACTGCTGCTGACATCTACCAAAGGCTCAGAAATGTGTGCGGTGATGTGACAATTGATGTGAGTAATGTGCAATGATGGGGGACAACAATGAACAGCGGCCCTTACATTGCTTCATTCCAGAAACTTCAAGAAATCATCCGTAAAACAAGACCACAGAAACAGCTGATTGCAGTCCAGTTACACTATGATAATGCACTGACTCACACTATTTTGCCCGCATCATAGGCTCATGATAAGCTACCGACCTCACGCCCTCAGACTTCCATTTGTTCAGTCAAATGAGGCAAAGTGTACGGGTACAGCACACATAGGAGTCTCTACAGGGGGGCAAGATTGAGACTGATTGAGGCAAGGGGGCAATTGCCCCCTAGGTTCTTCCTTGCCCCCCCCATGTGCCCCCCCCACCAGAAATCAGCATCCGGTTTCCCTCACATATTCGGACCACTGTATCTCCATCTGTTTGCATCGAATATGGACGTTATAGGTTTGTAGGTGTCATTGGAAAGGGCAGATCCTGGCCTTTCCAATGATATCCAACATGACCATATTCAGTGTAAAATAAAAGTCATAAAAAATTTAATATAAAAAGGTGCATGTAAAGGTTTACACAGGGTTGAAATTGTTCAGCAGTGAAGGGGTGAACGTTCAGACTATATATATCATTGTGTATTACGTTAGTTTTTGACTTGGTTTAGTTGTGTATTAAGTTGTGTATTAAGGGTTAATGGCCAAGCTTCATCTCTCACAGTATACATTTTATTTTTTTCCTTGATTTATGGCATTTTAGGGGTTAATGGGTAGGCTACAGGCCACACTCTTTAGATTCTAACTTCCATAAACCCAGGGATATACAATAAAAATAATAAAGGGTCTATTCATCTTTAGATCTTTTGCTTTTTGTAACATTTAGGGGAATACATTTCACCAAAAATATTGCGAATTCCCTATTTAGCGAATGGTCACTGTAATTTGATAAATTTGGAGTCACTGAATCAGTTATCGGACATTACCGAAAACCACCGAATTGCGACGGACAAAGAATTGAATTAAAGTATCAGTTTAGTACAATAAAAAGGTATCATTGCATCACATTACTCTGGGGTTTTGGAATCTTATTTATATATACTTATTTAGGGCACTATCACCTGGTGTGAGCTCACCCTAGCATCAGCCTGTTTTTGCGTTAGCGCCAGGAAATTCAGTCTAGCGCCTGACCAACAGATCGTTTGCTCCCGCTACAAACAGGAAAAATCACTTAGCATGTTGCTATTAGCGATTTGTACCGCAAGCTTACTGTACTTTCCTCATCCTATACTTAACATGGGGAGCGCTAGGGATCTCTATTGTTTTTGACTAACAGATCACTTGGTCCCGGCACGGCGCTAATCACAAAATTTTACCTACTGCTCAACCCTGGTGATAACTCCAAAAAAAACAAAACAGGTCCTCGCCCAAAATTAACAGGCAATTAACAGGCAATGTAAAGGAATGCAGCACATGTGTTCTCTTGGTCCCATACACCATAGCAATGGATCTGGTCCGCATTGTCGCTGCTGTTGCAGTAGGCTCTATTAGGATATATATGTATCCTTTATCCACATATCCTAATTCTAATATATTTGCTAATTCTAACCATTTTATGCTGGGGGTTATTCATAGTATGAAAGCGGTTGAGTATTAGGGTTAGGACCTTATTTAAAGGGACACATGGATAAGTCTTGCCCTGAAACATGTACTATTTATATGCTGCAGCAGGGAAATTATTGTGGCTCACCTGGCCTTCCTTTTGGATCTATTAAATGCATTGTAATGATTCTACATGCTGTCGGTGGCATTTATCATGCAATGCCCATCAGCCTTAATTAATATATGTGTGCATATAAACATGGATGATACGGCCACCTTGGAGGATCTTAATAATGCAGGGGTGTGAGGGCTCTTCGCTGGATGTGTTCATACTTATACAAGCTTGTGAGGGCGGGGGATAGGTATGGCCCGGCACACTGCACTGGAAAAAACTCTATCCTGTACACAACCGCATTAGCGCTGGGACTCAGCCCGGGTCTTAGCATTTCCTTAGCGTGCGTTAATGACCTTGTACAGACTCCCACGGACAAGGTGATCTGTTAGGTCATCAGGCGCTAAGTTTTAGCGACTCGTGCTAAATTTTTCCTATAGCAATTGCGTTTTAGCTCACACCAGGTGATAGGACCCTTAGTTTTTTCAGTGGTATGATTAATGGCGAAAATTATTAGTGCCCTCCCCCAGTTTTGATTGTGGTTTCTTATGTGCCCCCCCCAAATATTGTTCCTAGAGTCGCCACTGGCGGCGCTGCAATGATACAAGTGACGTGAAAGATGTTTTCAGAATGCTGGGAGTGTCCCAAGACTTTTCCAAATTGCCTCTGACAAGGTACAGTTACAAGTATTTATAAAGCGCCAACAAGTTCCATAGTACTGTACAATGGGTGCGTTGAATGGTGGAGCAAATGCATTACCACTAGAGAAGACCATTTTGAATATTACCATGTTGTGAATACAGAGTAACATTCCACATGTATGTATTGCCACATGCCTTGCATTGTTGATAAAGGGTATATGACCGGACAGGCATTACGTTCGGTACAACCTACGTATATATTATATACAGTTTACTATATAATATAATATATATATATCATATCTTTGATTGGCTCCTATATTTGGCTTTCCATTACATCAAAAGGGGGTGGGGGTACTGAGTTTTACCACAAAACACTTGTCTAGTAGAATTATAGACTTTGTTGTTTACCAATCAACAGGAAAAACAATACAACAACTGACGCCCAAAGACCAGGCAAAGAGAAATCCCATGGAGGAAATCCCATGGAGGAGATAGGGGGTTGATATCGTTGGAAAGGTCTGAGCATGGCCTTTCCAACGATATCAAACATGACAATGATAAAAGTAAAATAAAAGTGTTTAAAAATAAAAATAATAAAAAAAATTATTAATTAATTAAAAGATAAAACGGGCTTTTTTTTTGATGCAGCATTATTGTTCACATTTCAATTATAATGTGAACAATGATGCTTTCATCGATGATTTTTTTTGGGGGGTTTAGCTAAAATCATGTAATTTCTCCCCCCCAAAAAAATGGGTTCCCAAGTCTACCCCATAGGTGTACCCCATAGAATAGCAAAGGATCGGATAATAAAATCCGAAAAAAAAAATACTTTACACACTGTGGATGATAGAAATTTTATTGAAAATTCTCATTTTGTTTACATTTTTTGTTATAGCATTCTGGCAGGACATGACCTATATATATAATTATGATATATTATTAATCTGCCGAGTGTGCCGGAAAGAACGATATATAAATTGTCTGGGTGGTATAATAATATGTGACTTAAAACCGCGTTTAAACATGATGAGCAAAAACTTCAGCAAACTTCACTTCCGAAAGAGCGCCAAAGTTGTAAAATTACTACCGTCCTTAAGGGGTTAATCATATATTTCTTAGATTGAATATGTGTATATTCTGCATCAAATGTCTTCCAACCTGTAATAGCATTTTTCTAATGCTTAACTCACTCCTACATTAAATACGGTCTTATTTTGCCTTATCTCAAGGGGACTGTATAACTACACAATGTAATTTAAAGTCCACCCTCATATAAATTCAAATCACAGTACACTATCACAAATTAATGGCAATATCCAAGCCAGGGTAATTATAATCATAACCATTCATAAAAATATTTTGGCATCTAATAACCATTATTTACAAAGGCCTGTATAAATTGTCATATATGATTATTCATGTCTGCATGCGCTGCTCTGCTGCTTTTTTCCTGTCTAATCACTATATTTTTTAGAAAATGATTTCAGCCGCAGGAGTACATGCAAATACATGCAAATTATTAATGTTTTCTCTATACAGGAAAATATTTAGACAGAACATTGTTTGGATGATAGAGGTAACAAAAGAGGGAACCTATTCCGCCAACAGTTATCCAATATGCTGGGTCATTCCATATCCCTTGATCACACATGATATGCAATTCTGTATTCCATACATGGTCTTTTTATATCCTGTGGTTTATAGGTCATTTAATTTTGCATGTGGTGTCGGCGAGAGGATATGCAGATCTACATTCATGATTTACACTAGATCTTTACTCTGATACTCTGATTTCACTAGATCTTTGTATGTCCAGTGGACCACTCATGACCCATTGGACCCTTCAATGGCCTTCAAACGCAATCAAATATTTAAAATATTAAACTTTCTACTTTGTGTACAAATTTTTCCCTGTGTTTATGGAGGTAGCAGAGGGGTGGAGTGTTGGAAGCATCTGAGCTCAAGAGCATCCAACGTAAGGTGGAGTTTGACAAAGCAATGGTGGCAAGTAGGGTCTTCATGAAGAGTGGTGAAGTAAAGGAATCTGTCATTGGAATGAAAGTGGATGCGTGAAATTGGGGCATAGAATAAAATTGTGTCATGAAATGGGACGGCATAATAAAGCACATACTTATCTGAATGGATGTTTTCCAGAATAAACCACACCAGGTCAATATTGAAGATAAAAATTACTGACATTTAAGGTATTGCCACCAAATAGCTACCACAGAAATAGCCCCTGGCATTGAATTAGTATATAGGTTACGGTTAAAGTCCTAAATGCGGTTAATCTTAGGTCTACCCAGGTAATCCTGACATTAACCAGGCATCATTAGCAAAAGTTCGAAGTGAAATGAAATTTCGGACTTTATCCGGGTAATCTAGGGATGTGCACCGATTTTTTTTTCGATTCGATTCGATTCGATTTTTCAAATTTTTAAACTTTTCGATTCGGCTCGTTTCTACTGCTTTCCGTTTCGATTCGGTTCGGTTCGATTCGTTTTTCGGGTACATTTATTTTTCGGAATATCGACCATTTTTTCGTATTTTCGGGTCACTTTACTAGGTTTCTGTATCGACTTTTCGTTATTTCGGAAAATTTTCGTTTTTCGGAATTGTACATGGTTTTCGGCATATTGCCAATTTTTCGTATTTCGGAACTTTTCGTATTTCGGAACTTTTCGTTTTTCGGAATTGTACATGGTTTTCGGTATATTCGACAATTTTTCGTTTTTCGGAACTTTTCGTTTTTTTCGGAACGTCTGTTCTCGTTTCAAAGCTGTCTAACTCTATTCGTTTTGATGAAAACTACTATGGTTTACTTTTTTAATACTACTTTATATATTTTTTATAATAAATTTTTGGTTTGTTTTTCGGATCCGATAATTCATTCTGTCGATACGATTATTCTGGCGATTCTATCGTGTTTTTTTTATTAACCCTTTCGCTGCTGAGGCTTTTCCGTCCCTGTGCTGAGCTAATTTTTACCGGTTTTGCTCGTCATGTTTAAACGTGTTTTGAAGGCTTATTTTAGTATATGACCCAGACATATTATATATCGTTCTTTCCGTCAGACTCGGCAGATTCATAATATGTCATTATTATATGTATACGTCATGACCTGTCTGTATATTATAACAAACAACGCAATAAAATATGATTTTTCAATAATTTATAACGTGTAAAGTGTTTTTTTTTTCACATTTAACAATGCGAGCAATTGCGGTTATATTTTGTATGGGGTGCGCTTGTTAAAAAAATTAGAGATGGGGTCTCCTTACATCTTTTTTTTGGGGGAAATTACACGATTTTTAACAAATGCACCGCATACAAAAATCGTTAGTGCAGCATCATTTTCACATTATAATTGAAATGGGAACAATATTGCTGCATTAACAAACCAAAAAAAAGAAAAAAATTATTATTTTTTTTTTTAAAATTTTTTAAAATATTTTTTTATTTTTAATTTTTTTAAAAAAAACTTTTTTCACTGTAGTGTTTGGTATCGTTGGAACCAAACTTTAACCCCTAGCTGCCACGGATCGGGAGATAGGGGTTCCAATGAACCCCCTATCTCCACCATTGGTGGCAACTAGGGGTTAACTCCAGGACTGGCGTCATCGTGCTATGCACGATGACGCCAGTCCTCAGGGGGAGTTCCCGAGCTTGGCCGACATCCGACATCCTCATGGATATGCCCCAGCTCCTCATGGATATACCCCAGCTCCTCGTGGACATACCCCAGCTCCTCGTGGATATTGCCCCAGCTCCTCGTGGACATGCCCCAGCACCTCGTGGACATGCCCCAGCTCCTCGTGGACATGCCCCAGCTCCTCGTGGATATTGCCCCAGCACCTCGTGGATATGCCCCAGCTCCTCGTGGACATGCCCCAGCACCTCGTGGACATGCCCCAGCTCCTCGTGGATATTGCCCCAGCACCTCGTGGATATGCCCCAGCTCCTCGTGATTTGCCCCAGCACCTCCTGGATATGCCCCAGCTCCTCGTGGACATGCCCCAGCACCTCGTGGACATGCCCCAGCTCCTCGTGGATATTGCCCTAGCACCTCGTGGACATGCCCCAGCTCCTCGTGGATATTGCCCCAGCACCTCGTGGATATGCCCCAGCTCCTCGTGGATTTGCCCCAGCACCTCATGGATATGCCCCAGCTCCTTGTGGACATGCCCCAGCACCTCGTGGACATGCCCCAGCTCCTCGTGGATATTGCCCCAGCACCTCATGGATATGCCCCAGCTCCTCGTGGACATGCTCCAGCTCCTCGTGGACATGCCCCAGCTCCTCGTGGATATTGCCCCAGCACCTCGTTAGTGCAGCATCATTGTTCACATTATAATTGAAATGGGAACAATATTGCTGCATTAACGAACCAAAAAAAAGAAAAAAAAATGTTTATTTAATTTTTATAATTTTTTTTAAAATATATTTTTATTTTTAATTTTTTTTAAAAAACTTTTTTCACTGTAGTGTTTGGTATCGTTGGAACGGCCTAGCTACCACGGATCGGGAGATAGGGAGTTCATTGGAACTCCCTATCTCCACCATTGGTGGCAGTTAGGGGTTAACTCTAGGACTGGCGTCATCGTGCTACGCACGATGACGCCAGTCCTCAGGGGGAGTTCCCGGAGGCTTGGCCGACATCCAAGATGTCGGCCAGCTCCGGGAAAGGATCACGAACTGGCGCTTTTCAGCAGCGCCGATTCGCGATCCAGCTCCCCAGGGGTTAATGCCAGGCACCATTTGGAAGGGCAGGCTGTGCCCTTCCAATTGGTGCCTGGGTTAACCCCCGCAACGCCGCCGATCGGGAGGGAGAGAGGTCGCGATGACACCTAATTTCACCGGCGGCGGTTCCGGATGCTGGGCTGACATCGAGGATGTCAGCCCGCACCGGGGGGCCAGCGATCGGCCGGAACCCGGCGAACGCTGACCCCAAAGGGAGGATGCGCTCAGCGCGTCCTCCGCATACCAGCAGCCATGCGGAGGACGTGCTGAGCGCGTCCTCCGCATCAACGTGTTTAACAGTGTGGAAACCAATAATTAACTTATTAATGTAAAGCAACGCACACAAACAGGAAAATATAGAAAAAATAGAAAATTTATTTACAAAATGGGGAAGGGAAGGGAAGGGAACATGCCAAGGATGGCAAACTGCCCAACAGGGGCACAAACAACACAAACAAACATACATTTTTAGAATTACTGGCATTTGAGGAGATGTTGGAGCTGGTCCGCATCTTTGATTACAAAGATTATGACTGCAGTAAGGGCCCTTACGGCAGGAAGAATAATTTTAGGAAGGATCGTATCATTGACAAGCTACGCGCACCACCATCCTGGAGGTGTTTGGGAAAGACGGGACGAAGGACCAGATCAGAAAACGCTGGTCCGACCTCAAAGCAGGCGAGCAGGAGCAGCTGAGGCACATCCGTATTGACTCTTACTGCCGCTCCAGGATGTCCGCGGTGTTAGTAAGGTGTTCCCGGAGTTCCTGCAGCAGTTCATGGATGGAATCCAGTGTCCTGACTGCCAGGCGAAGCTCGCCAATCGCCTCCTGATTGCTCGGTCTGGCTTCTTTGATATATCCAATAATGAAAGAAGGAAAATACAGTAAGTAAAGCAGGTTTCTATTTTTGACTGAAAGTCTTGAAAAAATATAACAGTAGTATATACCAGAGCTGGCGGCCTCCTCCTGCTCCTCCTCCGACTCCTCCTCCCCCACCACCACCGTCTGTATATCCAGTGCTATATGTAAGAAATTAAAAAATAAAAAATACAGTAAACAAAAAATGTTTCTGTTTTTGACCAAAAGTCGTTGCTAAATAAAACAGTATATACCAGCGCTGGTGGACGCCCGTGGCTCCTCCTCCTCCTCCGCTGGGGCACTGGTCCCTGCCGGGCAGATTCGGCGTCCTGTGCCCTCTTCCTGTCTTCTGCCAAATCAAAAAATATAACACGTAAATAATGCAGACTGGAAAAAATGGTATATCTATACAATATATTGCCGAAAGTATTGCGAGACCCCTCCACTACCCACTACCAGCTTAACCCCCACTACTCCCATCTCATAGGTCTAAAGTCACAAAATATTTATTTATTTCCTCTGCACACAGACATATATTACCGTTCAATTATATATTTTTTTTCAGAAGTAAACATTACGTTTATTCAATAAAAACTATTATTTGTGTTGTGTGCGTACAAAGCGCATTGTGTGACTGCTTTTATTTATTTTATAGAAGGCCTCAGCCTCAGTTTCACTTTCAGTTTCTGCTAATAATAAAACTGGATATTGCAGAAACAACAACAGAAATCCACCATTTTGTTTTGAAATTTGCATCTAAAGCATTCAATGACACTGCTGCAGCAGCTGCTGAGGCTGTATTGAACGCAGCTCTGTTTGGATGCACTTTCAGAAGAACTACATGTCCCATCCTATCACTTTAGCAGAGACGCAGAGATTTTTATTGATGCGCAGGTGGGAGTCAATATTGGGCAAGCTGCGGGTCATCTCGTATGCATCACTCAATCACAACAACCCCCCCCCAGCACACTACAGACTATACACACAGTGCCAAAAGAAATCCAGCATTGTAACTTCATCTACATACATCAAATATCACAATTTTCACGAATACGTAAAATCACAAAGAGGAAGAGCTATGGCAAAAATGCTTGTATGACAATTGTGAAAACGCAAAGCTATACACAATCACATTGCATGAAAAAAGGACTAGATAAATCAGCGTATTTCTGCGCACATTAGCACATGCAAGCACATTATTATTATTATACAGGATTTATATAGCACCAACAGTTTGCGCAGCGCTTTACAATATAACATGACACTTACGTTTCGCTATGACGTGGCGGATGCGTCTCAACTGCTCCTCCTCGCGTACTTTTAAATCAGACCAGCGTTTCCGTAGCTGGTCCTTTGTCCGGTCCTTCCAAACTTCTCCAAAATGGTGGCGCGTAGCTTGTCCAGGATACGATCCTTCCTGGCGTTATTCTTGCTGCGGTAAGGTCCTTCTGGCAGTCATAATCTTTTCTATCAAAGATGCGGACCAGCTCCAACATCTCCTCAAACGCCATATTTTGGGCGCGTTTTTTCCTGGGTGCAGGCACTGCAGTGGAACTTCTTCATCAACAGATGACGAGGAGGTCTCCTCTCTGGCAGCGGCCATTATGAAGAATAATAAAAAAAAAAAATTGTTCAAAAAGTTGTCAATAAAACTGGCTCAATAAAGTTACGACATGTGCGCGCGCGCGCATGCGCGACCCGCGGACGAATCGGATCTGACCAAAATACGAAAATTCTGATCGGATCTTTGGAAACAATAAAAAAATTTACAGAATCAGCCATATAACCGATACTAGTTAAATATACGATGTCCAGACTTACCGAAATGGTACCGAGATCCCGAATGGAACTGAAATCATGAATAGAGGGAAAATAAATTTCGATTTGACACATTTCAAGTCCATTCGAAAATTCCGAAAAAATTTTCGATTTGGTAAACTTTTCGTTTTTTTCGGAAAGTCTGTTCTCGTTTCAAAGCAATAGATTTCGATTTGACACATTTCAAGTCCATTCGAAAATTCCGAAAAAATTTTCGATTTGGTAAACTTTTCGTTTTTTTCGGAAAGTCTGTTCTCGTTTCAAAGCAATAGATTTCGATTTGACACATTTCAAGTCCATTCGAAAATTCCGAAAAAATTTTCGATTCGGTTCGGAAACCTGTTCGGATTCGACTTTTTCGGATCTAAAAAATTTCGGATTTTCGGCCGAATCGAAAGACCCGAATCGGGAAATTTCGTGAAAATTCCGAAATTCCGAAACCCGAAACGCACATCCCTAGGGTAATCTGAAGTATCAAGAGGCCTCTGGATACTCCGGTTTTCTGCTGTGTTTTACCCGGGTAAAATGCACATTACCCTAGTGTTGCGACGTGCAATGAAACATCGGACTTTATCCGGGTAAACTGCAAAGTATCCAAAAGCCTCTGGGTACTCCACTTTTCTTGGGTTTTCAGCAGGTTTCAGTTGACTGAACTCCATGGATTACCTGGGTAAAGCTGCAAACTGTTAACAAAATTGTGTTTTTTGTTATTTTTAACCAAATTGTATCCACAGTCACATACCACACTAAATAACTGTCATGTAACTCTGTGCTTTAATTGACTGAAAATTAATTTATGAAGATAAAGATATTACATAAAGAGTAACCTGATGGTTATGTTTTGTAAATTATATATACGTAAGCACATATGACACATAATAAAGATCATGTAACTCTTTCACATTCATATAAGAAAAATATCCTGTTACTCTGTATATTCATTATATCCGCAATACATTTTAATGTTTGTTTTTGCCATTTTCATTGATAATATCCATAGATAATAGCAAAATTCACTGTTACCCAAATACCCAAGTGAAGCTGTGGATAGTCCTCAGCTTACCCGGGTGAAGCTTTAGACTTTTATCTGACCGATAACAAAATTCGGCTTTAACCAAACGGGGTTGGATAGTCTGCAGATCGTCCGGGTAAAGTGTGGATTTTTCAGCTCTTCCAGACTGTTACCCAAGGGTGGTTGGTTAGTCATATGATTACCCGGCTAAAGTCTGAATATTTCATTCTTTTGCAGCTTTACCTGGCGGTTTTGGGTAATGTCAGGATTACCCGGGTAATTTTAAGATTAACCGCACTTCAGGCTTTAACCGTAACATATATATATATAAAAAAAATAAGCAGAGTCATTGTTTTCATCAACTGAATCTATAATTCCATTCATTGCCACTGTATTGTATACAAGAGTTGTGTATTGTGTGGCCTGTGACTTGTACAAGAATTTTCAAAGTGGCCCTAGACTTCCAAAAAGTTGAGCTTCCCTGGTCTAGTACTTCTTTTGATGGGTTCATTATTATAATCACAGAATTCCCAAAATTCAGTGTCTTTTATTAGACCCAGTGTGAGGCATGTCAGTGCAGCAATCAATATATCCACAGCTGTGTGGTTAATGACATTGGCTGGTCCATTGACCACATTGCATTGTGATATGAAGGCTGGTCTGATCTACCAGATGCAGAATAAGCTTTATTACTAAAGAGTTAAGCTAAATGGTCCATAATTTAATTTAAAAAAATAATTTTAATAGATTTGAATCATCTAAATAAACACAAAGATACCTACTTGTTGGTATCGTCCGCCATATTTGTTTCTCCTGTTTATTGCAAAAGGATAAATGTACTACCTCCAAGCTATTGATTTATTTAAAAATCCTGCCTCTTTATAAAATCTCCTAAAAGTTCTGTTAATAATGTAATAGATTTCAAATTATAATTAAGTAAAGAAAATCAGAGTGCATTATCTCTAGTAATGAACACATTATTTTTAATTCTGTCCCAAGAAAGAAATAAACAAATACATCAACACGCTAGACACAAGCCATAATATTGTTTTTTCCCCTTCCAGCTGGACAATGAACTATTCAAATTCATGCATTATTTATATTATTTTGAGGCATCTGCTAACTTAGTTGACTGAATTATTTTATGTCTTGGCATATGTACAGTTATCTATCATGTTGCCAGAAGCACAATCAGCTGCAAATATGCTGATTCATTTGCATCTGTAAATAAAATACCAAAGTAATTATTAGTTTATGACAGGAAATTCATGCTTTCATAATGCTTATAAAATTAATTTCAGATTTTAATTAACCATTTTGGGAACATTACACAAACTATACATCAACAAAAATCACATGCTTATAAGATATACACAAACCTCCAACACAAGTACCACCAGGAACTAGAGCAATGGTGCCAAATAACAGATCACAAGAGGCCTAATCCTCCATCATAAATAACTCAGTACCATAAAAGGATCACCAAGCACTTACCTGGTATACATTTTTTTTTATCTGTATACCCAACATAATTCAATATATGAAATACTCATTTAAAAAGTTTATTATCCAAAACATATACAAATCACAGAACTGGACACAAATGAAAACAAAATAACCAGGCATATAAAAGAAATATATGTATGAAAAATGGACAATTGCTGGAACTATAAGGATCGCAGTAATGATACTTGGAGGTGGAAGGTGGATATCAAGTGGGAGGCTAATTATACATAAGCGACCGACAACATAAGTAGATATGCCCAACTAAAAATACAATATGCACAGTAAGAGTTCTTGAAAGAGCCTGTGTACAGGCAAAATGCGTTGAGTGGTTGTCTTTGTTTTAAACTGGTGTTGTTTGTGTTCTCTGACCATGGAACTATGATGTTTTACCTATTTACTTCCAGGTACTCGTAGGCAGCTAGAACTGCCGGAGTATAGATAGGTTTATATTGCGCCTCGTTGTTGTTTATTATTGTGGATATTGTATTTTTTAGGTGGGCATTATTACTTATGCTGTCGCTTATGTATACTTAGCCTCCCACTTGATATCCACCTTGCACCTCCAAGTACCATTACAGTGTTCCTTATAGTGCCAGTAATTGTCCCATTTTTCATACATAAATATGTTTTTATGTGCATAGTTATTTTGGTGATTTTTTTTCATTTGTGTCCACGTCTGTGATTTATATATTTTTTGGATAATAAACATTTTGAATGATTATTTGATATATTGACTTTTTGTTGAGTATACAGATCAATTTTTTTGATCTCTAGGCTAGTGCTTGGTGATCCTTTTGTGGAACCACGATTATGAGATATATCAGTGCTATCAGCAGGGGCTCAAATTGAGCACGAACACATGGGAACGTAGTTCCTCCTTTATTTTAGCAGGAAGAATGGAGTTCCTGACGGTCCCACAAACTATAAAGTTTTTATTTAGGTGATTAATCATATGTTTCAACGTTGAGTCAAAATAAATATTATTTATTGCACATTTTCTATAAACAGTACCTACATATAAATAAATATCAAATTAGGGTGTGATGGTCACAGTTGACATGGTTAATTGTAGGGGCAGAATGAGTTCCCTCACTTATTTTTTTAGGACTTGACCCCTGTCAGTATTTGCAAAGAAATGGCACCTATTCATTCAATGTGTGCTCGATAGGCATGCCTGGTCACTGTTCCCTGGGGATACCCATGAATCCTCTATAACATTTGATTCTAAATCAGATTGTGAATGGAACCTACTGAGGAAGTAAAGAAATCAGTAGTTGTCTATTTAATTATAATAATTGTCTGGGACTTTGGAATTAAATGTATGTCTATTCTAACAAAGGGAGCTAGGTATATTGTTGTTGTCCCTGGCTGATGACACCAGTATTGAGTCCTCAAGCAACAGTAGAAGTACATTGTAAAGAGGCTCACAGTGTTATCACACATGAGTTTGTACAGACATTTGGCAACTTGAAAACTACAGTCCTTTACTCCACAAGATTCATATGTACACAAGACTTTTGGGGACAAGGAAGACATGGAATTTAGGTTCGTAGCACCAGAATATAAAGATGGCGGCCTAAGGGGGTCAAACATCTGTCAAGAGATTGTTGAGCAGTAGTTCATTAATAGTTATGTGAATTCAAAATGCTGCATTAACACACAACATAAACATTAAGTTTGCATTGAACAGTCCCAAAACATGAGCAGAGATAGGTTGTAATGAAGCTCAAGGTGGTACAACAGATATGAGTGAGGCAACATTTGGCCACTTCGAAACAAGACTTGGGAGTTTGGATCTGAAACCTATAACAAAGCTCATGAAAGTGTGTGAAATCAATGTGTTGTCCACATCATGAAAAAAAAATTTGGACACAAGGCTTTTGAGGACATCGAGACCATGGAGTTTGAGGTTATCCCTGTTTCACCAGAATGTTAAATGTTGCAGGGAAACAGAAGAGACATTTTAACCCCTTAGTGACCGGGCGGTTTTACACAAATCTGTCTTTTAGTGACCGCTGCTGTTTTTACGTTTCTGCGCTGTTAGTGTTTAGGACAATTTTTCCTCTTACTCGTTTATTCGACCCACACATATTATACACCCTTTTTCCCGCCATTAAATGGACTTTCTAGAAATACCATTATTTTCATCATATCGAATAATTTACTATAAAAAAAAATATGAAATATGAGGAAAAAAATGGTAAAAACACACCTTTTCGTACTTTAATCCCCAAAATCTAAAACCACCCAAAAAGACCCCGGCTAAATAGGTTCAAAATTTTGTACCGAGACTAGAAATACCCAATTTTAACATGCGTTTGCTTTTTAACCCCTTCACTGCTGAGACAGTTCACCTATGTGCGCTGCGCTCATTCTGACCATTTTGTGCTAATTATTTTTAGATGACAGCCTAGGTCCTATTTAATTAAACTCCCCCCAGACAAAAAAAATTTAAAAAGAAAAAAACTTTTTTTTATTTTATTTAATTTTTTTATAATTTTTTTTTTATTAAATTTTTTTTTTAATTTTGTTTTAAAACCAAACCTGGTCATGTTTGGTATCATTTGAAAGGCCATAATCAGGCCTTTTAAATGATGGCAAATATGACCATCCAGCTGCCATGGATCGGGAGATAAAGGGATCCTTAGGATCCCCTTATCTCTACATGGCAGCTAGAGGGTTAACTGGCCCACTGACATCCTCACACATGTGGTGAGGTTGTCAGTGGGTGGGGGGGACCTGGAGGCTTGGCTGACATCCAAGATGTCAGCCCCCCTCCAGGTTTGAATCGCGTTTTGGTGCCAATTGGCGCTGAAAAGCGATCCGGCGGCGAAACTGTTAATGCCATACACCGCTGGAAAGGGGAGGCTCTCCCCTCTCCAGCGGTGCAAACGGAATCTCCTTAGCTTCAATGGTTGGGGAGATAGAGGGCTCCGAAGGAGCCCCCCCCTCCCCTCCATTGAAACACATGGGGGCACCTTCTGATGACGTCACCACGCAGCGTGGCGACGTCATCAGCCTCGCCTGCCCATGTAAATCACATGGGCAGGCTTCCTCCCTGCCAGATCGCCGTGGGATCCGACGAGGGAGGTGAGTATCGGGCGGGAGGGGGATTTGGCGCCGCTGACGTACCCTGTACGTCCGCGGGTCTAAGGGAGACCCGAGGACAGGACGTACAGGGTACGTCAGGGGTCATTAAGGGGTTAATCTTCTTAAGACGTTATTTATTGAAGTTATTCAGTCAGTTTAGCAGTTCAGTAAATGAGAAGATATGATTCTGAACCAGGTCTCACATACCAAAATTTACATATGATCAAAGGGTTAGAGAAGTAGTTTTATTTTTATATGTTACTATATTTTTTGGATTGTCCACCCTCCTCACAAAATACCTAAGGATACTTAGCTGTGCCTCATGGTGTTCACTCTGTTGTTTCATGCAATGTTTCATGATTTAAGTGATCCTTCTGAGGGCATGAGAAGTCTCTGCATTGCCCTTGATTAAGTTGGACAGTAGCCTGTAAATTGTGGTGTCTGTGGATAATGGGTGGCACAGATTTTGTCTCCTAAATCATCTTCTGCTACAGTCACCTGGGGAAAAAGAGAGTCAGTCTGTGTGTCCATGGTATGGATGAGTGGTAAAGGTGGAGCAAAATCAAGGTCTGTCCGAGCAAACTATATTGTATAGCACATACAGTTGTGTTCAAAATTATTCAACCCCCAATGCTGTAAAGGGTTTTAGGGAATTTAGTGTACATTTGTAATTGTATTCAGAATGAAATCCTACAACGACTTTTTAAAGAACCATATGCAACTAAAATGACATCAATTGGTTTTGTAATACAGTAGTAAATGTTTATTTTGTGAATTCTTCATTGACACAATTATTCAACCCCTTAAAGACTACCACTCTGAAGAACAGAGGTTCATTCAAGTGTTTTCAATCAGGTATTGAAAACACCTGTGGATGTCACGGAGCAGCAATAAAGCATAATAAGCACCAATTAGGCAGCTTTAAAATGACTGTGATACTCAGCTCCTTCTAGACATTTACTGGTGTGGTTACAAACATGGTGAAGTCAAGAGAATGGTCCAGGAAGACAAGAGAAGAGGTGATTACTCTTCACAGGAAGGGCAATGGCTATAGGAAGATTGCAAAGATGTTAAACATACCAAGAGAGACCATAGGAAGCATCATTCACAAATTCAAGGCAAAGGGCACTGTTGAAACGCTACCTGGTCGTGGCAGAAAGAAGATGCTGACTTCGACTGCTGTGCGCTACCTGAAGCGTTAGAGTGGAGAAAAGTCCCCGTGTGACTGCTGAGGAACTGAGAAATGATTTGTCAGATGTGGGTACTGAAGTTTCAGCTCAGACAATACGGCGCACACTGCGTAATGAAGGCCTCCATGCCAGAACTCCCAGGCGCACCCCCTTGCTGTCTCCAAAGAATAAGAAGAGTCGACTGCAGTATGCCAAAAGTCATGTGGACAAACCACAGAAGTTTTGGGATAGTGTTCTGTGGACTGATGAAACAAAATTAGAACTGGTTGGGCCCATGGATCAACGCTATGTTTGGAGGAGGAAGAACAAGGCCTATGAAGAAAAGAACACCTTGCCTACTGTGAAGCATGACGGGGGGTCAATCATGCTTTGGGGCTGTTTTGCTTCTGCAGGTACAGGGAAGCAAGGTACCATGAATTCTCTTCAGTACCAGGAGATATTGGATGACAATGTGATGCAGTCCGTCACAAACCTGAGGCTTGGGAGACGTTGGACCTTTCAACAGGACAATGATCCCAAGCATACCTCCAAGTCCACTAGAGCATGGTTGCAGATTAAAGGCTGGAACATTTTGGAGTGGCCATCGCAGTCACCTGACTTAAATCCGATTGAGAACCTCTGGTGGGACTTAAAGAAAGCAGTTGCAGTGCGCAAGCCTAAGAATGTGACTGAACTGGAGGCTTTTGCCCATGACGAATGGGCGAAGATACCCGTAGATCGCTGCAAGACACTTGTGTCAAGCTATGCTTCACATTTAAAAGCTGTTATAACTGTAAAAGGATGTTGTACTAAGTACTAAGATTGAATGTCACTTGGGGGTTGAATAAAACTGATAATAATATGAGCACAGAAAAGACATTTGTGGTTATTTCATTATAAATGTTATGTTATATTTGTCTGACCTACACGTGCCTCTTTGATTTAATTGTAAGCAAGATGACTGAATGATCAAAATCAATGTCAAACTGGCCAAAACACTCAATTTCAGTGGGGGTTGAATAATTTTGAACACAACTGTATATCAGCTGTGATATTACTTATGTTATAAATTATGACATAAGTATTTGTGTTAAGTTCAAGCTCGAAATGATTACCATTTTCATATATAACCTATAGTCTAGCCAAACACTATTATTTTAACCTTCTTTTTGTTCACATAAGTTGAAAAGCAGTAAAGACATTCAGCAAAACTTTTGACATTTCTTTAATTCTTAAATGGGAAAAAATATATAAAATTCCTCCTCGCACACAAGTCATTGCCATCATTTTAATGAAAACATAAAACTCTTTTATTATGCTTACTAAGATGTAATTCAGCTCATACAATAAAGTCATCTTCTCTTCACTAAAAATTAATTTGATGTCTTAATAGTATTATGTACATAATTCTTTAAGCTTTTGTCTTCACAATTTCATTCCAGAAACATAGACTTTGCATTCCCTCCAGTTCTCTGAAACTATAATTGTTAAATACTAAAGGCAAATTTTTCTCTAAATATGCAATTTGATTTATACTGGTCCTATGCTTCTAACATGTAGATTAACATAAATTGAGATGCGTATAGATACCTTCTAAATTTACTGTACAAATATAATTCAGTTTATATAATACCCCAAACTGCAAAAATTAAAACATAAATTATTCAAAATAACGATTACCTTGGTCTCAGGTATCACACGCTTTAATGAGTGTGAGTTCAAGATACTATTAATTCTTGTAGCTTCAGTTTAGAAATTTCATGACTTCTTCGCTGTGTTCATGTACCTCTGCATCATAGCACATTGCAATGGCAGCTGTTGGTTGGAGGCCTTGTGTACCACCAAGATCACAATTAATCAAAACCCACCCACATAAGTGTTTAAGTCCTATACATTGAAATTTGAATGTGTCTGTAGTAACACCAATGTTCGCAATTCCAAAATGTAGAGCAGGACTTCCACCATGCAAGGCAAGGTGAATGTCATCACGATCCATGGAGCGACTACCTCCAAGAAATCGATAGAGTGAAAGAAAAACTGGACCAGGCACTCAGCCTACTTTATGGACAAATTTATTGCAGGTCCTACTGTCGTTTTGAAGAGCCTCCATTGGTCAATGAACAGTTACAAGGATTTCACTGAAAGTAATGACTAATAGAACCTGTTGCCTTAGAAGTGTAAAGCCATGCATTATGGTTATGTAACTGGATTACATTCAGCTGTGCTTGTGGCCTCGTTTTATGGATGGTTTCTTGAAGTTTCTGGAGTGATGCAATGTAGAAGTTGCTGTTCATTTTTGGTCCCCATCGTTCAGATAGATAAACATTTTATAAATATCTATTGATCAGAAACAATTTACACCAGGATTTCTATTAATTACAAGTATCCCAAGTCAGGGCAGCAAAATGACATATTGTAATATTAAATATTCCTATAAATTAGGGGTCAGCAACCCTGGCCCTCCAAATGCTTTGGAACTATATTTCCCTTGAGGCTCTGCAAACCTAATGAGCACCTAATGAGCTGCATAATGCAGCCGAGCATCACAGGAAATGTAGTTTCAAAACATCTGAAGGGCTGTAGTTGCCCACACCTGCTCCATAGACTCTATTATTTACATCACTAGACTATTCATAAAGGTAACGGGTTCATGCCATTATTCCTCAGTCTAATCAAATCACATTTTATCACTAATAAAAATAAATGATTACATAAAACTGAACTATTGAAAAATTATCTAGAAAGTAATTGATATAGCTTTGTTATCCGCTATAAAAGACACAAAAAGGCTTCTGATGGGAACACAACTTAGTGCTTTTAAAAGAGGTAACACTATAACCCTAATAAAAAGTTACATGCAATTTACCCCAAGAGACTTTATCATAACACATTTTGTATTTCGAAAAAATGTATTTTAGATTTAAATATTAATGTAAGATGCATAATTATAATATGAAAATAGGAAGATAAACATCCAAAGCTTAGAACAAAATATATCACTTAAAGCAAGGTGAGAACATGTAGCATCTTAAATGTCACTTTATTGATATTTTAGATTTTAAGTCCTGCTATTTAAATGATAATTGCGACACTTAAAATGTCACACATATACACGTATTCCTAATGACATCTTTAAATAAAAAACAAGCAACGTAATGTTGTTTACAAAAGAATATGGGATGTTGATTTAATTATGATAACAATTGAAAGGACTTAGAAAACTGCTGAAATATAAGGGTCTCTTTTTCACTTGTACTTGAAAAATATTACAATTATATTTATATATGTATAGACAAACAGCACATATACGAACACCTAATATACTGCATGATAAATAATGAATATAAACTGTGTATGTGAAATATGACTTGCAAAGAGTCCCCTCTTACTGAACAGCCTCTGCAGAGCTGACCTTGCAAGGTTGCAATGTATTAGATTTATTTTATATCTTCCTTACACGTGTAGTCATTTCTAATAACTATCATAAATTAAAAGTATTAAGTTGAGTGTATCATTCGCTTAATAGTAAAACATTATATTTTGGTTTATTTCTTGCAAGTGTTGCGGTCTGAGCCATGCCCAAGGTGTTACTTGAAACTGTGAGGTTTAGAGCTTATACACTTATAGTATGTGTTCAATGCAGAGATTTTTATAGACGTTTTATTTTTTTCAGCTGAAAAGTGCTTGGGAGATTTTGGTGCTCAAATCTTTATTTTACTGAATTTCACCCGATGGGCACATAGCAAATTCTCAGCATAATATTATAAATAGAAGATTTAGTATATCTTACAAGTAATGTTAACATTGTTTAGAGCTATATTTTATGCAAGATCTTTTTTTTGTCAGCATGAATTAAAGTTAAATAAATTTAAACCATATTTCAAACATATGCAACACATACACGTATCAAAATATGATGCTGAAAAAACTGTAGAGGTACATTCCAACATATATACTGTATGTAGGGTTATTTAGAGGAACCCCCATCCACAACGTTAAGCGTGCGGTCTTGTGAGTACGTATTCTATCGGGCGCTTCACTCTCCAACATATTGATCTTCTATATATGTAGTGCCTTTACTTTCAATTCTTCACATCCCAACATTCCATTTCACCATCTTTCTCAATCCAGCTGTCCCTCTGTTCCATCCCTCTGCTGCTCTCCAGCCAGGTCTCCTACTCATAGCTTTAGGCTAGGGTCAGACTGAGGCAGTGCGAACGCGCGTGCAGCCGCACATAATCACGGCCGTGCTAGCAGCAGATGCCGGGCAATGACGGCCAATATACGAAGTACGGTCGCACAAAAGTGCGGCCGCGCAACGCAAGCGGCAAACAAACGCATTTTTTCGAGAACGTGAAACCACTAGTACTGACGTACAGAGTGCGCTGCGCCCGCTAGCGGCGTGTGTGCGTGATTAGGAGACGTCAGACGCTGCTAATGTCCGGCCAACATAACGTCCAGACCCAAAAAGTGTTTTATTGATGATCCGTACAAAATCACGGATGAAACTGCGCATCGTATGACCGCTATTGCGTATTCCGTGAAAAAATACGTCCATTCGTTCGAACGCACTTTTTCACGGACAACGTGAAAAATGCGTTAGTCTGACCCTAGCCTTAGCTGGTATGCTCTATGCAAAAAGAGAACTGCAGACTCCATTTTGCAGGGTGTCCTGGTCTTTTTAACCCTTTCGCTGCTGAGCCCTTTCACGCCTGTGTGCGAAGCTAATTTTTACCAGTTTCGCTCATCATGTTTAAATGCATTTTGAAGCCATATTTTATTATATGACCCAGACATATTATATATCGTTCTTCTCGGCAGATTCAAAATATATCATTATTATATGTATACGTCATGTCCTGTCTGTATATTATAATAAGAAATGCAATAAAATTTTAATTTTCAATAATTTACAACGTGTAAAGTGTTTTTTTTCACATTTTAACATGCGAGTGTTTGCGATATGGCTCCCAAGGGGTTAAAGCCAGCCACTGTTTGGAAGGGCAGGCTGTGCCCTTCCAAACGGTGCCTGAGTTTGACTGCTGCCCCGCACGGAAAGGGAGGGAGAGAGGTCCAAAGGACCTCACCCTCCCTTTCAGGCACCTTCCCGGCACTCGCGGGGGGGCGCCTTTAATAAATGTCATTGCGCCACCACAATGACATCTATTAGTGCCCACGACGGTCCCAGATTCTGGGCTGATATCAAGGATGTCAGCCCGCACCGGGGGGCACAGCGATCGGCCGGAATCCGGCTGATCACTGACTGCAAAGGGAAGATGCGCTCAACGCGTCCTAAGCAGCCAACGCTTCCTGCGACTGGACGTGCTGAGCACCTCCTCTGCAGCAAAGTGGTCAAAGTCCACAAACTGAAATTGAGTGTAAATATAACATTTTAGCACCTCCAATCACCCTTTTCCTTGTGGGTGCTTGGACCTGGAGCTGCAGGTTCGGTAGCCCTTATGTTATTCCTATCCTGCTTCAAATCCATACATGTGAACATCTACTTACAGGTCTATTCAAAGAAAGGTGAAACTCAAGAGAATGACTGGAGAAGTGAAAATTCTAGGTCAAAATAGCCAAACCAGAAAAATTCTCCCATTTATCTCACTTTCTAAATCGGCTATTTGGACTAGATTGTTCTCTTCTCCTTCAATTCTCCTGAGTTTCACCTTTCTCTAAATAACCCTGAGAGTCTCCATATGGTGAATATGCATTTTTATTTTGCAGAAAATAAAATTTAGAGAGAAACTACACTGCCCGTCCAAAAAAATCCTTACACTGTAATATTTTGTATTACTGCATTTTGCTGTGATTCCGGCATGTATTCATTGTACATCATTTCAATGAGCTCATGCAATGTCACAGCATTTATTTCCATCCAGCGTTGCATTAATTTGTGGCCAAGATCTTGTATTGATGATGGGAGAGTCGCAGCGCTGCGTAAAGTCTTCTCCAGCACATTATTATTATTATTATTATTATTATTAATTTATAAAGCGCCAGCATATTCCGCAGCGCTGTACAATAAGCACAGTACAGACAGGGTTACAATACATTGAACAACATTTGACAAACAGTACAGGAGGAGATGAGGGCCCTATTCCCGTAGGAACTCACAATCTAGGAGGGTTGGGGTTGGAAACAGGAGGAGAGGACTCCCAAAGATTATCCCAAAGATTGTCAATGGGGTTAAGGTCTGGACTGTGCGGTGGCCAATCCATATGTGAAAATGATGCCTCATGCTCCCTGAACCACTCTTGCACAATTTGAGCCCGATGAATCCTGGCATTGCCATCTTGGAATATGCCCGCTGTGCCATCAGGGAAGCAAGAATCCATTGGTGGAAAAACCTGCTCATACAGTATATTCAGGGAGTCACATGACCTCATTTTTGCAGGCTGAAACATATTAATCACTGCAGTAATTATTAGTTAAATTCAGGTGATGACTTTTTTGGCCAGGCATGTATATACTGTATAATGAGTCAATGAATATACAAATACATTCCTGTTATATTGCATAAAAATATACAGGTTTATTCACTAAAAGGTGAAACTCAGGAGAATTGGCAGGAGAAGAGAACAATCTAGACCAAATAGCTGATTTGGAAAGTGAGATAAATGGGAGAATTTTTCTGGTTTGGCTATTTTTGACTTAGATTTTTAACTTCTCCAAAAGTTCTCCAGAGTTTCACCTTTTGTGAACTGACCTGATAGATCACATCAGTATGACAAGTTATGCATTAAAGTTATATATATAAATATATATACAAAACACCAAAAAAGAGCACTCCATATCAATGACCACCTTCATCCACCATTTTCTGCAACAAAAAAAACACATTTCAAAAAACCTGACTGAGGTAAAATGATGGGGATTCAGTTGTCAGACCTTTTTAGATATGAAATTTCTATAACGCAGGAATGTTTAAATTTGGGGCCAGGAATTGCGTCATACAAACAACTTGTCTGCGTCGTTAATATATAACAAGAATATGCGTTCTAAAGACAATGTAACAAGCGAGACTCGTTATCTATCAGCAAACATCCATGGTCCTTAATTAATTCTGGTTGTGAGAAACAAACAGATGTTAGATCAAATGGTTTAAAAGTAAGGGAACACAATGGCAACTAAGATAGAAATCTCAGTATTGTGTTTATTTCGTCACATCGAAACTCTAAAAGACCAGGTAAACAGGGAACAAAGGGTTGCCCAATAAAGAAAAAAAACCCGAGGTTAAATGGCTTGGATAAACCAGCTTGTAATGCTATTCGGCAATATGTACTATATGGTATGAGAATATTTATTAGTTAGAACTGATTATGAACTGATAATTTTGGCATCTTATAAAAACAGAGGCCCTACCACATTTAGTTGATCATCACAAACGTCTGGTGTACTAACCCGCATGAAGCCGATTAAGTCGGGTAACGTGTGAATGTTAAAAACGATACCACGAATGAATGAATGTATGTCCCCTCACATACACATCCCTGTGGATATAAGTAAAGGGGGATGAGATGCACACACGCCGTGGCGAAGTATGCTGGCGATGCCACAATAGAAATAAATTTTGATTTGTTAACAAAATCTATGGAGTCCCGGGATATAGGAATAAAAGACCCCAAACCAGTAAAAGATTGGCCAAACACATAAATTAATTCCTGCAGAAGGTTGATGGATGATCTGAGAGCGCCATCTGCTGGCCAGGTAATATAACACCTGGACAGACCCCTGGAGTTGATGAATATATATATCCTCCAATCAAATGAGGCCACATAGTGATGGGCTAGATCTAAAACTGGGCGGAAGACCACTATATAGAGGGGACACTCCAGAGCAGAAGGACCAACACACACTGAGAAAAGCTTGGGGAGAGACCTGAGGGACGCTTGGAGGGGAGAAAGGCAATTATCATCAGCCGCCCCCTTTAAAGACGCGACCACACCCTAATCTTTCACCACTCTATCTTCACTAACCAGATGGTAAAGTATGCCTGAATAATATGATATCTATTTTCTAATTGCATAGTCCTGATTTTAGATGTCCATCACAAACTAAAGGAATATAAATGAATTATTTTGCTGTTTGAGCCTAATAATCAGAATAGTGATTCCACCTTCCAGTCCCCTGCAGAGGACTGCTAAGGGAGAAACTATTACCGGCTGCATACTTGAGCCATAATTTAGTGAAATATTTATATTCCAAGAATACTGTTTGTGGACATCTAAAAATATCAATTATATACCTATAGTGAGATACGCTGGGACCGTGAAATAGCTTTTAGATGTCAAGTGCCGTCCGCCCCACTCATAACCTAGCATAACTCCTTCCATATCCATCTTGCAGCCCTTCCGAATGAATGCATGCACTGTAAGTCATTAAGGAGCGTTAGGTTAACGTATATCGAATGAAGTGCTGTGATTGATCTGTGGAAGAGATAGTCTCCCTATCGAGTGTGTTATGTATCTCCCTGAAGGAAGTTGCATTTAGTGAATAGGCCCCCCACAATAATAAATTGTGCTGAAGGTGATGCCCAGTAACTGAGTGTTTATCTTAGCCAGGTGGAGGATTGGTTTATAATGGGAAAGGTTTAAGTGAATAGAATAGAGCTTGGTGTTTAAGAGCTGAGGCGTATATATCTGTGGTGCGGTCTATAAACCTAAAATATCTGTCCATTAGATTATTGCGTGTCGCAGTATCGCTACTAATCACGATCTATAATCACTTGTAAATTGTATCTTGCTAATCCGTCGATAAGATATGATTGTTAGGGATGTGCACCGATTTTTTTTTCGGTTCGATTCGATTCGATTTTTCGAATTTTTAAACTTTTCGATTCGGCTCGTTTCGACTGCTTTCTGTTTCGATTCGGTTCGGCTCGATTCGGTTTTCGGGTACATTTATTTTTCGGAATATCGACCATTTTTCGTATTTTCGGGTAACTTCACTAGGTTTCTGTATCGACTTTTCGTTATTTCGGAAATTTTCGTTTTTCAGAATTGTACATGGTTTTCGGCATATCGCCCATTTTTCGTTTTTCGGAACTTTTCGTTTTTCGGAATTGTACATGGTTTTCGGCATATGGCAAATTTTTTGTTTTTCGGAACTTTTCGTTTTTTCGGAACGTCTGTTCTCGTTTCAAAGCTGTCTAACTCTATTCGTTTTGATGAAAACTACTATGGTTTACTTTTTTAATACTACTTTATATATTTTTTATAATAAATTTTTGGTTTGTTTTTCGGATCCAATAATTCATTATGTCGATACGATAATTCTGGCGATTCTATCGTGTTTTTTTAATTAACCCTCGCTGCTGAGGATTTTCCCGCCCCTGTGCTGAGCTCATTTTTACCGGTTTTGCTCATCATGTTTAAACGTGTTTTGAAGGCTTATTTTAATATATGACACAGACATATAATAAATCGTTCTTTCCGTCAGACTCGGCAGATTCATAATATGTCATTATTATATGTATACGTCATGACCTGTCTGTATATTATAACAAAAAATGCAATAAAATATGATTTTTCAATAATTTACAACGTGTAAAGTGGTTTTTTTTCACATTCTAACATGCGAGCAATTGCGGTTATATTTTGTATGGGGTGCGCTTGTTAAAAAAATTAGAGATGGGGTCTCGTTACAATTTTTTTTGGGGAAAATTACAAAATTTTTAACAAACGCACCGCATACAAAAATCGTTAGTGCAGTATCATTGTTCACATTATAATTGAAATGGGAAGAATATTGCTGCATTAACAAACCAAAAAAAAGAAAAAAAATTGTTTATTTTTTTTTTATAAATTTTTTTAAATATTTTTTTATTTTTAATTTTTTTACAAACGTTTTTCACATTCGTGTTTGGTATCGTTGGAATGGCCATGCTCTGGCCGATCCAACAATACCAAACTTTAACCCCTAGCTGCCACGGATCGGGAGATAGGGGGTTCATTTTGGAACCCCCTATCTCCACCATTGGTGGCAGCTAGGGGTTAACTCCAGGACTGGCGTCATCGTGCTATGCACGATGACGCCAGTCCTCAGGGGGAGTTCCCGGAAGCTTGGCCGACATCCGACATCCTCATGGATATGCCCCAGCTCCTCATGGATATTGCCCCAGCACCTCGTGGATATGCCCCAGATCCTCGTGGACATGCCCCAGCTCCTCGTGGACATGCCCCAGCTCCTCGTGGACATGCCCCAGCTCCTCGTGAATATGCCCCAGCTCACACATGGATTTGCCCCAGCTCCTCGTGGATATGCCCCAGCTCACACATGGATTTGCCCCAGCTCCTCGTGGATATGCCCCAGCTCCTCGTGGACATGCCCCAGCTCCTCGTGGACATGCCCCAGCTCCTCGTGGACATGCCCCAGCTCCTCGTGGATATGCCCCAGCTCACACATGGATTTGCCCCAGCTCCTCGTGGATATGCCCCAGCTCCTCATGGATATGCCCCAGCTCCTCCTGGATATGCCCCAGCTCACACATGGATTTGCCCCAGCTCCTTGTGGATATGCCCCAGCTCCTCGTGGACATGCCCCAGCTCCTCGTGGACATGCCCCAGCTCCTCGTGGATATGCCCCAGCTCACACATGGATTTGCCCCAGCTCCTCGTGGATATGCCCCAGCTCACACATGGATTTGCCCCAGCTCCTCGTGGATATGCCCCAGCTCCTCCTGGATATGCCCCAGCACATGGAATGCCCCAGCTCCTCATGGATATGCCCCAGCTCCTCGTGGATATGCCCCAGCTCCTCGTGGATATGCCCCAGCTCCTCGTGGATATGCCCCAGCTCCTCCTGGATATGCCCCAGCACATGGAATGCCCCAGCTCCTCATGGATTTGCCCCAGCACCTCATGATAATGGCCCCAGCTCACCTCCGCCGCCTTTTTCGCTCCCTCAGAGCGTCCGGCGGCGCGGAGCTTGGGTGCTCGCCAGGGGGAGCCACGTGACCAGCTGCGATTGGCTGGTGACGTGTTTCCTCCAGGCGAGCGCCGAAGCTGCATGCTTCGGACGCTCGCAGGGAGCGAAAAACGCGGTGGAGGGTGAGACACCCGCCCTTAGGGTGACGGTGTCACCCTAAAGGCGGGTGTCACCTGGTGCGGGCCGCACCCCCGCCCCCATGTTACGACGCCACTGGTATATACATTTAACGGCCGCACGCCCACGGACTTACTCTATCCAAACAAAGTTCAGAATGATGTGAAACATTGGGACTTTTTGGATAGATTTCGATTTTCGACTATCCAGAAGTTAAAAAAATAAAAATGGTCGAAATCTAATGCAAAAGTCCCGATGTTTCACATCGGGATGTCAGATATTAATAGGCTTGTGCACCGATTTTTTTTTTTCGGTTCGATTTGTTCTGATGTTTAAAATTTTCGATTGTGTAAATTTTTTTGGAATATCGACCATTTTTCGTATTTTCGGGTCACTTTGCTCGTTTTATGTATCGACTTTTCGTGATTTCGGAAATTTTCTTTTTTTTCGGAACGTCTGTTCACCTCGTTTCAAAGTGTCTAACTCTATTCGTTTTGATGTAAAGTACTATGGTTTACTTTTTTATACTTTATATATTTTTTTACAATAAATTTTTGGTTTGTTTTTCGGATCCGATAATTCATTCTGACGATACGATAATTCTGGCGATTCTATCGTGTTTTTTTTTTTTATTATTAAATAAAGATCCTTTTTTCTTATGAATATACATTTCACAACTTTATTTATTTAATCACATTAAAAAAATGGTATGAAAGCCAAGGAACAAAAAAAAAAGAACAAAACGATTTAAAAAACGTTAAACTGACCCGAATGGTCTGACTTTAAAAATAAAAACCAGAACAAAAATGTTTTAAAACGGAAAAATAGTTGATCAAAATGATCTGAAATGAAAAAAAATAATAAAATAAAATGATTTAAAAAAAACAAAAATATAAATTAACCCTTTCGCTGCTGAGGCATTTCACGGCTTCCCTTCACGCCTGTGTGCGGCACTGCGGTCTGCTGCTGAGCTAATTTTTAACAGTTTCGCTCCTCTTGTTTAAACGCGTTTTGAAGCCTTCTTTTATAATATGACCCAGACATGTTATATATCGTTCTTTCCGGCAGACTCGGCAGATGATTCATAATATATCATTATCATATGTATGCGTCATGTCCTGTCTGTATATTATAACAAAAAATGCAATAAAATTAGAATTTTCAATGTTTGTTTTACAAGGTGTAAAGTGTTTTTTTCACATTTTAACATGCGAGTGTTTGCGGTTATATTTTATGAGTTGCGTTTGTTTAAAAAAAATTGAAAAGGGGACTTGTTATATTTTTTTGGGTGACAATTACACTATTTTTAACAAACGCACCCCATACAAAAATCCTTAGTGCAGCATCATTGTTCACATTATAATTGAAATGGCAACAATATTGCTGCATTAACAAAACAAAACAAAAAACCTGTATTTTTTTTTTTTACATTTTAATTTTTTAAAATTTTTAACATTGTCATGTTTGGTATTGTTGGAAAGGCCATGCTCTGGTCGATCCAAAGATACCAAACATTAACCAACCGATAGCTGCCGCGGATCGGGAGATAGGGGGTTCATTGGAACCCCTATCTCCACCATTGGTCACAGTTAGGGGTTAACTCCAAAACTGACGTCATTGTGACGAGGTCTTGGGACTGTCAGCAGCTGCTGTTCCCCCACGCTGTTGTCTTCCTGCAAAGACGTGACCATGTTGGCGGGCAGCGTCTTAGCGGGCAGCGGTGGGAGAGAGAGAGCTCATAGCTGGGAGGAGGTGTTGTGTGAAGCTGCAAACAGGGACAAATAAACTAGACCTGAGCCGCACTAAGGATCTTTGGGTTGTGTCGGAGAAGACTTCACGCAGTGCTGCCATCAATATTTTTTGATAAATTCTTGGTTATACAATGAATGTGACTGTGGACAAAAATCCGTGTTGTTGTGACATCGCCTAAGCTTAACAAAAAAACAGGCCACGTCGGTAATCAAATCTCAAGGCCGTACAACAAGGTTGTGTTAATGTGTGACATTTTTTGGCCAGGCAGGAAGTGTAGAATGTGCACAGTCACATTCATGGCCACAAATATGTTGACAAATTTATGACAAAGGGTCCATAGAAATGTCAATACATTTATGTACATATAATTTTAACAGTGTGGAAACCAAGCAATACATATTAACTTATTAAGTAAGGAAAAGCAACGCACACAAACAGGAAAATAGTGAAAAAATAGAAAATTTATTTACAACTAACATAGGGAAGGGAACATGCCAAGGATGGCAAACTGCCCAATAAGTTACTGGCATTTGAGGAGATGTTGGAGCTGGTCCGCATCTTGGATTGCAAAGATTACGATTGCTGTAAGGGCCCTTGCGGCAGGAAGAATAACACCCGCAAGGATCGTATCCTTGAAAAGCTACGCACCACCATCCTGGAGCTGTTCGGGAAGGACTGGACGAAGGACCATCTCCGAAAACGCTGGTCCGACCTCAAGGCACGCGAGCAGGAGCAGCTGAGGCACATTCTGGAGGAGGCTGCCACTGGTCTCACTGCTGCTCCAGGAGGTCTGCGGCATTGGTTATGTGCTTCCGCAGTTCCTGGAGCAGTTCTTGTAGGGAGTTGATGGCGGTAGCTGCCAGGCGAAACTCGCCGATCGCCTCCCGTCGGCGTCTGGCTTCTCCTTCTATATATCCAATAAATGAAAGAAGGAAAATACAGTAAGTAAAGCAGGTTTCTATTTTTGACTGAAAGTCTTGAAAAAATATAACAGTAGTATATACCAGTGCTGGCGGCCTCCGACTCCTCCGACTCCTCCCCCACCACCACCGTCTGCATATCCAGTGCTATATGTAAGAGATTAAAGAAATAAAAAATACAGTAAACAACAAAACTGATTTATTTTTGAACGAAAGTCGATGCAAAATAAAACAGTAAAAAAAAAAAAAAACCTGGACTGGCGGCCTCCTGCTGCATCGGCTCCCTCTCTCCATCATCGCCATCCTCCTCTTCCTCCTCCTGCTCCTCTTGTGCTATACATAAAAAAATTAAATTAAAATACAGTAAACAAAAAATGTTTCTGTTTTTGACCAAAAGTCGTTGCAAAATAAAACAGTATATACCAGCGCTGGTGGTCGCCCGTGGCTCCTCCTCCGGGGCACTGGTGCCCGCTGGGGCAGATTCTGCCTTCTTCCTGTCTTCTGCCAATTCCAAAAAAAATAACACGTAAATAATGCAGACTGGAGAAAATGGTATATCTATACACTATATTGCCGAACGTATTGCGACACCCCTCCACTACCCACTAGCACTACCAGCTTGACCCACCACTACTCCCATCTCATAGTTCTAAAGTCACAAAATATTTATTTATTTATTTCCTCTGCACAGACATATATTACCGTTCAATTATATATTTTTTTCAGAAGTAAACATTACGTTTATTAAATAAAAACTATTATTTGTGTTGTGTGCGTACAAAGCGCATTGTGCGACTGCTTTTAGTTATTTTATAGAAGGCCTCAGCCTCAGTTTCACTTTCAGTTTCTGCTAATAATAAAACTGGATATTGCAGAAACAACAACAGAAATCCACCATTTTGTTTTGAAATTTGCATCTAAAGCATTCAATGACACTGCTGCAGCAGCTGCTGAGGCTGTATTGAACACAGCTCTGTTTGGATGCACTTTCAGAAGAACTACATGTCCCATCCTATCACTTTAGCAGAGACGCAGAGATTTTTGTTGATGCGCAGGTGGGAGCCAATATTGGGCAAGCTGCGGGTCTTCTCGTATGCATCACTCAATCACAACAACCTCCCCCCCAGCACACTACAGTACACACAGTGCCAAAAGAAATCCAGCATTGTAATTTCATCTACATACATCAAATATCACAATTTTCACGAATACGTAAAATCACAAAAAAGAAGAGCTATGGCAAAAATGCATGTATGACGAGTCGTGAAAACGCAAAGCTATACACAATCACATTGCATGAAAAAAGGACTAGATAAATAAACGTATTTCTGTGCACATTAGCACATGCAAGCACATTATTATTATTATACAGGATTTATATAGCACCAACAGTTTGCGCAGCGCTTTACAATATAACATGACACTTACGTTTCGCTATGACGCGGCGGATGCGTCTCAGCTGCTCCTGCTCACGTACTTTCAAATCAGACCAGCGTTTCCTGAGCTGGTCCTTTGTCCGGTCCTTCCCGAACATCTCCAAAATGGTGGTGCGTAGCTTCTCTAAGATACGATCCTTCCTGGCGTTATTCTTCCTGCGGTAAGGTCCCTTCCGGCAATCATAATCTTTGCTATCAAAGATGCGGACCAGCTCCAACATCTCCTCAAACACCATATTTTGGGCCCGTTTCTTCCTGGGTGCAGGTGGTTCATCATGAGATGATGACGAGGTGCTTGTACAGCACTCCTCTCTGGCAGCGGCCATTATGAAGAATAATAAAAACAATATTTTGTTCAAAAAGTTGTCAATAAAACTGGCTCAATAAAGTTACGACGCGCGCGCATGCACGACCCGCGGACGCATCTGATCTGACCCAGATACGAAAATTCTTATCGGATCTTTGGAAACAATAAAAAAATTTACAGAATCAGCGATATAATCGATACTAGTTAAATATACGATGTCCAGACTTACCGAAATGGAACTGTAATCATGAATAGAGGGAAAATAAATTTCGATTTGACACATTTCAAGTCCATTCGAAAAATTTTCGATTTGGTAAATTTTTCGTTTTTTCGGAAAGTCTGTTCTCGTTTCAAAGCAATAGATTTCGATTTGACACATTTCAAGTCCATTCGAAATTTCGAAAATTTTTCGATTCGGCTCGGAAAACATTTCGGATTCGACTTTTTCGGATCTAAAAAATTTCAGAATTTCGGCCGCATCGAAAGACCCGAATCCGGAAATTTCGTGAAAATTCCGAAACCCGAAACGCACATCCCTAATGATTGTATGAAACTTGACGTGTGAATAAATTTTGGTTTGAATTATTTTACCGTTACGCAGTCTCATATCATCTTTATTGATTTTATTGTGTTTAAAAATATCTAGATAGCATCAAAAGAACTCGGGATAACGCGCCATATATTTGTTAAGACGTATATTCATTGATTGGTTATTAATCCCTACCTTAGGGGTTAAATACCAATTTATACCACTGGTATTGGAGGCACTGTCAATAATATATATATCTATATACATCTACGATAAGAAAAATATACGTCATAATTAATATATCCCTGACCTATTAAAGAAGTCAATAATCTCTAACACAGTTAACAAAGTATGATCATAGTTTGCGTAAGCCTGTCACAGTCGCCAATGTACCCAATCGTTGACAGGTCCTATCTCACTTGACTGTATCTGCTGATTTTTTTGTTGCAGAAAATGGTGGATGAATCTTATTGATTTTTTTGGATTGGGTAACACAAATAATAGACACAGGTGGTGCAGTAGACATTGCTTATTTAGATTTCAGTAAGGCTTTTGATACTGTTCCGCATAGAAGGCTTATCAATAAATTGCAATCTTTGAGCTTGGATTCCAATATTGTTGAATGGATTAGGCATTGGCTGAGTGACAGGCAACAGAGGGTTGTGGTAAATGGAGTTTATTCGGCGCAAGGTCTTGTTACCAGTGGGGTACCTCAGGGGTCAGTACTTGGACCCATTCTATTTAATATTTTTATTAGTGATATTGCAGAAGGTATTAATGGAAAAGTATGTCTTTTTGCTGATGACACAAAGATTTGCAACAGGGTTGACGTTCCTGGAGGGATCAGCCAAATGACTAATTATTTAGGTAAACTAAAAAAATGGTCGGAGCTGTGGCAATTGAGTTTTAGGCTAGGGTCAGACTAACGCATTTTTCGCGTTGTCCGTGAAAAAGTGCGTTCGAACGAATGGACGTATTTTTTCACGGAATACGCGATAGCGGTCATACGATGCGCATTTTCGTCCGTGATGTTGTATGGATCATCAATAAAACCCTTTTTGTGTCTGGACGTTATGTTGGCCGGACATTAGCAGCGTCTGACGTCTCCTAATCACGCACACACGCCGCTAGCAGTAGGGATGTGCGTTTCGGGTTTCGGAATTTCACGAAATTTCCCGATTCGGGTCTTTCGATGCGGCCGAAATTTTTTAGATCCGAAAAAGTCGAATCCGAACTGTTTTCCGAGCCGAATCGAAAAATTTTCGGAATTTTCGAATGGACTTGAAATGTGTCAAATCAAAATTTATTTTCCCTCTATTCATGATTTCAGTTCCATTCGGGATTTCGGTTCCATTTCGGTAAGTCTGGACATCGTATATTTAACTAGTATCGGTTATATCGCTGATTCTGTAAAAAAAAATTTTGTTTCCAATGATCCGATAAGAATTTTCGTATTTGGGTCAGATCCGATTCGTCCGCGGGTCGCGCATGCGCGCGCACGGATGTCGTAACTTTATTGAGCCAGTTTTATTGACAACTTTTTGAACAAAATATTGTTTTTATTATTCATCATCATGGCCGCTGCAAGAGATGAGTGCCGTTCAAGCACCTCATCATCTCTCCATGATGAACCACCACCACCCAGGAAGAAACGGGCCACCAATATGGCATTTGAAGAGATGTTGGAGCTGGTACGGATCTTTGATAGTAAGGATTATGATTGCAGTAAGGGCCCTTACCGCAGGAAGTCTAACGCTAGGAAGGATCGTATCTTAGACAAGCTACGCACCACCATTTTGGAGTTGTTTGGGAAGGACAGGACGAAGGACCAGCTCAGGAAACGCTGGTCTGATTTGAAGGTACGCGAGCAGGAGCAGCTGAGACACATCCGCCGCGTCATAGCGAAACGTAAGTGTCATGTTATATTGTAAAGCGCTGCACAAACTGTTGGCGCTATATAAATCCTGTATAATAATAATAATGTGCTTGCATGTGCTAATGTGCACAGAAATACGTTGATTTATCTAGTCCTTTTTTCATGCAATGTGATTGTGTATAGCTTTGCGTTTTCACGACTCGTCATACATGCATTTTTGCCATAGCTCTTCTTTTTTGTGATTTTACGTATTCGTGAAAATTGTGACATTTGATGTATGTAGATGAAGTTACAATGCTGGATTTATTTTGGCACTGTGTGTACTGTAGTGTGCTGGGGAGGTTGTTGTGATTGAGTGATGCATACGAGAAGACCCGCAGCTTGCCCAATATTGGCTCCCACCTGCGCATCAACAAAACTCTCTGCGTCTCTGCTAAGTGATAGGATGGGACATGTAGTTCTTCTGTAAGTGCATCCAAACAGAGCCGCGTTCAATACAGCCTCAGCAGCTGCTGAATTGTTGCAGCGCAGCAATTCAGTTTGCTGCAGCAGTGTGTTTATTGAATGCTTTAGATGCAAATTTCAAAACAAAATGGTGGATTTCTGTTGTTGTTTCTGCAATATCCAGTTTTATTATTAGCAGAAACTGAAAGTGAAACTGAGGCTGAGGCATCTATAAAATAACTAAAAGCGTTTACGCACACAACACAAATAATAGTTTTTATTGAATAAACGTAATGTTTACTTCTGAAAAAAATATATAAATGAACGGTAATATATGTGTATGTGCAGAGGAAATAAATAAATATTTTGTGACTTTAGACCTATGAGATGGGAGTAGTGGTGGGTCAAGCTGGTAGTGGGTAGTGGAGGGGTGTCGCAATACTTTCGGCAATATAGTGTATAGATATACCATTTTTTCCAGTCTTCATTATTTACGTGTTATTTTTTGGATTTGGCAGAAGACAGGAAGAAGGCGGCATCTGCCCCGGCGGGGACCAGTGCCCCAGTGGAGGAGGAGGAGGAGCCACGGGCGTCCACCAGTGCTGGTATATACTGTTTTATTTTGCAACGACTTTTGGTCAAAAACAGAAACATTTTTTGTTTACTGTATTTTAATTTAATTTTATGTATAGCACAAGAGGAGCAGGAGGAGGAGCAGGTGGAGGGCGAAGTTGAAGAGAGGGAGTCGGTGCAGCAGGAGGCCGCCAGTCCAGGTTTTTTTTTTTTACTGTTGTATTTTGCATCGACTTTTGTTCAAAAATAAATCAGTTTTGTTGTTTACTGTATTTTTTATTTGTTTAATTTCTTACATATAGCACCGGATATGCTGACGTTGGTGGTGGGGGAGGAGTCGGAGGAGTCGGAGCCTCAGGAGGCCGCCAGCACTGGTATATACTACTGTTATATTTTTTCAAGACTTTCAGTCAAAAATAGAAACCTGCTTTACTTACTGTATTTTCCTTCTTTCATTTATTGGATATATAGAAGGAGAAGCCAGACGCCGACGGGAGGCGATCGGTGAGCTTTGCCTGGCAGCTACCTCCATCAACGCCCTACAGGAACTGCTCCAGGAACTGCGGGAGCACATAAACAATGCCGCAGACCTCCTGGAGCAGCAGTGAGACCAGTGGCAGCCTCCTCCAGAATGTGCCTCAGCTGCTCCTGCTCGCGTGCCTTGAGGTCGGACCAGCGTTTTCGGAGATGGTCCTTCGTCCAGTCCTTCCCGAACAGCTCCAGGATGGTGGTGCGTAGCTTTTCAAGGATACGATCCTTGCGGGTGTTATTCTTCCTGCCGTAAGGGCCCTTACAGCAATCGTAATCTTTGCAATCCAAGATGCGGACCAGCTCCAACATCTCCTCAAATGCCAGTAACTGTTGGGCAGTTTGCCATCCTTGGCATGTTCCCTTCCCCATGTTGTAAATAAATGTTCTATTTTTTCACTATTTTCCTGTTTGTGTGCGTTGCTTTTCCTTACTTAATAAGTTAATATGTATTGCTTGGTTTCCACACTGTTAAAATTATATGTACATAAATGTATTGACATTTCTATGGACCCTTTGTCATAAATTTGTCAACATATTTGTGGCCATGAATGTGACTGTGCACATTCTACACTTCCTGCCTGGCCAAAAAATGTCACACACTAACACAACCTTGTTGTACTGCCTTGAGATTTGATTACCGACGTGGCCTGGTTTTGTTAAGCTTAGGCGATGTCACAACAACACGGATTTTTGTCCACAGTCACATTCATTGTATAACCAAGAATTTATCAAAAAATATTGATGGCAGCACTGCGTGAAGTCTTCTCCGACACAACCCAAAGATCCTTAGTGCGGCTCAGGTCTAGTTTATTTGTCCCTGTTTGCAGCTTCACACAACACCTCCTCCCAGCTATGAGCTCTCTCTCTCCCACCGCTGCCCGCTAAGACGCTGCCCGCCAACATGGTCACGTCTTTGCAGGAAGACAACAGCGTGGGGGAACAGCAGCTGCTGACAGTCCCAAGACCTCGTCACAATGACGTCAGTTTTGGAGTTAACCCCTAACTGTGACCAATGGTGGAGATAGGGGGTTCATTGGAATCCCTATCTCCCGATCCGCGGCAGCTATCGGTTGGTTAATGTTTGGTATCTTTGGATCGACCAGAGCATGGCCTTTCCAACAAAACCAAACATGACAATGTTAAAAAATTTTAAAAAATTAAATATAAAAAAAAAAAATACAGGTTTTTTGTTTTGTTTTGTTAATGCAGCAATATTGTTGCCATTTCAATTATAATGTGAACAATGATGCTGCACTAAGGATTTTTGTATGGGGTGCGTTTGTTAAAAATAGTGTAATTGTCACCCAAAAAAATATAACAAGTCCCCTTTTCAATTTTTTTTAACAAACGCAACTCATAAAATATAACCGCAAACACTCGCATGTTAAAATGTGAAAAAAACACTTTACACCTTGTAAAACAAACATTGAAAATTCTAATTTTATTGCATTTTTTGTTATAATATACAGACAGGACATGACGCATACATATGATAATGATATATTATGAATCATCTGCCGAGTCTGCCGGAAAGAACGATATATAACATGTCTGGGTCATATTATAAAAGAAGGCTTCAAAACGCGTTTAAAGAAGAGGAGCGAAACTGTTAAAAATTAGCTCAGCAGCAGACTGCTTTGCCGCACACAGGCGTGTAGGGAAGCCGTGAAATGCCTCAGCAGCAAAAGGGTTAATTTATATTTTTGTCTGTTTTAAATCATTTTATTTTATTTTTTTTCATTTCAGATCATTTTGATCAACTGCATAGCACGATGACGCCAGTCCTGGAGTTAACCCCTAGCTGCCACCAATGGTGGAGATAGGGGGTTCATTTTGGAACCCCCTATCTCCCGATCCGTGGCAGCTAGGGGTTAAAGTTTGGTATTGTTGGATCGGCCAGAGCATGGCCGTTCCAACGATACCAAACACGAATGTGAAAAACGTTTGTAAAAAAAATTAAAAATAAAAGAATATTTAAAAAAAATTATAAAAAAAAATAAACAATTTTTTTCTTTTTTTTGGTTTGTTAATGCAGCAATATTGTTCCCATTTCAATTATAATGTGAACAATGATGCTGCACTAACGATTTTTGTATGCGGTGCGTTTGTTAAAAATTTTGTAATTTTCCCCAAAAAAAAATGTAACGAGACCCCATCTCTAATTTTTTTAACAAGCGCACCCCATACAAAATACAACCGCAATTGCTCGCATGTTAAAATGCGAAAAAAAAACACTTTACACATTATAAATTATTGAAAAATCATATTTTATTGCATTTTTTGTTATAATATACAGACAGGTCATGACGTATACATATAATAATGACATATTATGAATCTGCCGAGTCTGACGGAAAGAACGATATATAATATGTCTGGGTCATATACTAAAATAAGCCTTCAAAACACGTTTAAACATGATGAGCAAAACCGGTAAAAATGAGCTCAGCACAGAGGTGTGAAAAGCCTCAGCAGCGAAAGGGTTAATTAAAAAAACACGATAGAATCGCCAGAATTATCGTATCGACAGAATGAATTATCGGATCCGAAAAACAAACCAAAAATTTATTATAAAAAATATATAAAGTAGTATTAAAGTAAACCATAGTAGTTTTCATCAAAACGAATAGAGTTAGACAGCTTTGAAACGAGAACAGACGTTCCGAAAAAACGAAAAGTTACGAAAAACGAAAAATGGGCGATATGCCGAAAACCATGTACAATTCCGAAAAACGAAAAGTTCCGAAATAACGAAAAGTCGATACAGAAAGTATCCCGAAATTACGAAAAATGGTCGATATTCCGAAAAATAAATGTACCCGAAAAACGAATCAAACCGAACCGAATCGAAACAGAAAGCGGTCGAAACGAGCCGAATCGAAAAGTTTAAAAATTCGAAAAATCGAATCGAATCGAACCGAAAAAAAAATCGGTGCACATCCCTAGCTAGCAGACGCAGCGCACTCTGTATGTCCGTACTAGCGGTATCACGTTCTTGCAAAAATGCGTTCGTTTGCCACTTGCGTTGCACAGCCGCACTTTTGTGTGGCCGTTCTTCGTATGCTGCCCGGCATTGGACGTCATTTGCTGCTAGCACAGCCGTGATTTAGTGCTGCTAAATGCACGTTAATACTGCGTTACGCAGCGCACTCTGTACAACCGTACTAGCGGTTTTACGTTCTCGACAAAATGCGTTCGTTTGCCACTTGCGTTGCGCAGCCGGACTTTTGTGCGACCGTACTTCGTATATTGGCCGTCATTGCCCGGCATTTGCTGCTACTACGGCCGTGATTAAGTGCGCCTGCACGCGCGTTCGCACTGCCTCAGTCTGACCTTAGCAGTAGGAAAAGGGAAGTGCTCATGCCACTGTATAGAGAACTGGTGAGACCTCACTTGGAGTACTGTGTGCAGTACTGGAGACCGTATCTCCAGAAGGATATAGACATCTTAGAGAGAGTTCAGAGAAGGGCTACTAAAATGGTGTACGGCTTGAAGGAGAAAAGTTACCAGGAAAGGCTTAATGATCTTAACATGTACAGCTTGGAAAAAGGACAAGACAAAAGATAAATCCAGGTAAAGTATCCATGTAATTGGGCAGACTAGATGGGCCAAAAGGTTCTTATCTGCTGACATTTTTCTATGTTTCTATGTTTCTAAGGTGGTCATTAATATGGAGTGCTCTTTTTTGGTGTTTTGTATTTAAAATCTTAAATGCACCCGCTTGTGTTGCAAGTTTAGGTTGAGTGCAACCCCCCTGTGGTTTGTTTTATAAATATATATATACGATGTACTTTTAATCAGTAAAAAAAGATAGATTACTGAGAAATATAAATAAAGTACAAATGTAAAAATGAATATATATGATTCTAGCTGCGCTGCTTTTCATCTTAAGTATAAGCGAGTTAGTGTGGGTGAACTGAACTTTGAAATTAATAAAACATTTTAACAATAGACAGCTTATTGTTTAATGTAAAATGTCACTGTGCTTAAAACAAGTCTTAATGTAGAAAATAAATACCTTGGGCTGTGTAAGTCTGTATTACTGAAATACAACACATTCTAATCTTAAGAAAATATGGAAAAGAAAACCCTTAGTGGGTTTAAGTGTTAATGCTGAAAGAATGGAGCAAATGAGTTTCACACACACACACACACACACACACACACACACACACACACACACACACAAAAGTGATTAGCCCTGTGGGATTATAAATAAATAAAAGATCTGAGGGAAGTAAAATCGTCTCGCAATGCAACGGATGTATTGTTAAAGAAACTCTTTTTCTTATTGTAAGTAGCACTTCTTGCTGCAAAGCACTTGGCGCAGTGTTACACATTCCTCACATTAATGTAAAATATAATTCAGATAATAATAGGTACTTTTGCTCAAAAAGTGTATTTTATAACCGATCTTCGTCCATGGAGAAAATAGCAAAATAACCCGTTTATTTATCAAGTGATGGTGATTCTGAAACATAATTGCTAAACACAGATGTAAGGTTTTATTCACTAACCACTGGGGTTATAGCCAGACAATGGTGGTTTAACTTTGGCTATGATGAAACTACACTGAATGCACTGCTCCTCACAATCTTGCTTCGGGGCCACTAATCCCGCCTACCGCAGAGTCTGCATGGCATGGTGGCCATATCCACAAACTTTGTGGTGGCCGTATTCACAGACTTCCTGGTGGCCGTATCCACAGACTCACTGGTGGCCATATCCACAGACTTCTTGGTGGCGGTATCCACAGACTTCATGGTGGGAGGTGTGTTTCCCTCAAATGCTAGGCAGCTCTGGCTGGGCTACTGTCATGTACCACGGTGTTCCCCAGCGCCCAGCAGCGTCGTCCTCGCTGCTCGCTGGCCAGGCGCCGAGTGAAGAGGGGAACCACGGCGGCCATGTGAGATGCCGGGGGCAGAGCCGAACGCGATGACGAAGCATTGCCAGGTTTAAAACCACAGGCAATGCATACACGCATTGCCCTAACGTGGTTTCTCAACCCCTTAGCGCTACCTATTGTTTTTGTGATTTTCTCTGGAAAATTGACCCTTGGCAAACGGCTTCCTGATATTTTCTGGCATACTGACCCCTTGCTTTTGGCTTCCTGACATTCTCTGGTATTTTGACCCCTGGTTTCGCTTAGTTTACTGCACTTGGCTGAAACATTTACCAAGCATAGGGCTATATATTGACCGACCACTCCTAAGGATCAGAGGGAGAGGATAGTTATGCTGCGTGCGAGGATCAAATAGCGCATTCTGTTGGGGATCGTGACAGCTACTGTGTTGGGGGAGTGGTGTTTCTTTAGTCTGCCTGCAGGGAACAGAAGGGCTGCTAGGGTGCTTGCGCCCCTTTAGCCTAGGAATGGCAGTGGTTGAGGCAGGACCGAGTTGGGGTCCTCTCATGGTGTCCCATTTAAACCTCAACCACTGTAGAGTGAGTATTGGTTTTCAGTAGTGTTGTCACTGTTTTGCATCTTTCTAGTGGATTTCGGATCGACTTCCTGGATTTACTTGACCCTTGATTTCCTGCCACATCACTCAAGAAACTTTGCTGCTTGTTTTTAGGGGGTGCATTTGCAGAATCATGTAGGGCCAGCTTTTAGGGTGTGCTAAAATACGTCTCTCCGCATTGTTGCAGTAATTAGTGCTAGCACTTTGTAATACCTTACTTATCGAAATGCAAATGTACGTTTGCGCTCCCCATGTTAAGTATAGGATGCGCAAAGTACAGAAAGCTCGCCGAAGCGAAAGCATATTCTTATGCGCAAATGGGTTACTAATGTGTTTATCGTCAGGTTGTAATATGGAGGGCATGTGACAAACATACTTATCCTGGTGGTAACGCCAACTGTGGAATACAGCCCCTAATTTAGCAATAAGCGATTGCAATTTGATTAAAAAATATACTCACATATTTTTGAGATTAAAGATTATAATTTGCAGTGTGGAGACTTTTAAAGTTTATTATTGCAGAGGTCATTTACACATCCCAGCAATTCAAAGAACTGCATCACAGAGCTCATGTGCTACATTCCCCATATGCAGCAAGGAATTCTGGGTAAGACATGCAAATGATGTCTGCAAATTCCCATTTATTTGCATCCTGGGTCTGCTTTTACACAGAACCCTTCCATCAATCCCAAGCGATCCCAGAAAGCAACCTCTCCAGTAAGTGTCCTTGGCAAGACACCTAACGGTACATACTCGCCACCCAGGACATACTTGAAAACGAGAGAAATCTCAATGTATCCTTCCTGGTAAAATCCTTTCTCAAAAAAAAAAAAATGCCCTGCCTAACTAGATGTCTTTTTTTTTTTTAGCAGAGATCAGGTTTATGCAGTGTGGAGGCTTTTAGTCTCATTTTTGTCATCCGCCACAACCTAAATAAGTACTGATTTACCCTACGGGCAAAGCCTCACACTGCAACTGGTCATGCCTAGCTGCTGAAGAGGGTCCAATAAACCCGACACAGTGCTGTCCAGGAGTGGCTTTGACAGTTGCATACACCTGATCTCTGCTAAATAAGCCATCTAGTATGGCATGGCATTGATTCAAGGGTTCTGTATGAAAGCAGACCCAGGATGCAAAAAAAATGGGAAAATTGCAGATGTCATTTGCATGTCTTACCCAGAGTTCCTTGCTGCATATGGGGAATGTAGCACATGAGCTCTGTGTTGCAGTTCTTTGAATTGCTAGGATGAGTAAATGGCCTCTGCAATAATAAACTTTATAAATTTGTTGTGTGGAGGCTTTTAATCTCATTTTTTGCCCTCCACCACAACCTAAATATATCTCAAGAAAAAGGTGTCATCTGCGCTCATTTCTATACAACTCCATGTGAAATAAAACACAGACCAGCTCACACATGGATATATTGCCCCAGACCAGCTCACACATGGATATATTGCCCCCAGACCAGCTCACACATGGATATTGCCCCAGCTCTCATGGATATGCCCCAGCACACATGGATACTGCCCCAAGCACACATGGATAGTGCCCCCAGCACACATGGATACTGCCCCAGCTCACATGGATATGCCCCAGCTCTCATGGATATGCCCCAGGAGCTCTCATGGATATGCCCCAGCAGCTCTCATGGATATACTGCCCCAGCTCATGGATATACTGCCCCAGCTCATGGATAATGCCCCAGCTCATGGATATGCCCCAGCTCATGGATAATGCCCCCAGCTCATGGATAATGCCCCAGCTCATGGATATTGCCCCAGCTCATAGATATTGCCCCAGCTCATGGATATGCCCCACAGCTCATGGATAATGCCCCAGCTCATGGATATTGCTCCCAGCTCATGGATATTGCCTCAGCTCATGGATATGCCCCAGCTCATAGATATGCCCCAGCTCATGCATAATGCCCCAGCTCATGGATAATGCCCCCAGCTCATGGAAATGCCCCAGCTCATGGAAATGCCCCAGCTCATGGATAATGCCCCCAGCTCATGGATATGCCCCAGCTCATGGATAATGCCCCCAGCTCATGGATAATGCCAAAGCTCATGGATATGCCCAGCCCCAGCAGCTCATGGATAATGCCCCCAGCTCATGGATAATGCCCCAGCTCATAGATATTGCCCCAGCTCATAGATATTGCCCCAGCTCATGGATATGCCCCCAGCTCATGGATAATACCCCAGCTCATGGATATCGCTCCCAGCTCATGGATATTGCTCCCAGCTCATGGATATGCCCAGCCCCAGCAGCTCATGGATAATGCCCCCAGCTCATGGATAATGCCCAGCTCATGGATAATGCCCCCAGCTCATGGATATGCCCAGCCCCAGCAGCTCATGGATAATGCCCCCAGCTCATGGATATGCCCAGCTCATGGATAATGCCCCCAGCTCATGGATACTGCCCCCAGCTCATGGTTAATGCCCCAGCTCATGGATATGTCCCAGCTCATGGATAATGCCCCCAGCTCATGGATAATGCCCCCAGCTCATGGATACTGCCCCCAGCTCATGGATAATGCCCCAGCTCATGGATAATGCCCCAGCTCATGGATAATGCCCCCAGCTCATGGATAATGCCCCAGCAGCTCATGGATAATGCCCCCAGCTCATGGATAATGCCCCAGCTCATGGATAATGTCCCCAGCTCATGGATACTGCCCCCAGCTCATGGATACTGCCCCCAGCTCATGGATAATGCCCCCAGCTCATGGATACTGCCCCAGCTCATGGATCCTGCCCCAGCTCATGGATAAAGCCCCAGCTCATGGATATGCCCAGCCCCAGCAGCTCATGGATAATGTCCCCAGCTCACCTCCTGCGCCGCGTGTTCTGCTCCCTCTGAGCGTCCGGCAGCATGGAGCTTGGGCGCTCGCCTGGGGGAGCCACGTGACCAGCCGCAATCTCGCGAGAACTCGGCTGGTGACGTGTTTCCCCCAGGCGAGCGCCGAAGCTGCATAGCTTCGGACGCTCGCAGGGAGCAAACACGCGGCGCAGGGTGAGACACCCGCCCCACGCGGGCCACACCCCTGCCCCCACCTTACGACGCCCCTGGACTTAATAACTGGTTGACCCTCCTTTTTAAAGGGCAGGACAGCTTTCAGCAACACATCCAATAATTTCACACTGATTGGACTCAAGGTTGGCTCACTCCTGGCTCCAATTAGCTCTTGGAGAAGTCATTAGGCTAGGGGTTCACATACTTTTTCCACCCTGCACTGTGAATGTTTACATGTTATGTTCAATAAACACATGAAAACATATAATGTTTGTGTTGTATTATTTTAAGCAGACTGTGTTTTTCAAATTGTTGTGACTTAGATGAAGATCAGAGCACATTTTATAACCAATTCATTCAAAACTGCACGTAATCCCAAAGGGTTCACATACTTTTTCTTGCCACTGTATAAAAACACACACACGTATATAATACTGATTGTGCAAAGTATGTTTTCCCATTAGGAGAGCTTTTTTTGATCTGATAAACTGCTCGAAAGATACTATATACCATTATTGTTTTCATTATTGATATATGTCAGATTTTCGGCAGAATAAATCAGCAATATAATAATGGCAGGGGAAAAAAATGGAAGAATGCAGACCTCTCCATTGTAATTGACAATTTGAATTAGTAAAGACACTATCTGTATATATGAAAATAATTATGAGCAGTGGGATTTTGTGTTGCACCCATGCTGTTGCCTGCCAACAAAGACTTTCAGGTACTGATCCATGCGTAGTGAGAAATGAAGCCACAAGATAAATTGTGAAAATTATATCTTCCTTTAATATGTAAGTACTGTTTTGTTTGTGTTACGAAGATATAGCTAAGAATAAACTGAATCATATAGAATTTAACCTCATAGTGACTGGGCGACATTATCATTGTCTGTCCGAAAGTGCCCACTGCTGTTTTTTTTACGTTTCTGTGCTGTTTGTGTTTAGCTCTAATTTTCCTCTTACTCGTTAATGGAACCCGCACATATTATACCATTATTTCCATCATATTTTATAATTTACTATAATTTTTTTTATAAAAGATGATAAAAAAATGGGAAAAACATACTGTTTCGAATTCTAATTCCCAAAATCTACAACCACCAAAAAAGACCCCGGCTAAGGCTAATGTCAGACGAGCGCAATCTGTGCAGACTGTGCGTTCGTGCACAACGGACGTACTTTGTGACTGACGACAAGGTAGTGGCCACACTGTCCATTTTTGTGACTGACGTTTTTTTTGACTGATGTAAAATGGAAAATAAATTAATATGAAAAACATTTTGTCCGTCAAAAATGCTGGACGTCAAAAATACAGTCCGTCTGACTTCGTTCCATCACTCACACACAAAGCTATGTGGACGTTGCGGACGCAGCACACTCTGTGTGTCCGTTCTAGCGGATTTACGTTCTTGCCTAACCTGCATCTGTTTGTCGCGTCCGTTATGCGTCTGCAATTTGGTGCGGACGTACTTCGTGTGTGGGCTCCATTGGTCATAATTATATGCTATAACGGACGTACGTGCGGCAACATGGGACGTGATCAGTGCGTTCGTCTGACCCGAGCCTAAACAGTTTTGAAATTTTGCCCTGAAATTAGAAATACTGAATTTTTTTATGTTTTTGCTTCTTATCCGCTTCTCTGCTGAGCCATTTCACCTCTGTGTGCTGAGCTCATTTTGACTGTTTTATGCTCATCATGTTTAAATGTGAGTTGAAGTCCTATTTTATTATACCCCCAGACAATTTTAAACAACACTTTTATTGCTTAACTATTTTTACGCCAAACCTGGTCCTTTCCAAAGATAGCAAACACGACCCTCTATCTGCCACTGATCGGGAGATACGGAGGACTGAAGGACCCCCTTAGCTCCACTTGGCAGCTAGGGGGGTTAAATGGCCAACTGATGTCATCACACATATGGCGATGATGACAGTGGATGGTGGGTGACTCCAGAGGCTTCGCTGACATCCAAGATGTCAGCCACCTCTGGGAGCGGATTGCGATCTGGCGTCGAATTGCGATCCTGCACCTAAGGGGATAAAGAGAGGTACTGCTGGAACGGGCAGACTCTGTGCTCGCCAGGGGTGCCTCTCTTTTTTTCTATGTGCAGCCGTTGGGGAGGGATCCCCCGTCCCCTTTCAGATTCCTCCCAGCAGGCGCCGGGGGGCGCCTGAAAATGACTTCATCCTGACGGCTGGGGCCCATAAAACTGTCGAGCTGGCTTCAAGGAAGCCAGACCGACATGGGACCCCAGCCAAAGAGGTAAGCATAGGGGGGGTTAAAGGACCATGATGTACATAGTATGTCCTTGGTCCTTAAGGGGAATTTTCCCCAGGACGTACTACAGTTGCAAGAAAAAGTATGTGAACCCTTTGGGATTACGTGGAGTTTTGCATGAATTGGTCATAAAATGTGCTCTGATCTTCATCTAAGTCACAACAATTTGAAAAACACAGTCTGCTTAAAATAATACAACACAAACATATGTTTTCCTGTGTTTATTGAACATAACATGTAAACATTCACAGTGCAGGGTGGAAAAAGTATGTGAACCCCTAGCCTAATGACTTCGCCAAGAGCTAATTGGAGCCAGGAGTGAGCCAACCTTGAGTCCAATCAGTGTGAAATTATTGGATGTGTTGCTGAAAGCTGTCCTGCCCTTTAAAAACACACACCCGTTTTGGGTTTATTGGTTTCAAGAAGCACTGCCTGATATGAATCATGCCTCGCAGAAAAGAGCTCTCAGAAGACCTACGATCAAGAATTGTTGACTTGCATGAAGCTGGAAAGGGTTACAAAAGTATCTCCAAAAGCCTTGATGTTCATGTGTCCACGGTAAGACAGACTGTCTACAAATGGAGAAAGTTCAGCACTGTTGCTACTCTCCCTAGGCGTGGTCATTCTGTAAAGATGACTGCAAGAGCACAGCGCAGAATGCTTAATGAGGTAAAGAAGAATCCTAGAGTGTCACCTAAAGACTTACAAAAATCTCTGGCACATGCTAACATTTTTGTTGACACATCTACAATAAGGAAAACATTACACAAGAATGGAGTACATGGGAGGACACCACGGAGGAAGCCATTGCTGTCCAAAAATAATATTGCAGCACGTTTGAAGTTTGCAAAAGAGCACCTGGATGTTCCACAGCACTACTGGCAAAATATTCTGTGGACAGATGAAACCAAATTTGAGTTGTTTGGAAAAAACACACAACACTATGTGTGTGGAGAAAGAAAGGCACAGCACACCAACATCAAAACCTCATCCCCACTGTAAAACATGGCAGAGGGAGCATCATGGTTTGGGGCTGCTTTGCTGCCTCAGGGCCTGGACGGATTGTTGTCAATGATGCAAAAATGAATTCCAGAGTTTATCAAGACATTATAGTCCGCCAACTGAAGCCCCGCAGAGGATGGGTGATGCAGCAGGACAATGACCCAAAGCATACAAGTAATTCAACAAAAGAACGGCTTCAACAAAACAAAATATGCCTTCTGGAGTGGCCCAGTCAGAGTCCTGACCTCAACCAGATTGAAATGCTGTGGCATGACCTTAAGAGAGCGATTCACACCAGACATCTCAAGAATATTGCTACACTGAAACAGTTTTGTGAAGAGGAGTGGTCCAAAATTACTCAAGATCGTTATGCAGGTCTGATCTGCAACTACAGGAAACGTTTGGTTGAGGTTATTGCTGCCAAAGGAGGGTCAACCAGTTATTAAGTCCAAAGGTTCACATACTTTTTCCACCCTGCACTGTGAATGTTTACATGTTCTGTTTAATAAAAACATGAAAACATATAATGTTTGTGTTGTATTATTTTAAGCAGACTGTGTTTTTCAAATTGTTGTGACTTAGATGAAGATCAGAGCACATTTTATGACCAATTCAGGCAAAACTCCACGTAATCCCAAAGGGTTCACATACTTTTTCTTGCCACTGTATGTATGTCAGTGATCCGTATGGGGTTAAAGAGGTTTGTTTTATGTTACATGAGATCACTTACTTGATGTAGATGACAGAGGAGATATGATAGAAACATTTAAATACGTAAAGGGAATCCACAAGGTAGAGGAAGGGAGTATATTTAAAAGGAAACAAAATAGCAAAACAAGAGGACATAGTCTTAGATTGGCGGGGCAAAGGTTTAAAAGTAACATCAGGAAGCATTATTTTACTGAGAGGGTGGTGGATACATGGAACAGTCTTCCAGTAGAAGTGGTAGAGGCCAAAACAGTAATTGAATTTAAGCAGGCATGGGATAGGCATAAGGCTATCCTAAACAAAAGATAAATCCAGGTTAAGTATCCATGTAATTGGGCAGACTAGATGGGCCGAAAGGTTCTTATCTGCCGACATTTTTCTATGTTTCTATGTTAGGTATTCAATGTCAGCTCTACCAGTTTTTAATATAGAACACTGCACATTCAGCAGCCTCCAAGTACATACATAAACTAAAATAATAGAGAAATGATGGTTCCCCTGTGAGCGCTTTTTGCTTTAGAACAACGATTTTGGTAAACATTTTCCAGCTAAGGACAATATTCCAAAGTTGGTGCAAACTTAACCACAGTGGTTGTAAACTTATCAACTCCATAGAAAATAAAGGCTCTGGTAGGTTTAAACAACTCTGGTTAAGTTAGCTCCAACTTTGGAATAGAGCCCTTTGAGAAGAAAGATATTAAATAACAAATTGAATGAACCCAGCATTCTGATCTGTAGAAATACCAGTTTATTGGGCTAACTGCAATCTTTCAACAGCTTAGGAAAGGCTGCTGTTGAAGCATTGAAGCATTACTGCTAGCCCAATAAACTGTTCATTTTACAGATTGGAGTCCTGGGTTCTTTAAACTTTCATTGAATTTCACATGGAGTTTTGTTTGTTTCATGGTTCCTAGATTATCCATCACGTCATGACCTGGTTAACCCTGTGAGTGCACAACCCTTCACATGTTTACTGATCACTATACAGTATAATGTCAAACACAAATTATAATGAATGAAGGCATTAAATACCCCTGTTGTGTTAAAGTGCCTTACTGCTTCTTCGATTGTGACAGAAGAGCCCCGTGTTAAATTTAGCCATATTATTGGTGGCAAACATTGGATTCATGAAGGTTTGATCTATCATCTTTGGCTGGATTACAATGATGGCAATGCCAACTCTGGAGACAAAGGAACCATCATTACCTCAGTTTATTCGGTGTGTGCTGGCACCTGCTTCTCTTATGGATTTGGGTTCAAGCTTTTCACCATTGCCACCTATTGCCTCTCATTTTCTTAATTTACCTTGAATGTTAATCCCATTTGATGTTCTGTGGACCAGCTAAAATGCTTCTTTAAGATGTACAGTTCTATTATATTTTATTGCTGGTGATTTTTCTCCCTCTCACTTTTTCCTTTTATTCTTACATTGCCCTATTATTTTGCCTTACCCGTAGATACTCGAGTATAGCGCGACCCGAATATAACACAATGGATAGAGATTTATTATGGAAATGAGAGAATACTCAAGACTCGAATATAACGCGAGGAGCAAAATTATAAAAGTATACTATACTGGGAAGGATTTTAATGGTTTCCAGGTTTTCTTAGCACAGTTAGGATACCCCTCATGCCAGGCTGCTGTGCTCTAGAATGATTGTAGTTGTTACTAAGTAAGAAACCGCCAGCCACCCTTCTTCTTACTTGCGCTAAGATGGCTGGCAGAGTGAGATGACCGTGAATCATTCACCAATAGCCAGCACGCCAGAAGGTGTCGTTTTCTGACCTCTGGCTGTAGCAGGCAGGCTCATCCACCACTAATCACGGGGACTTGGGATCCATGAGCAAGTCAAGGGTTTTTTTTGTGGGTTTTTTACACGTGATGCAGATGTCTCGAATATAACGTGACCCCTCCAATTTCGAGGTAACTTTTTGTCACCAAAATCTAGCGGTATACTCGAGTACTCTTTTAAAAATTTGGTGCAATAATTATACAAATATTGATAAAGGACAAAGTACCAAAATGTGAATCAACATTTATAAAAAAATAAAATAAAAATTAAAGTATACAGAAAATTAACCCATTCCCTCCTATCATTAAACCATCGTACATATATGTGTGTAAGTTTAATTTTGCATTACAAATCATTGTAACCCACGAAGCTTCACTTAAGCTCTTTTCATCAAATGAACAGCTTGAAATGCCTAGAATATATTTTTTACATACATCGGACTCTAATTCAAGTGACCCATTAGTATTTGTGTGTGCAATGTCTCTTAAATACGAAGTATCTAAGCTAATATTCCAAGTCACAAAATAAACAGTAGTAAGGTACAGACCGGAATGCAATACATTAATACGTATCTTTAAAGCATAAATCCCTGAGGGATGTTTCCTCCTTTCTTCATCCAATAATATAGACCATAAATACAAAGGTACAGGGATTGCTCTATAAAACAAAAGTGGATATACATAGGGCAATACAGTTTATATAATACACTTTTAAAAGCCCCTGCTATTATTTCATGCTCGCAAGCTGGAATTAAATAGTATGCATATCAAAGATATACTCAGACGCAGGACAGCCATCAGAAATCTTGGGGCCCCTTACTGAACCTAAGGATGGGGCCCCCCTTGCACTCCCTCAGCCTTTTTAAAAGCTCGCTTTTCTCCCCCCCTCGAAAAAACCCAAAAAGTAAATGACAAAGTTCCACAGCAATAAACCTCACAGAAATGTGTGGTGTGTATGAGTGTATCAGAGCTCCACATCCTCCGAATTGGCCCGAATAGTGAGTTTAACCGTTTAGTGCAATTCATCTATTCACAACGCTGTCAATTCGCCAAATATAGGTGAGTTGATGGCACCAAAATTGTCCCAAGGAAGACTATTGTGTCTTCTATTTGCAAAATGCCAAATAGCACCAAACTTCTCGTGAAATGACCTGATTTTCGGTGTTTCAATTCGACAGGTTTAAACAGGCAAATCCCATAGGTTGTAATGTGAAAAAAAAAACTTTTTTAAAAAAAAATTAACGACCATTTACTCTTTTTTCATCTTTTGCAAAACACTTTATTTTTTTATAAGACCTTTTTGTAGTTTTTGAATTTTCTAAAAGACATTTTTCTTTTTTAAAAAATTTTAAAACACCTTATTTCTAACCTTTTCCCGCCACAGGGCATACTATGATGTCCCTGCGGCGGATGGGATTAGACGAAGTAGGGCGTTCTAGTGCGCCCTGTTGCCTTCTATGGGCCACCTCAGGCCGTCCCCCTGCAGCCATTGATGCGTATTGTGTGTCAGCTGCATGGTCAGGCTGAAGCAGAGGTCCGCCGCAGCGCCTGAGGTCACCCGCCTGTCGTTAAGGGGTTAAAGGACATTAGACACATTTTTACTACATTTTCATTGAATTAAGCTCTTATTAGGAGACTTTTTTTCCAGTTTAATGGAATTTGTGCAATTTCTGTATTTTTCGCAGACGTCCGAGAACAGCTACGGCGATTCCACTTTTGGGAAAATATGGTGAACATTCTCTAAATAATAAATTATTACAGGGTTATTCAGAGAAAGGTGAAAAACAGGAGAACTGGCAGGAGAAGAGAACAATCTAGACCAAATAGCCAATTTTGAAAGTGAGATAAATGGGAGAATTTTTCTGGTTTGGTTATATTGACCTAGAATTTTCACTTCTCCAGCCATTCTCCTGAGTTTCACCTTTCTTTGAATAGACCGGATAGTATTTTTGGTGAAATGAAAAGCACACACTCACACACACACTCACACTCACACAGCTCAACAGCAATAAAACCCAAAGATATCTATTATTAAAGTGAACCTGTTATGGCTAAACGAGTTTTCCCACTTGACAGGAAATCTCTACCTTTTCTTAGATCAGCTTTTGGTGTAGAAATATATAATTATAAAGAGGGAGGCATCCTTTTTAAAAAAAATCCCCTTTTCCAACTATATATTTCAGCAGAAATTATCTATGTGATGCCCTTTCACTTAAAATCCAATTTCTATATTTAAAAAATTCCTATAATATATGTATTTAAACAAATCTAGTAAAATAATCCATTATTAATAAAATGCACATGTAGCCCCCTCACCTGTTTACCTTTTTGAGCAGGAGGGGTTAATTCTGTGGAGGTAAAGCAGGAGATCTCCCTGGTGGGATAATCACTGGACTCCTGCACACACTGCTGCTGCCCTCTGCTCCCACACTGAGTAAGGTCCTGCAAGGGCGATACACCCCCAGTAACCCCACATCTCTAGTTTCCGGGTGATATTCCAGAAAATAACAGGCAGCAATCCCTGTGAAGTCCCCAGCACACCTGTAAAAATAATGTGTGAAAAAAATATTTGCAGGGATTGTTGCCTGTTCTCTAGTGGAAAATGAAGACAGGGGAAATGTATCGCCCTTCTAGGACCTCACTGACCTCTGTCCCCACTGATAGTCGGTGCTCTGAAACGTCATCAGCGCGCGGCCTGCTCTGTGTGGGAGAAATGCTCTGTGCTCAGTGAAAGCACAGGGTGCATAGCACTCCCAGCGCCATCAGACCACCAGGTATAGGAGGAAGGGGGGACATCAAGAAATCTGCAGGGCCCAGGCTGTTAGCTGAGCTGACAAGATGTTGCTAGTCGGGCTCTAAGAGTTCCAAGATCAGGGAAGGACCCTGCCAACGGCGGCCCCCCCCCTGCTGGCGGGCCCCTTACCACAGCATGGGGTGTAATGCCCTGATGGCGGCCCTGCTAAGACGCCTCCTGTGCCTGGACGCTCATTGACGCTGGAAACTGGAAACCCACGCTGGAACCGGCCCAATAGAGCAGTGGCCACCGGATACAGACAGCAAGCTCAGATGGTGAAAAAAGGCTAATTATGGCTGTAGGTACACTTTGAACAATTTATTGCAGATAATACATAAATATATAAAAGGACAAAGATATGACGCGTTTTGTCACTATGGTGACTTCCTCAAGATAAATGCCCTTACAAATCTATCTTGTGTCCTGCTTTAAATATCTTTATCACTATGATCCAGCCGTCGCCACATGGAAACCTTTGGCATCTTGTGTCGTTCTCCTGATCACGCACTTTCTCTGCGTCTCTGGTGATTCTTTGGCTGGCGATACGTCACTTTCGCCCATAATCATCATCTTGGTAGATCTTGCGTCTGTTGCGGCCACCATCTTAGTAGTTCTTATGTTACAGCCAAACAGCCATCTTAGTAGTCTTATGTGTGTCTCTCGTAGACGTCAACTTTGTAGTCCAAAGTCACTTCCACCACTTCTTAGTTGCCATAAAACTATTGTTTATTCCACTTTTATTTCTTATAACTGGAAATGGCATCAGAATAGTGAATCAGATAAAAGCTCTTATATATATACACTATATTGCCAAAAGTATTCGCTCACCTGCCTTGACTCGCATATGAACTTAAGTGACATCCCTTTCCTAATCCATAGGCTTCAATATGACGTCGGTCCACCCTTTGCAGCTATAACAGCTTCAACTCTTCTGGGAAGGCTGTCCACATGGTTTAGGAGTGTGTTTATGGGAATCTTTGACCATTCTTCCAGAAGTGCATTTGTGAGGTCACACACTGATGTTGGACGAGAAGGCCTGGCTCTCAGTCTCCGCTCTAATTCATCCCAAAGGTGTTCTATCGGGTTGAAGTCAGGACTCTGTGCAGGCCAGTCAAGTTCATCCACACCAGACTCTGTCATCCATGTCTTTATGGACCTTGCTTTGTGCACTGGTGCACAGTCATGTTGGAAGAGGAAGGGGCCAGCTCCAAACTGTTCCCAAAAAGTTGGGAGCATGGAATTGTCCAAAATGTCTTGGTATGCTGAAGCATTCAGAGTTCCTTTCACTGGAACTAAGGGGCCAAGCCCAGCTCCTGAAAAACAACCCCACACCATAATCTCCCCTCCACCAAACTTTACACTTGGCACAATGCAGTCAGACAAGTACCGTTCTCCTGGCAACCGCCAAACCCAGACTCGTCCATCAGATTGCCAGATGGAGAAGCACAATTTGTCACTCCAGAGAACGAGTCTCCACTGCTCTAGAGTCCATTGTTGGCATGCTTTACACCACTGCATCCAACACTTTGCATTGCACTTGCTGATGTATGGCTTGGACACAGCTTCTTGGCCATGGAAACCCATTCCATGAAGCTCTCTGGGCACTGTTCTTGAGCTAATCTGAAGGTCACATGAAGTTTGGAGGTCTGTATCGATTGACTCTGCAGAAAGTTGGCGACCTCTTCACACTATGCGCCTCAGCATCCGCTGACCCCGCTCCGTCAGTTTACATGGCCTACCATTTAGCGGCTGAGTTGCTGTCATTCCCAAACACTTCCACGTTCTTATAATACAGCTGACAGTTGACTGTGGAATATTTAGGAGCGAGGAAATTTCACGACTGGATTTGCTTCACAGGTGGCATCCTATCACCGTTCCACGCTGGAATTCACTGAGCTTCTGAGAGCGACCCAGTCTGCATGCCTAAGTGCTTCATTATATACACCTGTGACAATGGAAGTGATTGGAACACCTGATTCTGATTATTTGGATGGGTGAGCGAATACTTTTGGCAATATAGTGTATATGAAAGACATTCCCTAGGAAATCTTTTAAAACAGAAAAAAAACAGTTCTACAGTCTTCTTGTAGTGGTCAGGTGGAAAGGAGCCGGCAGGCTGAGACGTCACTGATGCTCTGCTGTGTGTGAGCTCCTGATAAAGGCAATAAAAGAATCATGAGCACTGGTACTTTTTAAAAAACAAATCTTGCAGTGACCTGATACAGATCTATGGATTCCATGTGTGAACACTTTGCATTATATCTGACCCATTGTGCAGTCTCATAGTATTAATGGAACACACAGGATTTTTCTGATTGTTAGTTCTCAATATGACTCAGAATAGGACTCTCTATTTTTAGATTTTCTTGTAATTTGTAGGAATATTAGCATGCCACACATAAATTCTATGTATTGTTCATACTTACATAACTGAAAATGAGAGAAATCTCAATGTATCCTTCCTGGTAAAATACTTTGCAAATAAATAAATAACCAAACAACCAAAAAAGATGGCACAGAATGGCCTAATGGGGAAGACCAGGAATTTTTTGACCAGTAGTGGAAAACATTTGTAATGGCACATATACTGAATAAACCAATAAGGGACAGTTTAAAGCAAGCTAGTACTGCAGTAGAAAACAATGCATTTAATAGGAGATACACTGGATAATGTTTGTGTCAGGAAAGCTGTAACTGTTGATGAGATGTAATAAAGTACAATATATTGGATTTGTATCTAAGGCTAACTATTACCAATTATAAATACTAGTACTTAAACTCTCAATATAAACATGTATCCTGACATTAGTGGTCAAATACCAAAATTACTACCAGTGTCCTCCATATAAATTCAATAGTGCTCCATTTCCCTGCTGTACTTAAGCATATAGACAGTATTTAACCATATTAAATTCATGTTCAGGCGGACGCTGCAGTGGAGACCAAATAGTACATTTAACTGGAGATGTACTGGGCAATACTTATGTCAGGAAAGCTGTACAATATAAGTGAGAATATTGAAGTGCAAATCATTGGATATGTATCTCAGGCTTATTGCTAATTTATAATAGGCAATTATTAGCCTTAGATACATATCCAATATATTGTACTTTATTACAACTCACCAACAGTTACACTGGAAAATGTTTGTGTCAGGAAAGCTGTATCTCCTATTAAATGCATTGTTTTTTACGGCAGTACTAGCCTGCTTTAAACTGTCCCTTATTGGTTTATTCAGTATATGTGCCATTACAAATATTTTCCACTACTGGTCAGAAAATTTCTGTTCTTACCCATGTATACTAAATGGCTTTAGGCCATTCTATACTATCCTTGTATTGTTTGCTTGGCCATTAATTAGATGTTTAAGTTGCCCACTGATGACCGGTCGTCCGCAAGGAGATAAATAACGACTTGACACAATAATAACTCAGACTACTTTGTACTGTGGAATGATATATCTTTATCGGCCACAGCTGCAACCCCACCAAATATAAAATAATATATAAAATAAACATATATAAACATCTAAACAGTAAAATAGCAGACAGTGCTGACAGGGTACTCAACACTTCCACCATCCTGCTCCTAAACCAAAACCAACTTAACTCTGTTCCCATCTCCCATACTTCTAATCCGCCAAACCCCACCTTATATCAAGAAACCCTACCTCAGCACTTACTACCAACCCCCGCTGCGACAAAAGGGGAAAATAAAAAATCCAGTAACCTAACACAACCCCAACATAAACCCTATCTAAAGGGAGGGAGGGTATCTTGCTTTCCCGGTTACCTCAGGAAAAAGTCAAGCAGAGCCACTGAGCACGCGCCTTTTATCTGCTCCTGTAACTCCGCCCCTATTCTTCCCGCTCTAACTCCTTCCCTAGCTGGAAATCCTCCTTGCGTCCTGGCATCAGGGGCAACTTAAGATCCCTCCGCCTGAGTTGCTGCAGGCCTTCATAATCCTTACTATGGGGAAGTACTACCCTTTTTGGGTTACAGGTGATCACCCACACCTTTTTCCATAATTGTTGTTGTATGTTTTTTTGTATGTTTAAATAAATAAATATATTTTAAAGTGGGTGAAATAAACTCAATCCTGCACCTGGTGTTTTTATTATTTAGTGAATTTAACATGTATAGACATGTAAGTGCAGAAAAGCACACTTTCATTATTAAAAAAATTATATTTAATTACCTGGGGTCTTCGGGCATGAGGAAATATGAATACAGTATTCTTTAATGTTTATACATTTGTTTCCAAATTCAATACTGCACAATAGCTGCTATTGATTATTTTACTATTTGATTTGCATAAAGTATTTAGTTTCTGTAATTTGTAAGTAGCTGCCATCCCATCGTCCTTGAGCGTTTTGCATTTTTTATTGTCACACATTTTCTTCCATGCTTATGTTTCAGATGCTCTCTGAAAAATGGCAAAGTTATAAAATATTTTGCAACATAATCAATAAAGCCTATTATTCCTCCAATATTTCCATGAAGAGTGAACAATAAATGGAAAATAAATTAAAACTACATTTTGATCGGTTTACATCATTTGTCACTCAAGAACATTGTATTTATGAAATTGCTGTTTCATAAGACTATCTACTATCCACAAATTCTGTGCTTCAAATAAATGCCATGTTAATATTTTATAGGGAGAACGGAGGTGAATTCAGGACAGCTAATAAAAACTAAATGACATGATCATCAATAGCTGAAAAATAAACTTTAGCTTATTTAAACCAATCAAAAATTAAAACGCATAAGACTCGTATTATCTGGTTATGCTACGGTTCTAAAATGGACAAAATGTTTTAAGCAATCTGGTGAATTCTATCCTGCAAACGTCTTTAATGTGTGCACAATAGTCAATTATACAACAAAGTATACCGGCTGGGTGGAGTAGAGGTAACATCACTTCTCTATAACCGTGGAGACACAGGTTCAAATCTCAGCCAGAGCATCTCTCCAGTAAGTGTCCTTGGGCAAGACACCTATTATTATTATTATTATTATTCTTTATTTATAAAGCGCCAGCATATTCCGCAGCGCTGTACAATAAGCACAGTATAGACAGGGTTACAATACATTGAACAACATTTGACAAACAGTACAGGAGGAGATGAGGGCCCTATTCCCGTAGGAACTCACAATCTGGGAGGGTTGGGGTTGGAAACAGGAGGAAAGGACTGTAAGGTGAGAGTGATTGATGGTTGCGTCAGTGAGTTGGGTGGTAGGCTTCCCTAAATAGGAATGTTTTAAGGGAGCGTTTGAAGGAAGAGAAGTTAGGGGACAGTCTGACAGTACGAGGGAGAGCGTTCCAGAGAGTGGGGGCTGCGCGTGAGAAATCCTGCAGTCTATCATGGGAAGAGGTGATGCGGGGAGAAGCTAGGCGCAGGTCACTGTTTGACCTTAGGGAGCGGGCTGGGGTGTATTTGGTGATTAGTGAGGACAGGTAGTGGGGAGCTGAGTTAGTGAGGGTTTTGTAGATAAGGATAAGGATTTTGAACTTAATTCTGCAGTGGATGGGGAGCCAGTGAAGGACTCGCAGAGGGGAGCGGCAGAGACAGAGCGGCGGGTGAGGTGAATTAGCCTGGCGGAGGCGTTCAGGATGGATTGTAGGGGGGAGAGGCGGGACAGAGGGAGGCCAGATAAGAGATTATTGCAATAGTCGAGTCGGGAGATTACCAGGGCGTGTATGAGTTGTTTTGTGGTGACAGTGGTAAGAAATGGCCGAATTCTGGAAATATTACGCAGTTGGTATCGGCAGGAGGAGGAAAGAGACTTGATGTGGGGGATGAAGGAAAGAGCAGAGTCAAGTGTAACTTCAAGACAGCGAACTTGGTTTGATGGGGAGATGGTGATACCCTCCACCGTGATAGAGAAGTCAGGAGGTGGGGAGGCATTGGAGGGAGGAATAAGTAGGAGTTCAGTCTTTGACATGTTGATCTTTAGGTGGTGGGAGGCCATCCAGGAGGAGATGCCAGATAAACAGTCACTGACTTTTGAAAGGACAGGGGGAGAGAGATCAGGGGTAGAGAGGTAGATCTGAGTGTCGTCAGCATAGAGGTGGTAATTAAAGCCAAAGCTGTTGATGATTTTGCCCAGGGAGGAGGTGTAGATGGAAAAGAGCAGAGGACCAAGGACAGAGCCTTGAGGTACACCAACAGATAGAGGCAATGAGGAGGAGGAGTTACCAGCAAAGGACACACAGAAGGACCTGTTGGATAAATAGGAGTCAACCCAAGCAAGTGCAGTGTCACCGAGACCCAGAGAGTTGAGGGTCTGTAGAAGTAGGGGGTGGTCAACAGTGTCAAAAGCAGCCGAGAGGTCAAGCAGGATGAGAATAGAATAGTGGCCGTGTTTTTTAGCAGTTAGGAGGTCGTTGGTGACTTTGGTGAGGGCAGTTTCAGTTGAGTGTAGGGGACGGAAGCCAGATTGCAGGGGGTCAAGTAGGGAATTGGAGAACAGGAAGAGGGAGAGGCGGTTGAAGATTAGTTTTTCTAAGAGCTTAGAGGTAAAGGGAAGCAGGGATACAGGGCGGTAGTTGGATGGAGAGTTGGGATCTAGGGATGGTTTCTTTAGTAAAGGGGTAACTAGTGCGTGTTTGAAGGCGGATGGAAAGGAGCCAGTGGAGAGAGATAGGTTGAAGATGTGTGTGAGAGCAGGGGTGAGGGAGGAGGAGAGGGGAGGAATTAGATGTGAGGGAATGGGGTCGAGCGGGCACGTGGTGAGATGTGAGGAGGACAATAAGGAATTGACTTCCTCCTCAGTGGCTGTGAGGAAGCGGCAGAGGGTGGCAGAGGGGACCTGTGGGAGTGGAGGTGGCAGATAACTATCTTGTGTTGGGATGTTGCTTCTGATAGTTAAAGTTTTACTGAGGAAGTAGTCTGCCAGGTCTTGAGCGCTGAAGGCAGCTGTGGGGGGAGGTGCAGGTGGGTAGAGGAGGGTGTTGAAGGTGGACCAGAGCCGTTTAGGGTTGGAGGACAGCGTAGATATAAGAGATGAGAAGAAGGATTGTTTGGCCAAGTGGAGGGCAGAGGTGTATGATCGGAGAATAAACTTGAAGTGAACAAAATCATGTACCTAAAGGTACTGTACATACTCGCCACCCAGGACATATTTGAAAATTAGAGAAATCTTAATGTATCCTTCCTGGTAAAATCCTTTCATAAAAAAAAAAAAGTATTACAGCAGCAATTTAAAATAAAAAATAGTATACTACTATTAAATATAATATAGTAGTTTATAAGTACTACTTGACATTAACTGTGGATGAGTAAAGTAGAGTTTAACTTTAGAATAAGCAATTGTATCTTTGTTTACCAACACTGCTGTCATGTGTTTACATAAAAGAAAACTGCATTTTGACTTTATGGCAAAAATACCTGGATTTTCACTGTGTAAAATGTGATGGCATGCTGAAATGTAGCGATGTCCCGATATGATCGTTAGAACCAGGATTGGAACCCGATCGAGGCATGTTTCAAGGATCGGCTTTTGCAAGTCGATTGGATCCCTGTGTCCAAGACTGTAATGAGCAACGTAGCGCTCACACAGGAGTAGCGAGGTCGAGATCTTTTTGGACAGAAATACCTGCTTGATTTTTACCAAATACTTGGCATTAACAGACTTGTACTCCAAAGCCAAGGAGCACCAAAAGAACAACTGATTTGCCACTAAGTTCCAAAGGTTTCAAGACCAACGGACAACTTAGAGCACCTTCAGAAACACAATGATTTACTTGACAGTCAATGAATTGTGCAGGATGCAGGGCAGTCAACAAATGTACATATTTAGCATTATCTGATAAACTCGAGCGGGTAAGAAGTACCTTACAATTATCAGAGGTGGCTGACACACATGTGGGTATACAGTTGATACAGACCTGGGTATGTTTATTAGCGGTTAGGATGCAATGATCATATGCGATATTTAAACAGTATTTCTTTACCACGATTTGCACATAAGCTCTTAGCAATGAAACATACACCTTGGGTCTTAAATAGTAACCAGACAAGGCCACAAATGATACCCCAGAGCGAGCTGGGAATCCCAGATAGCGAGTGAAAGCCCCAGCAGCAAACATAGGGTTAATCCACCAATGCCCAATACTAGCGATGGCTAATGGTGGAAGCAACAGAATGGTCAGAAACAAGCCGGGTCAAAATCAGGAGCGGGAATCGTAGACAGAAAAGGGTCGGCAACTAAATCAGCAATTAGAAATAAGCTTAGCGATGCAGGAACAGAACTCTACGTCAGGGCGACGAGGCAACTCCTCTTGCCCTGCTTTAAACCCTGCGGCTCCTCATGACCATGCCAGGCCCCGCCCCCTTAGAGGCCGCTTGGCCATTACAAGGTGCTGGCAAACCACCAGCCAGTGGCACCGAACTATGCCCAGACCCCCGGGCAACACAGCAGGGGCTGAGGATGTAACAGGGACCTGCTGAGTATTGTGACACCCAAGTTCCCAAATGTAGCCTCGCGGCCTCAGTTGTGACTCACAGCACCTTCCTGCCTGCTCACAATTCATGAAAGAGGCAGTGAAGAGGCTGGGATTGTCCCTGCTGCAGCCCAGTAGTCTCTGCATTCACACGCAACCTCTTCCCCCACCTACTGCACGACCCGTGAGCAGGCAAGGAAGATGCTGTGATTCAATGATGAGGCCTCAAGACTAACTTTCATGAGGAGGCAGCTGGTTTTGCCACAGGTCATGTGGCATCAGATCAGGACTCTGTGGGCCCTATCACCTCCTTAACAATAGCGTTCACATAAGTGAGTGTTAGTGCTAGGTTAAAAGAGGTAATAGCGTTACGCCCATATTTTCTCCAAATCACCAGCGGGTTAAAAAAAACCTGTTAGCGCATTGGTAATAGCACTTTCTAGTGCAAGCTTACTTTGCTTTGCGCTCTCTTTACTTAACATGGGGAACGCAAAGAGTAAACAAGGAGTAATTAGCGTTATTCCCAACTCAAATAACGAACCGCTGGGGCTAACTGAACTGCGGCTAGCTTAGGCTAGGGTCAGACGAGCGCAATCTTAATGTGCGTTTAGCCGCACTTAATCGCGGCCGTGCTAGCAGCAAATGACGTCCAATGCCTGGCAGCATACGAAGAAAGGTCGCACGAAAGTGCGGCCGCGCAACGCAAGTGGCAAACGAACGCATTTTTTCGAGAACGTCAAACCGCTAGTACTGACGTACAGAGTGCGCTGCGTCCGCTAGTGGCATGTGTGTGTGATTAGGAGAGGTCAGACGCTGCTAATGTCCGGCCAACATCACATCCAGACGCAAAAAGTGTTTTATTGATGATCCGTACAAAATCACGGACGAAAATGCACATCGTATGACCGCTATCGCGTATTCCGTGAAAAAATACGTCCATTCGTTTGAACGCACTTTTTCACGGACAACGCGAAAAATGCATTAGTCTGACCCTAGCCTTAGAGCTGGTGCTGGTGATTCTTCTTCTGCGGAATCAGTTAGCAGCAGCAGAAAATTCCCCCAAAAATCGGATACTCAACTCTCATCCTGCAGTGAGAACAGGGGGCCCGATCCGCTGCTTCTGGCCGCTGGGAGCAGAGTGAGACTGGGGAGAAAAATTCCCCATTCTCCCTCCGCAAATCACTCCATGGACCTGCAAGATCTCACAAGAGCGAGATCCTGCAGATCAGCTGACCTGGCAGCACAACCCTCAATGGAGTCCAAGGGACTCGAGGGGGGATGCTCACGGCGGCCCGTTAATTCTACAGTGAGTATCCCGGAGCTTAGCAGCCATTACGGGGCAGGCTGCTGGATTCAGAGCCTGCCTCGCAGTCTGTAAAATGGGGATGGTTAGGGGAAATTTGCAAATCTTTCATCTTAGTGTCCTCGTTTTAGCGCAGGGCAAGCGATAATGCCCTGTATCAGCTGATCCCAAATACTTGGCGACTCAAATTGGATTGGCAGCCCAGAGACAGTGATCAGGAAGGATGTCAACCTTGTGATTACATAGTTTTGACCCTATGCTATAATTGATATATGGATCTAGAATTTATAATGACTGTTGTTTCAGTTTAGTTTTGTTTCACCGAGATGTTAAAGAAAAAGAAAATAGAAACAAAGAGAAATGTATCGTGAGAGAATGAAATGGGAGAATAAGAAAGAGGGAGCAAATATACTGGGCACAACTTTATATTGCCAGAAAAACAATTGCTTTGGTGTATCTTAGGCTAGGGTCAGACTGAGGCAGTGCGAACGCGCGTTCTGGCGCACTTAATCACGGCCGTGCTAGCAGCAGATGCCGGGCAATGACGGCCAATATACGAAGTACGGTCGCACAAAAGTCCGGCTGCGCAACGCAAGTGGAAAATGAACGCATTTTTTCGAGAACGTTAAACCACTAGTACTGACGTACAGAGTGCGCTGCGTCCGCTAGCGGCGTGTGTGCGTGAATTGGAGACATCAGACGCTGCTAATGTCCGGCCAACATAACGTCCAGATGCAAGAAGTGTTTTATTGATGATCCGTACAAAATCACGGATGAAACTGCGCATAGTATGACCGCTATTGCGTATTCCGTGAAAAAATACGTCCATTCTTCGAACGCACATTTTCACGGACAACGTGAAAAATGCGTTAGTCTGACCCTAGCCTTAATATGATGCTTGAAGCCTCCTGATAAGAAGCTGCACATAAATGAAACAACATCAGGGAAGAGCAAATTCCTACAAAAGAACAACCTTGATATTTTTTCCCCCAAAGCAGACATGAATGTATGTCTTACATATTTATGATGCTGCATCTGTCATTTGCAATTTGTGTTATGCTTTACTTATATGCAAAAAAAATCCTGTTGATAGCAAAATAAATACATTTTTAACTTTTGGACAACATTAAATAAAACGCTTTAAATATTTTACATTAGTATCGCCAGCTAAGAATGCAAATGCCCTTATGCAACATTTTTAAATGTTTCCTGCAATGTCACTTCTGCTTATACAGATTTACAATCAGAGATCATTTAGCAATGCAAAACAATTATCTTGGCAATTTTCACAAAATTATTTTCTGCTAAGATACAGCAGGTTCTACTTTCCTTTTTTTAATGAATGTTGAATTTATTTTGACATTTGAAAACGCAATATAGTTCTTTTTTCCACATCAAAGACCGCTTTTATCTATCCAGTTCAACATCACAATCCATAGAAAAAGAATTATGTGATGCATTATGCGATTATATGATGCATTATCTCATAAAAACTCTCATAAAAAGGAATAATTTGCTGTTAAGTGAAATCATAAGAAATATCAAGCAATTACAATATGCAATGTATTTCATTAACACTTTCAGGTTTTTTCTTTAACACATGTTATGAAAACAGAATTTTATCCCCATTCACTAGCAAGCTGTTTTCCATAAAACCACTGCCAGGATCCAGTGGATATATGGAAAACAAATTTGCATTATACATATATTGAAAATGTGACTGAACATCTCAAAAGCACATTTTGACAGGCGGATGGTGACATCTGCTGGCCAAATAGTGCTGCTACATCTCATAACACAGCTTGGGATCTTTTTTTTTAGGAAAGAAAATTGACTACATTCAATATCAGTAGGTACCTTGTAGAATATATATATATATATATTTCCCATTTAGTACTGTTAATCGAGTAGGCTGCAGGCACTACAATCACTACAACTACTGCAAATATACTTCTGTGTTGCAGATCCTGTTCTTTGTATGGGACGTGTAACACTATACCAAACTGTTTTGGGTTTCTGCAGGATTAAACAGAACCTTGACACAAGGTACCTGAGACAGGGAAGGGTGTAATCCAGGAGGGCAGTCAATCCTAAATTCATAACGTACAGTACAAGGATGGAGCATTGAATGTACTTCAGAGGAGTGCTGATGAAGTCATTTAATAAAACATGTACAATGTAATGCATGGGGATATAAGACACAATAGTCTTGCTTAGTATAAAAGAAAGATGTGCTGGAGTTGGCGCTTCTTGACTAGGGATGATCCGAACACACCCGAGTTCGGGTTCGTACCCGAACCCGAACTTTCCAAATGTTCGAATCCGAATCTGAACCCGAACTCAATACAAGTCAATGGGGCTGAAAATTCTATTTTTAGAGTGCCCTTCAAGAGGGCATATATGCTAGATATTTGCCATAAAAGGTGTATGGGGGTCCGGGTAGTGCCCTGGGGGACAGGAAACGAGGACAAAAAGTTAAAAAAAAAAGTTTTTAACCTCCCTGGCGGTATTCCCGAGTGTGACTCGGGGTTAAATTTCACTACCATGAACGGTAACCCCGAGCCACACTCGGGCTGGATACATACTCACCTCCTCCTGGCTCCTTCGCTGTCCCCAGCAGTGTGATCACGGCGAGCTGCTTCCTGGATGGCTCCCTGCGAGTCACATGATGCAGGGGGGCTGGACCGCAGCAAATTTCATTCATTATACTCACTGAATACAAATGGCAAAGTTTATGAACGGCCACTAGGCGGCAGTAGAGGATAAGAAATAGACCATACATCCTCTCACCCTTGTTCTCAGACAGATTTCAGTGTTTTTTGTTGTATTTTATTGTACATCATTTCTTTGCATTATTTTGGATAATTATTTTTGGGATAATAAATTATTATGTCGTGTTTCAAACTTTATCGGACTCAGTGTATTTACTATTTTTTTTAAATTAATTAATTAATTTATTTATAAAGGATTTTACCAGTAAGAACTCTTGATTGCACGGATTTCGGTGCGTGATTCCTAATTATTACAGTCTAACTATGTACAAAAACCTGTTTCCTTTAAAAAAAAATTGAGACGCTTTTAGGCTGGGGTCAGACGAGCGCAATGTTAACGTCCGTGTTGCCGCACATAAGTACGTCCGTGATAGCATACAATTGTGTTAAATGGAGCCCCACACACGAAGTACGTCCGCACAGAAGTGCGGGGGCTGACGGACGCTGCAAACGGACGCAGGTTAGGCGAGAACGTAATACTGCTAGAACGGACGTGCGGAGTGCGCCACGTCCACAACGTCCGCATAGCTTTATGTGTGAGTGATGGAGCATGGTCAGACGGACTGCATTTATACGTCCAGCATTTTTGATGGACAGAATGTTTTTTCATTGTAATTTATTTTTCCCTCCTACATCCGTCAAAAAATAACTTCAGTGAAAAAACGGACTGTGTGACCACTACTGCGTCATCCGTACTGACGATGTCCGTACTGCACGGACGTACAGTCAGGTCCAGAAATATTGGGACATTGACACAATTTTAACATCTTTGGCTCTATACACCACCACAATGGAGTTGGAATGAAACAAACACAATGTGCTTTAACTGCAGACTGTCAGCTTTAATTTGAGGGTATGTACATCCAACTCAGGTGAACGGTGTAGGACTTACAACAGTTTGCAGATGTGCCTCCCACTTGTTAAGGGACCAAAAGTAATGGGACAGAATAATAATCATAAATCAAACTTTCCCTTCTTAATACTTGGTTGCAAATCCTTTGCAGTCAATCACAGCCTGAAGTCTGGAACGCATAGACATCACCAGACGCTGGGTTTCATCCCTGGTGATGCTCTGCCAGGCCTCTACTGCAACTGTCTTCAGTTCCTGCTTGTTCTTGTGGCATTTTCCCTTCAGTTTTGTCTTCAGCAAGTGAAATGCATGCTCAATGGAATTCAGGTCAGGTGATTGACTTGGCCATTGCATAACATTCCACTTCTGTCCCTTCAAAAACTCTTTGGTTGCTTTTGCAGTATGCTTTGGGTCATTGTCCATCTGCACTGTGAAGCGCCGACCAATGAGTTCTGCAGCATTTGGCTGAATGTGAGCAGATAATATTGCCCGAAACACTTCAGAATTCATCCTGCTGCTTTTGTCAGCAGTCACATCATCAATAAATACAAGAGAACCAGTTCCATTGGCAGCCATACATCCCCACGCCATGACACTACCATCGCCATGCTTCACTGATGAGGTGGTATGCTTAGGATCATGAGCAGTTCCTTTCCTTCTCCATACTCTTCTCTTCCCATCACTCTGGTACAAGTTGATCTTGGTCTCATCTGTCCATAGGATCTTGTTCCAGAACTGTGAAGGCTTTGTTAGGTGTTGTTTGGCAAACTCTAATCTGGCCTTCCTGTGTTTGAGGCTCACCAATGGTTTACATCTTGTGGTGAACCCTCTGCATTCACTGAAGTCTTCTCTTGATTGTTGACTTTGACACTCATACTACCTCCTGGAGAATGTTCTTGATCTGGCTAACTGTTGTGAAGGGTGTTTTCTTCACCAGGGAAAGAATTCTTCGGTCATCCACCACAGTTGTTTTCCATGGTCTCCTGGGTCTTTTAGTGTTGCTGAGCTCACTGGTGCTTTCCTTCTTTTTGAGAATGTTCCAAACAGGTGTTTTGGCCATGCCTAATGTTCTTGCTATCTCTCTGATGGGTTTGTTTTGTTTCTTCAGCCTAATGATGGCTTGCTTCACTGATAGTGACAGCTTTTTGGATCTCATCTTGAGAGTTGACAGCAACAGATTCCAAATGCAAATAGCACACTTGAAATGAACTCTGGGCCTTTATCTGCACATTGTAATTGGGGTAATGAGGGAATATCACACACCTGGCCATGGAACAGCTGAGAAGGCAATTGTCCCATTACTTTTGGTCCCTTAACAAGTGGGAGGCACATCTGCAAACTGCTGTAAGTCTTACACCGTTCACCTGAGTTGGATGTAAATACCCTCAAATTAAAGCTGACAGTCTGCAGTTAAATCACATTGTGTTTGTTTCATTCGAACTCCATTGTGGTGGTGTATAGAGCCAAAGATGTTAGAATTGTATCGATGTCCCAATATTTCTGGACCTGACTGTACAGTCCGTAGAAATCACGCTCGTCTGACCCTAGCCTTAGACACAAAATTTTGAAAAAATTAGACCGCCAGGGAGGTTAGAGGGACAGAGAGTTTTCCATGAAATAAGGGTTAAAAATAAAAACGAAAAATTCCTTCAAATATCGTGCCTAGGAGGTCCCCATAACCTGCCCGTGAAGTGGCGGATTTCTAGGATGTGTAGAAACATTTAAAAAGGAAAACAAATGACGTTTCAAATGACAGTAAATGCTTTTCCTTTAATCTATCCATAAACAACTGCTTGGGGCGGCAGTCTGTATGAAAAGAGGAGACATTTTCGGACACGCAGAAAAAGTTTAGTGATTTTTTGGCTAAATTATTGTGAAACTTATGCAGGCTTTGAATGAAAGTAACAATAGGTGCTTTAAAATTGGGCCTTTAGCGTCGGCAACAGTGCCGTCACACCGTAACCCCTCTGAGGATATGAATCTGATACAGGCATCAGTGGCAGTGCACCCAAATATTGTTCTTTTGGTGCCAGGCCTCAAGTACTATCATACAGTATCCCCTCTGTAGTTATTTATTTATTTATTTATTTATAAAGGATTTTACCAGGAAGGATACATTGAGATTTCTCTCGTTTTCAAGTATGTCCTGGGTTCAAGTACATTGAAGTGTTACATTTACAGAAATACAAAGTAATACAATGTAAGATATTAACAACACAAATATACAGATTAACAGAAAATAAATATGTAGGAAATATAGTCACTAGGTTACATGTTTACAGGTGCATTCTGTATTGAGGTATGTTAACAGGAAATTTGAGTGACTTAAGACTGGTGGAAGATTTGATGGTGTCTGGGAGGTTATTCCATAATTGTGGTGCTCTGTAGGAAAATGAGGACCGAGCCACTGTCTTTTTGTATTGTGGTATTGCAAGTAAGGTGCTGGTCCTGGATCGGAGGTTATAGGATGAGGGAGCTGCTGGGGGAAGCAGTCTATTCAGGTAGGGTGGCAGCTTCCCAGAGATGCTCTTAAACACCAGGCTGGAAAGGTGAAGGGTGCGTCTGGATTCTAGCGATGGCCAGTTTAGCTGTTTTAACATGTCACAATGGTGGGTCATGTAGTTACATTGTAGCGCAAAGCGGCAGAATGAGTTATACAGTGTAGTAAGTTTATGAAGGTGTGTTTGCGGGGCGGCTGCATACACTACATCTCCGTAATCAATAGCCGGCATAAGCATTTGCTGTACAATCTGCTTTCTTACCGCGGACTCAGGCAGGATTTGTTTCTGTACAGGGCACCTAGTTTGGGGTAAAGTTTAGATGAGAGTTTTTCGATGTGGGGCCAAAGGATAGATTAGGGTCCAACCACATACCTAGATATTTGAGAGAAGTGACTGTGGTCAGTGTGCCATTTGATATTGTCCCAACACATAGATGGGGATTTTGCAATTTGTGTAGTTTAGGTGCTGTTCCAAAGAGCATCGTTACAGTTTTGTCAGTATTTAAAAAAAGTTTGTTGTTTTTGATCCACTTTTCTACCTCTGTGAATTGTTCTTGCAGCACGGCCTCCAGCTGCGGGAGATTTGGTTTGCTGGTATAGATCACAGTGTCGTCTGCGTACATATGTACAGTTGAGGCTTTGCAGACGTTGGGCAGATCATTTATGAATATTGTGAATAGCAGGGGGCCTAGTACTGAGCCTTGGGGTACACCGCAAGTGACTGGGAGCGGGAGGGAGGAGCTGCCAGAAATTGACACATATTGTGATCGGTCGGATACATATGATTGAAACCAGGTTAGCGTGCGATCACCAATGCCAGAGTTTTTAAGTTTTTCTAACAAGATGCCATGGTCTACCGTGTCAAAGGCCTTGGCAAAATCAAGGAAGATGGCTCCAGTTAGGTTTCCTTGTTCCATCCCAGCTTGGATATCATTGCAGACTTTTAAAAGGGCGGTTGTGTTGAGTGATTTGGTCGAAAGCCTGATTGATCCGGGTTAAGTAGTTCCAATATTGATAATAATCACGTAATTGTGTGTAGACACATTTTTCCAAGACTTTTGACATTACAGGGAGCAACGATATCGGACGGTAGTTGGATACCAAAGTATTGTCCCCACTTTTATGGATAGGTACCACTCTTGCAGTCTTCCAGAGCTTGGGTATGTAAGCAGTTGCCAGTGACTCATTTATTAGGGTTGCGACTGGATTTGCAATTGCTGGCGCACTGATTTTCAGCAGCATTGCTGGTATTTGATCAGGTCCAGACTGGTATTTCATTTTTTGCTTACGGAGAAGTTTAGTAACGACACTGACAGGCACTGGTCTAAAACTGAATTCCTGTGTGATACAGGGACTTTGCACAGTTGTTGGGCCTGACCTGCATGAGGCCTCTCTGATTGCATGTCATTTCCTAGCTTGGCAATCAAAGTGGTGGCACATCCAACAAAATAATCATTAAAGGCATTTGCTACATCTAGCGGGTGTTGCAGGGTTTGGTTGTTTACTTTGACAGCAGCTGGCTGGGAGTGGACTGGGGGTGCTTGTATGTTACTTATGGTTCTCCAAAAGTTTCTAGGGTTTGAGATGTTATTGTTTAGATTTTCATTGAAGTAATGGGCTTTGGCCATTTTTGTTTGTTTTGTGCATTCATTCCGACATTTTCGGTATTCGTAGTGATCGTTCATGGAACCAGTACTCTTGAAATTTGACCACCGTGAATCTCTAAGCTGGTACATTAGTGTAAGATCAGCTGTAACCCAGGGGAGATGAGTCCCTTTTACTCGCACTTTACGCAGCGGGGCATGGGAATTCCAGACTTGCAGGAGCTCAGACTGAAAGTATTCAACTGCACAGTCTAGGTCTGGGATTAGGTTTAGCCTGTACCAGGGGAGCTGTTTGAGATCACTTAGGAAGGATTCAAGAATAAATTTCTTGAAAGACCTGGTGGTTATTACCTTTGGGGAAGATTTCAAGGCCTTAATTTTGCGCACGCAGTACACTAGACAATGGTCACTAAAGCTATTAGCAAGCACGCCTGCCTCCTGTATTCTATCAGGAGATGAGGAGAGAATCCAGTCCAACAAGGTATGGTTGGGGCTTTTCATATTAATGCGAGTGGGGGAGGAGATTAATTGAGTTAGCTGCAAAGTTTTAAACAGCGAGCAGTGTTTATTGTTTTTAGGATTTAGCCAATCTGTATTAAAATCGCCAAGGACCAGCAGTTCACTTTTTGGTTTTGGGCAAGTAGGTTATTAAGGATTTGAGATATGTCAGAGAGGGAGTGCACTGGAGAGCTCGGTGGGCGATAGAACCCAGCAACAATGATTGATTTACTGAATGGGATCTCAATTATACCAGAGAAGAAATCAAAGGTGACAGGAGAGCTAGAAGTCTGTAAGGGGGTGAACTTTATGGACTCCTCAACATAAATAACAACCCTCCTCCTCTTTTGCTCTGTCTTTTCTAAAACATGAATACCCCTGTATTGATATGGCAGAGTCTGGTACTTTTGGGGTTAACCATGACTCTGTGAGCACAATGATTTTGGGTTTGTAATAACAACACCAAGCCTGAAGCTCATCCAATTTAGGGAGTAAACTGCGGATGTTACAGTGCACAAATGAGAGGCCTTTTTTAGTGGGGAGACTAAAGGTTGTGTCACCTATAGGACCAGGGTTAGTTTCCACATCGTTTGCCAGGGAAAGTAGCAGAATAAATAGGAATTTGGACAGTGTTTTCTTTTGATAATGTGGTTGCAGAGTTTTAAATCTTTGTGTGGGGGTAGTAGTATTGTGGAAGAATGCAGGGGTGGACCTTGCGGTCCTATATTAAAAGATATGAATCTGGTAAAGGCGTCAGTGCTCCCAGATATTGTGCTTTTGGTGCCAGACTGCCAGCAAGTACTATCATACAGTAACCCCTCTGTAGTATTGTGGAAGAGTGCAGGGTTGGACCCTGCGGTTCAAAAAATTTAAATGATATAGATGTGGCACAGGCGTCATTGCAGCCAAATATTGCGCCTTTCATGGTAGCAAGTGCATTCACACCGTAACCCTTTTGTGGTATTGTGGAAGAGTGCAGGGTTGGACCCTGCTGTTCAAAATATTAAAATGATATAAATCTGGCACAGGCGCCAGTGCAGCCAAATATTTTGCCTTTCATGGCAGCAAGTGCATTCACACCGTAACCCTTTTGTGGTATTGTGGAAGAGTGCAGGGTTGGACCCTGTTGTTCAAAAAATTCAAATGATATAAATCTGGCACAGGCGTCAGTGCAGCCAAATATTGTGCCTTTCATGGCAGCAAGTGCCTTCACACCGTAACCCTTTTGTGGTATTGTGGAAGAGTGCAGGGTTGGACCCTGTTGTTCAAAAAATTAAAATGATATAAATCTGGCACAGGCGTCAGTGCAGCCAAATATTGTGCCTTTCATGGCAGCAAGTGCATTCACACCGTAACCCTTTTGTGGTATTGTGGAAGAGTTCAGTGCTGGAGGTTTTGTGCATGCAGAAGACATCCCCGATCTATTCCGTTACGTTAGCATCAGGGGATTGATAACTGCTGATCCAGGACTGATTCATTTTTATACATGTCAGCCGGTCTACAGAGACGGTGGACAGACGCACTCTTTTGTCTGTGACAAAACCTCCAGCGGCACTGAACGTCCTTTCAGAAAGCACGCTGGATGAAGGGCAACCTAGTAGCAGCATAGCATATTGGCTATGTTCTGGCCAGTGATCCAATCTCAACACCCAGTAAGCCAGTGGATCATCTGCTGGAAAGGTATCCAGGTCTGCCCTTGCCCCTAGGTAGTCCTGCACCATATGGTGAAGACGCTGGCAATGGGTGCCTACATTTGACGTCCCTGGGCGTCGTGGACTAAAAAAATTGAAAAATGCATCAGTCAAGCGGCCCTGGCCTTCACCACTATTCCTCTGATCATCCGCAGGCTCAGAAGCACGTGTGTCATCACTTGGTAACCTACCAGTGCCTGAAAGGTGTTAGACAAAAGTCGCTTTAGAGCGTCGTCAAGTTTTTTCATCCTGTGCTCCCTCTGTGCGGGCAGGATGAGCTCTCCAACTTTACCCTTGTATCGTGGATAAAGAAGGGATGCCAACCAGTAATGATCCCTCTCCTTGATAGCACGAATCCTGGGGTCCTTAAGCAGGCTTTGCATCATTAGGGAGCCCATGCAGCGTAGGTTGGAGGTGGCATTAGCTTCCGAATCTTCCTGGTCAATGAGGATGACCGTATCGTGCACTTCCTCCTCCCAGCCACGCACTAGCCCTTGTGTTTCTGGGCACACGAAACCACCCCTTGAAGAATCCCCACCTTCAATGCCCCCACTACTTAAATATTCCTCCTCCTCATCCTCCTCCTGTCTGATCTGAGTAGGACCCGCTGGAATGCTGTCTGCGGAAAGACTGGGGCCTTGAGAGCTAGGGAAGGCCTCCTCTTCCTCCCGCTGCTCTGCCTCTAGAGCCACATCTATAATTCCCCGCAGAGTGTGCTCCAGCAGGAACACTAAAGGAATTGTGTCACTGATGCATGCACTGTCCCTGCTCACCATCCTCGTTGCCTCCTCAAATGGTGTCAGTACAGTGCATGTATCCTTGATCATCAGACACTGCGGGGGGAAAAAAAACAAGTTGACCTGAACCTGTCCTTGTGCCATACTCACACAGGTACTCGTTGATGGCCCTCTGCTGCTTGTGCAGACGCTGCAGCATTGCTAATGTCGAGTTCCACCTGGTGGGCATGTCACAGATCAGACGGTTTGTGGGAAGGTGGAATTCTCTTTGATTTTCTGCCAGGCGAACGCTTGCTGGGAATGACCGTCTGAAGTGGCTGCAGACTTTTCTGGCCTGGCTGAGAAGCTCTGCCAGCCCTGGGTACTTGGTTAGGAAACGCTGTACCACTAGATTTAGGTCGTGTGCTAGGCATGGTACATGCGTCAATTTACCCTTGCATAGGGCGGAGAGAAGGTTGCTGCCATTATCGCAGATGATCATTCCCAGCTGAAGCTGGCGTGGTGTTAACCATCTCTGCACCTGCCCGTGCAGAGCTGACAGAATTTCTGGCCCGGTGTGCCTCCTGTCCCCTAAACAAACCAGCTCAAGCAGAGTATGGCATCTTTTTGCTTGAGCCATTGCGTAGCCCCTGCCACGCATCGGTTTAACTGCCACTTTGCCAGAGACAGAGAAGGAGGAGGAGGAAGAGGTGGTGGAGCAGACAGACCTCATACAAGCAGCTTTCTGGAGGCATGGTGGATGAACAAGCTCCAGCACAGAGCCCCATCTTGGATCCCTCCCAGCTGCAATCAGAGTTACCCAGTGTGCCGTGAAGGAAATGTAACGGCCCTGTCCATGCTTGCTGGACCACGTGTCTAAAGTCACATGCACTTGTTGCTGACTGCCTTTCCCAATGACTGGATAACATTGTCTTCCACGTGCTGGTATAGTGCTGGAATGGCCTTGCGTGAAAAGTATTGGCGTTTTGAAACCTGCCACTGTGGTACAGCACATTCAGCAAATTCACGGAAGGGAGCAGAGTCCACCAGCTGGAAAGGCAGCAGCTGCAATGCGAGTAATTTTGCTAAGCTGGCATTTAGACGCTGTGCTTGGGGATGGTTGGGACTATATTTTTTCTTACACTGCAGCAGCTGCGGCAACGTAATCTGACTGCATAAATCTTCAGCTGATGGGATGATGTCACATTGTGAGGAAGGAGCTGGTACATCCATTACTGTAGCATCATCCCTGTCAGTGGAGGTTGTAGGCAATGACATGGCAGGACATACAGTGGGGGTACTGAATCAAAAAAAGGATAGACCTCCAGTGGATAAGAAGTGCCAAACGGTTTATTAAGGGAACAGCACCCCTTGGAAAATCAGTGACGTTTCGACCCTGAGGTCTTAATCATACATACAGGCTACAGGCAGATGAGATTTAATCTAGATAAATGTAAAGTTATGCACTTTGGAGTGAAGAACACACAAGCAATTTATACCCTAAATGGTACGGAGTTAGGGAAATCCAAGCAGGAGAAGGATTTGGGAATAATCATAGACTTCAAACTAAGTAACAATGTGCAATGTCAAACAGCAGCCGCCAAGGCCAGCAAAGTACTGGCATGCATTAAAAGGGGAGTTCACTCACGGGATGAAAACATAATTTTGCCTCTGTATAAATCAATGGTCAGGCCGCACCTTGAATATGCCGTGCAATTTTGGGCACCTGCCTTAAAAAAGATATTATATCGTTAGAAAAAGTGCAGAGACGGGCAACTAAATTAATAAGGGGGATGGAAGGTTTAAGTTATGAGGAAAGACTAACAAGCTTAAACCTGTTTAGTTTAGAGAAAAGGCGCCTTAGAGGGGATCTGATAACCTTATATAAATATATACGGGGCCATTATCAACCATTGTCTGATAACCTATTCATTAACAGGACTATACACAGGACAAGGGGTCATCCATTTAGACTGGAAGAAAGAAAATTTAGCTTAAAGCATAGGAAGGGTTATTTTACGGTGAGAACAATCAAGCTGTGGAATTCTCTGCCTGTTGAGGTGGTTGGGTCAGAGTCTGTACAGACTTTTAAAAAACGACTGGATGACTTCCTGCAGACACAGAATATTAAGGGTTATAATATTTAATATGTGGGTAAAAGCTTCTTGATCCAAGGAGAAATCTGACTGCCATTCTGGGGTCAAGAAGGAATTTTTTCCCAGTATGTTGCATATTGGCAAGCATTCAGACTGGGTTTTTTGCCTTCTTTTGGATCAACAGCAGTAGGTTATGTGGGAGAGGCTGAACCCGATGGACGCATGTCTTTTTTCAGCCTATATAACTATGTAACTATGTAACATATGACCTCCTTAAATACCCCAACCAAACAATTAAACAATTAAAATTTAAAACAACATCTCATTAAACAATTAAGTAATTAGATGAAAATGAAATGTTAAGGGGTATATTCAATTAAGGAAGAAAGAGGTGTAGCCATATTGACGTGATTTTAAAAGAAATGAGGGGGTAGGTGTATCTCAAATATAATCCAATATCTGGATAAGTGTAGACAAAAAATGACAAATAATGATAATAAATATAAAAATAAATAAATAAAAGAAGAGACGTACAGAAGATATGAAAAACAGACTACATGAATATATAGATAATGGATATATATAACAAACCTAAAGAGACAGTGTTATCATGAGTATGTATCTATATCAAGTTTCATGTATATAAACCAAAGTGTCTCTATATCATATGATTATATCTGGATGAACACCCAATCCATCACAAGAAGTGAAACGGTATTAATATAGACATTTAGATATTACGATGTAGGGGGTAAGTGATAATTTGCCCGCTAGTATGATGGGACTATAGAGGAATCAAAACTCAAAAGCATATGCCCAGATCGAATTCTCTATCAAGGTCTTTAGGCCATAGTGTATCTAATCTATGTATCCATTTCTTTTCTTTACATTTTAGTAATTTGATTCTATTACCTCCACGTCTAAGCGGTGGAACACAATCCACCACCTGGAAGCGTAGCTGAGCCACGTTATGAGAACAGTTATGGAAGTGTTCCGCTACCGGCAGTTCTAGGCGTTTAGTCCTGATGGTTGATTTGTGTTTACTAATTCTATCTTTAACTGGTACTGTGGTTTCTCCAACATAAAGGAGACCACATGGACATTTTAGGACATAAATCACAAATGAAGAATCACATGTGAAAATTTTTTTTATGGGGATTTTCTCCCCAGTCTGTGGATGTACTAAATGATCGCCTTTAATAACTGCATTACAAGAAGCGCAATGTAAACAAGGAAATGTCCCACACTTCTGTGGAGCTAAAACATTACATAGATTACCTTTTGTGGATCCTACATCCGCTCTAATGAGAGAATCTCTAAGATTCCTATTTCTTTTGTGTGCAAATAGCGGGGTCGTCTGAAAGGAAGGGATGTCACTATAGGCCTTACGGAGGATCTGCCAATGTTTCCTCACGATCTGATTGATCGACTTGCTAGCTTGGTAAGTTCTTTCTTCCTTTAATTGAATATACCCCTTAACATTTCATTTTCATCTAATTACTTAATTGTTTAATGAGATGTTGTTTTAAATTTTAATTGTTTAATTGTTTGGTTGGGGTATTTAAGGAGGTCATATGTTGAAGCCTGTATGTATGATTAAGACCTCAGGGTCGAAACGTCACTGATTTTCCAAGGGGTGCTGTTCCCTTAATAAACCGTTTGGCACTTCTTATCCACTGGAGGTCTATCCTTTTTTTGATTCAGTTTATCCAGGGGGCTGGTGGCGTCCCCATCTGATAAGAACCTCGTGGAGACGGTTGGTGAATTGGGTCTCCCACCGAGCGTTGTTCGTGGCTCTTTGATACTGGATCATTGTTTGGCCACAGTCACGATCACGTGGTGGTAGAGCCCCGCATCCGGAACCCGGAAGTGCTGGTGACGCCGGGATTGTACGCTGAGACCAGCGAACGCGGCGTATGTATGAGAATATGGGAGAAAATACAGCAACCTCGGAGGGGGTTTTATCATTTACCACAGAAGATGCAGACCGAATTTTGGGCACCATCACCACACAGGACTGTTTCCTATGCCATCCAGGAGAGGTAACTGTAAAGATGCAATTGGAGAAATCTAAAGGGAGGCTAGTGAGCTGTAGGCTACATTGCCTAACCTTAACTGAATACTTCAGAGTGAAAAGAATACCAAGAGGTCTTCGTATTAGACTTAGACCCACTCTATTTGCTGATAATACAGAATATTTCCATAAATTCGAGCTGATACTTAATAAATGTTCCTTTGACCTCATGCTACTGACCATTGAGCAGCTTAAAAAAGAATTGGGGGAACTGGAGACCGAAATAGTGGCTCTTGAGGTTCAGCTCAAGGATATGCGGTCTCTGGAATCATTAGAACTGTTACAGACCCAGCTTAATAATAAAATGGAGAATATGAGAGCACAAATAGAAAACAGGAAGAGGATTAAGTTTGCCAGAGATTTGGAGGACTATGCTAAAGGACGGGTCTATAAGTGGAATCAGGGTTCCACTGCATTTGGTTATAATTCGGGACCCCAACCTCCCTATCAAAGACCATGCTTTCGCAAAAGGAATATCAAAAATAGTCGAGGACAGGAGTCCACGGACACTGACCTAGAAACCTCGGATGATCAACTGTTTTCTCAGACTGCCTCTAACACTTCTTTTTTAGCTATGGACCAACAGAGACAAGACGGCGAAGGCGGAGGAGGAAACATTGTAAACGTGGGAATAAGACAGAACCCGGGACGTTTAAAGAAAAACCTACCATCCGAAAATGTACAACTCCAACCGGCACCGCTAGTCATTAATATCTCAGATTACCCACTTTCGGACATTGAACATCAGGTATTGTCCAAAGGCCTTTCATTCTGTCCCACCGCTTTGGGGATTCATTTGCTTTACGAGTAGATCTTGAGAAATTCTTTAGAAATATTAAACTAAAAGTTTTTTTCCATGATCATAAAGAATCCAATGGGGCATCAGTTTCTGTTGTTCCATTCCAAGCTAGAGCATTGAAACTCTGGAATAAGAGTAATTTTACACCACCATCTACCCCACCCATAGAAACATATATTCAATTTGTTAAACAGGATATTGATAATATTTTAGGCAATTTTAGGGATGGTAAGAACCCCAATTTCTCAAGGGCGGAACGTCTAGCGTTAAAGAATTTACAAGAGAATAAAGAGCTTATGTTAAAACCTGCAGACAAGGGGGGCGCCTTAGTTGTTATGAATCATGTGGATTATGTCAAGGAAGTCAATAGACAGTTAAATGACATTGACACGTATTGTGCCTGTCACGTTGGAACATTATCATTGTTGGAGAAACAAATTGAATCTTTGATCTCTGAGGCATTAGCAGATAATATTATTGATGAAGATTTGTATAAATTTTTGAAGAAAGAACATGCAGTGATGCCGGTATTCTATGTATTGCCCAAGATACATAAGAGTTTGGAGAATCCTCCAGGAAGACCGATTGTGGCGAGCACAGATTCTGTGCTTCAGCCCATATCGGTTTTCCTTGATAGGATTCTCCAACCTCTAGTTGTTCTTACTAAATCCTTTCTATGGGATAGTAGGGATGTACTACGACGTATTTCAGATCTCACCTTTGTGGGCCCAGTGATTTTATTCACATGGGACGTTAATAGTCTGTACACCTCCATCCCTAACAGAGAAGGTATGGAGGCTGTTCATGAGGCTTTACTTGGTAATTCTTTTTCAGAAGAACAGATTTCATTCCTTATGAAATTGGTAGAGTTGGTCCTTTATAATAACATCTTTCAATTTGGCGACACCATTTATAAACAGCTTAGGGGCACGACAATGGGATCTAATATGGCTCCGGCCTACGCTAACTTATATATGGATATGTTTGAAAATCGTTTTGTCTATAAGCATCATCTTTTTATTAATCATGTTCATACTTGGTGGAGATACATCGATGATGTATTTGGAGTATGGACAGGCAATGAGACAGATTTAGCGACCTTTTTCACGGAGATTAATTTGGTTAGTCCACATATTACATTTACTATGACATCTAATCTTTCTGAGATTCATTTTTTGGACCTTACATTAAAAGTTAATGAAGGTCGTCTTATCAGCGATCTATATGTGAAGCCTACCGATAGGAATAGTCTTCTTCACTTTTCAAGTTTCCATCCACAAAGTACATTAAACTCCCTGCCCCGGAGTCAATACACGAGGGTAGTGAGGAACGTCACAGATCCTGTCAATAGAGACAGCAGATTGCTACAAATGTCAAAAAAAATCAAAGACAGGGGTTACCCTACAGATCTTCTAAATAGGGAATACACACGGTCTAAAACGTTAGATCGCTCCACCATTATTTCACAACAGAAAATTAATAGACATACAGAATCTCGCATTCCATTCGTTTCTAAATTTAACCAAGCTAGCAAGTCGATCAATCAGATCGTGAGGAAACATTGGCAGATCCTCCGTAAGGCCTATAGTGACATCCCTTCCTTTCAGACGACCCCGCTATTTGCACACAAAAGAAATAGGAATCTTAGAGATTCTCTCATTAGAGCGGATGTAGGATCCACAAAAGGTAATCTATGTAATGTTTTAGCTCCACAGAAGTGTGGGACATTTCCTTGTTTACATTGCGCTTTGTGTCATGCAGTTATTAAAGGCGATCATTTAGTACATCCACAGACTGGGGAGAAAATCCCCATAAAAAATTTTTTAACATGTGATTCTTCATTTGTGATTTATGTCCTAAAATGTCCATGTGGTCTCCTTTATGTTGGAGAAACCACAGTACCAGTTAAAGATAGAATTAGTAAACACAAATCAACCATCAGGACTAAACGCCTAGAACTGCCGGTAGCGGAACACTTCCATAACTGTTCTCATAACGTGGCTCAGCTACGCTTCCAGGTGGTGGATTGTGTTCTACCGCTTAGACGTGGAGGTAATAGAATCAAATTACTAAAATGTAAAGAAAAGAAATGGATACATAGATTAGATACACTATGGCCTAAAGGCCTTAATAGAGAATTCGATCTGGGCATATGCTTTTTAGTTTTGATTCCTCTATAGTCCCATCATACTAGCGGGCCCATTGTCACTTACCCCCTACATCGTAATATCTAAATGTCTATATTAATACCGTTTCACTTCTTGTGATGGATTGGGTGTTCATCCAGATATAATCATATGATATAGAGACACTTTGGTTTATATACATGAAACTTGATATAGATACATACTCATGATAACACTGTCTCTTTAGGTTTGTTATATATATCCATTATCTATATATTCATGTAGTCTGCTTTTTCATATCTTCTGTACGTCTCTTCTTTTATTTATTTATTTTTTATTTATTATCATTATTTGTCATTTTTTGTCTACACTTATCCAGATATTGGATTATATTGGAGATATACCTACCCCCCTCATTTCTTTTAAAATCACGTCAATATGGCTACACCTCTTTCTTCCTTTAATTGAATATACCCCTTAACATTTCATTTTCATCTAATTACTTAATTGTTTAATGAGATGTTGTTTTAAATTTTAATTGTTTAATTGTTTGGTTGGGGTATTTAAGGAGGTCATATGTTGTAGCCTGTATGTATGATTAAGACCTCAGGGTCGAAACGTCACTGATTTTCCAAGGGGTGCTGTTCCCTTAATAAACCGTTTGGCACTTCTTATCCACTGGAGGTCTATCCTTTTTTTGATTCAGTTTATCCAGAGGGCTGGTGGCGTCCCCATCTGATAAGAACCTCGTGGAGACGGTTGGTGAATTGGGTCTCCCACCGAGCGTTGTTCGTGGCGCTTTGATACTGGATACAGTGGGGGTAGAGACAGATGAGGAGGAGGAGGACCTACACAAAGTTTTGCGCCAACGGGATGTGTGGCAGGTGTTCATATGTCGCCTCAAGCACGTGGTACCCAAGTGTCCGGTGTCTTTCCCACACTTAAGCCTCATCTGACATAGATTACAAATAGCAACGGTGCGCTTTGCTGCACATTTCTTAAAGAACTCCCAGACAACAGAGTTCCTGCATGTGTGCTTTGAGACAACAGCGCTCTGCACTGGAGCAGCTCTGACATCTGATGCCTTGGACTGGCTAGTGCTACGGTTGGTCATAGAGGATGTTGTGCCTCATGTTTGCTGTGCCTCCTCCTCCTCCCCCTCCTCCTCACTTGATTCCTCTGTTCGATCTGGCACCCAGGTGGAGTCAGTGACCTCATCATCAATGTCATCTTCACCCCCTATCTCCTCTTCACTGGAGCCAACTTGGCAGTATGCTGCAGCTGCTGGAGCAACATGAGTGCCAGTTATTTGTGTGTCATCACTGGCACCCCCTTCCTCTAGGTTGATTATACTCCCTTCCTCAACCTCAGAGATTGAATCAGAGCACTGTACTTGCTGCACATCCTCAAGCAGCATGTCACTCTCATTGTAGTCATACAATTCAGCTGACTCCTCCGTGTGTGATAGCGAGGCTATGGCAGGAGTAGCTGTGGACATGGAGGCTGCATTAGATGTTTTGTCAGCTGAGGTGGACTGTAAAGCACTACAAGCCTGGCTGGCAGAGGACTCGGAGGATGAGGATGGCCTGGTTAGCCAATCCACCAAATCCTCAGTATGTTGCTGCTGCTTAAGACGGCCAGCACCAGTTAGAAAGGACAAGCGTGCCCCTGCAGAGGATGCACCACGTCCACCACGACCAGAGGCACAGCCTCCTGACACAGGGGCTACTTGCCCTCTTATCTGTGTCTGGGAGCGTCTGCCTGTCCTTTTTGTTCTTTCAGACATAGTGAGTGATATATAGATTAAATATATACAGAACTCTGATTCAACTCTGGTATAAAGATTAAAGATTTACAGAACTCAGGTATAACTCAGTGAGACACCCCGATAGCTGGCAGCCAGTGACAAGACACAGATTACAATTCCCTCCTATAAATCAGTGAGACCCTCCTGATGGGTGGCAGTGAGAAGACACAAATTACAATTTGCATAAATCTGATAGAAGTATGTGGGACCCCCTGATGGGTGGCAGTGAGAAGCCACAGATTACAAGTCTCAGAAACCTCCTATAAATCAGTGTGACCCCTTGATGGGTGGCAGTGAGAAGCCCCAGATTACAAATCTCAGAAACCTCCTATAAATCAGTGTGACCCCCCTGATGGGTGGCAGTGAGAAGACACAAATTACAATTCACATAAATCTGCTAGAAGTATGTGGGACCCCCTGATGGGTGGCACTGAGAAGCCACAGATTACAAATCTCAGAAACCTCCTATAAATCAGTGTGACCCCTTGATGGGTGGCACTGAGAAGCCACAGATTACAAATCTCAGAAATCTCCTATAAATCAGTGAGACCCCCTGATGGGTGGCAGCCAATGAGAACACACGGATTATAACAATTCCCAAATATTTTGTAGAAATTAGTGACCCCCAAAATACTTGCTGGCAGTGACAAGAGACAGATCACCTCAATTCCCAGATATTTAGTAAAAATTAGTGACCCCCCAAAATACTGCGTGGCACTGGCTGTGTGACAAGAGACAGATCACCTCAATTCCCAAATATTTTGTAGAAATTTGTGAGACCCCCAAAATACTTGCTGACAGTGACAAGACACAGATCACCTCAATTCCCAAATGTTTTGTATAAATTTGTGACCCCCAAAATACTTGCTGGCAGTGACAAGACACAGATCACCTCAATTCCCAAATGTTTTGAAGAAATTTGTGAGACCCCCAAAATACTTGCTGGCAGTGACAAGACACAGATCACCTCAATTCCCAAATGTTTTGTGGAAATTTGTGAGACCCCCAAAATACTTGCTGGCACCAGTGACAAGACACAGATCACCTCAATTCCCAAATGTTTTGTGGAAATTTGTGAGACCCCCAAAATACTTGCTGGCACCAGTGACAAGACACAGATCACCTCAATTCCCAAATGTTTTGTAGAAATGAGACCCCCCCAGACCCCCCCAGTAGCATGGCAGACCGGCAGTAAGAACACACAACAACAATCTCCTATGAAATCTCCTCTCAAATGCATGCTGAAGCGGTGCGTGGAAACCTTATATAGTGTGCTGCGGGACTCAGCTCTGTGAGCCCATGATTGGGCAAAATTTGCCCAATCAGAACTCTGAGCCGTGATTGGCATACTGTTGAACCTGTCTTGCACCAGACCTGTGGTCAGGTGCAAGGCTGTAGCCAATTACGAGCTTCAGGCCAGTGGGAAAGTGCATTGTGGTCCATTGTGATGCATTGAGGTTGAACATGTGCCGAACACCCGGAAATGTTCAGAGTTTGCGAGCAGATCGAACAGGCTAAGTTTGGCCCAAACTCCAAACCGTCCGAACCGAACAGCTCATCCCTATTCTTGACCTGTTAGTGGTTCCTTCTGCTGCACCCCGTGCTCAGAAGTGTGGTTTCCTTACAGGGCTAACATCCTCTGTGTCCCTCAAAATATAAAATGACTCACATTGAGCAATATTGTATAAAATGGAGTGCAAACAAAGGAGAAGAATGTCGTACTCACATTTACTGGTGTCTTATCGATCAGACACCAGATTTGTAGGCAGTCGGTGACTTCAGAAGGTGCAACGGATCACCTCTAAGCCTCAGCCACCTCCTCGGCGAATACAAGCATCCAGGACCCGGGATTGGCATAAAAAAAAGGCAAATTTTATTACTAATAAAATATATAGTATACCAAAACGCGTTTCGCATAGAAAGCTTCAGTAGTTGGTGCTCTCTCAAAACATCATAAACTGTAGTGTCTCTAGAATCACTGTGCATTATACACATAAGGGGCTATTAAGCTAATATGTACAAATGTTTTTTCAAGTAGATTTTGATATATTTTAATCTTTATGTTTATAAATTAAGTAAATTCCATGTTTTATTATTTTATTATGTTTTTATGTCTTTTATGTTGTTTCGAGAGTCATTTCTTATTAATTAAAACTACAAGCCAAGGCTTTGCATCGCTGGCTGATCCCCCTCACATCTCCACTTGTGTAGAAGTTGAAAGGGGAGGCACCAGAAGACCATAGTGACACACACCACCATTTTGGAAGCTGGAAAACACACACCACATGACCGGTGATGTCACGCACATGCTCAGTACAACCACAGCGGCCATCATGGATCCCAGGCAAAAGGTTGCTAAGGACACCAAAACAAACCAGATGCAAAAGGACTATTTAAAGGACCCATGTATATAGTCACATTTACAGTAGCACCAACTGATGATGCTTTTTATGCGAAACGCGTTTTGGTATACTGTATATTTTATTACTAATAACATTTGCCTTATTTTACACCTATCCCTGGTCCTGGATGCTTATATTCACCGAAGAGGTGGCTGAAGCTGATAGGTGATCCGGTGCACCTTCTGAAGTCACCGGCTGCCTACAAATCTGGTGTCTGATCGATAAGACACAAGCAATTGTGAGTACAAAATTCTTCTCCTTTGTTTGCACTCCATTTTATACAATATTGCTCTATGTGAATCATTTTATATTTTGAGGGACACGGAGGATGGTAACCCTGTAAGGAAACCACACTTCTGAGCCATGGGGTGCAGCAGAAGGAACCACTAACAGGACAAGGAGTGCCAACTCTAGCACATCTTTATTTTATACTGACTTACAAGATGGAAAAGGGATATACCACCAAGTGGTCTGGAGAGGCAGCTGACTCCACAAATACGAGATACTGTATGACTTTTATTTTTATTCTTCCCTGCACTGATCATTAAGACTTTTACAACCTGGAGTATACAGGATAAGACTATAAATGTCACATTACTTTGTTTTATCCTAGATTGTTTTATCCTATTTGCTCTATTTTACTTGCATTGTATTTTATTTGATTGTATTGAGGTTGTTTATTTGCCATCACCACCGGGTGGCGGCAGTGGCACAAATTATCACCATTTTTACAGTAGTCTTGCTTACACACACCTTATAGATACAAGTAAAAGAAAATTTGTCACCCTCCCTTCCTCTGCTCCTGTCATACCTCGAGGTGCCGTAGCTGCAAGAAAGGCAAAAGGACTGCTAAATCCCAATAATATCCATGGCAGCACTTTTCCTAGTCTGTCCTACTTAACCTCTGATCCTTTTCACAGCACTGATTCAGGTGCTTTCAATTAGTTATCTAGCACTTCCCTACTAAGACCGGGGTCAGACGAGCACACTACGTGCATCAGTACTGACATGCCTCCCGGTGTCCGTTGCCGCGTTGTGACGCTACGACGGGGCTGGCCACACGCTGTAGCGTGCATGTTACAGTGGATGTGCTGCGTACGTTCTTAAAGCCTAACGGTCGAAGCGCTACAACGTGCGGTCGAGAGGGCTGCAGAGCGCGATCCTCCTTAGGGGGATTGAGCCTTGCAGCGCTGAGTGCACTAACTGTGCTCAGCGAGGTGGCCAGACGGATGTCAGAGTGGAAGGAACGTCCATTCTAACTGATGTTCCTTCCGCTCTGAAAGATGCTCATCTGACCTCGGTTTAAAGGGCAAAAGACCCATCATTCAGTGCTTCTGCATCATTATTCACATTCAGTGTAACCTGCCTTCAGAGACGCTTGCTGTTCTGATCTCCTGTTTACCAGACCCTCGGCTTTGATTATATGGACTTTGATTATTTGCTACTGACCTACGACCTCTGGATTGGAATTTGGATTTGCCTCTGGAATTACCCCTTTTGGTACTGCGCTTGAGAACCTTCCTTTTTTTTTACTTCTACCTGACTTTTTGTTACCAATACTCTGCCATATATTTCCAAGGACTTCCATTATTAACCTAGGACCTCTGCTTCCACCATTTCCCTGGACTACAATTCTTACCAACCTCAGACTGCCACTATCCTACAGCACACCAGTGGTCCAGATTTCAGCCCCTTTTGTTATCCAGACTATTCTGGTGTGTTCTCGATGTTCTTTAGTAATCCTATTGCATTGTATTCTGTGAAGTTCCCTCTCCAGTATCTGAGATTAATCATATTCCTGTAGTGTCCCTCTGTCTCTATCCTAGATATATATATATATATATATACACACACATCAATCAGCCCCTTTCCTGCCCTGTTGATTTCTCTGTTATTAGTTAGTCCCATTCTCTGGTCTTGCCCTCTGTGTTTTATTAATATCCAGTGTCTACCTGTTTTCTTGTCTCACCCAGCTACTTATATTTACTTTTATTCTGTATTGCCTTTTGTTGAGATCCCTTCTGTGATATTCTAAAATAAACCCATATTGGATCTTACTTGCCTGTTCCACCTTTGTGCTACAGCACAATAAACGTGACCCCCTGCAACCCCGTACACTGGTTATAACAGGTCCATGGATGGTATAATGGACATTAAGAAGATTTTACTGGAATTCTGTCCTTCCTACTTTAGCGCTTACGATTTGAAAATGTATTTGTTTATTTATAAAGGATTTTACCCGGAAGGATACATTGAGATTTCTCTCGTTTTCAAGTATGTCCTGGGTTCAAGAGCATTGAAGTGTTACAGTTACAGAAATACAAAGTAATAAAATGCAAGATATTAAAAAAAAAAAAAAACACAAATATACAGATTAACAGAAAATAAATATGTAGGAAATAGTCATTATGTTACATGTTTACAGGTGCATTCTGTTTTGAGGTATGTTAGTAAGGAGCTCTTGAGTGACTTAAGACTGGGGGAAGATTTGAAGGTGTCTGGGAGGTTATTCCATAATTGTGGTGCTCTGTAAGAAAATGAGGATCGAGCCACTGTCTTTTTGCATTGTGCTATTGCAAGTCAGGTGTTGGTCCTGCATTGGAAATAAGGGAGTTAGGGGGCGTGTCTGACCGCCATGAGGAGTAGGCGCGAGGAGCTCCGGAGACACGCTGCACTAGTCCACCTAAAGCGGCAGTTTAAAGCGGCGGATCCCCGCGATTTCGGGTGAGCGTTGATTCGGAAGAGTGGGGGAACAGTCCATGGCTCCACCGAAGGGCACCCGAGGCCAGGAGGGACCGGGATCGGTCCGAAAAGTAAAAGCCCTAAATTTCCAAGATGGCGGCTCCCGAGATGCTCACCCGCCCAGCTCTTTGGACGGCTCCGAGGAAGGTATGATACCACTTCCCCTTGAGCACGCTCCAGCCTCAGAAACTCAGATTAGAGCACTACTGGGGGAATTAACCCTTTCGCTGCTGAGGCTTTTCCCGCCCCTATGCTGAGGTCATTTTTACCTGTTTTGCGCATCATGTTTAAACGTGTTTTGAAGGCTTATTTTAGTATATGACCCAGACATATTATATATCGTTCTTTCCGTCAGACTCAGTAGATTCATAATATGTCATTATTATATGTATACGTTATGTCATGTCTGTATATTATAACAAAAAATGCAATAAAATATGTATTTTCAATAATTTACAATGTGTAAAGTGTTTTTTTCCACATTTTAACATGCGAGCAATTGCGGTTATATTTTGTATGGGGTGCGCTTGTTAAAAAAATTAGAGATGGGGTCTCGTTACATTTTTTTTTGGGGAAAATGACACTATTTTTAACAAACGCACCGCATACAAAAATCGTTAGTGCAGCATCATTGTTCACATTATAATTGAAATGGGAACAATATTGCTGCATTAACAAACCAAAAAAAAAAAAAAAGTGTTTATTTTTTTTTTTAATTTTTGTTTTTAATTTTTTTTAATTTTTTTTTTCATTTTTTTTTTTTTTTTACAAAATTTTTCACTTTCATGTTTGGTATCGTTGGAACGGCCATGCTCTGGCCGATCCAACGATACCAAAATTTAACCCCTAGCTGCCACGGATCGGGAGATAGGGAGTTCATTGGAACTCCCTATCTCCACAGTTGGTGGCAGTTAGGGGTTAAGTCTAGGACTGGCGTCATCGTGCTACGCACGATGACGCCAGTCCTCTGGGGGAGTTCCCGGAGGCTTGGCCGACATCCAAGATGTCGGCCAGCTCCGGGAAAGGATCGCGAACCGGCGATTTCAGCGCCGATTCGCGATCCAGCTCCCCAGGGGTTAATGCCAGGCATCATTTGGAAGGGCAGGCTGTGCCCTTCCAAATGATGCCTGGGTTAACCCCCTGTGCGCCGCCGATCGGGAGGGAGAGAGGTCCGAAGGACCTCCCCCCCCTCCCTTTCAGGCGCCTCCTCCGCACATGCGGGGGGGCGCCTGAATTAGGTGTCATCGCGCCCCCGCGATGACACCTAATTCTGGCGGCTGCTGGTTCGGATGCCGGGCTGACATCCAGGATGTCAGCCCGCACCGGAGGGGCCAGCGATCGGCCGGAACCCGGCCGAACGCTGACCCCGATGGGAGGACGCGCTCAGCGCGTCCTCCGCATACCAGCGGGACTGCTGAGGACGCGCTGAGCGTGTCCTCAGCAGTGAAGTGGTTAAGAGATACCCTGCAAAACGACTTTAAAAATATAGTGGCTGAACTGCATAAAGATTTGGACCTGGGAGACCGAACGGATCAGTTAGAGGCCAAAACCGATGATCTTTGTTTGGCACACAATGAACTTGTTGACGCTTTTAAAGAACTTAAAGCATCCCATGAATCACAAGGAGCTAAACTGGCTGATTTAGAGGACCGCTCTAGGAGAAATAATATAAGAATCAGAGCGGTCCCAGAGTCTGTAAAAACGGAAGGCCTGCGAGACTATTTTCAGTGTCTTTTTCAAACTTTACTTCCTGAGGCCTCTGAACTCGACCTCCAGCTGGATAGAGCCCATAGGGTCCCCAGGCCTAAACATCTGACTTCCTTCACATCTCGTGATATCCTGGTGAGAGTGCACTTTTTTAAGGTGAAGGAGAATTTGTTGTCGGAAGCCCGTAAGCATGGGTCCCTTCCTGAGCCATTCTCGGAGGTTCGGATTTCCAGACTTATCCTTTAGCCACGATGGCTAAGCGACGTGAATTTGGCTCGGTCACAAAGACGTTAAGGAACCATGATATTCAATAAGCTGGGGATATCCAACCAAACTACTAGTGTGGAGACAGGGGAAACTGCACGTTCTGCTGGACCCCCTGACGGGCCTTCGTACCCTAAAGGAGTGGGCACTAAAAGAGGAATTCATCCCCCCAAGACAGAACCCGCCATCACCCTCGAAAGTATCCCCCGAGTGGCACAGGGTTAACACCGTCAAATGAGAAGCGGTTACAGAGCTCGTTATGCTGAGATGACCCCCAACTGGAGTTGATACCGTTGACCTGAAATCTAATGGATGTTAATATTGAGGTGGAGATGGCGTCTTTCCGAAGACTCAAGGTTATGTACTTGGTCATGGCGCGACCACCCCTCCTCCCTCCGTGGCTATGGGGCGAGCTGTTAGGTGAACTCAGCTCTAGGAGGCAGAATTTGGTGTGCATGGATGGAGTGTCTTTCGCTCCCAGTTTTTTTCTTGTTTGCTCCTTTTTTCTTCTCTTCTTTTCCTGGAGCCCAAGCTCTCTTTTTTTCTTATTTGGTTGACCTTGCCCAGTTGGCGGGAATCAAGATAAAGATGCCTCAAATCCGAGGAGCGAGCCTGGTGTGACTATCCTGTATGAAGTTGTTTTCATTGAATGTTAAGGGACTGAACATCCCACACAAAAGACACTCGTTGTACGCAGACCTCAAGTCAGCCTCGCCGGACATTGTTTGCTTACAGGAGACCCACTTCAAGAGCCAAGCACATCCACGGTTATACCTACCGCAATACTCTACCCAACTGCATGAAACATCGCCGACGAAATCCAGAGGTGTATCAATCCTTTTTCGCAAGAGAGTAGCATTTCAACTCATCCACAAGCTGGTGGACCTTAATGGTAGATTCATAGATTCCTTCTACTGGTTTGTTCTCTGAATCACACAGTGTACACCATTGCGAACATATATTGCCCGAATGACTTGCAGTGACCGTTCCTGGGAAAGGTCTTGAACCGACTGAAAAGTATCTCCTCGGGCAGGCAAATCGTTTGTGGGGACCTTAATCTTTCCCTGGACATATCTCCAACGATGTCTAAAAGACTGAGATCTGAGAGGCAGCAGAACGCTGCATTGCTGGCAGGACACCATTTTTTCGACGCGTGGAGACTACTTCATCCGGGCGAAGTAGATCACACTTTTTCTTCCATGGCACATAGCGTATATTCTAGTATCGACTACATGCTGGTGAAAGGTGAAATGTTGAGTCAAATACGGGACTGCATAATTGGTGCCATATCATGGTCGGACCATGCACCTGTTACTTTATGCTTATCTGATTGTTATGAGTCCCATGGCAGCTAAACAAATCTTTGTTAGCTAATGTGGAGGTGAGGGAGGAGATACGCCTCACCCTAAATAATTATTTTAAAGAAAATGTTTCGCCTGAATTATCGGTGGGGACGATCTGGCAAGCCCATAAAGCAGTGATAAGAGGTATTTTGATTAAATGGGGGGCTAGGATCAAAAGGCACTACACGGAACTGAGAATATCGCTATTGAGAGACATAGATAAGGCAGACACTGACCACAAAAGATTGCAGACTAGAGATTCCCTGGCCAAGGTGACAGAATTGCGCAAAAAGCTTATTGCCATGGACAAACTGGACTACTCTTGGGCCCTTAGACGACTGAAGGCTAAATGCTATATATAAAGTAATAAAACGAGGTGTATCAATCCTTATTCACAAGAGAGTAGCGTTTCAACTCATCCACAAGCTGGTGGACCCAAATGGTAGATTCCTTCTACTGGTTTGTTCTCTGAATCACACAGGGACACATAGGGACAGCCAATCCCGCATCCCACAGATGTTAGATGCGAAGGGCAATCTTCACTTCCAACCGAGGCGCATTGCGGAATGCTTCGCAGACTATTATATGGCTTTGTACAATCTGGGCGGCGACATAGACACACATTTCCCCGACACTGACTGATATAGTACCGAAAAGCTTTGAAGACGATAATAGGAAATTTTGATGCGCATCACTGGGTGAGGCACGAAAAAAACTATTATATAGATGGTACTTAACGCCCGATAGAGAAAGTCAAATCAAGAAGGGTACAACACCAAATTGTTGGAGATGTGGGGGGACAGGAGGTTCTTACTTCCATATATGGTGGTCATGCCCCAAGATAGAGGCCTGGTGGAGAGAAGTGGCGCAAATGAGTTCTAGTATCATCGGCGGCACCATAGATCCCCTACCAGAGATCCTATTAATTCAATTGTTTCCTACATCCCTATCCAGACACCAAAAACAACTATTGGCTCATATTTTATCTATAGCTTTGCTACTAGTAGCGGCCAGGTGGAAATCGGGGGATATTCCTTCTGTTTAAAAAAAAAATAATAAGGGAGTTAACAGAAGCAAATGGGCAGCTATAAAAGCTTTCCCATTCCTTTTATTATAGGATAGGCAGGGGTCAAGCCCTAAAAAATGACACGCGGGAACTCATCAAAACTTCTCACCCCAATCAGGAATTGTCATCATGCACTGGATACAAGCACAAACTCAATTCTGAAAATATGATTTAATATATATATATATATGTATATAGATTAGATAGGCAATGCTAGTTCAGATGCCAAAATCTCGAGTATAGCAGTACGTGGTGATACCTTTTTTATTGGACTAATGTTACATTTAAAAGACAAGCTTTCGAGAGTGTAACTTCTCTTCCTCAGGTCTGGAAGCTACTGATCAGTACCTTAAAATTGAACATTAAGGGGCACATGGGTGGGGGTAGGTGTCATAAATGGTGAGAGTCAAACGGTATGGTCAAAATGGGAAAATAACCACATGAGCAATCTTAGGCCCATGAAACAACAGTGATATAAAGCAACAGTGATAAGATCATGACAACTCGAAAGAAAAAAAAAACACAAGTCAGTGAAGGCTGAAAAAAACACAAAAAGCAAAAAATTAAAGGAACAGAAGAAAAACAGAAAAAAGAACCAAGCACCAGCCAGAATTCTGAACGTTATGTGACATTATGATAATAGTTTAAAAAGCCAGAATCCACATTGAGCCCTTCTTTTATAGTGTTAAAATATGTGATAATTTTAATTTCAAATGAAATGTGGTATTCCAACCCCTTGTACACTGATCTTGCAAAGAGCTGCGGAATATGTGGCGCTATATGAATAAAGAATATATATATATATAAAGAATAAGAATAATAATAAATGTAAACATTTCTGATATATCCATGGAAATAACCATGCGTTACAAGTAACAGAAATGAAATGATGCGCACATTTATAAACATTCCAATGATTTTCAAAGATTTACTAGAACAAATCTGAATTCAAATTGATTATTTGACTATTAATGTAAACCTGTCATCAATAATTTATTTTTCTGTGGCATAATTCCACAAACAATGGACACTATACTGATCATAAATGGGAACAGCACCAGACATGGCCACCACAACACTCAAAGTACAATGCCATCATATTCCCAGGATGACTTTAAGGCTGTTCCGTGCATTTGTGTTTCTAGGGGCTACAGTTCTGCAAATTTAATTTCTAATTTCAGCAAGACCTAGTTTTGCTGTGAAACAGCAGCATAGAGAGCTGGAATGAATGGGTTAACTCTACTTACACTATACATCAAAGGACATTGAATAATGGAGTAACTTACAGGTTCTGTAGATGATAAATTTCTTAATTTTGAACTCCATAACCCCCCAAAGTTAAAAATATAAAAATGTTAGAAGGTAGACAGGGATAAGTTAGAGGTATAGATTCAGGGAAGGATTAAGAAGGTCATTCTATATTAATAATCACATTTTTTGTACATCTTTAAATATTTTGGTTTAATTCCTTAAAATACCACACTAAATCATCTAGAATTAACAATGCGCATTTTAAATTTCCTTTTTATTTTTAAATGTCAATAATTTAAAAACCACAAAAATCATGTATTGACATTGTAAATACGTATTTCGAACAATTTCTTGTTCAAAATATTGGGGCAAAAAGAATCAAAATGCTTATTTAAAAATGTAATGTTAACTCTTCCCACGATGCTTTAATATTGTTTGCTTTAATAGGTTTTACAGTTTCAGTTATTTTTCATGTTAGCCAAGAATAGAATGTACGATATATTCAACATGACTTTGAATCCCCTTTTCCCCTTCCTTTAATGTAGATGCAAATCTCCAGTTGTTTATGAGTCAGCAAAGATAACTCTTAGCTGATGACACTCTTTGAGCTCTAAGAACGTGACATTCATGATTTAATCAGGTTTTATCTCCCCCGTGGCAGAAAATTGTATGATAATTTGGTCAATAGCAGTTTATAAAGACATTACTTTGTGCTTGCTTAGCAATTTATGGGACAAAGATTTATTTAAATTGAAGTTGATCTGCATATATCACAAGGTTGGAAAACAAGTTAAATAATGTATAATTCCCAACATCAGGCTTTCAATTGGATGCGCAAAGTAACAATTCCTTGTCAAGATGATCAGTGAGTAGTAAAATACTTTGCATTAAAATAGATTACGACTTTGATTTTTTAATAGATACCTGTCTTGTAACAGTTTAGGAATTAATGAATAAATCTCTGTGTACACAAGACTAGAAAGCAAGACACTTACTACTATACTGTCGCAAATGAATACACACATGCTGAGGATTCAAACACCAGTAATTATTCTTAATATTATGAGAAAACAAGCATTTATGAATGAGCATGCCAATTCCTATATCAAACACAACAACAAATTCCTCTGAGAATAGAATTCTAAATCTCAGTCCAGTAATCTAAAGCTGAATTCAGAACTACGTCTAATTATTTAAAGGGAGATTCTGCTGGGTTTAAAATAATTGTTAATGAATACACTCTACTAAAATAAGAATATCAGCAAATTAAGCTATTTATGTATCTTCCTTCACTGCAGGGGGTGGAAATTTCTGGGGATTGAGATCATCTCATCTTTAGGTATACGGGGTAATCCAGACATGGAGCCCATGATCGAGGTGCCTATAGGGGTGTCAACTATACCCTCCTGACCAGGCCTAACAAGGCCAAAACTATTGTCGGGGTTGCTGCATTTCTTGTGCAGAGAGGCTTCCTTGGCTCTTCAGTTCTGGCCACCATATTTGGCGATACGACTGGATGGAGTAGAGGTAACATCACTGCTCTATGACCGTGGAGACCCAGGTTCGAATCCCGGCCAGTGCACCTCTCCAGTAACGGTACATACTTGCCTGCCACACAATATCAGCTGTGGAGTCTAGTCGTAACACCTCTACCCTTCGACCGTTGAGAAGCAAGTAAAAATCCTGTTTAGCACATCCCTTCAATACAACTGGAGAAGCGAGTCTTGCCTTTATGAGATGTGAGTTCAACCTAACCACCAGGTCGCTGATCTACAATCATGGAAAGCCAACTCGATCCCACTCAGAGGATGCCACCAGCAAGTGTCCTTGGGCAAGACACCTAATGATATGGATGTGCCTACCTCACAAAATACTTGTACATCTCATAGATTTCAAATTCCCTTGGGAACAGGGTCCCCTTAATCAGGTCATATCATCCATGTGTGGTATACCAATGTATCAACACCTTGTACACTGAACTTGTAAAGCGCTGCGGAATTTGTGGCGCTATATAAAAAAAGGATATTAATAATAGCAGCCTGATTTACATATTGAATAGTCTTCGTTGTATTGGCACCATCGAAATAAACTTTGTGAGGCCGGAGCAGGGACCCTTCGAAGAGCAGACCACTAGTGCCGTTGATTGTTCTCGGGACCCTCACAAACCTTGTTTTTCTCATCTTAGAGAGAAGGCAGGCAAAAAAAAGGAAACAAACTGAAGGCTATCCAACTAAAACGGGTAATTTTTGACAAATCTTTAACCCCTTCACTTCCAAGGTTAACAATACTCGATTTGCAAGGCACCTTACTGGCGCCCCAGTACTGAGCACAGGCAATATGGTGGAATTGTGTTTATTGTATCTATGTGACATATTAGTAATTTTAACAGTCCAGGATTAAATATTACCCTATTAAGGTATACTATTTTTAAATGAAGATGACATAGAGTAGCTCAGTTTGTTTTGTGTATTTTAATGTAGCCATTTAATGATAAATTTCTTTACAATTTTGCAGATTTTATTTGCATTATTCCAACTCAAGTTCCAATTTTACAGGGGACATCACACTCTTTATGTGTGCAACTGCAATGCAATCCCTTCATTTCTGTTTAGCAATGTCACATGACTACAGCAATACATGTGCAACTTTTCCATTTTTGGGGAAATTAGAGGCCAAATGGTAATGGTTTTGAACTTTGAATCGAAAAAGCGATGTCAGGATAAGAAAAAAAAATTAGACTGGTCTGCAAAATTCAGGACTGCTGGTAAATTTTATTTAATAAGTAGATTATTTATGTTTAAATAGAGTTGTGGCTGTCTGTTAGAATTGTTTTACTGCCCAAGAATGATGGGAATTGGCAATGCAACATTTTGTGTTGTAGATTATTTATTTTAGCAATAATGATCCAATATGGGGTCTAGTCTGATCATTTTTGGTGGTTTATACCGATTGTCAAATTAATGTCTTGTCTAATTCCTAAAAAGTGCACTTAAAAGCTATAATTATATGATTTGTGAGATGCTGGGGAAAGAAGTAATAGCAGTAGTTAAATGTAATAGTGTTGGTACAAATTATCACATTCATTGTCTCCGCTTCTACAACAATCTTTCCCATAATGTACATCTGAAATTAGAAAAAATTTGTGGATTCAACTTTTTGTACACACTGGAAAAAGAAACTGTGGTCTTTTGATTGAATCTCACTAAATATATTGAAATTAGGCTAATAAAAATTAACCAAAATGAGCCTAATGTACAGTATTGTGTAAAACGGTATCTGTTCATCCCGAATTTCATATTTTTTGGTTTACAAAGTTAAAAATTAATTCAGAGTGATATCGGAAATCACGGTGACTGTTAGAATTTTTGTATGCTGAGATACATGTGTATTTTATTAAAATTATGCACTTAGCACCCCACTGCGAACAAAATATGTAAATACCTGAATAACAATATTAATATTTTTTATAAAATTCAATTTGCTCACATTGCAGTGTTTATAGTTTGTTAATTAAATCAAGGACTCAATTGGAAAGGTGGTAAGATCACTTGCAGGTAATGGATCATCAAGAACACACAATCTTCCAAGATCAACAAGTCTGCTCTCAGCAAATCCCTGCTACTGCATTGATTGTGCAATCAGTGTCTTTGTAATGTTGAATAAAAGACATATGCTTGTGGCAGCTGTCTCTGCAGATGGCTGGAGCTTTAAAAATTGATGATTTTGCATCAGTAGAAATTACGTTTCCCCAGAGTTGCTATTATAAAAAAATAGGTCAAAAAAACATAAATTTGCGCTCTTGAAAAGAAAAATGTGTAAAGCATATTATTATTATGAATAACAATGCCCGAACAATATCTGAATTTTCCATTGTGCTGTAGGCCGGAGATTTGTCCTTGAGGGAGATGGATGCTGAAATCTATAACACAATGAGCTGTATTCACTAAGCGGTGAATTGTCTGAAACAGCCATCTGGAATAGTAAGGTTGAAGCAGCTGAGGATGATAAATTGAAATATTGTGTTTAAGTCCAACCAGTACAACTGGTCTGGAAACTCACAGACTCATCCAAGAATCAGAAATACAATTTAGAATGAATGAACCATTTCACTACAAAAATGTGTGCGCATGATTGTGCATTGTAATACAATGAAAAACAAAAATTAGCATAAACACTAATCAGCCACAACATTAAAACCACATGCCTAATACAGTGTAGATCCCCCTCATGTTGTCAAAAGAGTTCTGATGTGCCGAGGCATGAACTCCACCATAAGACTTTATTTATTTATTTATTTATTTGCAAAGTATTTTACCAGGAAGGATACATTGAGATTTCTCTTGTTTTCAAGTATGGATTTGGAGCATGTCCTGTGGTATCTGGCACTAAGACATTAGTAAAAACTATGTTTTACAAGTTGTGAGGTTAGGCCTCCATGCATCGGATTTATTGTCCCAGCACAACACACAGATGTTCAATCGGATTAAGATCTGGGGAGTTTGGAGGGCAAGGCTACACACTGAAGTCTTTACCATGTTCCTCAAATCATTCCTGAACAATTTTTGCAGTATGGGAGGATGCATTATCCTACTGAAACCTTCCTATACCTTCTTACATAAGTTTCATAAAGTTAGAATGTGATGCTAAATTTACCACTTAACCCCTTGGCGGTAGATGACATGCAGAGCAGGTCATACCGTTTCACCTCAAGATGCGGACGATGACCCCACACATCATTACTTACCCACAGCTCGGGGGGGAATCCTGTGGCGGTCTGAACCGGAAGTCAGACCAAGCAAGCCTTGGGACCTCATCATGGGGGTGATGACATTAGAAACAGGACTTCCCCTTGCAGGGCAGTGGATTATCTATAAAAGAGATGCGGAAGTTATACTTAAAAATTAAATAAATTTTGTAATGCAGCACTATTGATCACTTTCAATTATTAAAGTGAACAATGATGCTGCACTAACTTTCCTCATTTCCCACGATGTCAGCAAGTGTGGAATCGATGACACTATTTATTGTTTCATAAAAACTGAAACCGGTGTACTGCAGTGAGTAGTGTTGAGGGTTCTTTGGAACTCTGTGCCTCTGATTTTTACACCACACAAGGTCAAGTGAGGTGTCATTGCAGAGTCTGGCCTTTCCAACGATACCAAATGAGACCATATAATGTTTCAAAATTAGAAAAAATCGAATGCCAAATGAAACTTTTTTTTCTCATTTGAAAGGTGGTGGCATTATGTGCTTTTACTTATAAAAGCACACAATGCTACTGAATGATCGCAAAAAAAATCACAAATGGTCTATTGGAAAAGCAGAAATAGCAATGTGTATGTTGATTCATGATTTTGTGTTACCCATATTTATCTCCATTATACATATGCTTTTGTAATAGCGAAATGATTAATTTACAAATCACTGGTCCTCACCACTGCCTCTCCACATTACCTGTCCTCTCTAATCAACAAATATACCCCAGCCTGCCCCAACAATGACCTACTCCTGACACATTATTGAATAGAGCATAACGTGACCTTTGAACTGGGATTAAGCTTGGGGATATAATTACTTTAAAAATAACATTTAAAAAAATTTATGATAAAAGAATGATATCGGCATCATGTAATCTGATTGGAAAATCATGGAACACACAAAAGAAAAACATGAAAAATCGCTTACAGACCTTGTCAGTGGAATAGTGCCCTGATTGTGCACGGTGAAAATTGGGGATACAATCGCTATCTAGGGATTCCAAACAAAGTGAGGTATTAGTTTCCTCTGAAGGGCTAGGATTTATGTAACAAGTCAAAAAGTATCTCCTTACCACAGATTCTACCATGTTTCAAGCAGGGACGTGCCGTCAGGGGTGGCAGGGGAGGCAGAGCCTCCCCTGCCATTCCAGTAAATTAATGTGGTCATTGTGCTGTAATGACATGTGTGATGTGTATAATTAAACTGTAAATAAAATTTTATTTATTGAAAAAAGTTCCCATACTCACCTGCTCCACGTTCCCTCGATGTGCTTGCTTCTTCTCTCTGTCCTCCGCTTTTTTTTCTCCTGCAATTCAGTTTGCCGGCTGCTGTGTGTGTGTGATTCACTACACAGACAGCAGGGGCAGCACTGAGCCAGCCTAGCCTAAGCAATTTGCGCAGCTGAATGCTACACTAATTGCGAAGCTCAAGCTGGTTCTACGTTCTTCAGCGCCTCCAGAGGCAATGAGAGCAATTGAAAGCTTGAGCCAATGGGAAAGCTCCATTGGTCTCAAGCACTTTTTTTTTTTTTTTTTTTTTTAAAACGCCCCCATGGGAGGCAGAGCTCCCCATGGATTGATTGTCCTCGTCAGTCGTGGGGGGCAGGCAGAGCTCAGCAATCAGCATGTGTGTAATAGCGCCCTCTATTAGTATTGTAAGTGCATGCTCTTACTGTAAAAAAGGTTTGCATACAGGTTTTTAATGTTGTAAGAGCATGCACTTACAATACTGACTAATAGAGGGCGCTATTACAACTCTTACTGTAAAAAAGGTTTGCATACAGGTTTTTAATGTTGTAAGAGTTGTAATAGCGCCCTCTATTAGTCAGTATTGTAAGTGCATGCTCTTACAACATTAAAAACCTGTATGCAAACTTTTTTTACATTAAGAGTTGTAATAGCGACCTCTATTAGTCAGTATTATAAGTGCATGCTCATAGCTGTAAAAAAAATGCGAACTTTACTTTATAAATAGGGAAACTCTATTCTACCATATAACGATAATCAAATGTGTAAATTGCGACTGCGTAACCCTGCGTATATCTGGCTTTGATACTAGCCAGTGCCTCACCAGCCACTGACCTCACCGCACGTCACTGGTTTCAAGGATTGTAAAATTTAACAAAATGTGCTTTTTTGACCAAAATATTATATTATGTAGATTGTTATGGACACTGTTTTGTACTAGAAATACTACCAACTCTTCATTTGAAGTGGCCAGGTGTGTAATTTCTAAAAATATAAACTTTATTTACCATATTTTTTATAAAATATGCTAATATTTTTCTTTTATTCCAAGAAAACCCCAAAAGATTTATATTGACTTATATTGAGAAGTAAATACATTTGGGTAAAAAATATACTCTTTATATCTCAACAAAAATTGTGATTAAAGTATTAATTAGAGTTGATTTCCTGGAGTTTTATCCATGATCCCCTATGCCATTCACCATCACGATCCCTAATTCCTGTGTCTCCTCTCTCCACAGGTAAGACTCTATCACCCACTATCCACAGACACCCACATCTCAACTGATCCCCTGCATACTTTTGCTGGTAGGACCCCCATCACCCAGTATTTGCAGGCACCCACATTGTAACGTTACCTTGGTCTCTTTTTTATTTTTATTTATTTTTGTCTCCTTTCTCCACCATTTGCTTTGCTAATTAGCATGTGAATCCCCTGCCCTGTTGACACAGCCCATCCAGCATCAGGTGTTTACCTTTTAACTGCCTGAATGCAATCAGTCTGCCCTATATAACAGCTAAGAGTGGCTCCATTGAGCCTTGGCTCCAGTGACCTCCCCAAGTGGCATCCTAAGTGGATGCTTAGAGTTGATTTCCTGGAGTTGAGTGGCATCCTAAGTGGATGCTTAGAGTTGATTTCCTGGAGTTGAGTGGCATCCTAAGTGGACGCTTAGAGTTGATTTCCTGGAGTTGAGTGGCATACTAAGTGGATGCTTAGAGTTGATTTCCTGGAGTTGAGTGGCATCCTAAGTGGACGCTTAGAGTTGATTTCCTGGAGTTGAGTGGCATCCTAAGTGGACGCTTAGAGTTGATTTCCTGGAGTTGCGGGACTGGAGGAAGGAACTGCAAGGCCCACTTTTTACTCTGGGTAAACGCACGTCTATATCATGCTTTCTCTCACGCTTCTGCTCTTTACTTCTACCTTTCTCCTTAAATGGAACTCCTGCCCCTCTACCACCGACCCCTACGCTATCTGCATCTCTCCCTCCCTCCTCTCGTCCCACATGATGGCCTCGCATGAGCTCCTTTGTTTCCTCAGAACATGGTCTCCCTCTAACTCTCGTGCTGCCAATCACTCCCACAAATCCCATTCCCACCTTCTCTTTCTCACCCTCCTGCTGTTACTCTATTCAGGTGACATATCCCCTAACCCTGGCCCCACAACACATCCAATACTTCCCTCTCATCCTATCTCCATCGCACATAAATCACCTCCCTGCAAGCCCAGCAACCTCATTACCATAATCCCTCAGTACCTGTCCTCTTTCTCCTGCGCCCTCTGGTACGCTCGCTCTGTGTGCAACAAACTCACAGCAATCCATGACCTCTTCCTTTCAAACTCCTTCAACCTCCTAGCTTTAACTGAAACCTGGCTAACTCCCTCTGACACGGCCTCCGTTGCTGCTCTCTCACATGGCGGTCTACACTTGAGCCATACCCCCAGACCGGGTGAGAGAAATGGTGGCGGGGTCGGAATCCTGCTCTCTCCCACCTGCACCTACCAGCATCTCCCTCCACCCCCCATCCCTCTCCTTCTCCTCCTTCGAGACACACTGCATCCGCCTGTTCTCTCCTCTGGCCCTCAGGGTGGCAGTCATCTACCGCCCACCGGGACCAACCTCCCAGTTCTTTGACCACTTTGCTACCTGGCTTTCTCACTTCCTGTCTTCTAATCTTCCATGCCTAATTCTCGGGGACTTCAACATTCCCATTGATGATCCTTCCGCCCCTGCTGCCTCCAATCTTCTTTCACTCACATCCTCCCATGGACTCACACAATCCTCCCTCATCCCTACCCACCGCGATGGTCACGCTATTGACCTTGTCTTTTCCAACCTCTGCTCCATTTCTGAGTTCAACTGTCGCCCTTTCCTCATCTCTGACCACCACCTTCTCTCTTTCAACCTATCTGGACTTCCTAAACACCCTGCTCCCCCACCCCGCACACACACTTGCAGAAATCTACATGCTGTGGACCCCCATCAATTCTCCAACCTACTTCACCACCTCCCTCACACCTCATCCTTCACCTGCCCTGATGCTGCCACTAATCACTACAATACTACGCTTATCTCTGCTCTAGACACTCTTGCTCCTCTTCGACTCTGTAAGGCCCCATGCCGCCAGCTTCAGCCCTGGCACACCCTCCAGACTCGCTACCTGCAAAGATGCTCCCGCACTGCAGAGCGTGCCTTGAGGAAATCCCGCTCTGAAGCTGATTTGTTCACTTCAAGTTTATTCTCCGGTCATACACCTCTGCCCTCCACTTGGCCAAACAATCCTTCTTCTCATCTCTTATATCTACGCTGTCCTCCAACCCTAAACGGCTCTGGTCCACCTTCAACACCCTCCTCTACCCACCTGCACCTCCCCCCACAGCTGCCTTCAGCACTCAAGACCTGGCAGACTACTTCCTCAGTAAAACTTTAACTATCAGAAGCAACATCCCAACACAAGATAGTTATCTGCCACCTCCACTCCCACAGGTCCCCTCTGCCACCCTCTGCCGCTTCCTCCCAGCCACTGAGGAGGAAGTCAATTCCTTATTGTCCTCACATCTCACCACGTGCCCGCTCGACCCCATTCCCATAATCTCCCGACTCGACTATTGCAATAATCTCTTATCTGGCCTCCCTCTGTCCCGCCTCTCCCCCCTACAATCCATCCTGAATGCCTCCGCCAGGCTAATTCACCTCACCCGCCGCTCTGTCTCTGCCGCTCCCCTCTGCGAGTCCCTTCACTGGCTCCCCATCCACTGCAGAGTTAAGTTCAAAATCCTTATCCTTACCTACAAAACCCTCACTAACTCAGCTCCCCACTACCTGTCCTCACTAATCACCAAATACACCCCAGCCCACTCCCTAAGGTCAAACAGTGACCTGCGCCTAGCTTCTCCCCGCATCACCTCTTCCCATTTAGGGAAGCCTACCACCCAACTCACTGACGCAACCATCAATCACTCTCACCTTACAGTCCTCTCCTCCTGTTTCCAACCCCAACCCTCCCAGATTGTGAGTTCCTACGGGAATAGGGCCCTCATCTCCTCCTGTACTGTTTGTCAAATGTTGTTCAATGTATTGTAACCCTGTCTATACTGTGCCTATTGTACAGCGCTGCGGAATATGCTGGCGCTTTATAAATAAAGAATAATAATAATAATATAAAATAACAGTCTAAACCAGATAACACTTTTTTACCATTGGAATTGTGTGTATCTTTAAAAAAAAAAAAAAAAAGCCAAGTTCCATCTTCAGTACTTGATACCTAGAAATTTTATGCATGAAATGTAGTGTGCCAAAATTCAGAAAAACTGAGAAATGTAGTTTATAAATTTAGGCTAATATTGATAATTTCCAAAGGAAAATACAGTAATGTATCTTCCTTTTCTTGTTATTTTATAAAAGAATACCAAGCAGAATATATAACTACATAGGTTTGGATGATAAAGCGTGGAAAAATAAATTTACATGCTACAAATGATATAAATTCAAATTTAAAATGTATGTTCGTTTATTCATTTTACATTATTTGATGAAGTCTTCTGATGAGACAGCGTAAAATATACGTATTTTGGATTTCCGGAGTCTACCGAAAAAAGTTATACATATGTAAGTTGAGTGGGTTCTGCAATAAAACATGACTTCAAATAGTGATTTAGGCTAGGGTCAGACTGAGGCAGTGCGAACGCGCGTTCTGGCGCACATAATCACGGCCGCACTAGCAGCAGATGACGGGCAATGACAGCCAATATACGAAGTACGGTCGCACAAAAGTCCGGCCGCGCAACGCAAGTGGAAAATGAACGCATTTTTTCGAGAACGTTAAACCGCTGGTACTGACGTACAGAGTGCGCTGCGGCCGCATAGCAGCGTGTGTGCGTGATTAGGAGATGTCAGACGCTGCTAGTGTGCGGCCAACATAACGTTCAAACAGCCGGATTTCCCTAGACTTCTTTTCACCCCATCGTCATGAAATACGTCCAGAATTGCGCATCGTCTGACCACTTAAGCGTATTCCGTGAAAAAATGCGTGCGCACGCATCGACGTACATTTTGACGGTGGCCGCAGAAAATGCGCTCATCTGTCCCTAGCCTAAACACGATGAGCAAATAAAATGAGCTTAGCACATGGGTTTGAAATGTTTTTTTTGAGAAAGTATTTTACCAGGAAAGATACATTGAGATTTCTCTTGTTTTCAAGTATGTCCTAGGTGGTGAGTGGGGATGAGCTGTTCGGGTTCGGACGGTTCGGAGTTCGACCCGAACTTTTGCAGTTCGAAAGTTCGCGAACTTCAAACTTTTTGGGTGTGTAGGTTCGAGTTCGAAAAAAAAAAAAATTTTGAAAAAAGTATAGAAAATGCTTAAAAAAATACTAAAAAATCTAGAAATAAAGAGACTCTTTACTGCAGAATATTATAAGCAACGGTTTATTAGATATTGAATTAAAAACTAATGTGTATGTGGAAAGATTATCAACTCTAAATGACCTCTGTTCACAAACAGGCATAACACCAGGTGTTTTTAGTCTGGTAATCAATTTGATACATTGTACACTATACTGAGGGGGTGGTGTCTGCTTTTGATTGAGATTTGAGAATTAATTTCCCTCCTAAAACATCCTAATATGCTGCATTTAACCCTTTCGCTGCTGAGGCTTTTCACACCTCTGTGCTGAGGTAATTTTTACCGCTTTCGCTCATCATGTTTAACCGAGTTTTGTAGCCATATTTTGATATATGACCCAGACATATTATATATCGTTCTTTCCGGCAGACTTGGCAGATTCATAATATGTCATTATTACATGTATACATTATGTCATGTCTGTATATTATAACAAAAAATGCAATAAAATTTGAATTTTCAATAATTTATTATGTGTAAAGTGGTTTTTTTTCACATTTTAACATGCGATCATTTGCGGTTATATTTTGTATGGGGTGCGCTTGTTTAAAAAATTAGAAATGGGGTCTCGTTACTTTTTTTGGGGAAAATTTCGCTTTTTTTAACAAACGCACCACATAAAAAAATCGATAGTGCAGCATTATTGCTCACATTATAATTGAAATGGGAACAATATTGCTGCATTAACAAAACAAAAACAAACAAAAAAACTTGTTTATTTTTTGTTTAGAATTTTTTTTTTAAAATACTTTTATTTTTTTTATCTTTATTTTTTAAAAAAAAATTAAAACATATTTCATGCTCATGTTTGGTATCCTTGGAAAGGCCATGCTCTGGCCGATCCAACGATATCAAACATTAACCCCTAGCTGCCACGGATCGGGAGATAGGGGGTTCCAATGAACCCCCTATCTCCACCATTGGTGGCAGCTAGGGGTTATCTCCAGGACTGGCGTCATCGTGCTATGCACGATGACGCCAGTCTTCAGGGGGAGTTCATAGAGGCTTGGCCGACATCCAAGATGTCCAGGAGCTCCAGGAGAGGATCACGATCCGGCGCTTTTCAGCGCTGATTCGTGATCCGGCTCCCCAGGGGTTAATCACAGCCACCGTTTGGAAGGGCAGGCTGTGCCCTTCCAAACGGTGCCTGGATTAACCCTCTGCCCCCGGCGATCGGAAATGAGAGAGGTCCAAAGGACCTCCCCCCTCCCTTTCAGGCGCTTCCTCCGCACATGCGGGGGGGCGCCTGAATTAGATGTCATCGCGACGCCGCAATGACATCTAATTGCTCCGCCGGGGTCCTGGAGTGCTGGGCTGACATCCAAGATGTCAGCCCGCACCGGGGGGGCGCAGCAATCTGCCGGAATACGGCGGATTGCTGCCTCCTGTGCATGGACGCGCTGAGAACGTCCATAGCACAGGAGAACCACTTGGCTGGACGCGCTGAGCGCGTCCATAGCAGCCAAGTGGTTTACTGGTGTTTGAAAAAAATTCAAAATAACATCTAAGGCTAGGGTCAGATGAGCGCATTTTGTACGGACTGTGCGTCTGTGCAGTACGGACGTACTTACTGACTGACAACAAGGTAGTGGCCAAACAGTCAGTTTTTTTCACTGACGTATTTTTTGACTGATGTAGCAGGGAAAATAAATTAAAATGAAAAAACATTCTGTCTGTCAAAAATGCTGGACGTATAAATGCAGTCCATCTGACCTCGTTTCATCACTCACATACAAAGCTACACGGACGTTGTGGACGTGGCGCACTCTGCACGTCCGTTCTAGCAGTATTACGTTCTTGCCTAACCTGCGTCCGTTTGCTGCATCCGCCATGTATCCGCACTACCGTGCGGACGTACTTCGTGTGTGGGGCTCCATTGGTCAGAATGCTATGCTGCCAGGGAGGTACAAATGTGCGGCAACACGGACGTGATAACTGTGCTCGTCTGACCCCAGCCTTAAGCAATGTTATTTTTCACCTCGGGATTAAACATTCACAGGGTTATTCAGAGAGCGGTGAAAAGCAGGAGAATAACTGGAGAAGTGAAAATTCTAGGTCAAAATAGCCAAACCAGAAAAATTCTCCCATTTAACTCACTTTCCAAATTGGCTATTTGGTCTAGATTGTTCTCTTCTCTTGCCAGTTCTCCTGGCTTTCACCGCTCTCTCAGGGTTGTTCAGAGAAAGGTGAAAACCAGGAGAATGGCAGGAAAAGAGAACAATCTGGACCAAATAGCCGATTTGGAAAGTGAGATGAGGCAAGGGTCAGACTAACGCATTTTTCACAGCGACCGAAAGTGCGTCCGAACGCATTGCCGTATTTTTTCACGGAATGCGCGAAAACGGTCATACGATGCGCATTTTTGTGCGTGATTTTTTACGGATCCAAACCAGGAAACTTTGGGTGTCTGGACGTTATGTTGGCCGGACATGAGCAGGGTCTGACGTCTCCAAATCACGCACACACGCCGCTAGTGGACGCAGCGCACTCTGTACATCCGTACTAGCGGTTCTGCGTTCTCGAAAAAATGCATTCATTTTCCACTTGTGTTGCGCAGCAGGACTTTCGTGCGACCGTACTTCGTATATTGGCCGTCATTGCCCGTCATTTGCTGCTAGTGCGGCCGTGATTAAGTGCGCCTAAACGCATGTTAAAAATTCGCTAGTCTGACCCCAGCCTAAATGGGAGAATTTTTCTGGTTTGGCTATTTTGACCTAGAAGTTTTCCATTCTCCAGTCATTCTCCTGCTCTTCACCGCTCTCTGAATAACCCTGACAGGGTTATTCAGAGAAAGTTGAAACTCAGGAGAATGACTGAAGAGAAAATTCTAGGTCAAAATAGCCAAACCAGAAAAATTCTCCCATTTATCTCACTTTCCAAATCGGCTATTTGGTCTAGAATTTTCCATTCTCCAGTCATTCTCCTGCTTTTCACCGCCAAAAAATCAGTAAACTTTTACTGCGTGTCCGAAAATGTCTCTTTTCATACAGACTGCCGCCCCAAGCAGTTGTTTATGGATAGATTAAAGGAAAAGCATTTACCGTCATTTGAAATGTCATTTTTTGTTTTTTACATATTTCTATACATCCTAGAAATCCGCCACTTCACGGGCAGGTTATGGGGACCTCCTAGGCACGATATTTGAAGGAATTTTTCGTTTTTATTTTTAACCCTTATTTCATGGAAAACTCACTGTCCCTTTAACCCCTTAGTGACCGCTGCTGTTTTACACGAATCCGTCTTTTAGTGACTGCTGCTGTTTTTACGTTTCTGCGCTGTTAGTGTTTAGGTCAAATTTTCCTCTTACTCGTTTATTCAACCCACACATATTATACACCCTTTTTCCCGCCATTAAATGGACTTTCTAGAAATACCATTATTTCCATCATATCGAATAATTTACTATAAAAAAAATATGAAATATGAGGAAAAAATGGTAAAAACACACTTTTTTGTAATTTAATCCCCAAAATCTACAACCACCCAAAAAGACCCCTGCTAAATAGGTTCAAAATTTTGTCCCGAGACTAGAAATACCCAATTTTTACATGCGTTTGCTTTTTAACTCCTTCACTGCTGAGACAGTTCACCTATGTGCGCTGCACTCATTCTGACCATTTTGTGCTAATTATTTTTAGATGACAGCCTAGGTCCTATTTAATTAAACCCCCCAGGCAAAAAAACTTTAAAAAAAAAAAACATTTTTTTATTTTATTTAATTTTTTATTATTTTATTTATTTTTTTATTTTTTAAAACCAAACCTGGTCATGTTTGGTATCATTGGAAATAAACAGGCCTTTCCAATGATGTCAAATATGACCATCTAGCTGCCATGGATCGGGAGATATGGGGATCCTTAGGATCCCCTTATCTCTACATGGCAGCTAGATGGTTAACTGGCCCACTGACATCCTCACACATATGGTGAGGTTGTCAGTGGGTGGGGGGGATCTGGAGGCTTGGCTGACATCCAAGATGTCAGCCCCCCTCCAGGTTCGAATCGCATTTTGGCGCAAATTGGCGCCGAAACGTGATCCAGCGGCAAAACAGTTAATGCTATACACATAAAAGGGGACACTCTCCCCTTTTCAGCGGTGTAAAAAGCATCTCCCTAGCTGCAATGGTTGGGGAGATAGAGGGCTCCGAAGGAGCCCCTCCTCCATTGAATTGCATGGGGACGCCTGCTGATGACGTCACCACGCAGCGTAGCGACGTCATCAGCCTCGCCTGCCCATGTAAATCACATGGGCAGGCTTCCTCCCTGCCAGATCGCCGAGGGATCCAGCGAGGGGGGTGCGTATCGGGCGGGAGGGGGATTAGGGAGACCCGAGGACAGGACGTACAGGGTACGTCAGCGGTTCTTAAGGGGTTAAAAACTTTTTTTTTAAAACTTTTTCTTCTTGCTTCCTGTCCCCCAGGGCACTACCCGGACCCCCATACACTTTTTATGGCAAATGGCAGCATATGTGCCCTCTTGGAGGGCACTCTAAAAACCGAATTTTCAGCCCCATTGACTTCTACGGAGTTCAAGTTCGGGTTCGGATCCGAACATTTCGAAAATTCGGCTTCGAACCGAACTCGGAGAGTGTTCGGCTCATCCCTAGCGGTGAGTATGTACCGTTAGGTGTCTTGCCAAAGGACATTTACTGGAGAGGTGCCCTTGCCGGGATGATGTTACCTCCACTCCATTCAGCCGGTGAATGGGTTAAATTCATTTCATTTAAGAAAATAGGTCTAAAGCTCAAATACGTTTTCCTCGTTTGCTTGATAGCAATGTTAATTTTCCCACTTGAAGAGAATGACAATAATTTCAACCAAAGGTAGTTGCATTCTCTGAAGTACAGTAGTTTATGAACCTGACATTTAGATTTTCATATTAACTTCTTTTTGACACATAACATTTTTTTTTTCTGCTTAAAACTAATAATGAAACCGAACATTTGCAAACCGTGAAAATGTTACGGATTGTTTGATGTGCTATCTTTAATTTGTTCCTTACTTGCATGACTTTAGACATCTATTGTTTTGCCTCCACTCCGTAGCGCAATTAGTATTTCCTAAGAGTCATGTTGACCTTTAAGACATGGTAATATTCTGTTAATAAACACTCAAAAGAACACTGTGAATGCTTTGGGGAGAAAATATTTACATCTGGGAGACAGCAGTCCCACTTTCTCTAATTATGTCGGAGGGTGGGTAATTGGTATAAAGCGGGTTTGATTGTCTGAAAAACAAATTGTAAAGGTAAGCTGCCCTTGAACTCTCTTTTGATACTAAAAATTTCCATTTAGCCACTGGCTTGTGAGGATTGTCAGAAAATTACAACTGTTTACAAACAAAGTAGAATGTTTCCCTCCAATTTATTATAGGTGCAAAACTATAACGGTCAAGATTGTTTATGAGGCAGTATGTTTCTGTTACTATACCGACTGTCAAACCTCGGCTGTGAGAGACAAACAAAAACAGTCTTGCTTTTTTGAGTTTCTCAAAGCTGTGGTTTTGGCGAACCAATTAGAATGATTGACATTCATGAATTCGCTGAGGCTTAAAGCTTGAAAACAGTGTTACCCAGAATTATTAGACAGAACCTCTTGTCATAAGACAAAAGACTTTTAGAGAAAGATGTTCCTAATTTCAAAACTGTGAAAGAAGTTGTGATATGATAGAATGGAAATAAAAAAATAATAAAAAACTTTTTTTTAAAAGAAAAATCAAGTTTGTACTTCCAGTGACGTGGTTTACATGAAATCACTCTGGCTAAAAATATGGCAGTGTTGGAAAGTCTGTCTTCCCCAGTATTTGCATACCTTGGCCAACTTTAAAGTTAAACAAAATTGGAGGGGTGGTGATGTTGCTAAAGCCCTTTCTTTAGCGGAAACAAAGTGGATATTTTATATGGACACTTTGAAACCGCCAGGCCTAAATATTGATTTAGAGCTCCAATCTTTTATATCATGGCCCTAGTTCACTTCTATTTCTATTGAGTCACGTGACTCTCAGTTTTTTCTGTAGAGTCTTTTGGGACCTAGTTAGTTTTTTATCTGGGTTTTTGCATCCCTAGTCCTTCCTCCATTTTTTCTGGTGCTTTTCTGGAATATAGCATTGGTCTTATACAATATTATTATTGAAAATATAATTAATTATTTTATTATAATTATACCCCCTATATGGGGCACATTTATGTTTATACGCTATCAGCATACATGCACGTTTTTAATTTTTGTCTCCATAGGTTCTTCTATTGTCATCTCTGGATCTATGTCAGTAATGTTATGTTTTATTTCTGCCGTTTGTACTTCGGCCACACTTTCCATTAGGTTTGGGTTAACTATGCCCTTAACCTTAATGGATTTTGGTGTAAGGCGGTGTCATTTCCGATGCACCCGTTCGGACGCATTTCCGATGCGCTCGTTCGGGGGCATTTCGGAAATTTTATCATTTCCGGTATCCACCCATGAAAGTATTTTAGATTGTTAATTAAAGAAATGTGGACTTTAAAAGAGAGAAGATTCGGACGGACAAGTCAGTTCATGAATAAGTCAGAGGACGAAACGCGTCGAACTGACTTGCTTGTTTCCGCCATTTCGTTCGTTCGCCCGCCGGATCGTCCATCATTCATTTTCGTCCGCGAGTCGGATCGTCCACTGTTCATTTCGGATGGATCCAGGTCTTCGGTTCCCCTATTGGTCGGTCTGAAGGACTGCGGTTCCACCTGGCATCTGGACTTCTCAGCACGGAGTGGTATCCTGGCCAGGATCTCCTGCAGAGACTACGCTTTAAGGACAACGTCTTTCCGGCTGTGGTGACTATTCGAACAAATCGGCTTAATATGCGCTTTTGCACACTTTTATACATTGTGTGCCACTAATCTTGTGAGTGGCTTCTTTTTGTGGTTTTATGTTTTATTAAATATCTGGCAGTATTATGCTATGTTTTGTGTATGCTCTGATTTTAGAGGCTCTGCACTTCCTTGAAGATCCTGTATCATCAAAAATACCTGACCATCTATAAGGTTGTATTGTACTGCATGTTCTATTTTTCTTATATGTAGATGTTTTTAGGCCAGGAAATCACCACAATGTTTTCAAAATAAAAAGTATTTATTCTTAAAACTGTTATACTAAAACAAATAAAACGCCCCTACGCCCGACATGTTTCGTCTGAAAAAAAAACAGACTTCCTCAGGGCAAATGTACAAGTCAGTGCAAGGCAAATCGTAATGTTTGTTTTAGTATAACAGTTTTAATAATAAATACTTTTTATTTTGAAAACATTGTGGTGATTTCCTGGCCTAAAAACATCTACTACGACCCCCACTGGTGAATTATGGAAGCCGAATCCATCCAGACCTAGCGCACCTACTCCGAGGACTTTTTTATCCTCTCAGGTTTCGTGAGTTACAATTCTTCACACTTGACTCATAGGACATAGATCTTCCGATTTGTATTTCTTGTTGACATTAAAGGAGAAAGTGAACCGTCTCCTGGAAGATTGTCCTGATATTTATAAGTTAAGTATTTGTATACACCAATCTGTTTCGCTGTATTGTATTTGAGTGAGGATTAAAATATTTTGAAGGTACTGTAGGTGACAGTCTGATAAATTGGGGAAGATAATTCCACAATGTAGGTACAGCTCCAGAGAAATACTAAAGGCGTGAATGGAAGGACGAGATGACCAAGATGGATAGCCAAAGGTTGAAAGCAGAGCAATATTAAAAAATGGATTCTGTAAGGTAGAGAGTTCCAATGTAGAAATCAGCATAGAGAGAAGGAAGATGAGGAGTGATGGCTGATGGGTGACAACAATTTGTAGGAGATTGAATGTGCTCCATGAAGGTAAGAATGGAGTCAATTATCATTCCAAGACAACAGACATTGGAGGCAGATTGGGTGGTGGAGCTGTCAACCGTAATTTTCATCTATTTCTCTGCTCATACATACAGTATTTGGTGCAAACACAACAATCGATAAACTGTATACAGCTTGGGATATGTATTCAAATTCTATGCAAGTACAGGAATGGCAGATAAATAAGTAAACATTTTATATTGAGCAATTTCAGTATGTTAGTTTGATTTTCTAGAAGGCAAAATACATCCCAGATGGGTCCAAATGGGAAAATTGCTACATAAGATTCAATTGTAGAATACCCAACCTCATCTGCAGCTATAGAATTACCATTGATTGCTAGCTTTGTCTATTTTTAACTGATGAGTCACATTTGATTACAGTATAATTAGAGAAACATATTCTAATACAGTGAAAAAATACACAAGGTAATAAGATATAATTTGCATATAGATGCTGTATATTCATGATGTAAATATTTGAATAACCCTGTTATTATATTATTATGCACTTTAGGAATAAGTTCTAATCTTGCAAAGGACAAACACAGAAAAAGTTGTAAAAAATTTGGACGAATAAGTGACCATTTATATATAGTTTTGAGAAGGCTCTGCTCATACTTCCATACTTGTTGACCAGGCATAGAGAGACTCTGGGGCACTTACTCCATAATATGAACTGAATCTGCCCAAAAAAACAAATTGTCCACCTCAGAATTTAGGGCCACCACTTTTAAATAAACTCAGTTAATATACCCACAATATTCTGTCTCTATGGGCGGGATTCACTAGGTGCCGATAATTGCTTGATATCGGTGTAAAGCATCACATCTCAGCCACAAAGCACTCGGATGGCGCTACACCAGGGGTAGTCTGCAGCACCGTCTAAGGCTAGGGTCAGAGTGGGGCAGTCGGAACGCGCGTGCAGGCGCACTAAATCACGGCGGCAGTAGCAGCACATAACGGCCAATGACGGCCAATATACGCAGTACGTGCGTACAAAAGTGCGCCGACACCACGCAACCAGCAAATGAACGCATTTTTATCAGAACGTGAAACCGCTGCTACTGACGTACAAAGTGCGCTGCGGCCGCATAGCAGCGTGTGTGCGTGATTAGGAGATGTCAGACGCTGCTAGTGTGCGGCCAACATAACGTTCAAACAGCCGGATTTCCCTAGACTTCTTTTTACCCCACCGTCATGAAATACGTCCAGAATTGCGCATCGTCTGACCACTTAAGCGTATTCCGTGAAAAAATGCGTGCGCACGCATCGACGTACATTTTGACGGTGGCTGCAGAAAATGCGCTCATCTGTCCCTAGCCTAAGTCGTCGAAGTGGGGCATTCTGGCCTTGAAGGAAGGGATCCGTCACATAAAATCATGGCGTGGGGCTTCTCTGATTGACCAGATGGTTACATGTCACCAAAATACTACAAACCAATCAGAAAAGAGGTGAAAGAGGTCAGGTTTACTACTTTGTGAATTCTGCCAATATTGACTTGCAAGAAAATTACGGTTTAGTTAATCCCACCCTATGACTTCTTATTCAAATCATATACCTATTCATATGTCCATACACTCAGATGGACAAACAAGACATCATGTTTGGTGTTTTCCCTCAGTAGTAGCTTGACAAAGAGTGCTGTTTGCAAAAGTGTATCTGCACAGATTTTCACTTCCTCGCCTTTCATATTTTAAAACCCATATTGAAGTTATCGTTACATAGTTACATACTTATATAGACTGAAAAAAGACATACGTCCATCGGGTTCAGCCTCTCCCACATCACCTACTGCTGTTGATCCAAAAGAAGGCAAAAAACCCAGTCTGAAGCGCTCACCAATATGCAACACACTGGGAAAAAATTCCTTCTTGACCCCAGATGGCATCAGATTTCTCCTTGGATCAAGAAGCTTTTACCCACATATTAAATATTATAACCCATAATATTCTGTGTCTGCAGGAAGTCATCCAGTCGTTTTTTAAATGTCTGTACAGTCTCTGCTCCAACCACCTCAACAGGCAGATAATTCCACAGCTTTATTGTTCTCACAGTAAAATAACCCTTCCTATGCTTTAGGCTGAATTTCCTTTCGTCCAGTCTAAATGGGTGACCTTGTGTCCTGTGTATAGTCCTGTTAATGAATAGGCTTCCAGACAATGGTTAATAATGGCCCATACTTATTTATATAAAGTTATCAGATCCCCTCTAAGGTGCCGTTTCTCTAAACTAAACAGGTTTAAGCTTGTTAGTTTTTCCTTATAACTTAACCCTTCCATTCCCCCATTATTAATTTAGTCGCCCGTCTCTGCACTTTTTCTAGCGCCATAATATCCTTTCTTAAGGCAGGTGCCCAAAATTGCACGGCATATTCAAGGTGCGTCTTACCATGGATTTATACAGAGGCAAAATTATGTTTTCATCCCGAGAGTGAACTCCCCTTTTAATGCATGCCAATACTTTGCTGGCCTTGGCGGCTGCTGTTTGACATTGCACATTGTTACTTAGTTTGAAGTCTATAATTATTCCAAAGAGTGACGCATGCTATCCTCTCCATAAGACTTATTTCATGACAGGACAATCAGGTGTATCGTATTATATGTTATGGTCAGTGGGCGTTTTTAGTGAATCCATTAACAGTGTATCGTATAAATTGTGACACTTCAGATGGACACATTATCCCTGATGAAGTCTTTTTATCACTTAAGATGAAGGCACTTAAGATGAAGGCAGATAACCCAGTCTGAAGCGCTCGCCAATATGCAACATCGTTATTACAATCTTACTAAATGTTATATAAAACAGAATATTAAGGGTCATAATATTTAATATGTGGGTAAAAGCTGCTTGATACAAGGAGAAATCTGAAGCCATCTGGGATCAAGAAGGAATTTTTTCCCTGTATGTTGCATATTGGCGAACGCTTCAGACTGGGTTATCTGCCTTTGTCTTAAGTGCCTTCGTCTTAAGTGATAAAAAGACTTCATCAGGGATAATGTGTCCGTCTGAAGTGTCACAATTTATACCATACACTGTTTATGGATTCGCTAAAACCACCCACCGACCGTAACATATAATACGATACACCTGATTGTCCTGTCATGAAATAAGTCTTATGGAGAGGATAGCATGCGTCACTCTGTGGAACGCACGGTCTCTCTTCCTGGTTCCACAGATCGCCCCTTCGACTTCCGGTCTTTTCCGGTCTAGTGTATGGTATCAATTGTGACACTTCAGACGGACACATTACCCCTGATGAAGTCTTTTTATCACTTAAGACGAAACGCATTGGACTGTGTTCCGACTTTTACAATGTTTTAATTAACACTTTTTATTTTTGGAAACCCCGAGTTTAATTTTCCAAGGTTTTTTCCATCTTTTTAACTCTATTTGGGCTACTGAAAGGAGGTTCCTGCCGAGGTCTGGGATGCTGGACGCCAGGAGGTGACCTGACAATAAGGACATACCCAGGAGCGGTAAACCTGTTACATGCCTATAACTATCTTACTTCTTGTGAGTGATATTCTAGCGGGGTATTCTTATCAATTTGTTATGATCTGCGCAATGTATATGTAATTTCATATTGCAGATACTACTCCTATTTTCTTATCTATTCTTTTAGATCAACAGCAGTAGGTGATGTGTGAAAGGCTGATCTCGATGGAGGCATGTCTTTTTTTTCAGCCTATGTAACTATGTTATAGCTAAAATGCCTGAAATGTTATAAAACAATTGAGCATTTAAGAGTAATGAGGGAGAGGTTAAGTATAATTGTGGCACCCATTAATGCGAATGGCTGCCCTGCTTTTCCAGCCAAGCAACAAACCCTTGTTGCTGTTACAGCTGCTAACTGTACGTTTGCTTTGCCTTCATGTTGTATGGGATAATAAAATTGAAACTCACCTCTAAACCCACAGTGAAGAAAGGGGCATGATCTGACATCTCCTCTCCCATAGAGTGAAGGACAAGGAGCACAAATAATTCTTGCGGTCCTGCATGACTGTTCAATGAGTCCTACAAACTCAAGGAGGGTATACCAGTGGTGGCAAGCAGCTGCAGTATCCAGCAGTTGGTCACAAGAATTATGAGCAGAACAGGTAATGTATCAACTGAATTGTAATTGAGTCGGTAATAAGTCAACTTGATGGTTTGTGCAAACATTTTGTATTAGCAAGTTACTACCAGCTCAGACTGAATATAGTCCTCTGTGTATTTGACGTACTGTATGGTCAGGAAAGTCTGATTCTCAAAAAAAGGAAAGGACTAGAGACAGGGAGTACAAACCACCACTTGTAATAAAGCAAATTGTGCATGTCAGTACCATACTTACTCCTTCTTCATTTCTCCACTCAACATCTGTAAAGACTTTGCAATGCAGTATGTTGTGTCATTAACTTAGTTCTTCCTTTGCAATATTTCTAAACTAAAGGCCCACTGTTTTTGGCTATATCAGGAGCATTTTACTTATTTAAAATTACTTGAAATGTATTCCAGGTGTAGCAGAGTGTTAGTGAAGTTAGGCCAGGGTCAAACAAGCGTTTTGCAGAGCAGAAGGAACGTCCGTGAGAGTGGATGTTGCTTCCACTCTGACGCCCATCCATCCTGACTGCGTTCAGTGCTGCAAGGCTCGATCCTCCCATGGAGCATTGTATTGCTTCGACAGGGAGGCTTTCAGCACGGCCGCAGCACAGCCGCTGTAGCGCGCGCGGTACAGTGTGTGGCCAGCCCTGTTGAAGCATCACAACGCTGAATCGAATGCCGGGAGGCACATAAGGGCGCACATAGTGCGCTCGTCTTACCCCGGCCTTAACCCTTCTGTTTAGGGAAGCCTGCCACCTAACTCCATAACAAAACATCCGCCCGACCCAATAACGGTCCTCACCCCTCCCTGCATTAACATCTCATCGCTGCAGTCCTCTCCTCTTGTTTCTCACCCATCTAGATTGTAAGTTCTCACGGGAATAGGGCCATCGTGCCCTCCTATATCTGTTGGTGGTAGGGATGTGCGTTTCGGGTTTTGGAAATTCGGAATTTTCACGAAATTTCCCGATTCGTACATTCGGATTCGGCCGATTTTCCAAAATAATTCCGATCCGAAAATGGCAGATCCAAACAAATTTCCAAACCGAAACGAAAACTTTTCGGAATTTTCGAATGGACTAGAAATGTGTAAAATCAAAATTCATTTTCGTTCCATTCGTGATTTCGGCTCCATTCCTGATTTCGGTTCCATTTCAGTCATTTCGGACAACGTATTTTTCGGTTATATCGCTGATTCTGTAATTTTGTATAATTCCCATCTCAATGTATCCTTCCTGGAAAACCAGAAAAATCTCAATGTAATCTTCTTGTAAAACATGAGAAATCTCAATGGCAGAATTATCGTATCGACAGAAATATCGGATCCGAAAAACCATTAGTTTACGTCAAAATGAATAGAGACTTTGAAACGAGGAGAACAGACGTTCCAAAAAACCCGAAAATCTCCGAAATCACGAAAAAAAAAAATCGATACAAAAAACGAACCGAAAACGAACCGAACCGAAACGGAAATCGGCTCAAACGAAAATTTATAAAATCCGAACAAACCGAAAAAAAAAATCGGTGCACAAGTCTAGTTGGCGTGAATACTGACCTGCCTCTTTTATGTATTGAAGAACTGTCACGTCTTAACACATTGCAGCTTTGTAATGTGTTGGTGCTTAATAAATAATAATAATATATCTGTATATCTGTGGCCAAAGTCATGCTCCTATTCATTTACCTATAAAAAATTTTTTAATAATATTAAAAAAAAAAAAAAAAAAACTGAAAGACATGTATTACATCTTTTATTATTCTAAGACTTATTATTATTATTTTTTAACGAGTAAGTACCAAGGAGTGATATGACCAAAATCAATGAATAACGAATAAAATAAACAAAATAGGCATTTTTAATTTTCCATCAATGCAGCTGGATATGTTAACACCAAATCCTGGCTCTAGTTAACTCTTCGCTAACCAGAGCCAGGCGTTAATCAGCGCTGGGACTTTGTAATCCAGCGCTGATTAACACTTTGCGCTCCCCATGTTAAGTATAGGGAACGCAAAGTACAGTAACCTGGCGCAGAGGAGCGCAAGGTACCAAACGCAAATGGTTTTTTTAACCCGTTTGGATTGTAATATGTGGTAAATACCGCAGGTAACGGTAGTGCTCACGGTGGTGAGCGCTATGTTAGCGTTAAGGGTGTAATAGAGCCCATAGAGTCCAGAGTTTTACTTTTATTATACAGGGTTATTCAAAGAGATCCGAATGGCTGGAGAAAGGTAACCGAATGCTGAAAATCAGCGTTCGGTTACCTTTCTTGGCCATTCGGCTATCCAGAGAGCAGGCAATTCGCCAAATCCTGGCGAATTGCCTACACATACAGTGCCTGTTCGGTGCCTGTTCGAGGGCAGTGAAATCCCCATAAAAAAACTTCGGCTATTCGGAGAACACAAACCAGCAGTGAAAGGTTCCCCTAATTCGGTGGTTTCATTCGACAGGTTTATTCATGAGAATCCCATAGGCACCAATGTTAAAAATTTTCCCGTTTTAATTCAATATCTAATAAACCGTTCATTATAAAATTCTGCAGTATAAAGTCTCTTTATTTATAGATTTTTTAGGAAATTTTAAGCATTTTTCTTGATTTTTTTTTTTCCTTTTAGGTTTACATCTTTTTTCTGTAACAGCCCTTTTTATTATCATTCATTGGATCTTATATGTAAATTTCAGACATTTTCGCTCAGTAGTTTCTTTGCAAGCAGTGTTTCACTTTTCAAACATTCAAGCAAACTGTTTTGCTAATTTATTCACTTCACTCGTCTGCGGTCTCGGCTTTTTCCGGCGGCTTCGCTGCGTGTGATCGGCTCCTGCTCGGGTTTTTCTGGCGTCTTCGGTGGGTTAATCCGGATGTTTTTGCAGGTTTCGGCATGCATTCGCCGGGTTTTTGCGGTGACTTTTCGTCGGGTTTGCGGCAGCTTTTGCCTGCGCTTCGACGGCCCTGTGGTGCTTGCTGAATACACCGCAGGGTCGCCGAAATGGGATTGCTGAATCGGCCCGAATTGAAAAGAAGGAAAAGTCACCGAACATGCGGTGACTTTTCGATTCTCATTGAATAACCCTGATAGTGTTTCTGTTTGCTTATTTATTTCCCTGTAATGAGGTGAATACTTTGTCTGTGATGTGCTTTAATAGCATTAAGCAGAAAATTTAAAAAATGTATCATAAAGCCATTAATAAATGAAAATATACAGGGTTATTCAAAGAGAATTGAAAAGTCACCGCACGATCGGTGACTTTTCGTTCTCTTCAATTCGGTTCGATTTGGCGATCCCATTTCGGCGACCCTGCGGTGTGTTCAGAAAGCACCACATGGCCGTCGTACTGCAGGGAAAAGCCGCCACAAACCCAACGAACACTCACCGCAAACCCGGTGAACACTCACCGAAAGCCGCAAAAACATCTGGATTTACCCTGCCGAACACGCCGGAGAAACACGAGCAGCCGCCGATCACAGCGCAGAGCAGCTGCCGGAAAAAGCCGAAACTGCAGACGAATGGAGTGAAAAAAAAACAGTACGCTTGAATATTTCAAAAGGGAAACGCTGTTTGCAAAGAAACTACAGAACGAAAATGTCTGAAATTTACATATAAGATCCAATGAATGATAATAAAAAGGGCTGTTACAGAAAAAAGAAAAGATGATTTAAAAAAAAAAACTGATTTTTTTCGCTACAAAATCCAGAAGAATGCCTAAAAGATCCTAAAAAATCTATACATAAAGAGACTTTTTACTGTAGAACATTATAATCAACAGTTGATTAGATTTTGGATTAAACGGGAATATTTTTAACATTGAAGCCTATGGGATTCGCCTGAATAAACCTGTCGAATGAAACCACCGAACAGCAGGGCATTTCGGCAACTTTTCACTGCTGGTTTTTAGTCTCTGAATAGACGAAGCATTGCTTCTCTATGGGGATTTCACTGCTGTCGAACAGGCACCGTATGTGCAGGCAATTCGCCAGGATTTGGCGAACTGCCTGCTCTCTGAATAGCCAAATGGCCAGGAAAGGTAAACGTACACTGAATTTCACTGTTCGGTTACTTTTCGGCCACAATTCGGATCTCTTTGAATAACCCTGTAAATTAATTTACGGAAACATACTGAGATGTATCCAAACCTACTTTTCTCAGAGCAAATACATGCTGTTGAATTTACAGTAAATCTGCTTCTCTACGGTTATATATCAGATATCATCATAAATCCAGGCAGAGACCCCTTAACCCTTTCGCTGCTGAGCCATTTCACGCCTCTGTGCTGAGCTAATTTTTACCGGTTTCGCTCATCATGTTTAAATGCGTTTTTAAGCCATATTTTATTATATAACCCAGACATATTATATATCGTTCTTTCCGGCAGACTCGGCAGATTCATAATATACCATTATTCTATGTATACGTCATGTCCTGCCTGTATATTATAACAAAAAATGCAATAAAATTTGAATTTTCAATCATTTACAATGTGTAAAGTGTTTTTGTTCACATTCCACAAAGGAATATTTAAACTAGGAGGGGGGGGACAAAAGGGTAAAAATCAATCTGCCCGATTGTCCCCCAAAACTAAATCGGAGGGTGCAAGCAACATGCGGGGAAAAAAAATGACAAGCTCAGAGTCGTGTCTATAAATGCTCGCAGTTTAGTCAATAAAATCAATGAACTGGAGGCAATGATGGCAGCTGAAAAAGTAGATTTAGTGGCGGTTAGCCGGTTACTAAGACATGGTTCAGTGAGAAAAATAACTGGAACATAACAATACCGGGGTACTCTTTATATAGAAAAGACAGAGAAGGTAGGAAAGGAGGAGGAGTGGCCCTGTATGTGAAAAACAACATAAAAACGAACCAAATAAAAGTGAGCGAGGTGAACATAGAGTCAGTTTGGGTTACGCTAACATTTGGCAATCATACAGTAGTTTGTGTAGGTGTGATCTATAGACCCCCTGGACAAGTAGAAGAGCTAGATAATCTGCTGCTTGAGGAAATAGCCAAAATGGCAATGAAGGGGGAAATTATTATCATAGGGGACTTTAATCTTCCTGATGTGAACTGGAAAACCAAAACAGCTGGGTGCACCAGGAGTACAAATATTCTAAACTCCCTACTGGGATTATCTCTAACACAAGTAGTTGAGGAGCCGACCCGTAAAGAGGCCATATTGGATTTAATACTCACAAATGGAGGTTTGGTATCGGACGTTGTTGTAGGTGAAAATTTGGGATCTAGTGATCACCAGTCAGTGTGGTTTAATATAAGAACAGGGATGGTGCCGCACCACACAAAAACAAAAGTTTTAGACTTTAAAAAAACAGATTTTTCTAAAATTAGATTTTGTGTGAAGGAGTCATTATCAGACTGGAGGAGTTTAAAGGGAGTCCAGGAGAAATGGGATTATTTAAAGGAAGCATTATTGAAGGCCACAGGCAATTGCATTCGGCTTGTTAGCAAAAACAAAAAAGGGAAGAAACCACTGTGGTACTCTGCAGAAGTGGCCAAAATAGTGTAGAACAAAAAGACAGCATTCAATAATTATAAAAAAACTCAGAGGAAAGAAGATAGTCAAACCTATAAGATTAGGCAGAAAGAGGAAAAGCAATTTAAAAGGGCTTCCAAAGCACACGCAGAAGAGAAAATAGCTCAGTCAGTAGAAAAGGGGGACAAAACATTTTATAGATACATAAACGAGAAAAAGAAAAGTAAAACAAGGATTAGTTAGATTAAAAACAAAGGAAGGAAGGTATGTAGAAGAGGATAAAAGTCTCGCTGACTGCCTCAATGAATATTTTTGTTCAGTCTTTGCAGAAGAAAAGGAAGGAAAGGGACCTCAGTTAGGAGAAAACACTAACGAGACATTTACATATCAGTTTACAGAGGAGGAGGTTCTACAGCAGCTGTCTAAAGTAAAGACAAATAAGTCAATGGGGCCTGATGGGATCCACCCTAAATTATTAAAAGAGCTCAGTGATGTAATAGCAAAACCATTAACAGATTTATTTAACCAATCCTTGCTAACGGGAGTCGTCCCAGAAGACTGGAAATTAGCAAATGTTGTGCCCATTTACAAGAAGGGTAGTAGGGAGGAATCGGGGAACTATAGGCCAGTTAGTTTTACGTCAGTAGTGGGGAAATTAATCGAAACCAGGTTAAAGGAAAGGATTGTTGAACATCTAAAAACACATAGATTACAGGATCAGAAACAACATGGGTTTACCTCAGGGAGATCATGCCAAACTAATCTTATTGATTTTTTTGATTGGGTAACAAAAATAATAGACACAAGTGGTGCAGTAGACATTGCTTATTTAGATTTCAGTAAGGCTTTTGATACTGTTCCGCATAGAAGGCTTATCAATAAATTGCAATCTTTGAGCTTGGATTCCAATATTGTTGAATGGATTAGGCAGTGGCTGAGTGACAGGCAACAGAGGGTTGTGGTAAATGGAGTTTATTCGGCGCAAGGTCTTGTTACCAGTGGGGTACCTCAGGGGTCAGTACTTGGACCCATTCTCTTTAATATTTTTATTAGTGATATTGCAGAAGGTATTAATTAGGGATGAGCCGAACACTCCCCGAGTTCGGTTTGAGCCCGAACTCAAATTTCCCATTTGTTCGGGTCCGAACCCGAACCCGAACCCGAACTCGAACCCAATGCAAGTCAATGGGGCTGAAAATTCAGTTTTTAGAGTGCCCTCCAAGAGGGCATATATGCTACATATTTGCCATAAAAGGTGTATGGGGGTCTGGGTAGTGCCCTGGGGGACAGGAAACAAGAACAAAAAGTAAAAAAAAAAACGTTTTTAAAGGGACAGTGAGTTTTCCATGAAATAAGGGTTAAAAATAAAAAACAAAAGTTCCTTCAAATATCGTGCCTAGGAGGTCCCCATAACCTGCCCGTGAAGTGGCGGATTTCTAGGATTTATAGAAACACTTAAAAACAAAAAAATGACGTTTCATATGATGGTAAATGCTTTTCCTTTAATCTATCCATAAACAACTGCTTGGGGTGGCAGTCTGTATGAAAAGAGGAGACATTTTCGTACACGCAGAAAACGTTTACTGATTTTTTTGGCTAAATTATTGTGAAATATATGCAGGCTTTGGATGAAAGTAACAATAGGAGCTTTAAAATTGGTCCTTTAGCGTCCCCAAGAGTGCCGTCACACCGTAACCGTAATTCTGGTCAAGGCGTCAGTGCACCCAGATATTGTGCCTTTAATGCCAGGCCAGCAAGTATCATCATACAGTAACCCTCTGTGGTATTGTGGAAGAATGCAGGGGTGGACCATGTGGTCCTATTTTGAAAAGATATGATTCTGGTCAAGGCGTCAGTGCACCCAGATATTGTGCCTTTAATGCCAGGCCAGCAAGTATCATCATACAGTAACCCAAATACACCCCAGCCCGCTCCCTAAGGTCAAAAAGCGACCTGCGCCTAGCTTCTCCCTGCATCACCTCTTCCCATGATAGACTGCAGGATTTCTCACGCGCAGCCCCCACTCTCTGGAACGCTCTCCCTTGTACTGTCAGACTTTCCCCTAATTTCTCTTCCTTCAAACGCTCCCTTAAATCATTCCTATTTAGGGAAGCCAACCACCCAACTCACTGACGCAACCATCAATCACTCTCACCTTGCAGTCCTCTCCTCCTGTTTCCAACCCCAACCCTTCTAGATTGTGAGTTCCTACGGGAATAGGGCCCTCATCTCCTCCTGTACTGTTTGTCAAATGTTGTTCATTGTATTGTATTGTAACCCTGTCTATACTGTGCCTATTGTACAGCGCTGCGGAATATGCTGGCGCTTTATAAATAAAGAATAATAATAATAATAATAATAACCCCTCTGTGGTATTGTGGAAGAGTGCAGGGGTGGACCATGTGGTCCTATATTGAAAAGATATGATTCTGGTCAAGGCGTCAGTGCACCCAGATATTGTGCCTTTAATGCCAGGCCAGCAAGTATCATCATACAGTAACCCCTCTGTGGTATTGTGGAAGAATGCAGGGGTGGACCTTGCGGTCCTATATTGAAAAGTTTTTGATCTGGTAATGGGCGTCAGTGCACCCAGATATTGTGCCTTTGGTGCCAGGCCAGCAAGTATCATCATACAGTAACCCCTCTGTGGTATTATGGAAGAGTGCAGGGTTGGACCCTGCTGTTCAAAAAATTAAAGTGATATAAATCTGGCACAGGCGTCAGTGCAGCCAAATGCCTTTCATGGCAGCAAGTGCATTCACACCGTAACCCTTTTGTGGTATTGTGGAAGAGTTCAGTGCTGGAGGTTTTGTGCATGCAGAAGACATACCCGATCTATTCCGTTACTTCGACATCAGGGGATTGATAGCTGCTGATCCAGGACTGATTCATTTTTATAAATGTCAGCCGGTCTACAGAGTCGGTGGACAGACGCACTCTTTTGTCTGTGACAAAAACTCCAGCGGCACTGAACGTCTTTTCGGAAAGCACGCTAGATGAAGGGCAACCTAGTAGCTGCATAGCATATTGGCTAAATTCTGGCCAGTGATCCAATCTCAACACCCAGTAAGCCAGTGGATCATCTGCTGGAAAGGTATCCAGGTCTGCCCTTGCCCCTAGGTAGTCCTGCACCATATGGTGAAGACGCTGGCAATGGTGCCTACATTTGACGTCCCATGGCGTTGAGGACTAAAAAAAATTAAAAAAGCATCAGTCAAGCGGCCCTGGCCTTCACCACTATTCCTCTGATCACCCGCAGCCTCAGAAGCACGTGTGTCAGCACTTGGTAATCTACCAGTGCCTGGAAAGGTGTTACACAAGTGTCGCTTTAGAGCGTCCTCAAGTATTTTCATCCTGTGCTCCCTCTGTGCGGGCAGGATGAGCTATGCAAACTTCCCCTTGTATCGTGGATAAAGAAGGGTTGCCAACCAGTAATGATCCCTCTCCTTGACAGCACGAATCCTGGGGTCCTTTAGCAGGCTTTGCATCATTAGGGAGCCCATGCAGCGTAGGTTGGAGGTGGCATTAGCTTCCGAGTCTTCCTGGTCAATGAGGATGACCGTATCGTGCACTTCCTCCTCCCAGCCACGCACTAGCCCTTCTGTTTCTGGGCACACAAACCCTCCCTTGAGGAATCCCCACCTTCAATGACCCCACTACTTAAATATTCCTCCTGCTCCTCATCCTCCTCCTGTCTGATCTGAGTAGGACCCGCTGGAATGCTGTCTGCGGAAAAACTGGGGACTTGAGAGCTAGGGAAGGCCTCCTCTTCCTCCCGCTGCTCTGCCTCTAGAGCCACATCTATAATTCCCCGCAGAGTGTGCTCCAGCAGGAACACTAAAGGAATTGTGTCACTGATGCATGCACTGTCCCTGCTCACCATCCTCGTTGCCTCCTCAAATGGTGACAGTAGAGTGCATGCATCCTTGATCATCAGCCACTGCGGGGGGAAAAAAACCAAGTTGACCTGAACCTGTCCTTGTGCCATACTCACACAGGTATGATGGCCCTCTGCTGCTTGTGCAGATGCTGCAGCATTGCTAATGTCGAGTTCCACCTGGTGGGCATGTCACAGATCAGACAGTTTGTGGGAAGGTGGAACTCTCTTTCAATTTCTGCCAGGCGAACGCTTGCTGGGAATGACCGTCTGAAGTGGCTGCAGACTTTTCTGGCCTGGATGAGAAGCTCTGGCAGCCCTGGGTACCTGGTTAGGAAACGCTGTACCACCAGATTTGGGACGTGTGCTAGGCATGGTACATGCGTCAATTTACCCTTGCGTAGGGTGGAGAGGAGGTTGCTGCCATTATCGCAGACGATCATTCCCAGCTCAAGCTGGCGTGGTGTTAACCATCTCTGCACCTGCCCCTGCAGAGCTGACAAAATTTCAGACCCGGTGTGGCTCCTGTCCCCTAAACAAACCAGCTCAAGCACAGTATGGCATCTTTTTACTTGAGCCATTGCGTAGACCCTGTCAGGCGTCGGTTTAACTGCCACTTCACCAGAGACAGAGAAGGAGGAGGAGGAAGAGGTGGTGGTGGTGGAGCAGACAGACCTCATACAAGCAGCTTTCTGGAGGCATGGTGGATGAACAAGCTCCAGCACAGAGCCCTATCTTGGATCCCTCCCAGCTGCAATCAGAGTTACCCAGTGTGCCGTGAAGGAAATGTAACGACCCTCTCCATGCTTGCTGGACCACGTGTCTAAAGTCACTTGCACCTTGCTGCTGACTGCCGTTGCCAATAACTCGATAACATTGTCTTCCACGTGCTGGTATAGTGCTGGAATGGCCTTGCGTGAAAAGTAATGGCGTTTTGGAACCTGCCACTGTGGTACAGCACATTCAGCAAATTCACGGAAGGGAGCAGAGTCCACCAGCTGGAAAGGCAGCAGCTGCAATGCGAGTAATTTTGCTAAGCTGGCATTTAAACGCTGTGCTTGGGGATGGTTGGGACTATATTTTTTCTTTCACTGCAGCAGCTGCGGCAACGTAATCTGACTGCGTAAATCTTCAGCTACTGGGATGATGTCACATTGTGAGGAAGGACCTGGTACATCCATTACTGTAGCATCATCCCTGTCGGTGGAGGTTGTAAGCAATGACATGGCAGGACATACAGTGGGGGTAGACACAGATGAGGAGGAGGAGGACCTACGCAAAGTTTTGCGCAAACGGGATGTGTGGCACTTATTCATATGTCGCCTCAAGCACGTGGTACCCAAGTGTCCGGTATCTTTCCCACGCTTAAGCATCATCTGACATAGATTACAAATAGCAACGCTGCGCTCTACTGCACATTTCTTAAAGAACTCCCAGACAACAGAGTTCCTGCATGTGTTCTTTGAGACAACAGCACTCTGCACCGGAGCAGCTCTGACATGTGATGCCTTGGACTGGCTAGTGCTACGGTTGGTCACAGAGGATGTTGTGCCTCGTGTTTGCTGTGCCTCCTTCTCCCCCCTCTTCCTCACTTAATTCCTCTGTTCGATCTGGCACCCAGGTGGAGTCAGTGACCTCATCATCATTGTCATCATCACCCCCTATCTCCTCGTCACTGGAGCCAACTTGGCAGTATGCTGCAGCTGCTGGGGCAACATGAGTGCCAGTTATTTGTGTGTCATCACTGGCACCCCCTTCCTCTAGGTTGATTATACTCCCTTCCTCAACCTCAGAGATTGAATCAGAGCACTGTACTTGCTGCGCATCCTCAAGCAGCATGTCACTCTCATTGTAGTCAAACAATTCAGCTGACTCCTCCGTGTGTGATAGCGAGGCTACGGCAGGATTAGCTGTGGACATGGAGGCTGCATTAGATGCTTTGGCAGCTGAGGTGGACTGTAAAGCACTAGAAGCCTGGCTGGCAGAGGACTCGGAGGATGAGGATGGCCTGGTTAGCCATTCCACCAAGTCCTCTGTATGTTGCTGCTGCTTAAGACAGCCAGCACCAGTTAGAAAGGACAAGCATGCCCCTGCAGAGGATGCACCACGTCCACCACGACCAGAGGCACAGCCTCCCGACACAGGGGCTGCTTGCCCTCTTATCTGTGTCTGGGAGCGTCTGCCTGTCCTTTTTGTTCTTTCAGACATGGTGAGTGATATATAGATTAATATATACAGAACTCTGATTCAACTCTGGTATAAAGATTTAAAGAACTCTGGTATAACTCAGTGAGACACAATGATAGCTGGCAGCCAGTGACAAGAGACAGATCACCTCAATTCACAAATGTTTTGTAGAAATTAGTGAGCCCCAAAATACTGCGTGGTACTGGATGTGTGACGAGACACAGATCACCTCAATTCCCAATGTTTTGTAGAAATTTGTGACCCCCAAAATACTTGCTGGCAGTGACAAGAGACAGATCACCTCAATTCACAAATGTTTTAAAGAAATTAGTGAGCCCCAAAATACAGCGTGGTACTGGATGTGTGACGAGACACAGATCACCTCAATTCCCAAATGTTTTGTAGAAATTAGTGAGCCCCAAAATAATGCGTGGTACTGGATGTGTGACGAGACACAGATCACCTCAATTCACAAATGTTTTGTAGAAATTAGTGAGCCCCAAAATACTGCGTGGTACTGGATGTGTGACGAGACACAGATCACCTCAATTCACAAATGTTTTGTAGAAATTTGTGACCCCCAAAATACTTGCTGGCAGTGACAAGAGACAGATCACCTCAATTCACAAATGTTTTAAAGAAATTAGTGAGCCCCAAAATACAGCGTGGTACTGGATGTGTGACAAGACACAGATCACCTCAATTCCCAAATGTTTTGTAGAAATTAGTGAGCCCCAAAATAATGCGTGGTACTGGATGTGTGACAAGACACAGATCACCTGAATTCACAAATGTTTTAAAGAAATTAGTGAGCCCCAAAATACTGCGTGGTACTGGATGTGTGACGAGACACAGATCACCTCAATTCCCAAATGTTTTGTAGAAATTTGTGACCCCCAAAATACTGCGTTGTACTGGCTGTGTGACAAGACACAGATCACCTCAATTCACAAATGTTTTAAAGAAATTAGTGAGCCCCAAAAAGATTTGCTGGCACAGTGACAAGACCCAGAAGATCACCTCAATTCACAAATGTTTTAAAGAGAGTTGTAAACCCCAAAAAAACTTGCTGGCACAGTGACAAGACACACCTCACCTAAATTCCCTGATATTTGGTAGAAATGAGACCCCCCCAGACCCCCCCAGTAGCGTGGCAGACCGGCAGTAACAAGACACAACTATCTCCTTTGAAATCTCCTCTGAAATGCGTGCAGAATCGGCGCGTGGAAACGTTATATAGTGTGCTGCAGGACTTAGCTCTGTGAGCCCATGATTGGGCAAAATTTGCCCAATCAGGACTCTGAGCGGTGATTGGCATAGTGTTGAACCAGTCTTGCACCAGACCTGTGGTCAGGTGCAAGGCTGTAGCCAATTACGAGCTTCAGGCCAGTGGGAAAATGCATTGTGGTCCATTGTGGTCGAACATGCGGCGAACACTCGGAAATGTTCGGTGTTCGCGATTTCATCGAACAGGCCAAGTTCGGGTCGAACCCCGAACTGTCCGAACCCGAACTGCTCATCCCTAGTATTAATGGAAAAGTATGTCTTTTTGCTGATGACACAAAGATTTGCAACAGGGTTGACGTTCCTGGAGGCATCAGCCAAATGACAAATGATTTAGGTAAACTAAAAAAATGGTGGGAGCTGTGGCAATTGAGTTTTAATGTGGATAAGTGCAAGATAATGCACCTGGGATGTAAAAACCCAAGGGCTGAATATAGAATATTTGATACAGTCCTAACCTCAACATCTGAGGAAAGGGATTTAGGGGTTATTATTTCAGAGGATCTAAGGGTAAGTAGTCAATGTAATAGAGCAGCAGGAAATTCTAGCAGAATGCTTGGTTGTGTAGGGAGAGGTATTAGCAGTAGGAAAAGGGAAGTGCTCATGCCACTGTACAGAGCACTGGTGAGACCTCACTTGGAGTACTGTGTGCAGTACTGGAGACCGTATCTCCAGAAGGATATAGACATCTTAGAGAGAGTTCAGAGAAGGGCTACTAAAATGGTGTACGGCTTGAAGGAGAAAAGTTACCAGGAAAGGCTTAATGATCTTAACATGTACAGCTTGGAAAAAAGACGAGACAGAGGAGATATGATAGAAACATTTAAATACATAAAGGGAATCCACAAGGTAGAGGAAGGGAGTATATTTAAAAGGAAGCAAAGTAGCAAAACAAGAGGACATGGTCTTAGATTAGAGGGGCAAAGGTTTAAAAGTAACATCAGGAAGCATTATTTTACTGAGAGGGTGGTGGATACATGGAACAACCTTCCAGTTGAAGTGGTAGAGGCCAAAACAGTAATTGAATTTAAGCAAGCATGGGATAGGCAAAAGGCTATCCTAAACAAAAGATAAATCCAGGTAAAGTATCCATGTAATTGGGCAGACTAGATGGGCCGAAAGGTTCTTATCTGCCGACATTTTTCTATGTTTCTATGTTTCTAACATGCGAGCATTTGCCGTTACATTTTCTATGGGTTGCGCTTGTTAAAAAAATTAGAAATGGGGACTCGTTACATTTTTTTTGGGGAATATTTCGCTATTTTTAACTAACGCACCACATACAAAAATCGTTAGTGCAACATCATTGTTCACATTATAATTGAAATGGGAACAATATTGCTGCACTAACAAATCAAACAAACAAAAAAACTTGTTCATTTTTTTAAATTATTTTCTTCTAATATTATTTATTTTTATTTTTATTTAATTGTTACATGGTCATGTTTGGTATCGTTGGAAAGGCCATGCTCTGGCCGATCCAGCAATACCAAACATTAACCCTTAGCTGCCACGGATCGGGAGATAGGGGGTTCATTGGAACCCCCTATCTCCACCATTGATGGCAGTTAGGGGTTAACTCCAGGACTGGCGTCGTCGTGCTATGCAGTCGTCAGGGGGCATTCCAGGGAGTTTGGCCGACATCCAAGATATTGGCCAGCTCTGGGAGAGGATCACGATTCGGCGCTTTTCGGCGCCGAATCGTGATCCGGCACCCAAGGGGTTAAAGGCAGGCACGGTTTGGAAGGGCAGGCTGTGACCTTCCAAACCGTGCCTGCCTTCAGCCTCTGGTCCCCCGTGATCGGGAGGGAGAGAGGTCCGAAAGGACCTCCCCCCTCCCTTTCAGGCGCCTCCTCCGCACTCGCGGGGGGGGGGCCTGAAATAGATTTTATCGCGTCGCCGCAATGACATCTATCTTCGCCCCCGGCATCCCGGAGTGCCGGCTGACATGCTAGATATCAGCCCGCACCGGGGGGGCCAGCAATCAGCCGGAATCAGCCGGCTGATTGCTGCCTCCTGTGCTAGGACGCGCTCAGCGCGTCCGTAGCACAGGAGAACCACTTGGCTGGACACGCTGAGCGTGTCCTTAGCAGCCAAGTGGTTACTGGCAATCTGGTGGGTTGTGGTTTTTTTTAAGCTTTCAATAGATCCAGTCTGTTAAAGAAAGCATTTTAGTAAATCCTAACAGGGGTATTCAGAAGGCGGTGAAAAACCAGGAGAATGACTGGAGAATGGAAAATTCTAGGTCAAAATAGCCAAACCAGAAAAATTCTCCCATTCATCTCACTTTCCAAATTGGCTATTTTGACCTAGAATTTTCTGTTCTCCAGTCATTCTCCTGCTTTTCACCGCTCTCTGAATAACCTTAAATATTTACCTTTGTTTGTTTGCCTTGACCTGCTAAAACGATTTCTTCAGCAGCTTTCAGGGTGTTATGTGTCAAATTAATGGAGTAGGGAACGAATCAAATTAGCTTACAGAAGGGTAGAGAAAGACAGCTACAGCTTCGCTTTAACCGCAAAGTGACCAGGCGATTTTACCATTGTCTGCCCGTAAGTACCCACTGCTATCTTTACATTTCTGCGCTGTTTGTGTTTAGCTCTAATTATCCTCTTACTCATTTATGGAACCCACACATATTATATACTGTTTTTTTTGCCATTAAATAGACTTTCTAAAGATACCATTATTTTCATCATATTGTACAATTTACTTTTAAAAAATTATGAAATATAATGAAAAAATTTAAAAAAAACACACTTTTTCAAACTTTAATCCCCAAAATCTAAAACTGCCAAAAAAAATCTCGGCTGAAAAGCTTCGAAATTTTGTCCTGAATTAGATATACCCAATTATTACATGTTTTTGCTTTTAACCCTTTCACTACTGAGCCATTTCACCTCTGTGTGCGGAGCTCATTTTGGCCGTTTTATGCTCATCATGTTTAAACGTGAATTGAAGTCCTATTTTATTATATCCTCCAGACAATTTTTTTTTTAAAAAAAAAAACTTTTTTATTTAATTATTTTTTAATGTTTTGATTTTTACACCAAACCTGGTCAAGTTTGGCATCATTGAAAAGGCCATGATCTGGCCTGTCCAATGATACAAAACATAACCCTCTAGCTACCACGGATCCAAAGAATTGCCCTAGCTCCACTTGGCAGCTAGGTGATTAACTGGCCCACTGACGTCATCGCACATACGGCAATTTCGTCAGTGGGTAGGGGTTGATCCAGAGGCTTGGCTGACATTGCCAGCCACTTCCAGGAGTGAATCAAAATCCGGCACCTGAGGGGTTAAAGAAAGGCACAGCTGGAAAGGGCAGACTCTGCCCTTTCCAGTGGTGCCTTTCTTAATTTTCTAGCTGCAGCCGTTGGGGACGGAGAGTGGTCTAAAAGACCGCCCCTTTCCTTTCAGGTTACATTGCAAGCACCAGGGGGTGCCTGAAAATGGCGTCATTGCACACGGTGATGATGTCATTGCGAAGGCTGGGGCCCATAAAACCGTTGGGTTAGTCCGACGTGGGACCCCAACCAGAGAGGTGAGTATAGGGAGGGAGGGGGGATAAAGGACCATGACGTACATAGTACATCCTTAGTCCTTACAGTTAACTGTCTTGGAGCAGCCTTTCCAGTAATTTGGCCCAGATTGGATGAGATATTGACATCCACTTATAATGGAGGAGGCTGTCGGGTTTGAGGAAGAATACTTGGAACCCCATCACAGCCAGTCACTGCACCTCATTCAATTCTGCCCACATATCACAAGGCCAGACATCTAGTGCCTAGGTCTGACCATAAGAAATTTCTCAATCAATCAGAAGGCTGAACCATCAGGAATCCTCTGATCTGATCCTAAACTCCTTGGTTTTAAATGATCAACGGGCAAGAAAGCACTCAGCATGTTACAACAACAGTATGCAAAATTGCTCTCAAAACAGTCTCCTTTAACCCTTTCCCGCCACAGGGTGTACTCAAGAGGGGCCCACTGCAGCAGCCAGCAAGTGGGGTGTACTGGTACACCCCACCAGCGTTAAAGCCCCACCGCCGGGCAGTAAGGGGTTAATTGGTTTGGAGACACCCTTTTACTATGAAGAGCTTTTTGTTAAATACTATTAGAACCTTTACTTGAAACACAGGAAGCATAGTTAACACTTAAAAGGAAGTTAAAATGTAAATTTTGCATAGATTATTATTCTGAGATTTAAAGATTGTGTTAAAAAGAATAAAATAACATATCTCATGTTTAATTTTTCATGTATTTGTTTATCTTTTGTAGAAATAGTGAATTGAAAAGGTTCTAAACTCTAGATGGTGTCTCTTATCCTGCGCAATTTCCAGCACTGTCTGCATTATCAGCATACAGGCAGAAATGGTCTTTATATCAAATTTAGTAAATGTGATAAAGATAGATAATAAAGCAGTCAGATCTTCTGATTTTGGGGATTTGAAGTGATTATAATGCAATTATTAGCAATGCAGCTTCCAAAAATACCAATAGAATATAAAAATAATATCTGTATGTGACATACTGCAATTTCCATATCCAGGCATTAACACCTGTATCTGTACTGTACAGGGATATTCAGCAACAATAAACCTCTGAGTCATATCCATGTACTGCAATGAGTGATCAGATGTTTCCCTGGAGATCTACGGTGGTGTCTAGAAGAGATTGAAGCAGCAGCAGGTTTGGATACCGATCCGGAAGAACCAGAAGACAACCGAAGGAGGAAAGAAAAACAAAGCAGAGTGGAGGGGTCTACATCCTAACAGACACTCCACTCACGGATGCCCAGACGAGGTTACTGCAAAAAGGGATGAAATATGCACCCACAGCTCACATGGACATCTTTGATGTTTATATAGACCTCCAAAAATTAAAAGAAAACCTCTGTTTGAAAAAATACTTTATGAAAAACCCCGTAGAAAGAGGAAACACTGTCCACTTCTATCAGCACACCAATTTAAAAAATAAATCTACCTTTTTCCCTAAATCTCTTATGTCACAAGAAAGAAACACCTTTGAGCAAATGGTAATGGCAGACATAGGCAAACTCAAAATGTCCACAAAAACAGACAACCTTACAAAGAAAGAGAAAGAAGCACTAAAGGAACTAGTTTCCAATGATCAAATAGAGATAAAACCGGCAGATAAAGGCGGAGGGACAGTCGTTATGACCGCAATATACTATAAAGAGGAGGCGGATAGAATGTTAGGCGACATAGAAACATATAAAAAGCTGACCAAAAACCCAATAAAGGAAATTCAACTTAAATTTGATGAATACTTAGAACAGGGACACACTTTGGGCATTCTTAATAATAATGAGTTAAAATACTTGAAGGTGGAACACCCGAGAACCCCAGTTTTCTACTTTTTACCCAAAATACATAAAGACCTCAATAGACCACCGGGGAGACCGATAATATCAGGAGTTGGCTCAGTATCAAGTAGAATATCTGAATATCTAGACCACCAGCTCCAACCATACGTTACAAAAACCACAGCACATTTAAAAGATATGACAGAAATTTTAAGAGTTCTTAAACAAGTAAAATGGGAAGAGGGTTTTTTATTAGTCACGAGCGATGTCCAATCACTATATACAATCATCCCACATAAAGAAGGGATTGAAGCCACTGAATATTTTTTTTAAAAAACGAACAGCCTACAACCTGAACAAATTGTTTTCATTTTAGAAGGAATTCGCCTGAGTTTAGAAAATAACTATTTTTATTTTAAAGATGACTTTTATCTACAGCTCAATAGCACGGCCATGGGGACACGATTTGCCCCCTCATATGCCAACCTCTTCATGGCCTCCTGGGAGGAGTCATTTTTATCCTTACATTCTAATAACCTAGTCTGTTACAAAAGATATATAGACAATATCTTTTTAATCTGGAGGGGCGGTGTTAGTGCACTGCAAGATTTCCTGGTAGAACTGGACCAGAACAATAGAGGGATTAAACTCACTACAACATGGAGTACTGATAGAATAAACTTTTTGGACTTGAGCATTTACATTAAAGACAACGAAATACGAACCGAGACGTTTTTCAAGAAAGTTGATGTCAATAGTTTTATAGATATTTCTATCTGCCATCTACCCCAATGGCTTGAAGGAGTCCCAAAAGGGCAGTTCCTGAGAGTCAGAAGGAACTGTACAGATCTGAGCACTTACGACACGCAGTCAGAAAAATTAAAACAAGATTTCATAGAGAAAGGCTACGACCCAAACACACTAGAGAAAATAAGAGCAGAGACAAGAACTTTGGAGCAAAATGATTTATTGAAGAGAAAGAGACTAAAAGATACCCCAGGATTCACTCAGAACGTACCATTTGTGTTCTCATACAGTGCCCAGAATAAGGCGATAAGGAGATCTATTAGAAAATATTGGCCAATCTTAAGAAAAGACCCACTGTTGAAGGACATTTTACCAGAAAATCCCAGACTCATTTGACGTGGCGTCAACAACCTCAAAATGAAACTCACACATAGACATACGCAGAAGAATATCACACGACCAAATCACTTCAATATTAAAAAAGGCTTCCACCAATGTGACAACTGCTTAAATTGTCGTAATACACGAGGCAAAAAGCAGATCATCACAAAAGTATATGGCAATATGGGACCTATAGCAATAAAAGAAGTGATCACCTGTTTCACAAAGAACGTAATCTATTTGTTAACCTGCCCGTGTGGTTTAAGAAATGTAGGAAGAACTACCAGACCCCTTAACATCCGTGTACAAGAACACATTATAAATATAAGAAGTGGTTACGAGAAACATAGTGTCCCACTGCACTTTAAATTGAAACACGCTCAGAACCCAGAGGGACTCACTTTTGTTGGTATCAAAAAAGTTGAAGCTCCATGGAGAGGGGGATGACTTTGACAAGCTGATTGGAAAAATAGAGATGAGCTGGATTTTTAAGTTAGGCACTATGCAACCGCAAGGCCTTAATGCTGATTTTGAATTATGCCATTTTTTAAACTGATCCGTTCATATCTATCTAAATGACCCTTATATTCACAGTATGAAGTTCTCATCCAATAGATCTAATTCATGCCCTTACAAGCCTCATGTAACATATCCCCATTTTATTAGCCCAATTCCGATTCCATTATAACCCCAATTGCATTTTAATATTAGCGATTTTAGCAATTTATTTTATCCCTTCTAATGAATTTATTTTATCTACTCTATACTTATACCTAGAGACGGCAATACTATGACCCGCTGAATGGAACGCAAGTTGGAACGCAAACCAAAATGGCCGCGGCGCGACCAAATGATGTAACTAACATCACGTGACCCTGATGATGCGCCAACCCGGAAGTGGATCCCGGGAGAAGCGCGAAACCGCTGTTGAAAGTGAAAGTATTCGTTTATAATAAAAGGAAACCCACGCACAGCATCGGATTCCCCCCTTTTTTTCACCCACACTTTGACTGATGAAGGCGCCAGTGTAGCGCCGAAACGCGTATCAACCATCCCCTGCGCCATTACCTCTGCATTTTACCCACTTTTTAATCCTTTTTAATATCTTGTAATCCAATAAATTAACTTTTATTACTTCACATGTTCCATCTATATTTTAATCTCTTGCTGAGCCAGAGATGAGCAGATAATTCCTGCCCATATACTGAGGAAATATCAGCACAGCAGACCTTGAACAGCCAATCACCCTCCAGACAGCAAGCAGGTAAAGAGGTCAAGGTGCTCACCCATGAGAAGCACCATACGCCTTAAAGTTGAGCCTGGATTTCGAAGGCTCCTCAATCGGTGAGTGTACACGAACCTTACTTTTTATCATTATTTTACCATCTGATATTGTGCCATGGGAGCGCTGTCCCTTCTGTCTTTCCATTGAGGTAACAAGACTGACGCAAAGAAGGGCAGAGGCCACTCTTTATTTGGCCCAGGGCATTCCAATACAGAGCCTGGACGTGTGAGGCTCTGGAATCTGTAAGTGCGATATTATCACCATTTTTGCACTATTTAAGGTGCCAAGACGATATTGCACTATCTCTCTTCCATTTTCTCTCTATTCTATATCGGAGCCTACCGTGACCACAGGAATAATTGGTCTAGCGAGAAGTAACCCGCACTACCTGTGGAAAGGGTAATATTAACTAAGTCACCGGGCACATTTTGATGCACAACCCTTCCACCTAGGAACCCCAGAAACCGCCATCAAGGACACTAGGACTATAACTGCTCTGAATTTAGCCTTAGGGCACAACCCATCTATACTGGACATTCTATTTGACACCTGACTTTTTGTGCTCTGCCATTCTGCACTATATTGCACTATATGAACTTTATCGATGCATTTGCATTTTGTGTCACCCATATCTGATATTACGAGAGCACTTTAGACTGTAGGAAGTCACAATTGTACTATCTTGCATGATATGTGTAGATATCTGGAAACTGGCATTTACCAGCCCATGAAGTACTAACAACCTTACTGTATAACCAATACCCATTGCGCCGGTAGGAACCATCTCCAATTTTTCAACTATTAGAACCTTTACTTGAAACACAGGAATAGCATTTAGACTGGAAGAAAGAAAATTTAGCTTAAAGCATAGGAAGGGTTATTTTACGGTGAGAACAATAAAGCTGTGGAATTCTCTGCCTGTTGAGGTGGTTGGGTCAGAGTCTGTACAGACTTTTAAAAAACGACTGGATGACTTCCTGCAGACACAGAATATTAAGGGTTATAATATTTAATATGTGGGTAAAAGCTTCTTGATCCAAGGAGAAATCTGACGCCATTCTGGGGTCAAGAAGGATTTTTTTCCCGGTATGTTGCATATTTCAGACTGGGTTTTTTGCCTTCTTTTGCATCAACAGCAGTAGGTTATGTGGGAGAGGCTGAACCCGATGGACGCATGTCTTTTTTCAGCCTATATAACTATGTAACTATGTAACTATAGTTAACACTTAAAAGGAAGTTAAAATGTAAATTTTGCATAGATTATTATTCTGAGATTTAAAGATTGTGTTAAAAAGAATAAAATAACATATCTCATGTTTAATTTTTCATGTATTTGTTTATCTTTTGTAGAAATAGTGAATTGAAAAGGTTCTAAACTCTAGATGGTGTCACTTATCCTGCGCAATTTCCATCACTGTCTGTATTATCAGCATACAGGCAGAAATGGTCTTTATATCAAATTTAGTAAATGTGATAAAGATAGATAATAAAGCAGTCAGATCTCCTGCTTTTGGGGATTTGAAGTGATTATAATGCGATTATTACCAATGCAGCTTCCAAAAAATACCAATAGAATATAAAAATAATATCTGTATGTGACATAATGCCTGGATATGGAAATTGCAGTAACACCTTGTATCTGTACTGTACAGGGATATTCAGCAATAATAACCCTCTGAATCATATCCATGTACTGCAATGAGCGATCAGAGGTTTCCCTGGAGATCTACGGTGGTGTCTAGAAGGGATTGAAGCAGCAGCAGGTTTGGATACCATGCTAATAACCAAACTTCCAATCTGCTTGTTATAGTCATTCAAGAATTTAAAGAGAATCATGCCATAACTGGTAGTAGATAGAATATATTTTAGGGTAGAATTAAGTACAGAATATCATACTCTATTACTATATAATAAAGCTTCATAAACATTTGTGTGTATGGTAGCGAATATGGCAGAAGTGAGAACATTTTTGAGAATAAAAGCTATTTACAATTTAATTTGTTTAACTGTGATGAATAATTGACATTCCTAAAGAAAAAAAAGTATTTTTAGAAACAATCTCTTTAACATTTTTGGAACTACAGTGAACTTCGACTATCCACAGAAGCAAAATTCATCAACTTCAGGCTAAGTGAAACAGTGTACACTGGTGGCCAAAATTCTGGATACACCTTACATTTTTACAAACATTTGTAGCTTCAAGTACTTTTTATATAAAAATCTCTAAAAATGTCAGAGCACAAGTAAAATGTAATATAGTAAATGAGTGCCTTAACAACAAAAAAATCTTTAAATAAGTCCAGATTTGTCTGGAAATGTCCCATAATGCATCTTGGCTATTATGTAGCATAAAAATGATAATTTCAAGTTTGTCACAATGTGTTTTTTCAGTAACGTGTTTGATAGCCTTTAGCCTTAACTACTGCCTGACACCTTCTATGCATTGACTCTACAGGTCTTTTGACATCCTCTTCTGTGATCAAATGATGCCAGGAATTGATTATAGCCTCAATGAGTCCCCGCTTGTTGCTTGGATTCTTGCTCGAGACCAGGCGTTTCAATCTTGACTAGGGGTGTGCATTTCGGGTTTCGGAATTTCGGAATTTTCACGAAATTTCCTGATTCGTGCATTCGGATTCGGCCGATTTTCCGAAACTCTTCGGATCCGAAAACGGCAGATCCGAACAAATTTCCGAGCCGAAATGAAAACTTTTTGGAATTTTCGAATGGACTAGAAATGTGTAAAATCAAAATTCATTTTCGTTCCATTTGTGATTTTGGCTCCATTCCTGATTTCGGACATTGTATTTTTCGGTTATATCGCTGATTCTGTAATTTTGAATTATTCCCATCTCAATGTATCCTTCCTGGAAAACCAGAGAAATCTCAATGTATCCTTCCCGGGAAACCAGAGAAATCTCAATGTATCCTTCTTGTAAAACATGAGAAATCTCAATGTATCCTTCTTGTAAAACATGAGAAATCTCAGTGTATCCTTCTTGTAAAACATGAGAAATCTCAGTGTATCCTTCTTGTAAAACATGAGAAATCTCAATGTATCCTTCCCGGGAAACCAGAGAAATGTAAAAGTATCCTTCTTGTAAAACCAGAGAAATCTCAATGTATTCTTCCTGGGAATCCAGAGAAATCTCAATGTTTCCTTCCCGGGAAACCAGAGAAATGTCAATGTATCCTTCTTGTAAAACATGAGAAATCTCAATGGCAGAATTATGATATCGGCAGAATTATCGGATCCGAAAAACCATTAGTTTACGTCAAAATGAATAGACACCTTGAAACGAGGAGAACAGATGTTCCGAAAAACACGAAAATTTCCAAAATCACGAAAAAAAAGTTGATACGAAAAATGAACCGATACGAACAGAAACAGAAATCAGCCGAAACGAGCCGAAACGAAAATTTACAAAATCCAAACGAATTTCATTTTCTATTGTTAGAAGAGGTATGTTGCACTGTGTTACCAACTATCTTTTCTGGGTTAACTTCAAAGGTTGAATGGAACTGGATGGCTTGGGGATGGTTTTCCCAAACCATTTTTCCAGTGGGGAGCCTGTTCCTGTTCCTCTGCACATCAACCCACCGTGGGCACAGGGGACTCAATCAGAGCAGGAGTGGGTGGTATCAGGAGGATGGACACATGTAAATTGTGTGTGTTCCCTCTATTTATTTATTAAGACTTGTCCCCTGGTTAACTTGACCTTTAACCTCCCTGACGGTTTTCCCGAGTGTGGCTCGGGTTAACTTTTTGTACCGAAAGTGGTATCCCTGAGCGACAGTCGGGCTGGATACTTACATGTCCTGCGCTCCCTCGCTGATCCCCGCAGTCTCCTCCAGCCGCTCGCAACATCACACTGCTTGGTTCTCTTCTCGCGAGGAGTGAACCAGGAAGTGTGACATTGCGATCAGCTGCAGTGTGACTGCGGGGACAGCGAGGGAGCGCAGGGACATGTGTGGCTCGGGGATACCGCTTTCAGTATTGAAAGTTAACCCGAGCCACACTGATACCTGTAGGGGGCCAGAATAAATTGGACCGATTGTGACATATAAAATATGCCAGAATCGGACCGCCAGGGAGGTTAAAAAAGATGAAGCCCTTTGATTTTGCAAATGTCGCCAGGTATCCTGAATTACTTTGTAATCATTTGCCAAATTTAATCTACAGTACGGTGCAATCATTTTGACACGGGATGTAATAGTTTGTTTGCTACATTCTCATGCAAACCGGAAAATAAGTAAAGCTTTATTTTCTCATCATTATCGGACCTGCATATTTCAATCTAGAATGTTCAAATGATTTTTTGCTTGTTTTGTTTATCAAAGCCTTTCATTTCATGAGAATGGAAACAAATGATATAATTTCCAATGCTTGTTCGCTTTGTTTGAAGATAGTTTAGCTTTTTCGCTAAATAATCCTTAAACTTTGATTTTCACACTTTGTCTCCGCTTTGTACACACAGTTCTGTTTGTAGCAAACTATGGCTCCTGCTGCACCAGTAGAACATTCTGTGTATTTTAGATTCCGTGTGATTGTTTTTTCGACTTTATTCGTTTTTGCAACAGTGTCACGCAAATTGGGCTTCATCGCGGGCAGTGTGGATAATTCTGACGAGTGGAAGAAAAAAATAATACAATGTGTTAACCAATTCTTAAAAGTCAGCCAGGCTCTAACCTGGAACTTCCAAATAAATGGAAAGAAATGACAATAGCAAATGTCATAACTAGTAACATACGTAGGTCAGGTATTCATAAAAGGCAATGGCAGGCAGCAAGGGAGTATAAATGTTTAAACAATACACAGCCAGACATAGAGAATAAGAATCAGACACTCCGTGTCACAACAGTGAATCACAGAGCAAACAAGACATTCCCATCAGGATGAGAATATCAGCACTCCATAAAAATCCTATTCAGACGGTTTCTCGGTGTAAAAATAAACATGCTTTTTTTTTTCCAATTACATATGTATACAAATACTATATATAAATGTGGTATTGCCTCTTACAGACTTGTTATATTAAACATCAATGGATACAATAAAGCAAAGCATGAATTAAAAATTATTAAAGGAACACTCTACTCAGCCTGACCACCTTACGTTTTAAAGTGGGCAGGAAATGAGGTGTGCCCCTCCCCCTTCTCCCCGATCTGGTGGAAAAGCTGGGTGAAGCAGAAGAGTTTCCTCCACCCACGCACAGCGTCACCAGCTGCTGGGATTTTTACATTTCCCAGCTACTGGTCATCTGATTGGTCACTAGTGATGTCAGCACGCAGAATTTGTGACGTCAGCACGGAGAGTGCGTGCCGACGTCACCCTCTCTGAGCCCAATTGCGGAGCGGTCTCAAAGACGCAGCTGATGGATCGGACCTGTCCATGCGCGCAGCTCTGATCCATCGTTCTGCCCCTGGCACTAAGGAACTTGCGCACGTAAAGTGCCCAAGTCCCGTAGCCCTCCGCAATTTGTGTTTCCTACACTATGCAAGCATCATAAATGCAAATTGTGCGGAAACGCTTAAGCAACATCTGAGTTCAGCATTCCCTGAACTGAAGAAGAGTAGCTGCACGTGGTGAGGGAGATAACGAAAAAAACTCCCAATGAAGAGAAAAAGAAGAAAAATAATTGGGCAGCAGCTGTCAGCAGCCTTTGCCCAATTATTTAAGGTTAAGAAAAGGGAATTTTTTAATAGTGTCCATTTAAAGTCTATTAAAAATCATAATCTGAGTAAACGTGTGTGTTATGTTTTCACGGTTAATATCCAGCACATAAAGCATATATTATCACAAAAATATCATTATTTGCCTCACTAGTGAGCTAATTCTTAAGTTGTCATATCGCTAATTAACAAAGTTCTATCCGTTTATATCTGCTTAACCAGAAAATCATCCAGACTTTGTTGAAGGCATTAAATGAGATGGATAAAACACCATCTTTATGCAGAGAATTCCATATTTCTATGGTTTTTACGTTAAAGAATTCTTTCCTTTGCTATTGGCAAAAACGTCTTTCTTCCAGGCACAGATGACCTTGTGCGCTTTTTAAAGTCCTTTAAATAAATAGGTCACCAGTATATTAACCCTGCATATATTTGAACAATTTGACCTTATCGCCTCTTGCACTTATTTAGCCTTGAAAAATGGTGTCTATTATTTTAATCTTCCTTCATAATAAAAGGAATTTAAGATTTTACTTAAGTTTGTAGCTCAACTCAGCACTTTTTCCACGTTGAAAATATTTTTCTACAATACTGGCGGGGAAGCTGCAGCTTATATTCAAGATGGGCTCTTACCATTCCTTTATAAAGAGTTATTTTTACCATTACAAGAACCAATACATATTGTGATCCAGCACCATCACAGGGCACCCTAGCCCTCTAGGGCAATCACATCCGTTAGATACAGTCTCTTTATGTAGTTCACAGTTTATTTCAGCAGTCAAACGAAATATACCTGAAAATAAAACCTGGCTCGCCCAAGCTCTAACCAACTCAAAAATTGTCCCTCTTTACTTTGGGAGAACTAACAAAAATGAAAACCTTTGCCAACCTTTATCTTAAACTGCCAGCCTCAGAGCTTCACCGTTTTGTGTCTCTCTCCCTTCTTTCTCTCTGCTTCCTTCCATCCAGGAAACATTTAAGGGCTTGATAATTAACAGGTGGGGGAAACTTGGCAGCAAGGATCAATTGAAAAACATATATTCCCTTCCCGGGCTCAAACAGCTCAATCCTCCCTCGCAAATATAGGGGAATATACATCCCATCCCATCATCACAGATGATTCCCTTCACCTTATCACAATATGTTTATACATGAGAGAACTTTACTTGCTTTTGCAGTGACTTTTTTTGCAAAGTCTATTACCTACTGTACATCTGTACCCAGATCCTCATTCACTGTCACCCCCGACTTAGACCTCTTTAGAGTAGATTGTTTAGCTATTTTTGCTCCGGCGCTACGCTTTTCAATATGGAAACTCATCTGCCACTCTCCTGATTAAGAATGTACAACTTAAGAATGTATCACCTTACATCATTATATATCTATAGCAAATGCAGATACATATATTCCAGCCCCTGGCACAACATAAATATGTTAAAAAGAACTGGACTTAGGAACCCAACTTACCACTTGCCGCCAACATGAGTATCTACCATTAAAAAAATACTCTTTACCCTGTCACTGAGCCTGTTTTTAATCCCAAAAAACTCCTTTAAACATTTCACCCTTCCCCGTAATTCCATAAAACAGGCTGGCAGGAGTGGAAACTATTGAAAATGAAAGAAACCTTTGCTATTATGTAACAAACTGCTGCCTCTTTGTCTCCATGATGGCACTTGATTGAATTCTGTTTTTGGATTTTGATCATCCAAATGAATTAAATAATATAAATTTAATAAATAAAACGTAATAATTTCTTCCAACTGTTTATTATATAAACAGAGGATATATTAGTCAGTGAAACCTAAACAGACAGGATTTAGATTTTATTTTGTTGCCTGATGTATTAAAATCCTGTAGAAACTGGATTTATGTGCAAAAAAAATAAGTTTCAACTAAAAGACTTATTATAAAGTGTGCAGTATTGCGTATGTAATACACTACTGATTTAGGTAAATTGCATACGGTTATATATTGTTATTTTAATGCTACGTTATATTATACATTTTATTCTGTCATATATGCAGTAGACCTTTAACACACAGTTTCGGAAGCAATATGAACATTTTGATTCAGTGACTTTGTCAGCACAATCATGTCAGTGTTTCTCTAAACTGTATGACAGGGACACCTTTGGAAAGTGCGGAAAACCCTTTTACTTCTATTTTTTATTTGCAATTGGTTGGAAATTCAAGCAAAAATAAAGCAATGTCATGAAGGTAACAAAAATTGATCAGCAGATGCAATTGGCTTCTTTTTTGGAGGCTGCGACATTTACTTAGAAGAGGTAATTTAAAACCCAATGGATGTGAAAGTAATATGCCGAGGGATTTACTTGACCTGTGAAATGCAATTTCCAATAGCCAAAAAGTCACTGACAGAGGTGAAATAACCTAAACACAGCAATTCGGCTTATTTCTACAAAGTAAATCTTAGTGGTTTACAGCTATAACAATAGCAATCAAATTATCATGTGTTCATTAAACCAAAACATTTGCCATTAATAGTTAATTACCTTGTTATTTGAATTTATATCCCATTATATAAATCTTCTACCTATCTCATCCAATATCATTTTAGCAGGTTGTGAAACAGATGTGCTAATTAGCGGATATTATGTTGCAATGAAATTGCTTGAGTGGTTTATCTTTACTGCTTTTTGTTATCGTGCGGCCTTTCTCAAACTTTTAGGTTTAACGTTATCCTTGACAGAAGAAGAGAGGTCAATGTCCAATGGAACGTTAAATGTTTCTCGCACATTTATTTAATTGGCTGGGTACGGAGCCCCGCTGGTGTCAGGAAGAAAAAAAAATTAAAGCGTGGCCACACTTTATCAAGTCGTGGGGACAATCTGATAAATCGTTCCCACACTTTAATTTTTATATTCCATCAGACAGACAGCCTCTCCTCCCCGAGCCCTCCCACCTCAGCCAGGGCTGCAGCCACTCACAGCTCTCCCTGGCCGGCTGCAGGTGAGTGATACGACCCCTGAAAGACTTTAGAATACCCGAGCTGGTGGCTCAGCAGGTTAATGTCCTTCTTTGGCATGCACAAGGTGCCATGATTGATTCCCTGCATGGCCATAGTAATTTTTCTTTTTATATATATATATATATATATATACTTCTTCTCCCTGTGCCTTTATATATATTTATAATGCTGGTATTATTAGAAGATTGTATTATAAATAATAGTAGCATTATCATAATATTAGAATTATTAAGCAAATAAAACTATTTTTTTTTTTAAAACAAACAAGGTTTTTTTATTTACTTAATAATCTAATATTATTATAATTCTAATTATTATGATCCGTAGCTGGGACACTCTGATAAAATCAAGAATATCAAATAGCAGGAAAGTCAGATATTAAGAGAAGATACTTACTTTCTAATATGATTTCTTGGGCATCGAGGCTGCACAACATAAGCCCCTATGTAGATTAATTATGACTTTATTCTCATATTAGCTATCGTCACCTTCATTTTGCAAGTGGACTCTCCCCTTCCAGCACCAGGGCTCCATGAATCAATATCTAAGGATGCCGGTTACTGGAGTACCCCACCTATGACTGACATTGTCATCTGTCCACTGATCATCTCACAGATGCTTGAGCTCAGTTTTAGCTGAAATTCAAACTTTCTTCCACCATGTTAACAGACATTCTGCTCCGGACCAGTGCGGAACATATAACGGAGCTGTCCCAGTTACCTGGAGGAACCCTATGGTGGCAGAGATGTGAAAAAAATGTTCCATCCGTAGACCGCCTTGTTAGGGGAGCTGTCATACACTGCTGATTACCATGTTGGATTGCTATGGACACGGGACTGGATGTGACAGTAGTTCCTCCTTTAAATGATGTCCTTTACAATAATCTCAAGCAACGGAATATGCTTTCCCTTAGAAAAAATTGAAACAGCCTAAGAAATCATTTTAATAAGTTTTTTGTCATGAATAGAAACATAGAAACATAGAAAAATGTTGGCAGATAAGAACCTTTCGGCCCATCTAGTCTGCCCAATTACATGGATACTTTACCTGGATTTATCTTTTGTTTAGGATAGCCTTATGCCTATCCCATGCTTGCTTAAATTCAATTACTGAATGTTAATAATGTTTTTATTAAATATATTTAGAAAGAAACATTCTTAATTTGAACATTTTTTTGTTTAGGGTTAGTCAGCATGATACATTAATAACCTTTTAATATTTATTATTTTATTATGTATTAACAGCTTTGGCTTTAATTACCACCTCTATGCTGATGATACTCAGATCTACCTCTCTACCCCTGATCTCTCTCCTTCTGGCCTTTCTAAAGTCAGCGACTCTTTATCTGGCATTTCCTCCTGGATGGCCTCTCACCACCTAAAGATTAACACGTCGAAGACTGAGTTTCTACTAATTCCTCCCTCTAATGCCTCCCCACTAGGGATGAGCTGTTCGGTTCGATGTGCTCGGTGTTCGATTCGAACATCGCCAGTTCGTATGTTCGCGAACTTCGAACATTTACGCGTGTTCGCAGCATGTTCGCCCACAATGCACCACAATGGACCACAATGTGCTAAGAGCTAAGTCCCGCAGCACACTATATAAGGCTTCACACAGCCTTCAGCACGTGTTTTTTGAGAGGAGATTGTTGTGTTAGTGTGTGTTCTCACTGCCAGTCTGCCAGCAGCTATTGGGGGGTCTCATTTCTACAAAATATCTGGGAATTGTTGTAATCTTTGTGTTCTCACTGCCAGCAACTATTTTGTGGGTCTCATTTCTACAAAATATCTCGGAATTGTTCTAATCTTTGTGTTCTCACTTCCAGCAGCAATTGTGGGGGTCTCACTTCTAGAAAATATCTGGGAATTGTGGTAATCTGTGTGTTCTCACTGCCACTCCAAGCAGTTGTTTATGGATAGATTAAAGGAAAACCATTTACCGTCATTTGAAATGTCATTTTTTTATTTTTACATATTTCTATACATCCGAAAAATCTGCCACTTCGCGGGCAGGTTATGGGGACCTCCTAGGCATGATATTTGAAGGAATTTTTTGTTTTTATTTTAACCCATTTTTCATGGAAAACTCACTGTTCCTTTAAAAATGATTTTTTTAAACTTTTTGTCCTTGCTTCCTGTCCCCCAGGGCACTACCCAGACCCCAATACACCTTTTAGGGCAAATATCTTGCATATATGCCCTCTTGCAGGGCACTCTAAAAATCGAACTTTTGAGTCCCATTGACTTGCATTGAGTTCGGTTCGAGTTCGAACTCAAACTTTTGAAATTGTTCGAATGCGAACCGAACACAGGGGTGTTCGGCTCATCCCTACTCCCCACCTCCTGACTTAATAAAAGCTACATGGAACAATCCCCCACCCCCCATACATGTAACATACTTTACTGCTACGTCACAACAGCTAGGGACAGGGCAGAATGAAGGGAGAGCTTAGGGGTCACTCACTGCTTTACAGCAATAGTATTTAGGGCAGTGCAGTCAATCGCTGCCCCCAGATGTTTCAGAACTACATCTCCCATGATTCCCTGGCCATCTGTTGCATGTTGCATTGAAAGAATTCTGGGAATTGTAGGTATCAACATCTGGGGGGGGGGGGGTGTGAATATGACAGCCCTGATTTAGGGGGTTATAATGACTGAAACTCCATTTGTGTTGCTGTACTTTCCATAAACAGGCATTACACAGGCACATACAGATATTATTTTTATATTCCATTTGGTATTTTTGGAAGCTGCATTGCTAATAATCTCATTGTGATTAGGGATGAGCCGAACACGTCCGAGTTCGGGTTCGTATTCGAACCCGAACTTTCCAAATATTCGGATCCGAAATCGAACTCCATACAAATCAATGGGGCTGAAAATTCGGTTTATAGAGTGCCCTCCAAGAGGGCATATATGCTAGATATTTGCTATAAAAGGTGTATGGGGGTCCGGGTAGTCCCTTGGGGGACAGGAAACAAAGACAAAAAGATTTTAAAAAAAAGTTTTTTTAAGGGACAGTGAGTTTTCCATGAAATAAGGGTTAAAAATAAAAAATTCCTTCAAATATCGTGCCTAGGAGGTCCCCATAACCTGCCCGTGAAGTGGCGGATTTCTAGGATGTATAGAAATACTTAAAAACAAAGAAATGACGTTAAATGCTTTTCCTTTAATCTATCCATAAACAACTGCTTGGGGCGGCAGTCTGTATGAAAAGAGGAGACATTTTCGGACACGTAGAAAAAGTTTAGTGATTTTTTGGCTAAATTATTGTGAAACTTATGCAGGCTTTGGATGAAAGTAACAATAGGTAATTTAAAATTGGGCCTTTAGCGTCGGCAACAGTGCCGTCACACCGTAACCCCTCTGAGGATATGAATCTGATACAGGCATCATTGGCAGTGCACCCAAATATTGTGCTTTTGGTGCCAGGCCAGCAAGACTGCCAGGCCAGCATGTACTATGACACAGTAACCCCTCTGTAGTATTGTGGAAGAATGCAGGGGTGGACCATGTGGTCCTATATTAAAAAGATATGCATCTGTTAAAGGCGTCAGTGCACCCAGATATTGTGCTTTTGGTGCCAGGCCAGCAAGTACTATCATACAGTAACCCCTCTGTGGTATTGTGGAAGAATGCAGGGGTGGACCATGTGGTCCTATATTAAAAAGATATGATTCTGGTCAAGGCGTCAGTGCACCCAGATATTGTGCCTTTGGTGCCAGACTGCCAGGCCAGCAAGTACAATCATACAGTAACCCCTCTGTAGTATTGTGGAAAAATGCAGGGGTGGACCATGTGGTCCTATATTAAAAAGATATGCATCTGTTAAAGGTGTCAGTGCACCCAGATATTGTGCTTTTGGTGCCAGGCCAGCAAGTACTATCATACAGTAACACCTCTTTAGTATTGTGGAAGAGTGCAGGGTTGGACCCTGTGGTTCAAAAAATTAAAATGTTATAAATCTGGCACAGGCGTCATTTCAGCCAAATATTGTGTCTTTCATGGCAGCAAGTGCATTCACACAGTAACCCTTTTGTGGTATTGTGGAAGAGTTCAGTGCTGGAGGTTTTGTGAATGCAGAAGACATCCCCGATCTATTCTGTTACGTCAGCATCAGGGGATTGATAGCTGCTGATCCAGGACTGATTCATTTTTATAAATGTCAGCCGGTCTACAGAGTCGGTGGACAGACGCACTCTTTTGTCTGTGACAAAACCTCCAGCGGCACTGAACGTCCTTTCGGAAAGCACGCTAGATGAAGGGCAACCTAGTAGCTGCATAGCATATTGGCTAAGTTGTGGCCAGTGATCCAATCTCAACACCCAGTAAGCCAGTGGATCATCTGCTGGAAAGGTATCCAGGTCTGCCCTTGCCCCTAGGTAGTCCTGCACCATATGGTGAAGACGCTGGCAATGGGTGCCTACATTTGACGTCCCTGGGCGTCGTGCACTAAAAAAATTTAAAAATGCATCAGTCAAGCGGCCCTGGCCTTCACCACTATTCCTCTCATCATCCACAGCCTCAGAAGCACGTGTGTCATCACTTGGTAACCTACCAGTGCCTGGAAAGGTGTTACACAAGTGTCGCTTTAGAGCGTCCTCAAGTTTTTTCATCCTGTGCTCCCTCTGTGCGGGCAGGATGAGCTCTGCAACTTTACCCTTGTATCGTGGATCAAGAAGGGTTGCCAACCAGTAATGATCCCTCTCCTTGATAGCACGAATCCTGGGGTCCTTTAGCAGGCTTTGCATTATTAGGGAGCCCATGCAGCGTAGGTTGGAGGTGGCATTAGCTTCCGAGTATTCCTGGTCAATGAGGATGACCCCATCGTGCACTTCGTCCTCCCAGCCACGCACTAGACCTTGTGTTTCTGGGCAACACGAAACCCGCCCTTGAGGAATCCCCACCTTCAATGCCCCCACTACTTAAATATTCTGCCTCCTCCTCCTCCTGTCTGATCTGAGTAGGGCCTGCTGGAATGCTGTCTGCGGAAAGACTGGGGCCTTGAGAGCTAGGGAAGGCCTCCTCTTCCTCCCGCTGCTCTGCCTCTAGAGCCACATCTATAATTCCCTGCAGAGTGTGCTCCAGCAGGAACACTAAAGGAATTGTGTCACTGATGCATGCACTGTCCCTGCTCACCATCCTCGTTGCCTCCTCAAATGGTGACAGTACAGCGCATGCATCCTTGATCATCAGCCACTGCGGGGGGAAAAAAAAACAAGTTGACCTGAACCTGTCCTTGTGCCATACTCACACAGGTACTCGTTGATGGCCCTCTGCTGCTTGTGCAGATGCTGCAGCATTGCTAATGTCAAGTTCCACCCGGTGGGCATGTCACAGATCAGACGGTTTGTGGGAAGGTGGAATTCTCTTTGAATTTCTGCCAGGCGAACGCTTTCTGGGAATGACCGTCTGAAGTGGCTGCAGACTTTTCTGGCCTGGCTGAGAAGCTCTGGCAGCCCTGGGTACTTGGTTAGGAAAAGCTGTACCACTAGATTTAGGAGGTGTGCTAGGCATGGTACATGCGTCAATTTACCCTTGCGTAGGGCGGAGAGAAGGTTGCTGCCATTATCGCAGATGATCATTCCCAGCTGAAGCTGGCGTGGTGTTAACCATCTCTGCACGTGGCCCTGCAGAGCTGACAGAATTTCTGGCCCGGTGTGGCTCCTGTCCCCTAAACAAACCAGCTCAAGCACAGTATGGCTTCTTTTTGCTTGAGCCATTGCGTAGACCCTGTCAGGCGTCGGTTTAACTGCCACTTCGCCAGAGACAGAGAAGAAGGAGGAGGAGGAAGAGGGAGAGGTGGTGGTGGTGGAGCAGACAGACCTCATACAAGCAGCTTTCTGGAGGCGTGGTGGATGAACAAGCTCCAGCACAGAGCCCCGTCTTGGATCCCTCCCAGCTGCAATCAGAGTTACCCAGTGTGCCATGAAGGAAATGTAACGACCCTGTCCATTCTTGCTGGACCACGTGTCTAAAGTCACATGCACCTTGTTGCTGACTGCCTTTCCCAATGACTGGATAACATGGTCTTCCACGTGCTGGTATAGTGCTGGAATGGCCTTGAGTGAAAAGTAATGGCGTTTTGGAACCTGCCACTGTGGTACAGCACATTCAGCAAATTCACGGAAGGGAGCAGAGTCCACCAGCTGGAGAGGCAGCAGCTGCAATGCGAGTAATTTTGCTAAGCTGGCATTTAGACGCTGTGCTTGGGGATGGTTGGGACTATATTTTTCTTACGCTGCAGCAGCTGCAGCAACGTAATCTGACTGCGTAAATCTTCAGCTGCTGGGAGGATGTCACATTGTGAGGAAGGACCTGGTACATCCATTACTGTAGCATCATCCCTGTCAGTGGAGGTTGTAGGCAATGACATGGTAGGACATACAGTGGGGGTAGAGACAGATGAGGAGGACCTACGCAAGGTTTTGTGCCAACGGGATGTGTGGCAGGAGGTCATATGTCGCCTCAAGCACGTGGTACCCAAGTGTCCGGTGTCTATCCCACGCTTCAGCCTCATCTGACATAGATTACAAATAGCAATGGTGGGGTCTGCTGCACATTTCTTAAAGAACTCCCAGCAGACAGCAGAGTTCCTGCGTGTGTGCTTTGAGACAACAGCGCTGTCAGTAGTCAAACAATTCAGCTGACTCCTCCGTGTGTGATAGCGAGGCTACGGCAGGAGTAGCTGTGGACATGGAGGCTGCATTAGATGCTTTGGCAGCTGAGGTGGACTGTAAAGCACTAGAAGCCTGGCTGGCAGAGAACTCGGAGGATGAGGATGGCCTGGTTAGTCAATCCACCAAATCCTCTGTATGTTGCTGCTGCTTAAGAAAAAAGGACAAGCGTGCCCCTGCAGAGGATGCACCACATCCACCACGACCAGAGGCACAGCCTCCCAACACAGGGGCTGCTTGCCCACTTATCTGTGTCTGGGAGCGTCTGCCTGTCCTTTTTGTTCTTTCAGACATGGTGAGTGATATATAGATTAAATATATACAGAACTCTGATTCAACTCTGGTATAAAGATTAAAGATTTAAAGAACTCTGGTATAACTCAGTGAGACACCCTGATAGCTGACAGCCAGTGACAAGACACAGATTACAAGTCTCAGACATCTCCTATAAATCAGTGAGACCCTCTGATGGGTGGCAGTGAGAAGCCACAGATTACAAGTCTCAGAAACCTCTTTTAAATCAGTGAGACCCCTTGATGGGTGGCAGTGAGAAGCCACAGATTACAAGTCTCAGAAACCTCTTATAAATCAGTGAGACCCCTTGATGGGTGGCAGTGAAACCTCCTATAAATCAGTGAGACCCCTTGATGTGTGGCAGTGAGAAGCCACAGATTACAAATATCAGAAACCTCCTATAAATCAGTGAGACCCCTTGATGGGTGGCAGTGAGAAGCCACAGATTACAAATATCAGAAACCTCTTATAAATCAGTGAGACCCCTTGATGGGTGGCAGTGAGAAGCCACAGATTACAAGTCTCAGAAACCTCTTATAAATAAGTTAGACTCCTTGATGGGTGGCAGTGAAACCTCCTATAAATCAGTGAGACCCCTTGATGGGTGGCAGTGAAACCTCCTATAAATCAGTGAGACCCCTTGATGGGTGGCAGTGAAACCTCCTATAAATCAGTGAGACCCCTTGATGGGTGGCAGTGAAACCTCTTATAAATCAGTGAGACCCCTTGATGGGTGGCAGTGAGAAGCCACAGATTACAAATCTCAGAAACCTCTTATAAATCAGTGAGACCCCTTGATGGGTGGCAGTGAAACCTCTTATAAATCAGTGAGACCCCTTGATGGGTGGCAGTGAAAAGCCACAGATTACAAATCTCAGAAACCTCTTATAAATCAGTGAGACCCCTTGATGGGTGGCAGTGAAACCTCCTATAAATCAGTGAGACCCCCTGATGGGTGGCACTGAGAAGCCACAGATTACAAATCTCAGAAACCTCCTATAAATCAGTGAGACCCCCTGATGTGTGGCAGCCAGTGAGAACACACGTATTATAACAATTCCCAAATATTTTGTAGAAATTAGTGACCCCCAATACTTGCTGGCAGTGACAAGAGACAGATCACCTCAATTCCCAGATATTTAGTAAAATTAGTGACCCCCCAAAATACTGTGTGGCACTGGCTGTGTGACAAGACACAGATCACCTCAATTCCCAAATGTTTTGTAGAAATTTGTGACCCCCCAAAATACTTGCTGGCAGTGACAAGAGGCAGATCACCTCAATTCCCAGATATTTTGTAAAAATTTGTGACCCCCCAAAATACTGCGTGGTACTGGCTGTGTGACAAGAGACAGATCACCTCAATTCACAAATGTTTTAAAGAAATTTGTAACCCCCAAAATACTTGCTGGCAGTGACAAGACACAGAAGATCACCTCAATTCACAAATGTTTTAAAGAAATTTGTAACCCCCAAATACTTGCTGGCACAGTGACAAGACACAGAAGATCATCTCAATTCACAAATGTTTTAAAGAAATTTGTAACCCCAAAATACTTGCTGGCACAGTGACAAGACACAGAAGATCACCTCAATTCACAAATGTTTTAAAGAAATTTGTAACCCCCAAAATACTTGCTGGCACAGTGACAAGACACACATCACCTAAATTCCCAGATATTTGGTAGAAATGAGACCCCCCAGACCCCCCCAGTAGCGTGGCAGACCGGCAGTAAGAACACAGAACAACAATCTCCTATGAAATCTCCTCTCAAATGCGTGCTGAAGCTATGCGTGGAAACCTTGAATAGTGTGCTGCGGGACTTAGCTCTGTGAGCCCATGATTGGGCAAAATTTGCCCAATCAGGACTCTGAGCCGTGATTGGCATACTGTTGAACCTGTCTTGTACCAGACCTGTGGTCAGGTGCAAGGCTGTAGCCAATTACGAGCTTCAGGCCAGTGGGAAAGTGCATTGTGGGCCATTGTGATGCATTGTGGTCGAACTTGCTCCGAACACCCAAAAATGTTCGGAGTTCGCAATCTATCCGAACAGGCTAAGTTCGGCCCGAACTCCGAACCGTCCGAACCGAACAGCTCATCCCTAATTGTGTTCACTAAAAATCCCAATAAGCAGGAGATCTCACCATTTTTATTATCTTTATCATATATACTGTATGGGATACAAAGGCTATTTCTGCCTGTACGTTCATAATGCAGACCCCTTGTAAAGTAGTGCAAGATAAGGGACATCATTTAGTGCTTAGAACCTTTCTTCCCAGCAATATGTCTGAAAAGGATTAACCAACACATGACAAAAGAGCATAGTTACATTATTTTAATGTTACAACTTTCTCAGAATAAAAATCTCTTTGAAAAATTAACATTAATAAACATTTTTCAACAAAATGTTCTTGGTGGTGAAGGGGTAGTATACATTACATATTGTAGTTTTCTATTAGCTGCATCTTAAGACATGATCAGTACAATTTTGTTATTTTACAGTAATCAGTAGCTGTTCATTTTGGGAGTACTTTAAACATTCTTTGCTTGTATTGTAAATTTATGCAAATTTCAATTCACTTTAATTAAATCTGTGCTACATCTGTTAATCTTGTTAAGCTATGTCTGCCTAATTAAAAAGGAGGAAAAACGTGTTGACAGACATCTTAGATTCTTAGGGAATCACTAACGATCTAGAACATCTGGGGGCTCTTTCCATACAATTCTAGTTTCATATACCTATACATAAGGAATTTGTAAAAGATAAGTATAGCTGCTGATACAGCAAAGAAAATGGCCGGATTTTAATACAAAAAATAAAATGCTTAAAATCCTGTCAAATTAACCTCCCTGGCGGTCCGATTCTGGCATATTTTATATGTCAGAATCGGTCCAATTAATCTAGCCCCCTAGCGGTATCAGTGTAGCTCGGGGGTTAACTTTCAATACTGAAAGTGGCATCCCCGAGCCACACTCGGGCCGATACTTACGGTACATGTCATGCGCTCCCTCGCTGTCCCCGCAGTCACACTGCAGCCGATCGCGATGTCACACTTCCTGGTTTCACTCCTCGCGAGAAGAGATCCAGACAGTGTGACGTGGGCATGCAAGGTGGTTTTTCATTGGATTTGACCAATAACAAAATCCATGTGCGTTCCATCCTGAGCTTGGATAAGCTCCTTCAAATGTGAGTTGGCACTTGTTATCATGCTATTACTACTTTTTTAACAGCCGATATACACAAGGAGTTTTTCTGTTTCCCAATATTCCATATACCAATTGCTGTGACGAGAAATCTTCAGTACCAAGGCGTGGGTTACCTGAGAAAAATTCCAGAAAACAACCCAGAGGCGTTTACCCACACAGAGCCAGTGTCTAGGCTCTTGATTTGTGAGTTTATCCAAGACAAGCCTTACAATTTTATACATTGTATAAAACATACTGTACTATGTATTTTTGTATTCTGTTTTCTTTCCCTATGTATCCATGGTGATGACGAAACTTTGATAGCCACCAGAATTCCCTAGCGTTGAATTTCGTGCTGACCAGATACATATCTACCATTTATTCTTTCTGGTTTTGGGGGGAACCACTAACCATTTGGTTCAGCTGGGTATTCAGGTGGTGTGACATATTGTGGGTGCTTACCATTGTCATTGACATGTAAGTATCCAGCCCAAGTGTGGTTCGGGGATACCGCTTTCGGTACAAAAAGTTAACCCCGAGCCACATTTGGGAATACCGTCATGGAGGTTAGATAAGTTTCCCAGTAACAAAATAACACACCAATTTATTATTAGGTACACCTGTTCAATTGCTAATCAGCCAATCACATGGCAGCAACTCAATGCATTTAGGCATCTAGACGTGGTGAAGACGATAAACTGAAGTTCAACCCGAGCATCAGAATGGGGAAGAAAGGATAATGCACCATGTCACAAAGCTGAAATCATCTCTCAAACTGGTTTTTTGAACATGACGATGAGTTCACTGTACTTCAAAGCCTTCAGTCCCCAGATCTCAATCCAATAGCGCACCTTTGGGATGTAGTGGAACAGGAGATCTACATCATGGATGTGCAGTAGAGAAATCTGCAGAAACTGCGTGATGCTATCAAGTCAAAATGGAGCAAAATATCTGAGGAATGGTTCCAACACCTTGATGAATCTATGCTAATATTAAAATACTATATAAAACTTTTTGAGATTCTGAAGAATGACGTACATATACATACTATAAGCATTAGTTTCTTTTAATTTACATCTAAAAATAAAAGAAAAAATGCCATAGCGGTCATACGATGCGCAATTTCGGCCATGATTTTTTACGGATCCAAACCAGGAAACTTTGGGTGTCTGGACGTTATGTTGGCCGGATATGACGTCTGACGTCGCCTAATCAGGCACACACGCCGCTATGCGGTTCGACTTTCTTGTGAAATTGCATTCGTTTGCCGCTTGCGTTGCGCGGCCGAACTTTCGTGCGGCCGTACTTCGTGTGTGGGCCTGTGTTGGACATCATTTGCTGCTACCACGGCCGTAATAAAGTGCGGCTAAACGTACGTTCGCACTAAGTTCGTCTGACCCCAGCCTAATATAACTAAACGTGATTGTGTTTGGTGTGATAACAATAAAATTCGTAGGGCTTAGGATCTTCTAAGACTGGCTTTGAGTGCTCCAGTTTTCAGATTTGTGATACTCCAAAAGCCATGATTATATTATTTTAAGGAAAACAGTATATCTTACAGAGATTGACCGTAATGTGCTCAAATCACATTTGCCAATTTGCACACAAAATTCAAACCATCCCTTGCGCTCAAGAGATGAAAGATTTGTGCTGTCGTGCAAAGAAAGGAAAATACAGATTAAATTTTAAAGGAGAAAAGAGAAATGAGCAGATTCACTGGTGCCCACCCTAATTTATAGCGTTCTCTGCAACTAGGGTAGGATTTCATTACATTGACAATATTTAAGCTTTCTTGTTGCAACCGATTTCTAAGCGTGTTGTCCTGCCACCAGTAAAACAACGAAATATGGTGTGCAACTATGTTCTAATCCTAGTAACAGGCTTGGTAGCTTTGTTTTACTCCCTTTGGATGTCCGGCCAGAATATTAATACTCATAGAGCTGGGTCAGTGTTATAATTGCTCCCACTGTGGTTATCCTGGAAGGGAACGCGCATGCATAGAATAACGTTCACCTTTAGTAATCCAAGTAAGCCATCGTGCAGGTTATGTTAGCGTAAAAAGAAAAAAATAATAATGCTAAGCTCTTGTATAGGATTTCAGAAGCTAATTTAATGATTACTCCTTCGTTTTTTCTTCCTCAATATGTAGGTGAGAAGTGTGTTTATAATGCTGCATGTTGCAGTTCAGTTAGACTGACTTTAGGTTTTCTTTCTTGACCATTAATTTGTTATACATGTTTTTCTTAAATCATGAATGTTCTGTTCTTCTTAGAAATAAATTTAATAAATCAAAAAATCTTTACCACTGGAAGTTTTCTGGGCGCATAGACAACTGCTGGTACCACCAGAAATCATAGACAGATAAATGAGGGGAGATAGTCAATACAAGTCACAGAAGGCAACGGGATTAACCTCTAAATCTCAAATACAACATCAGTTGATCTCCTGAATATCAAGCGATACAAACTTATTCTCCTGTGACATATAAAACTTAACTTTTATTAATGAAAATCACAACTAAAATTGTGGCCACCACATCACAAACCTGAAAAACAGTAATAACCACAATAACGCAATAGATTAACAACATTCAAGTAACCTGCACCAGAGTAGGTAGATATTTATGGCCGACACATTATAATAGCTCGCAATAGGTAGACTTAAATCTCAGATGGGCCACTATTAGACACATATACTGAAAAAATAATGCCGGGTGAAAAGATATTATTGTCAAGTAGCAGGAAAAGTCTGTTCAAAATATATATATATATCAATCAAAAAATAGATCCTAGTATTGGACATGAGCCAATGTAACAAAAACAATAGCAGCACTCCCAGCCGACCACAATAGCTCCATTCACAAGATTAAAAAAGCAGGTGTACTATACACTTAATAACTTGAATAAGCTGGTGCTACAAAATATATGAATGTGTTACAATTTCTTTGTGCTACATAGTATGTTTAAATTTGTTACATTGAACCTGGGCTCTATGCACTCGACAGGTGTCTTGCCTTGTATGGCTTGTCAGGAGTGCCTTTTTCTGGGTACATGCATATAATTAAATTCTTCAGTTTGTTCCTTAACATAGGGCCTGATTATGGTGTCAATACCCTTTGAGGGACACCCCATTGCAGTGGCATTGCTAAAGGAGAATTGCGTACCAAAAAGGTTTTGATTTTGGACCAGCCCACACTTGGAGTGAGTACACACAAAAAAGTGGAAGCAACAAATGGAAGCCACTTGGAATGAGCAGAATCTGTTGCTTAACCTCCCTGACGGTATTCCCGAGTGTGGCTCGGGGTTAACTTTTTGTACCGAAAGTGGTATCCCCGAGCCACACTGGATACTTACATGTCCTGTACTCCCTCACTGACCTGCAGTCTTCTCCAGACGCTCGCAAGTCACACTGCCTGGATCTCTTCTCGCGAGGAGTGAACCAGAAAGTGTGACGTCACGATCGGCTGCAGTGTGACTGCGGGGACAGCGAGGGAGCGCAGGGACATGTACGTATCGGCCCGAGTGTGGCTCGGGGATGCCTCTTTCAGTATTGAAAGATAACCCCCGAGCCACACATATACCGGTAGGGGGCCGAAATAAATAGGACCGATTCTGACATATAAAATATGCCAGAATCGGACCGCCAGGGAGGTTAAAGAAGCACAAATTCTCTTGGTTAAGAGCTGGACAATAGGGTCAACCCTAACCTTAAAAGTAATCCTAATGTTAGACTAAGCACAAACATGAACCCTAATTACAAACCCTAATCCTAACCCAATTCCTAATACATACCCTAAAAATAAAAGGTTCGTCTTTTGTATACTGTACTCATGTCAGAAAAGTGATGTGAGTGTCGCTAAGCTGCGCGGAAAAATGCCAAGAGTATGCAGTTTTTTTAATGTCAAAAACTATTTTTCTAGTTGTGTCTAAATATAAACAAAATTTTAAGTTGTGTCTTTTTTCATTGTGTCATTTCTATATACGACCAGAAGGTGGCAATATTCAATATGGTTCCCATTTGGTATTATCTTTTTACTTCTGCATGTAACAATTTTAGTGCATAATCATGTTGGCAAATTAATCCCATTGTAGCAGGTGCATAGATCTTTAAACACTTAAGTTTGTCATAGACATGATTTAGGCTAATGTCAGACGAACGCAGTCTGAGCGCACTCTGCATGCGTGCATAACGGACACACTGACGGAAGATACTGTAGACACCGCACGGTCCATTTTTTTTGACGGAAGTAGAGAAAAAAAAGGGAACTATAGGAAATAAAGTTAATATGAAAAATGATAAAAATTTGAAAAGGATATGAAAGCCATTGTGTGCATCAAGGTGCTGGACGTTGCAAATGCGCTGCGTCTGACATCTCTTCACTCAAACAGAACGCTACGTGGACGTGGCGCACTCTGCATGTCCGTCTAGCGGTCTTATTTTCTTGCCAAACTTGCGTCCATTTGCCACGTGCGTTGTGCGTGCGCAGTTCGGTGCGCACGTACTTTGTGTGTGGGTCTCTATTGCTCATGATTCTATGCTACGACAGACGTTAAACTGTGCGGCAACACGGACGTGATCACTGCGTTCGTCTGACACGGGTCTTAGTTGTAAAGGGTTAAAAACCAGATGATTCATCTTAATTGAATTATTAAAGAAAAGAATATATTAACATAACACATAAAAAACATGAAGCTCTCCTCTCCAATTATATCTCACCTTGATGGGTTAATACTATACTATGTAACTAGGTAAACGCACAGAATAATAAGTGTAAAATGAAATGATAATTTATTATCTTCCACATGTTAAACAGCGCCTTTCAATACATAAGACAGCCTGTTTGAAATGAATATTTTTACAAAAGCATCTGGAGGAAAACAATTACGAGCCAGTTAATTACTAGTCGAACAATTACGAGACAGTTAAGTTTTACTTACTGATTGTCATTTCTTAGCTCATATTCTTTAAAAGGACAGCTGGTTATTACATTTTTCAATAGAAGCTTTCATTGTTCAAACTGTCTGACTTGATGCACTGCATTAATAGAAAATAAAAATTCCTGCACATTTCATTCAAGACGGATTGGACGGAAAGCCACAATATACAACACAAAATGTGCTTAAAAAGGTAAAATATGTAAAAAAATATTCTTCCTGTTTATGCATTGTAAAATAATGCATTCGGGTGAAAAATCTTTATATTCACAAAATCTTATAGATAAAAATTCTAAAAACAAAACAAAGGATAGGTGCTAGGATTTTAGACACCTGGGAATACGTATGCAGGGAAATAAATATGTATACGTATCTTAATAGTGCTCCTTGTGATGATTCCTCCTTTTCATCCATACACAGCAAACCATGAAAGATTAATTAAGGTGCACTATATAAGAGAGATGAGATAATCATAGTGTTATACTGTAAATTAGCGGGTACATATAATCCCCTGCAACATAATTTCACTCACAGAATAATGATGAAAAGTATGCTCATCACAAATACTCCTTGAAAAAGTCCTTCGGGACGAAACGCGTCGGATTATGAGACCCCATTCTTTATCTAATTTGATTTTATTTTAAACATTGTTTTATTGCTTTTTATTCAATTTTTTTAAACTCCAATTTTGAGTCATACTCAATCATTCCCACCACCTATTGAGGATTGGATGACCTGACAAAGGATTTCTCTAAGGAAATTGGTCGATGGCGATATAACGGTTCCAGGAATAACCCAAAGGAGCGCAACAACGGCAACTACGTCAGCTGAGTATTTGTGATGTGCATACTTTTCATCATTATTCTGTGAGCGAAATTATGTTGCTGGGGATTATACTGTATGTACCCGCTAATTTACAGTATAACACTATGATTATCTCATCTCTCTTATATAGTGCGCCTTAATTAATCTTTTAAGATAAAAATTCTGATAGATAAATAAATCTTTGTAATGATGGTGGATTGTTCAATAAACTGTCCTGGTGAAAAAAGCCTTAAAAAATAAATAAGAAAAAAAAGTCAAGATTACAAAATAAGAGAATTATCTACAGAGCCAATTAATTTCTTTTTTCCAATCTGCTTCTTTTGGCGCAAATTAATAAAGTTATCCCCAATCCCGACAACTCTGTGTATAAGGTTCACATACCACATGCTGCTATATTAAATTCTACAGCCTGCAATGCTGTTAAAAGCTATTAATAAACCAAACAATTAATAAAATCCTTCCCATATACATTAAAATATAATGTGTTTTGCTTACAGTTCGGGAATCTACTGATAAAAATGGTTCCATAGCAAGTGTTGACCTGACCTTGGTTTAATAATAAATACCATGAGGTCTTTGCAATATTTCACTCTGCGAGCAACATACTCCTAACATACAGTTCCATTAATCTCTCCAAAGTTATGAAGCTCTTAAGGAACTTCTCTGCTCTAAAAGTTATGAGCAGATGGGAAAAACCACTAAGTCTGCTTTTGGCTCGATTGATCTATTCATCAATAGAATGTTAGTGATTTTGTTACAGTATAAATGAAGGTCTATATATTGTGTAAGACAGATATTAAATATGATGTTAGATCAGCATTTATTTAAAAGAAAGCTAGCCAAGGTAAAGTCATTAGGTTTAAAGTTATGTTCTTCATTAAACTTTCACACATTGACATTTTTTATTTCTACTTATAATCGACACTAGTTTATCAGATTTTGGGAGTTTTGCTTGTTTAGCTTTGCTAGTATGGGACTTGTTTGGTTAAACTGATATTTTGAGCGAACATGTTTTCCTTGCAGAATTTTATATAATACATATAATATATAAAATATTCAGAGACACTTATTATATACCAATAGAATATGTCTACATAAAAGGTCATTATAACAACTTTTGATTCCCAACTGAACTCTGTTAAAAAAAACATACTGTAACTTTTTGTAATAGTTCTTTATTTAAGTGTAAATACAGCGGTCACACGCAAGTAAGGCATTGAAAATAGTCACGCAGGACAAATACATAACAATATAAACATTCCTCTAAAAAAAAAGAAAAGGGAGGGGAGAGCCCAAAAATTTGGGCAACAATAGCATGAGGATTGGCAAATAATCAGATAAAGGGTATAGCGGGACGAAAAACACAAATAACAAGAGGACAATGACACAAATGTTCTCTTAGCAAATCCTCATGCTCTAAATATGTCTTCCATTTCTGTTTCTTTTCATTCGCTGGTTGTATACATTGACACAGATACACACTTAAACACCTACAGTTACCTAAATATCCGACAAAGCATTATTTGATATTCCTGGGCCATTAAAAAGCCGCTCATACAGCTTTATCCAATTCCAAATTAATAAAATGCAGATCTAAAGAAACACATATATAACAGGTAACGTAGAGATCTATTCATCCAACCAAAGGAATGCCCCCACTGACCGCTTCCACCTCTCAAACTGTCATTAAAATCTATTACTGAATATTTTCATCTCTCTAATGTTTATGTTTTGGCTACATTTATTTTTCCACCCTACTATTTTTGGTGACCATTACCACCCATGGATCTAAGCCTGTCCATACATTAGGGAAGTAGTTTATTTTTTATTGTAATTATTCTGTTACGGGTGCCGGACAAAATCCCTACAGCCAGGTTCCCTAATGCCAACATCCCAATGGCCAACTTCCAGATTGAACAAGTGCCGGACATACCAAGTTCCCTACACAGCCAAATTCCAGACATCCATAATCCAAGCGGCTAACCCTAATACTAACACCCTAACTCTTAGGAAGTTAGGGTTAGGGCTAGGTTTAGGGGGGTTAGGGCTAGGTTTAGGGGGTTAGGATTAGGGGGTTAGAGTTATGACTAGGTTTAGGGGGGTTAGGGGTTAGGGCTAGGGGGGTTAGATTTAGGGGGTTAGGGCTAGGTTTACTGTGGTTAGGGTTAGGACTAGGTTTAGGAGGGTTAGGGCTAGGTTTAGGGGTTTGGGTTAAGGCTAGGTTTAGAGGGATTAGGGTTAGGGGGTTAGGGCTAGGTTTAGGGGGGTTAGGATTAGGGCTAGGTTTAGGGGGTTAGGGAGTAGGGTTAGTGTTAAACGCTGGGATTTTGGATGTCTGAAAGTTGGCCGTCAGGGAGTTGTCTGTGTAGGGAAGTTAGCCGTCGGGATTTCGACCCAAACCCTTCTGTTACATTATCTGACCTGAGCAATAAAAGAGAATTATGTTACTATTTGAACATTTGGTGAAATATTAAACTCACATAAACTCGGCGCTATGCCCTGAAAAAATACATGTGTGTGCCTATAGAATTAAAAAAATATTAAAATAAATAATAATCAACTAATTAGTTGTTTTTTATGTAGTTAGAAATGCCATCTGTTCTCACTGACATGCAGTCTGTGTGGGGGCTCTTAAAATAAAGCCTCTTTGTCATAAAGATACTGCTTTCAAAAATTGAATGATTGGAATTCCATGACCTGTTGATGTAAATAACACCCTGGTGGAGTAGCGTCTCAGCACAATGTGTTGCCCTGATACACAACTCTGTCTACTAGAACATGAAATATATTCTCATCCTCCGTTTACTTCCAGATTAATGAGGGTGTTGCACCCCCCCACAATTCAAGTTACCCTTAGTAATGTCATAATTAGATTCATACTGAAATTAATATAAAGAGAGTCAAGTACCTAGAGCTCCTTTATAATTATAAATGTTCTGTTTGTTCAGCTTGCACTCGCCAGCAAAATCTCACCAGACTTTCATTTTTTGAAGCATTTGTCGATCGGACGTTCTGCAGAATTTATCATCATTGATTTGACTTGACAGAACATGTTATATTCTATTTCTTGGTAACGAGGCGGTTTTCCCATATATTACTTCTTTATTGCTTTTATTCATTTATTTATACTGTTCTTTCAAGCTAATTAAGCAATTTGTTGGAGTAATATATTTGGCCTTTAAGCAATGGCTTTTCAACCCCTTAGTGACCGGGCGGTTTTACACAAATCGTCCTTTAGTGACCGCTGCTATTTTTACGTTTCTGTGCTGTTTGTGTTTACGTCAAATTTTCCTCTTACTCGTTTATGCAACCCACACATATTTTACACTGTTTTTCTCGTCATTAAATGGACTTTATAAAGATACCATTTTTTTCATCATTTCATAAAATTTACTATAAAAAACATTGTGAAATATGACAAAAAAATTGAAAAACACCACTTTTTCAAACTTTGACCCCCAAAATTTCTTATGTATCAACAACCGTCAAAAAAATTTAATTCCTTAGTAGTTTCTAAATTTAGTTCTGAGTTTAGCAATACCCAATGTTTACATATTCCTCGCTTTGCTCCTTATCTTAGGCTGGGGTCAGACGAGCGTGATTTCTACGGACTGTACGTCCGTGCAGTACGGACATCGTCAGTACGGATGACGCAGTAGTGGTCACACAGTCCGTTTTTTCACTGAAGTTATTTTTTGACGGATGTAGAGGGGAAAATAAAACAATGAAAAAACATTCTGTCCGTCAAAAATGCTGGACGTATAAATGCAGTCCGTCTGACCTCGCTCCATCACTCACAAACAAAGCTATGCAGACGTTGTGGACGTGGCGCACTCCGCACGTCCGTTCTAGCAGTATTACGTTCTTGCCTAACCTGCGTCCGTTTGCCGCGGCCGTTGTGCGTCCGCAGTTCAGTGCGGACGTACTTCATGTGTCAGGCTCCAATGGACTTGCTTTCATGCTATCACGGACGTACTTTTAGGCGCAATCACGGACGTGAACACTACGCTCGTCTGACCCCAGCCTTATGCAACAATAAGTGAAAGTAGCACTTTTTACAAAGGGTTTACTTTTAAAAGTAGTCATAGTGACATTGTAACACTGATATCTGTCACTAATTCCTGAATAACCCTCCACATATACATATATTTTTAAAGTACACAAATCAAGGTATTAAACTTGGGGTATTTTGACTCTTTCCATGCAAACCATTTTACCACAAATCTATGCCAAAGTTTGAGGGGAAAAAAAAGTTTTGGTGATTTTTTTTTTAATGCAATTTAAGAATACATGTACTGTGAACTTTAAGGTTTACTGCCAAAAAGCACCCCAAAATATGTTCAGCAACATCTTCTGAGTAAATTGATACCACCCATGTATAGGTATTTTGGGTTATTTGGGGGCTAATAGGCCTTATTTGGGGGGTGCGCATTTCAGTTTTCCAACTTGGAATTTTCACATTTCGTCATCATGCAACCATGTCCTATTTGGGCCATTTTTGAAGCCGGCCAAAGTAATTTACCCCCATCAAACCATATATTTTTAGAAAGGGCACACCCTAGGGTACTTCAAAGAGTTGTATTTTAACACTTTCCATGCACTAGCTCTTTGTCAAACTTTCAGGTAGTCACTTTTTGTGTTATTTTTTCACACACATTGTACTTTAGGCATGAATTGTCAAATCCAGTTATGGGTTACTGCCAAAAAACACCCCAAAATATGTTCAGCAACATCTTCTGAGTAAATTGATACCACCCATGTATAGGTATGTCGGGTTATTTGGGGGCTAATAGGCCTTATTTGGGGGTGCGAATTTCAGTTTTCCAACTTGGAATTTTCACATTTCGTCATCATGCACCCATGTCCTATTTGGGACATTTTTGAAGCCGGCCAAAGTAATTTACCCCCATCAAACCACATATTTTTAGAAAGGGCACACCCTAGGGTACTTCAAAGAGTTGTATTTTAACACTTTCCATGCACTAGCTCTTTGTCAAACTTTCAGGTAGTCACTTTTTGTGTTATTTTTTCACACACATTGTACTTTAGGCATGAATTGTCAAATCCAGTTATGGGTTACTGCCAAAAAACACCCCAAAATATGTTCAGCAACATCTTCTGAGTAAAGTGATACCACCCATATATAGATTTGTTCTTTTGTTTTGGGGTGCTACGCCAATCTTTTGACATGTGCTTGTCATTTTTCTAATTTGACATACAGTATCTTCTTTGCTTATCTTCTTTTTAGGGGCCTTTTTACATACCCCAATTTTATGAACGTGCATATATTTGGTAAGCTAACAACCCAAAGTATTGTAAATGGAGTGTTTTTATGCCATGGATGCAACCGTTTGCTCCAAACAAATTGGATACTGTTTGGTGGTCATTTTTCATTTTCACACCCACATCAGTATTGGACTGTGATTTAGGAGACACTGTTGTTGGTTACTGCATGAAAACTCTCCAGGATGTTTTCTGCAAGGTCTCCTGAGTACACCCATGCCCCCCATGCATAGGTTTGCCAGGATTTTGGGAAGGTTCAAATACAATTTTTATGACTTTGTCATTGGAGTTGAAATTGAGATTATTTCTTCAGAAAGGCCTATCTTTGGTTTTGGGTTCCACCACATACCCCAGTTTGAATTATTGCCAGAAAATTGTTTATATTTGTTATGTTGACACCCCAAGGTATTGCATATGGAGTGCTTTGATGCCATGGATGCAACGGTTTTAGCCCAAAACATTTGAGAAGGTGTGTGGCGGTAATTTTTCAATTTTCAGATTTTTACGCCCACATTAGATTTGGACTGTGATTTAGGAGACACTGTTGTTGGTTACTGCATGAAAACTCTCCAGGTTGTTTTCTGCAAGGTCTCCTGAGTTCACCCATGCCCCCCATGCATAGGTGTGCAAAGATTTTGTCAAAATACAGCACCAATTGTAGAACATAAAAATGTAGGAATAAAATGTAAAAGTCTGGTGCAGTAAAAGAAAAAAAAAAACTAAATTGAACTAACTAACTAGACTGTAAGAAAAAAAATCACAGATCACGCACAGTGTGATACATCTTGAAACAGTAACAAGACACAGACCGGGTTGTCCAGGGCATTCTGGGCAGCAAAAGATTGTGTCTCTCCTCTGCCCCCTCTTGAAACACACCCTGCATCTTTTTTGGGGCTTCTGTTTGCCCTCAGTAGGGGGGATTTTATAAATAAAATGTGTAGCCCCAACTCTGTCCCCCATCACCGCCCGGGGAGCAGGTGCATCCTGGTACAAAAACCCCGAAATGACCTGGAGCTGAAACTGTAAAAAGGACAGCGTCACTCCGGGGTTTGCCTTTTTGCAGAGCAAAAAGGCATTTTGGGTTGCAATTTGCATCAGGTAAATTGCAACCTTTTTGTACCAGGCCCTTGACTTCCGCATAATCTGGTAGGGCTGGAGCAGCTGATCTGCCAGATCAACCCCACCCATATGCCGGTTATAGGCTTTGATGCACACTGGCTTCCTGATGCGCTCAGCTCTGCCACGTACAGAGACCTCCACAGACCTCTCAGTCTGGATGGTGGATAGAAGGTATACATCCTTCTTGTCTCTGTACTTGACCGCCAACAGCTCCTCTTGGCGCAGAGCTGAGGTCTCCCCCCTTTTTAACCGGGTGCGGGCAAGCTGTGCTGGGAAACCTATGCGGTTCTTGCGAACAGTACCGCATGCTGCTGTATCAAAACAATACAGCAGCTTGAATAAAAGGACACTCGTATAAAAATTATCAACATACAAGTGGTACCCTTTGTTCATCAGGGGAAAAAGTAGGTCCCACACAATCTTGCCACTGGTTCCCATGTGTTCTGGGCAACCTGGAGGGTCAAGGCTACTATCCTTTCCCTCGTACACCCGGAAGGCCTGAGTATACCCACCACTCTCGCTGTCACAGAGCTTATACACCTTCACTCCATACCTGGAGCGCTTGGAAGGAATATACTGCTTGAATCCCAGCCTTCCCTTGTATTTCATTAGGGATTCATCCACGCAGATATTCCTTCCAGGTGTATAAGCCTCTGCAAACCTGGCGACGAAGTGGGTAATCAGGGGGTGGATTTTATACAGCCTGTCAAACTGGGGATGCTCTCTAGGAGGGCACAGGCTGTTGTCACTGAAGTGCATGAAACGCAAAATGTTTTCATACCTTCTACGTGACATTGATTGGGGGTAAATGGGGGTAGAGCAGATGGGGCTACTGCTCCAGTAGGAGCGAATTGAGGGCTTCTTTATGATGCCCATCAGCATAGTAAGTGCCCAGAATTTCAGAAATTCTGGCACATCTAGCGGGGTCCATTGCTGCCTTGCCAAGTAGGAGTCTGGCTTCGCAGCACAATGCTGATGGGCATACAGATTTGATTGGGCAACAATGTGGCCCAACAAATCATCCCCCATAAACACCTGCAAAAACTGTGTGGCGGTAAATCCTGCAACATCAATATTGATGCCAGGATTTGCCATGAAAGGAGGGATATCTGGCCTCTGGCGATGAGGCACTACCCACTCCTCAGCTGGAAATGTGCGTCTCCTGCTGGCAGGTGGTGGCCCAAGATCTGCATCAGAAACATCACTAGGAGATACATCAGCCAGCGTAGATGATATATCTAGTGATGTCTCTGAGCAGTTAGCGGGGTCAAAATCTGGGTCAGAGTCCGACGCAGATGCCTCAGATTCTGACGCCAGGATGGCATATGCCTCCTCGGGCTGTACACCCGCTCAGACATTATATATAATAGATTATAAAATTTTATAATTATTATATATACAGTATAAACGGATTGTGGGTTCTTAGAAGAACCGTTGGGTTTCACAAGAAAATACAAATAAACACCTAAATCTCTCTAAATCCCTCTAAACCTGCCTCAATTCTTCTAAATCTCCTTAAAATCTCTCTAAATCTGCCTAAATTTTTCTAATCTCACTAAATCTACCTAAAATCTCTAACCTGTCAAATCTGATCTCTCTCTCTCGCTCACCAAAACACAAGTGAGGAGAGGGAGGGAGAATCACAGAGGTCACGGCCAATATTTACAAAATATTGACCTGACCTGACAAATTAGAAATTTTATTTAGATTTTTTATAACTTCTGATTGGATGTTGCTAGCCTGCCTCTCTGATGAAGCAGGCTAGGAACATCCCACACAGCCCCAAGATGACCCTGCCCTTAGAAGGGCAGCGCCATCTTGGCTGTCAGTTTTCTTTTATTTTATACCTTTTTATTTATTTATTTTACTTTTTTTACACTTTTGTTTACACTTTTTTTAGTATGCTGGGTGCCTTGATCCCTCGAGGCACCCAGCAGAGCACCTGATCACTTATGTGATCTTTTTTGTACTGAGTGCCACGATACCTCGTGGCACTCAGTACTTCCTGCCGCTACCGGAAGTGATCGCTTGGGGGGAGCAATCACGGACGGACCGGCGGCAGGTAACCATATTGCAAGGATGCCTCGATGTCGAGGCATCCCTGCAATATATTCAGAGCAGCTGGAAGCGATACCGATCGCTTCCAGCGCTCTGTAGAAGTGCGGGGCACCTTTCCGGTCAAACCGGATGTTGATCGCTCCCGGGGAGCGATCCCAAGGGGCCCCGGCACTTCTGTCCGCCATTGCACAGATGCCTGGACTCCCAGGCAGCGTGCAATGGCCCTGGAGCTGCTGGAAGCGATCTGATCGCTTCCAGCGCTCTCTAGAAGTGCGGGGCACCTTTCCGGTGAAACCGGATGTTGATCGCTCCCGGGGGAGCAACCACAAGGGGCCCCGGCACTTCTAACCGCCATTGCACGGATGCCTGGACTCCCAGGCAGCCTGCAATGGCGTTTGAGCTGCTGGAAGCGATCCGATCACTTCCAGCGCTCAAAAGACCGCAGGACGTACCATGTACGTCAGCGGGTCTAAAAGAGACCCGCGGCCGTGACGTACATGTACGTCCGCGGTCACTAAGGGGTTAATGGTTCTTCTGTAACCTTTTTCTGTGTGAGCAAGCCTTTTTTGTCAGTATCAATGATATTATTTGTAAACTATGTGTAAGATGTTGTAGAATGTAGAGAGATTTTCTATCTACCCAAAATCTCTGCACTCTGGCATTTCGCCAGCTTAATTCTCCGTCTTTTGGTTCAGACACCAGGTCAACGAAACATACAGGGCTATTCAGAAAGAGGTGAAAACCTTGAGAATGGCTGGAGAATTTAAAATTCTAGGTCAGAATAGTCAAACCAGAAAAATTCGCACATTTATCTCACTTTCCAAATTGGCTATTTGGTCTAGATTGTTCATTCTCCTGGCAATTCTCAAGGTTTTCACCTCTCTGTGAATAGCCCTGATATTAATAATGATGTTCTGCAGCTAAGAGACTCGTTAACAGCTAAATTATGATTTACATGGTTATTAGAGGTGTGCATTCGTTTTGTTACGAATCATAATTAGTTACGAAATTCGTTAGTTCCTATTTTGGAAGTACTTCCAAAATAATGAATTGATTTGAAACAAAAACTAAACAAAATAGTATATAATAAATTTAATTTGTTATACTGTTTCATAAGAGAACCATTGATTAAATGATTCCTGAGCAAAATTTGATCAACTGGGGTTTTATTTAGTGATCCAAAATTCGAATCGATAACAACTATCGAATTGATCTTAATTTACAACACATACAATTACTAAAGCAAATTACTTTATGAAACAAATCAGATTTGTTGACTCCTACACAAAGCACACCCGTACCTGTCCATTGGTCTGTGGTGTTGAATCTGTTGTCAGCACCACAAGCCAATGGGCAGCTCAACATTTAACCCAAGTACAGCTTGGAAAAAAGACGAGACAGAGAAGATATGATAGAAACATTTAAATACGTAAAGGGAATCCACAAGGTAGAGGAAGGGAGTATATTTAAAAGGAAACAAAGTAGCAAAACAAGAGGACATAGTCTTAGATTAGAGGGGCAAAGGTTTAAAAGTAACATCAGGAAGCATTATTTTACTGAGAGGGTAGTGGATACATGGAACAGTCTTCCAGTTGAAGTGGTAGAGGCCAAAACAGTGATTGAATTTAAGCAGGCATGGGAAAGGCATAAGGCTATCCTAAACAAAAGATAAATACGGGTAAAGTATCCATGTAATTGGGCAGACTAGATGGGCCGAAAGGTTCTTATCTGCCGACATTTTTCTATGTTTCTATGTTTCTAGCTTTTTTGTCTTTTAAAAGCAGGATTTTATTAATTGTTGTTTTATTTAGTGATCCGAAACTCAAATCGATAGCAACTATCGAATCAATACGGTATACTAAACCAAACTAAACAAAATTAAGAAACACGTAAAGAAAACTAAATTAATCAAACTACTGTAATATCCTATTTGGCCAGTAGATGACGCCATCTACTGCCAAATTGAGTTACAGAAGGTTTAACAGCAGATCTATTTTCTTCTATTTCTCTGCATCAGCCGCTGACATTTTCTGGAATCTCAATACTTCAAAGCTTTCAGCTGCCGATTTTACAGTTTTAGCTCTTTGGGCATTATGCTCAAAGGGCTATAACTTTGGGGGCACCTTTTGCAGCCCAAAAGATAACAATATTTGTTTGCAGCAAACAAATTTCATTTGCTTTTGGGCTGCAGATTAGCATATCAAGGGAACTCGATATTGGCGCACCAGATGGTGCCTTTGAAGCCCGAGATATCTCGATATCGGTAGTGAAGGGGTTAATGCAACTCTGGATGGAAATGGCGAGCAACAAAATAAAACAGTGCGACTTTTTTGGCTAGGATATATATATATAAATATATATATTTTACACAAGGAGGGTAGCACTTAACCTTTACTAAGCTCAGAATGTGGGTGCTTCTCCAGATGATGTAATACAACAAACCAGAAAGAGAGTACTCCAATTAACACATTCAAAGACTTCAATAGCAGCTTATATATTTAAACATTGAGATTTTATCAAATTTTAACTCTTCAAACCTTCCAACAACTCTTACTCCTTTCAGGATTACAACAGTTCTTTACTCATTCAAGACTTTTCATAGGTTTTAAACCCTAAGCGCTGTTGAAAAATGGTGGAAATTTAGTTCACAATATATGGCCATAAATTGCTTAAGCCTGTCAACAACCGCCAATGTATTCCACCTTTTGACAGGTGAAGTTTTAGTGACCTATATGGTGGTGACGTATGTAGGAGGATTTCCCCCGTTGCCAGGGGAACCCCAGGGATGCTGAGCGAACACAGTTCGGAAGTTTAAATAAAGCGGATGTGACGTATCGAATGGAAAGCATCACAGCAATGGAGAAGGATACACGATTCATGTGGGCGTAGACAAGAACAGCTGTCGAAGATTTCATATTTTTGTATGGTATATAAGTGTGCGCGGATTGTTTGAAAGTCACTCTTGAAGAAGTCGTGTAGACGAAACGCGTCGAGTGACAAGGCCTGGGACAGTTGGATTGAGGCTTGGACCAGCCGTGAAACTTCTGGAGCCGGGTGATGTTGTATACATGCGATTTTATCATTTTACAATGTAAGCGCCATAAATACGTTTGAATTTTATTGTACTTGTGGTCCTTCACTATGTACCATTTATTTCTCTTATAGTGTTGGAGCTACATGGGGAGAAATGAATAATGAAGAAGCTAAGCCTACATTGGATTTTTTACATGGCTGGACAATCTGCCGTTTGTGAGTGTTGAATCTGCACATCGTCATAGCACTTGGTGCGGAGGGGTTTTACCCTATGTTTGTTTTTCTGTTGTATTACAGATACCCCCTAATATATTATTTGCAGAATGAGTTACAAGAAATGAAAGAGAATAGGGGATGAGATTTAATGAAGGACACTAAAAATCAGGAAGTATGCCTATTAATGTTTTATTCAACTCAGTTGAGTAGTATGTAAACTTGTCCATGTTAATAGCTGTACCTTGAGCAAGTGAAATTTATCTGCAATAAATAACATTTTAGCTCCTTCTCCAATGTGGTTGTTTTCTCAATATCGTGAAAAGCAAATGTATTAATTAAATTTAACCGTGTTAAAAATCAGTAACATTAAGTGGCGGGGTTGGCAGGGTAATACCAAGATCTTGTAATTTCCCATTGCTCATTGTAAATTGACATTTTTTTGGAAAATGTGGAACTCATTTAAGTACAGTACACTAAACATGCCACATCATAAAATATATTTTGTGTAGGTTGTACACGAGGGGAAATAAGACAATCTGTATTGAAAGTAAAACACAACACAATACAATGTTGAAGCACTCAGACATTCTACTCACATTGCTGTGCGGCCATACTTTATTAATCAAGAAGTATCTTCTACATCTGAAGATCTAACAGCTACGTTGTCGCATTCATTGTGGTAGGTTCATTATCCCATGATCAGAGAGCTGTCAGCTTTCATTGGTTACTTAATCAGATAAACTGGTACCTTGATAGCATGAGTCCAATTGGTTCTGCTCAACAGGTAATTGTAACATGAATCAAGTACTGTCTTTTCTTACAAAAAAGGAAGAGTAGACTCCATAGAAGATCTTTACCATAAGCATTTCAGAATTTAGGGTCCGGTGACAGAGCTCCTCATGTCTGACTCTTTGCTTCCCCTAATAAAATATCTCTATCATTAGTGCACTTAAAATGTTCATCGCTTCTTAGTTGTAAGTAAGAAAGTATCAAGTAAGCACTTTCACTGCCAAAATATTTACTACTCTATAAACCCCTATAGAGCTACATTTAGCACTGTGATACAGATACAGTCAAATCATCTCTGAACATCAGCCATAGGCATCTCTACGGGGGGGCATGGCCCCCCTAGTTTATCCTTTGCCCCCCATGTGCTGTGTACGTGGTCGATCAAGGAGTCTTTGCAAAGGGCAGAGTCTGACCTTTCCAATGATATCCAACATGACCATATTCAGTGTAAAATTAAAATTATAAATAGTAAAATAAAAAGGTAACAATTTATTTAACTGTCAAACAAAAGATAGGCAACACCAATTTCTTACCGCCGTTTAGTCTTTATTCACCACATATTGGAGAAAGCATACAACTTTTCGGCCTGGAGCCTTAGTCATGTGATATATGACTAAGGCTCCATGCCGAAACGTTGTATGCTTTCCCCAATATGTGGTGAATAAAGACTAAACGGCAGTAAGAAATCGGTGTGGCCTATCTTTTGTTTGAAAATTGATTTGGGACAGCGGATCCCCTGATAGAGCACCCGGATACCTTTTAGCTGAGATTCCCGGTTTTCATTGTGCAGCCACGCATTGTTTATTTTCAATTTATTTAACAGGGTTGAAATGTCTTAGCAGTGAAAGGGTTAATGGTCAAACTATATATTACATTGTGTTTTACTTTGGTTTTTGCCTTGGTTTAGTTGTCTATTAAGGGTTAATGGGCAGGCTTCATCTCACACAGTATACATTTTATTTGTTCCTTGATTATTGGCATTTTAGGAGTTATTGGGTAGGCGCCATGCCTCAGTGTATTCATTTCATGTTTTCCCTTGATTAATGGCATTTTTGGGGTTAATGGGTAGGCTACACGCCACACTGTTTTTTTGGGGGTTTTTTGTATTTCCTTGCTTTAATGGCATTTAGAATCATGGTTAGAATCGAAAGGGTCTATTCATCTTTAGATCCTTTGATTTTTATTACAATTTGGGGAATAAGTTGCACCGAAAATATGGTCAATTCCTTATTTAGCGAAAGGTCACTGTAATTTGCGAAAATTGTAGTCACTGAAACAGTTATCGAACGTCGGCGAAAACCAGAATTGCGGCAAATAATATATTGAATTTATGTATCAGGATAGTATCGTTACATCACATTACTCTTGGATTTAGTAATCTTATCTATATACAGGTATACTTAGTTTTTTTCAGTAGTATGATTTAGTGGCAAAAATTATTAGTCCCCCCCCCCCCCGGTTTTAACTGTGGAATCTTATGTGCCCCCCTATGTATTGTTCCTAGAGTCGGCACTGACCTCAGGTATTGGAATGCCAGGATGAGTGTGAAGCATGCATTCATTTTGGTTGCCCAGGAGCTACTGCCATGTCGACCAGCCAATGTGCAAAGTGAGATATGTTTTCTGTCCAGAGAACATACTGAATTCTGATGCATACAAATCTTCCTACAACTGACGGAGCAGATTGTTTTCTTTAAAAGGAACACTACCACCAACCTGAGCTGTAACCAGATTACTTGTGCATTTAAAAAAAAAACACACTTTATAAAAGCACATGCTACTGGCATTTTTTCTTTGAAGTAATTGCACGTAAAAAAGAAAAATAAAGTTAGGTTTTTATCTCGTGTTTCCATTTTGTGGATTTTTCCATGATGCAACATTTACCAAGATCTTGACAAAAATTTAATTTTGCATGTTTGATTTCATTTCTACAGTAGTAAAGAGGCAATGGGGTAGAGGAGAGAATATTTATACAGGGCTGCATGGGGTCTATTGTGTTGTGTATGCTATAAGACAGTGTTTCCCAAACCTCTTCTTAGGACCCGCCAACTGGCCAGGATTTCCAGATAACTGAAGCACAGGTGATATAATTTGCTGCTCAGTGATTGCAGGATCCAGTCTGCATTTCCCCAAGGTGATCTGCAAAATCTGGCTTGTTAGAGCCTCCTGAGGACAAGTTTGGGAAACTGCTATAAGGGATGGCAGCTGAATGAGATATAATAGAGGGCTTAAAAGAAGTCTAATCTGCCCCTTGCTGATGTCCTTAGCATACAATACAATCCTATGAGTCGGATTTTGGAGATCTGACATATTCACTCCGTTTTATGCTCATTGCCACAGTGAGAGGCAAGTAATGTAAAGTTACTGGGGGGGGGGGCAGTTTACAACACAAAAATCCCAAACTGAATGCACACAGTGACACACAGAGTAAAATATTTTCTTAACTAAACATACAAGAGACAAACAAAGCACATGTAAGATGTCAGCAACATAAAATAAGCAATATAATTCATTTCATTTGTTTGGTGGTAGTGTCCCTTAATACCTTCATTACCAAGTGATTTTCCAAAAATGCACTGTCAGGATCTGTTGTTTTTTTTATTTTTTTTGGAAAATCATTATTAATTATTGTATAAATGCAGTGGCTGCTTCCTGGTCAACTGCCTCCATCGTGCAGAATGGTGCCAACTTTGGCCTGTACAATCCGCCTATGGCACAGTCTCAGGATTTGTTATTTGATGTCCTCATTTCCTGCGCCACTGATCCCACTCTCTCACAACCCGGGGTTACCGGGTAGGGTTTGACACCAGTTAAGGGATCGGTTCAATGGACACCCAGGCCTGTTAGCCATGCATGTGTTAACGGATGGTCAGTTCAAACAGATCCCCCATGACAAGTATAGAATGCGCAAAGTACAGGAAGCTGGCACAAACACTGATACACTAACGGATTACTAATGGGGGTAGCGTCAGGAATGTAATATGGGTGGCATGCATTAAACCTACTTATCCTGGCATACATAACGAGGCGCCAACATTAGCGCCAACTATGTAATAGAGCTCCTTACGTGGCTTTTCCTTCAGCTAATCCTGCACATAAATATCTATAATATAATTGAGTAAGGCTTGGCGTGTCCGTCGCCAAGCCTTACTCTGCGCATGCGTGCGCAACCAGCGGCGGTTGGTTGCGCGCGCATGCAACCGCCGCGGCACGAGCCGGCTGTGCGTTCGCCGCGGCGGTTACAAGATGCACACAGCAGCCGGGTAGAGGCTGCGCTCGCAGCCTCTACCCGGCTGCAGCGCGCATCCAACCCCCGAGCGGTGAAGGGAAAGTTCCCTCCGCCGCTCGGGGGTTGGATGTGCGCGGCAGCCGGGGCTGCCACGCGCATCCATCCCCGAGCGGCGAAGGGAAAGTTCCCTCGCTTCCGCTCTTTGAAGGACCCAAGCCGCGGTCACGTGACCGCGGCTTGGGTCCTTCAACGACCGGAAGCGGGTAAACTTTCACTTTGCCGCTCGGGAAGGTAAGTATGAGGAGCTCATGGGGCGGCTGTCTGAATGCCGATAGAGCATTCGAACAACCACCCCATGTCTGGTCTGGGGTCTGAGCTGGGGGGCATATAGCCATGAGAGGTGGGGGGCAAATATCCGAGAGGTGGGGGGCAAATATCCATGAGCTGGGGCATATATCCATGAGAGGTGGGGGCCAAATATCCATGAGCTGGGGCAGTATCCACGTGCTGGGGCAGTATCCACGAGCTGGGGCAGTATCCACGTGCTGGGGCAGTATCCACGAGCTGGGGCAATATCCACGAGCTGGGGCAGTATCCACATGCTGGGGCAATATCCACGAGCTGGGGCAGTATATCCACGTGCTGGGGCAGTATCCACGAGCTGGGGCAGTATATCCACGAGCTGGGGCAGTATATCCACGTGTTGGGGCATATATCCACGTGCTGGGGCAGTATATCCACGTGCTGGGGCAGTATATCCACGTGCTGGGGCATATATCCACGTGCTGGGGCAGTATATCCACGTGCTGGGGCATATATCCACGTGCTGGGGCAGTATATCCACGTGCTGGGGCAGTATATCCATGAGCTGGGACATATATCCACGAGCTGGGGCATATATCCACGAGCTGGGGCAGTATATCCATGAGCTGGGGCAGTATATCCACAATAGACTGCCCTCTGGGCAGGCTTTCCACCTTGTACTATATAAAGAGTTTCTATTAAAGTTTTTTAAGCTACAGCGATGACGTACAGTCAAGATGTTTGTTGAATCCAGTTCATGCATTCCCATGCTCTGTCTGTACCAGTCAAAATTTAAATAAGGCAAATCTGGCAAGTCACTAAGTTCCGCCAGTTTACAACTAATGCAGATATACAAAGGCATGCTCACTCATAAAATATTCATAAATCATTCATGGACTTCTCAAATGGACCACCGTTTATACGAGTCTAGCGAGGAATGTGAAAGTTGCTATTTTCTCCATTACTTTACAGCTTGCAGATACGCGCAAAATTGAGAGCAGGCCCTTGAAGAATTAGCCATCAGAAGAACTCATTTTAATTTTAGATGCAGCTGGGGAATAATGACAGAGAACTCATGCTCTTTTTACATGATTACAGTTTCTAAAAATATACACTCCATCACCCTAATGGGCAAGTCTTTTAACAGTCTTACTAGTTTTTATAGGATGTCATAATGTCAGATATAAAAAAAGACGATCATCCTGGCAGGATGAAATAAACGAGCATCCTTGCGCTCTATATATTAATTTTTTCCTCATTGTCTGAAGAATGATACTTCAATAGGTCATTTCTTAACATATTTATTTTGTGGTAGACGCGCAAATGTGTTTTAATTCATTTCGCTGTGGTGGTGTTGGAATTGATGACTGTACGCATTTAGATTTCCTTCCATATATTTTTTTCCAGTGGCAGACAATCACTTTCAAGACTAATCCACGTTCAAACAGAATAAAGTTTAGATAAATCGGATTTTTTTTTGTCAGCTTCCTGGACTATAATGATAACCCAGAAACATGATTTAAGGATGTTCTACATGGAAAGTGATGCGTAATGAGATGATTAATAAAATAACTGTCCGACAAAAGTTTTGCAGATGAAGTTAGAAGATATAATAAGCAATTATAAAAAGTTTCCATATTTAAAGTAAAAATAGAGGAGACTGTGCCTGGTTACATTAAGGTAATATTGTGCTCACTCTCGTTTAAGACTTTACAGTACTTTGCAGTTGAAAGGTTCACCGAACTATTAAAATTAAATATCTACAAGCTGTCAGAACAAGATAAATTTATTTTTGTCTCAATCTCTATTTCCGATTGCATTTTAATCTGTGGTGTGAGTTATAATACATGGTTTAACAGAGTAATGAGTACAAAAAAGTATCACTAACCCAGAGCAAGGAAAAATACCCACAACAAAGGTTCAAAATCCTGATCCTAAAGTCCCGCAGGACAGGACAGATTTTAAGGATTATTTTGGGGAATGCAGACTGAATCCTGCAATCAATGAGCAGCAAATCATATCACCTGTGCTGTGCTTCAGATATCTGCAAACCTGGCGATTTTTTTTCAACATTAAAACTTATAGACGAATCCTTAAGTTGCAATGTTAAAAAAATCCCCGATTTTTATTACTTTGAAATCATTTTGTTTCTTTATTTTCGCTTTGTCTCATTTTCATTCTGGTTTTTATGTTTTGGCGATTTTCGGTACATTTTTCTCATTTCGGATCATTTTCAAACCGTTTGATAATGTTTCGGATCATTTTGAATCGACTACAATTCTTAATTTCGGGTGATTCTTAACCCCTTAGTGACCGGGCGGTTTTACACAGATCCATCCTTTAGTGACCGCTGCTGTTTTTACGTTTCTGCGCTGTTAGTGTTTAGGTAAAATTTTCCTCTTACTCGTATATTCAACCCACACATATTATACACCGTTTTTTCCGTCATTAAATGGACTTTCTAAAAATACCATTATTTTCATCATATCGAATAATTTATTATAAAAAAATATGAAATATGATGAAAAAATGGTAAAAACACACTTTTTCGTAATTAAATCCCCAAAATCTACAACCACCAAAAAAAAGACCCTAGCTAAATAGTTTAAAAATGTTGTCCCGAAAATAGAAATACCTAATTTTTACATTTTTTTGCTTTTTAACCCCTTCACTGCTGAGCCAGTTCACCTATGAGCGCTGCACTCATTCTGACCATTTTGTGCTAATTATTTTTAGATGACAGGCTAGGTCCTATTTAACTAAACCCCCCAGACAAAAAATTAAAAAAAAACATTTTTTAATTGTATTTTTTTTATTATTTTATTATTTTAAATTTTATTTTGAAAACAAACCTGGTCATGTTTGGTATCATTAGACAGGCCATGATCAGGCCTTTCCAATGATGTCAAATATGACCATCTAGCTGCCATGGATCGGGAGATAGGGAGATCCTTTGGATCCACTTATCTCAACATGGCAGCTAGAGGGTTAACTGGCCCACTGACATCCTCACACATATGGTGAGATTGTCAGTGGGTGGGGGGGACCTGGAGGCTTGGCTGACATCCAAGATGTCAGCCCCCTCCAGGTTCGAATCGCGTTTTGGCGACGATTAGCGCCGAAACGTGATCCGGCAGCGAAAATGTTAATGTTACACACCGCTGAAAAGACTCTCCCCTTTCCAGCGGTGCAGAAAGTATCACTGTAGCTTACATGGTTGGGGAGATAGAGGGCTTCAAAGGAGCCCCCCTCCCCTTCCTGAATTTTCACCACTGGCGCCTGCCGATAACGTCATCACGCAGCGTGAGGATGTCATCGGATCGGCCGGCCACAGAAAACAGCGAGGCAAGCTTGAAGCTTGCCATAGACGTCGTGGGAGCCGGCAAGGAAGGTGAGTATCGGGCGGGAGGGAGGTTAGGAGCCGCTGACGTACTATGTACACCCGCGGGTCTAAGGGAGACCCGTGGGCAGGATATACATAGTATGTCAGCGGTCCCTAAGGGGTTAATATCGGACGGCCGATATTAAGTTTTTCGTAAACAAAAAAAAATACGAAAATACAAATCGCGGATGAAAACTAAATTTTGACGATACAAAACACACATGTCTTGTGAGGACTCGATATGCATAACAGCATAATGTGACATTCCGATGCACATGCAAGTGCAACACAAACGCAATTGTGATACAAATTAGAAAGTAATACTTATATGCAACAATGAAAATGATTCCCTTCTTTTTGATATTCTCCGAAAAAAAGACAAAAACAAAATCGCAATGGTGCAGACAATCAAACATATAGGAAAAAAACAGCTGCAAGTAGGAGACATATCCCATTGAGCCTTACTGAATCCCGACTCTAGGTATTATAGCCTCTGGCCAGATACAAGGTGGCACTTCCCTTCTTTCTCTGCACCAGATGACTTCAACGAAACATAATATTGGAGAGACAGTACTTTCATAGCATAATAAACGTGGTGACAATAAAAGGGTATGGAAATCAATGGTAAAACTCGCCGACCTTCTGGGGTAATGTGCCATATGTGCAGAATATGAGCCTTTCAACAGGTTAGTGCCTTGACCTCACGTGGTTCCAGGTCTTCTATTGAAAGTTCTACTTTGCTGTATGTTCCCAAGCTACTCCCCAGTCTCATTGCTTCATCTTTCTGTCTCTCTCTAGTGATTCTCCCATCTAGGAACCATTTATTTCTTGATTAACAGCAGGTGGGAGAAACCTGAATGTGCACAACTGTCAGGAACTTTGGTTGATGGAGATCGACACAGTTGACGGGACCTTTGGTTACTGGAGATGAACACGGCTGACTGGATCAGGGCAGGCTTCTTTGAAACAAGGCAGAATGGTGGCCAACATGCACCAAATGCTGGGTCAATGCAGAAGACTTGATGTCTATGCTAATATTGAAAATGTGCTCATTATATTATCAAAAGAATGCAGTAATTTTTATTTTGCTGCCATTTTTTGTTTTGTTTCTTACATTAAATCAATTAATGAACAGATTTCAGAACCACTAGAACTTTTTATGAACTTTATTGCCTTCCCCTTAACACCAGTGTCACAACTTTACATATCAAGCAGCATGGGAAGTTACTACTATTAACTTTATTGCTACTTGAAAGTGCTTATTGATTTTATAATTCTTTATAAATAGTTAATAACATTGTTTCATCTGATATCTGAAACACTGCAGACTTTAGAATTTCTTTACAAACACTCAATAGAAATACATAAAAAGGCGTAAAACTGTTGTTACAAATAAAAAGCAGGCCAGGATTCTTCTATGTATTGCCGAAACTATAAGGACAACCATGATCTGTGAAGAGGATAATATACTGGTGTTTAATATGTGTAGCTTAATTTTAATCTATCAACAAGTTATTAAAGATGTCCTACTTGTGCATGAAAACATTTGAATATTATTACAAGTTGGGCAGCTCTTTTATTCGGAATGCTTGGAACCCCTGAGCATCCTCGATTTCTGATTCTTTCAGGTTTCAGAATCCGGGAGAATCTATTGCGTTAATTCAGGGAACTCAAGCGCCGGCCCCTCCAGATGTTTATTTGCTACAATTCCCAGAATTCTTCGACTGCAATGACTGGCAAAAGAGTCATGGGGGGTTGTAGTTCAGAAACATCTGGGGTCCGGAGTTTGAGATCCCTGCTTTAGAGGAAGGAGATTGCAGCGAGACAGATGTGATCTCCTACATACTGCGGTTCCCAGCATGTATACATGCTGGAAGCACTCTGCAGCCTTTTTCCTCGGACATGCTGCCCATTGTGTTACGTGACTACAAGAATCCACATAACACAATGGGGCTGTCCAGAGGCTCACCGTGTGTCACGGATCCCTCTGATTACCAAAATAGTGGTCCCTTTACGCAGACCGCTCTCTACCCTTCCGATCCTTGAATGGTCGGCAAAACTAGAAAGACACTTAACCAGACAATAGATAGACAAGAGGTAACACCAGACAGAGGTACAGAATAGGGTATTGTCACGAATCCTTCTGACTACCAAGATAGTGATCCCTTTATGTGGATCGCTCTCTACCCTTCCGATCCTTGAATGGTCGGCAAAACTAGATAGACAATTAACCAGGTAATAGATAAACAAAGGGAAACACCAGACAGGGGTACAGACCAGAGTATACGTTCTCCCTAGGACCTTAGTTATAGCAGAGGAAATCTGATGTGTGCTTAGGGTGCCACATAGACTGACCTCGGTACCAACGTTAAGGGCAGAACCAAGAGCAGAGTAAATGCCAATACCAGGGGTCATACACAGGAGGGTTCGTTTGCCAATGCCAAGGGTCATACACAGGAGGGTTCGTTTGCCAATGCCAAGGGTCATACACAGGAGGGTTCGTTTGCCAATGCCAAGGGTCATACACAGGAGGGTTCGTTTGCCAATGCCAAGGGTCATACACAGGAGGGTTCGTTTGCCAATGCCAAGGGTCATACACAGGAGGGTTCGTTTGTCAGAAGCAAGGTTAGATACAGAAATCGCCAAAATACACAAGAGCTCTGCGGGAAGTGAATACCACGTCAGGGCACCGGCATGGTAGTGAGACTGGGCTTTAAACCCGGCGGGTCCGCGTCATAATGCCAGGCCCCGCCCCTCGGCGTCCCACGTGAGCGCACCCGGTAGCGTTCATCATTCGGCGCCTGGCCAGCGAGCAGCGAGGAATCTGCTGCCAGGCGCCCCAGCCCCTGACCAGCCGTGACACCGTGTGTGCTACAGCGCTCTGGGGCAGAGATCCCCAGTGGGAGCTCCTGTACAGAACGACCCTCCTTCGGAATCCCCAAAATCCGGACAGCTCCAAAAATTACAGTTTTCAGAGACTTCCAGATTTTAGAGTTCTGGATAAGGGGTGTTTGTTACGTAGCTCTGGACCGGAACAGGGTCACTCCATTAATTCTCTTCCCTGCAGCTAGGGACGGGCTGCTGGTTCAAATCAGTTCGAAGTTCGATTCAAACATCGGCATTTCTAAAATTTGCGAACTTTGAACTTTTTGGGCCGTTCTAAAAAAGTTCGAAAAAAAAAAAAAAAAAAATTATTTTCAAAATGCTTAAAAAATCCTAAATAATCTAAAAATAAAGACACTCTTACCTGCATAATATTATAAGCAACGGTTTGGTAGATATTTAATTAAAACGGGAATATTTTTAACATTGACGCCTACGGGGTAAAACATTTCCCACACCTTTAACATTGAAGCCTATGGGGTAAAACATTTTCCCACCCCTTTTTTAACATTGAAGCCTATGGGATTCAACATTTCCCACACCTTTTTTAACATTTGAAATGAACTATCAAATGGATAGACTAACTATCGAATTTGAAATGATCAATTGGATATCGACTATCGAATTCGAAATTAACTATTGAATGGATAGCGACTGACTATCGAATTTGAAATGAACTATCGACTAGATATCGACTAACTATCAAATTTGAAATGAACTATCGAATGGATATTCATTCAATAGTTCATTTCAAATTCAATAGTCAATATCCATTTGATAGTTCATTTCGATTTGGATAGTTAGTCGATATCCAAATCGGTGCACATTTATTTTTATTTTTTTAGAAACTTTTTTTAAATTTGGTTTTCATTGTATCCTGTCCCCCAGGGCACTACACCTTTTATGGCCATTATCTTGCATATATGCCCTCTTGGAGGGCACTTTAATTTTTGAACTTTTGAGCCCCATAGAGTTGCATTCGAACTTTTTCGGATGTTCGAGTTTGAACCGAACACGGGGGTGTTCGGCCCATCACTACCTGTAGCAGCCCAGTTAATTACATGTAATTAAACGCTAGTGAAATCAAAGGTTATAGTCCCTTTCCCCATACACTAGTCGAGACGCAGTGCTGGGAATGGGACGAGTGCCATTTTAATTGCCAGGCATCACAACTTTCCCAACTCTCCAGTTAAAAAAAAAAACGCAGAAAGAACACCAACTGACTAAAAACTAACAGTTAAGAACTCGTCCTGGGAGCCACCAAGTGATGGTGACACTCACCACCCCCCACTTCGAGATGAAATGGGTTGTGTTGGTCTGGCGAGAATGAGGGACAACTCAACTGGGTGAAAGAGAAAAATAAAACCAAACAACAAATAAACAAGGGGTTCCCAAGACAGTGCTCAACCTTAATCATACATTTATAGAGCACAGATTCCACAGCTTTATACAAAGGCAAAAATCAAGTGAGTCAAATGGACAAGAATACAATAAGTCAAGGACGCAATCATATCTTATATATTTTCTACATATTTATTTTCTGTGTTAATCTGTATTTTTTTTAATATCTTGCATTTATTACTTTGTATTTCTGTAACAATTCAATGTTCTCGAACCAAGGACATACTTGAAAACAAGAGAAATCTCAATGTATCCTTCCTGAGAAAATAAATAAATAAATATTAAGAATTAAAAAAAAGTAATAAATAAAAATTCAGATAGTTAAAATTTAAGTTGGTAGTAACTTTTATTTCTGTGACTACTACAGGGTATTTTTTTAACCTTTTTTCCCCCTGAATTATACGATATACAATAAAAGAAAATAATCTACACCGAGGGATCGATTCACAAAGATCCAAATTTCCAATAGAAGGAAATTTGGTTTGAAATGTAGTTATAGGTTTGTCGAAGGTATCTGCTGGAAGCAATAATGTAAGTATTTATTTTTACTTTCATACACTGCGATCTGCTTGACTCATTTACTAGTCTCATAGGTTGCAACTCATAACACATCCTGTAATACTAAGGAAATGATTAATATGTTTCTCCCTGTAATGGGTGCTTTAAAAAACAATCCATATTTGGCTTCGGAAGAGTGTAGATGGTGCAAAATATGTCATACATCTCTTGGAATTTATGGCTGCAGTGAGAAAAAAAAGAAAATGATAAAGTATTTGACGAAGCATCTTTTCTAATCAATTCTTCGTGCTTTGTGTGCTCGGCGCAATGTCTAATACAGTCAGGCGTCACAGAAGTCACATAATATTTTTATTCAATCATAAAAATTGATTTTTGTTTCCAATTTATTTTATAATCTTATCATTGGCAGTGATTATTTGCCAGCAGGAAAACTATCGAAGGCGACCTTCCATTAAGGGATCATAGTTACAATTAAATTAAAACGATAATCCAAGTTAATTATTATTTCTTTGCTTCTTTTTATTATTAGTGCATAGAGAGTAAAAAAATTTTATAAGGGTTGAACACCTGCTGCAATGCAGCATTCATTCAGCTTTTCATTTTGGATAGCCAGACAGCATGGAAAAAATGGTTTAGGAGTTATTCACAATGAAAAGGAACTGAGGCAACAATTCCTCTAACCCAGTAGTTTCCAACCATGTCCTCAGGTCCCCCCTAACAGGCCAAGTTTGCCAGATATCTGAAGCACAGCACAGGTGATAAGATTTGATACTCATTGATTGCATGATTCAGTCTGAATTTCCCCAAGGTGATCCTTAAAACCTGGCCTGTTAGGGGAACTTGAGGACCAGAGTTGTGAACCATTGCTCTAAGGAAAAGAAAAAAGTGTACAGTATGAGGGATCATTATTTAGAGTGAAACATTGATTGGTATTTCATAAGTTATTTTTTATTTTATATAGTATTTTCTATTTTAACTAGTAATGTTGTCTGGTTAAGCTGTATTAGGCCATAGGCCAAAATCAGAGTATAGCGGTGTGTAGTGATACCTTTTTATTGGACCAACATTCCATTTAACCCCTTCAATGCGGTGGACGCGCTCAGCGCGTCCAACCGCATTGCTACTTGGCTGCGGAGGACGCGCTGGGCGCGTCCTCCCTTTGCAGCCAGCGATCAGCCGGTATTCCGGCTGATCGCTCGGCCCCCCGGTGTGGGCTGACATCATCGATGTCAGCCCAACCTCCGGGACCCTGGCGGGCACGATAGGCGTCATCGCGCATGCGCGATGACGTCTATTTCAGGCACCCCCCCGCCATTGCAGGGAAGGTGCCTGAATGGGAGGGGGGGAGGTCCTTCGGACCTTTCCCCCTCCCCATCCGTGCATGCCAGCGGTTAAAGGCAGGCACCGCCTGGAGGGGCACAGCCTGCCCTTCCAAGCGGCGGCTGTCTTTAACCCCTAGGGGGCTGGATCGCGATATGGCGCCAACATGCGCCGTATCGCGGTCCCCTCCCGGAGCTGGCCGACATCTTGGATGTCGGCCAAGCTCCCGGGATATCCCCCTAATGACTGGCGTCATCGCGCAGAGCGCGATGGCACCAGTTTTCAAATTAACCCCTTGCTGCCACCTATAGTGGAGATAGGGGGTTCCAATGAACCCCCTATCTCCCGATCCGTGACAGCTAGGGGTTAATGTTTACTATCATTGGAACGCCAGAGCGTGGCCGTTCCAATGATACCAAACATGACCATGTAAAATGTAAAAAAAAAAAAAAAAAAAATTTTTAAAAAATTTAAAAAAAAATTAAAAACAAAAAAAAAAAGTTTTTTGTTTTTTTTTTGATTTATTAGTGCAACAATATTGTTCCCATTTCAATTATAATGTGAACAATGATGCTGCACTAACAATTTTTTCTATGGGGGGCGTTTGCTAAAAAACACGTAATTTGTCCCAAAAAAAAGTAACGATTCCTCATTTCTAATTTTTTTAACAAGCGCACCCCATAGAAAATATAACCGCAAACGATCGCATTTTAAAATGTGAAAAAAACACTTTAAACGTTGTCAATTATTGAAAATTCTAATTTTATTGCATATTTTGTTATAATATACAGACATGACATAACGTATACATATAATAATGACATATTATGAATCTGCACAGTCTGCCGGAAAGAACGATATATAATATGTCTGGGTCATATATTAAAATAAGGCTTCAAAACGCGGTTAAACATGATGAGCGAAACCGGTAAAAATGACCTCAGCACAGAGGCGGGAAAAGGCTCAGCAGCGAAAGGGTTAAAAGACATGTTTTCGAGAGTATAACTCTCTTCAGGTCTGGAAGCTTTATTGAGCAAAATCATCTAAATAAATAATAAAGAGCAGAGCAGAAGGGTATGGGGTTAGAATGGGTTTGTCACGGCAGCACCAGGCTTGGCCATGGTGGGGCCTTTGTTCAGGAAGAAGTTAAGCCCTGGAGGTAGGTTAGCTGCTGGCTGCATGGACAGATCAGGACACAGATACAGGAGAGGATATAACAGGACTGTAACAAGAAGAGCAGGAGAACACAGAAGAAATATAAAGGAATCCCTAACACTGGGATAAGATCCTTGAATGGTCTTCTGCCTAAGGAAACCTAACGAGAGAATAACAGAGACAGGAGAACAGGAAGGGTGAGGGTTAAACAAGACAACCAGCAACAACACAGGGAGCCCTGAACTGAAATGAGGTCCTTATACTGGCCTCTGTGCTAAGGATAACTATATACACAGAACATGAAACAAGGAACAAATATAGAATGGTCAACACTGGAACCAAGGAACAAGAACCAGGAAGGAACATCAGACTAACAGAGGTCGGTACACAGATCAATAATACAGAATTCAGGGAGCAGACAAAAAGAATAGTCAAGATATATGCCAAAGATCATAAACCAGAAAATCCAAGATACTATGCAGGAATGTAGCAACACAGGAACCAGCAACATGAACCCTCAGGGACAGGATACAGGAACCAGAACTCATGCAAGAACAATGGGCTTCTCTGCTGCTTGCATTTAAATAGTGAACAGGTCTTGGCAATTGGGACATGTGATCCCAGACCTGAACAGCTACAGAAAAACCCAGGAGCGGCACAGGGTTGAATAGCTATCCCAGAGCAGGGAAGAGCTGGCCTGGATCCCGCTCACCACCAGGGGACCTGGCAGGAAGGTGGAAACGTGACAGGGTTGTCATAAATACTGAATAGTGGAATAGCATGGTCAAGAAAAGTAAATAAACATAGGAGAGATCATAGGTCCATAAAACAACAGCGATAATCACTGTATTATAGGTTGATGATCTCTCCTTTGTTTACCGTTCTTGGTCATCACTGCTATTCTTGTGGCTGTGCTGTTGTTGAAGCTGTGGCGCCACCAAGCAGCCACTTTCAGTATGTGCACAACAAAAGACACGTTACGTTTCCTAAAACTATCATTAGTTTCCTTTCACTCTGTTCCAATCTGTAATGAAATCTTTGGGTTCAGGATATAAATCACCCTGTGTAGTATGTTCATGTATTATTGTATTCTATGGACCTACTTACTTTCCCAGAAAAAATAAACATTTGCTTTAGCAAACTGATCATTGTTAATGGTTTTTCATGTTTTCCCTTTCTGCATAATTTGAGTGTAATTACACACATCTGGGTTTGAGCACTAAAAGGCACGGTAGAGGATGCTTTATGGAAAGAGAGGAAAATCTAGAAATTTAGCAACCAGATTTTTGGTGAAACAGGGGTAACATCTATTCAGTATGTATGTAAACACAGAATATCTAATGCAGCACATCACTTGATCAGACGGCATGCGATACATTGACACACGGAAATTTCAGCCAAAAACAAGAATTGAGCAATTCATTTTCCACATCGTTCAAAATTAACCTGAAGATGAGGCTGGAGAACAAGCAGCATATTGTGGCCTTCTATACCCAAGATTCTGATCCAGCGCAAGCTAGCCCAGGTAAACATTGACTTTTAAATTTTTGGCAACATGTGGTGTGTAGGCAGTAGTGTGGCCCTTGTTTTCTTGCGGTCTTCTAACATAGCTGTGCGATACCAGAGAAAAAAGTGCAAGCTGAGCTTTCAGTGAGAGATACTGTATGTGCATCCACCATAATGCTATAATTATCCCAGCATTCATGGTTTATGAATCTATTATCTATGGTTAAGACATATCGCACAATTAGGATTGCTAATCTTTTATTTGCAAAGGTTGAAAAATGGGTGGAAAATGAAAATAAATCTTGCAGATGGATCCAGACCTCACTAGCTCAGGTTTTAACTATAATAATTGGGTATAGATTTAATAGGAAATCTTTCCTTGAAGAATATATTGATATACTGTACACTGCCTGGCCAAAAAAAGTCACCATGCTGATTTAATTAAGCAAATATGTGCAAGCCTTCCATTGGATGATTACTGCAGTGATTAATATGTTTCAGCTGTAAAAAATGAGGTCATGTGACTCCCTGAATATACTGAATGAGCAGGTTTTTCTATCAATGGATTTTTTTCTCCCCCTGATGGCACACGGGCATATTCCAAGATGGCAATGCCAGGATTCATCGGGCTCAAATTGTGCAAGAGCGGTTCAGGGAGCACGAGACATCATTTTCACACATGGATTGGCCACCACACAGTCCAGACCTTAACCCCATTGAGAGTCTTTGGGATAATGTGCTGGAGAAGACTTTACTCTGTGCTCCGACTCTCCCAACATCAATACAAGATCTTGGTGACAAATTAATACAACTCTAGATGGAAATGAATGCTGTGACATTGTATGAGCTTATTGAAACGATGCCACGGTGGTAATCAAAGCAAATGGTGGCTGGACAAAATATTAGTGTGAGGTTTTTTTTTGGCCAGGCAGTATATAATAAAGTTCAATGTGATGTTTATAAACGACAAAAACTACATGTTAACCCCTTCCCGCCACAGGACGTTCCATGCCATCCTGTACATGAATGCCCCGCTGCCTTCAAAGGGGCCGCGTCGGCCCCTGCCTGCAGCCAATGACGTGCGCTGCGTGTCGGCTGCGGGGAGGGCCCACATAAGTGTCGCGTGACAGCACCTGTCGGTAATGCGTACCAGTATGCCTTGCTGACGAAAGCCACCCCTTAAGGGCATCACCCGCACTTCCTTAAGGGGTTAAAATTAGTTTCAAAGTCCTTATTATAGTGTGAAAATTTTAAAAAATCTAAGTTACTTTTTTTTTAACTCTGTAGCATTACACATATCCACGTTATCTTTAATTTTACGTTGAGTGAAGGGTTAATGAAACTAAAAGGTTTATTTATTTGAGCAAATTCTCCGTAAGGCAGGGCATCGATTTACCAATGTCTAATTATAGTCTCCCTGATTGATAGTGATTTATTCTGCCACATATTTGCATTTTTATGTTGGAATTATTGTTGAAGCAGATGTGCATTGCTGGAAGCCTGTTTTGACAATGAGCTCAGTTTCCGAAAAAAAAACCACGTCTGTGCGCTCTATGGATTGGATACTCGGTTATCTGTTTATTAGAGAAATGTGTTGTGTGAAAGCTTAAAATAAATAGGTCTCCGTGGACAAAAAAAAAAGAGATTAAAGTGTTCATCAATTTAAAATACTTTTACTATGATTTTAAGTACCTGCCACCGTTGACACCTTTTTATTGATTTTTGTCCGTGTTACTAATATCTGCGGTGCTGCAGAATCTCTCTGGGTTCATTTGTACATTGAGCTGTCCTCCCACTGTGTCATCAAATCTCCAACATCAGCAAGAATAAGCACTCATTTGTTTTTGATCACAGAATGTAGGTAATCCAATTTATGTATAACTGTAAGGGTATCAATCACTCAATGTTGAGTTAATTAGACGTTTCCTGAGCATCTTCTGACAATTTCTACCAGATGGAAAACCGGCAACTGAAACAGACTTTGGAAACTGATGGGTATTTTTCGCATGTTGAAAGTCAGACTATTAGTGTAAAACAATATATAAAAAGAACTAAGTTACAGGTCAACAGTAATTTGTATGTAAGGAATAGTAAAACCAGCTCTTTTAATTCATTTGGATCCAAGTTTCATATAAAACAGGAAATCATAATTTTGTGCTAATAGAGAACGCAAAGAGTTTGTTGGCTCCCAGATGGTAAAGGAAAGGACAGATCAGGGCTGTACAATTAAAAATGTCTTTCTATTAACCACCTCACTACCAAGTGATTTGCCATAAAACCACTGTCAAGAATAAGTGATTCTAGAAAATCACTTTCCATTAGTTAACAGTACAAAATAATTATACATAGTACAGGAAGAACGGGGTCAACCACCAGATGTATCCAGCCCAGCAACATGTATAAGACATAACAAGCAAAAAGGTGTCATCTGCACTTAGTCCTCTAACACTGTGTGAAACAAAACACAATTAGAGACTTTGGTTAAGGCTAGGGTCAGACTGAGGCAGTGCGAACGCGCGTTCTGGCGCACTTAATCACGGCCGCACTAGCAGCAGATGCCGGGCAATGACAGCCAATATACGAAGTACGGTCGCACAAAAGTCCGGCTGCGCAACGCAAGTGGAAAATGAACGCATTTTTTCGAGAACGTGAAACCGCAGGTACTGACGTACAGAGTGCGCTGCGTCGCTAGCGGCGTGTGTGCGTGAATTGGAGACATCAGACGCTGCTAATGTCCGGCCAACATAACGTCCAGATGCAAGAAGTGTTTTATTGATGATCCGTACAAAATCACGGACGAAAATGCGCATAGTATGACCACTATCACGTATTCTGTGAAAAAATGCGTCCATTCGTTCGAACGCACTTTTTCACAGACAACATAAAAATGCGTTCGTCTGACCCTAGCCTTACTTGAATGGCCATTGGCGTGTAAGCTCACCTACCAACGTCAAGGCACCTCTAGTGAAGGTGAGTCCTAACCAATGAACCACAGGCTGCTGTGTAGCAAACCACATATGCTCATGCTGCTTTTCAGTCATGAGGAAGACTGGTTGGCTTTTATTTATGCCCTCCCAGAAACAAATCCACCATGGGATCAAAAAACAAAGTCACGGAACAGAATATGCTGCAAAGGTGACCTGGCTGGAGGTACAATCAAATATACATAGTACAGAAAGAGCTGGGCGGCGCCTATTCCCCAATGGGGCGGCTGCAATGTATCCAGCCCAGCAACATGTATAAAACATAGCAAGAAAAAATGGTGTCATCTGCGCTTATTCCCATAACACCATGTGAAACAAAACACAATTAGAGGCTTTGGTTTACTCAAAATGGCCATTGCAGTGTAATATGTATATTTGATTGTTAGTGCACTCAGCGCTGCAAGGCTCAATCCTCCTATGGAGGATCTCGTTGTGCAGCCCCAAAGTGCTTCGAGGGGAGGCTTTCTGAACGCACGCAGCACGCCCTCTGTAGCCCATGCAATTCGTGCGTACGCTACAGCGTGTGGCCGGCCCCGTCGAAGGGTCACAACGCGGCAGCGGACGCCAGAAGGCACGTCAGTATGGGTGCTTGTCTGACCCCGGCCTTAAGCAACCAAATTCGACTTTCTTATTGCTTGTTTCAACCTTTCCTAATGGTAGACTGTCAGTATCCTGGAAAATTTAAAGTCACGGACAGTAAATCTATATATCTTTGTTTAAAGGCAATTTGGCTCGCACCATTTATAGAGGATTTTCTCATAGAGGCCCTATTGAATGAAAAAGCAGGGCTTGCTATAAAATAGCTCTGTTATAAGTTATGATACAACTTACAAAAGCGCGATACAATATTGTGAATAATTTAAAGCTTATTTATTACTCTATTATTTTAGGAGGTTTTTTTAGGATTGTGCAGGGAGATTTTTAAAAGGTACGTGGAGTACAAATGATTACTTGTATCTGACCATGAATCATACCCCAATACCTTACATGGCCATAATTTACTAATTAAGCCATTTAAATACAGCTACAGAACCTAATTAAATAAATGAACAAAACTAAAAAAATTTACACTGCTAATTGTTTTGGCTTATACATTTTCAGACCAAAATTAATCATTTATAAATTTAATGAACATGTAGGTGCTGTGAAACCTTCATTGCTTGCAAATCAATGAGCCAATTCAAGTAAAACTCCTCACCAAGCTTTCCAATAGCTCCCTGCTGCAAAGGCACCAAGTTATTGTCACCTCAACACACTACTTACCCTGTTACCATCGGATGCTACCTGTTACTATCTGGAAAATAAAAAAAACAACACATACGGGGTTATTCAAAGAGCTCCAAATTGCTGGAGATGAATTACAGCATTCGGTTACCTTTCCTGGCCATTCGGCTATTCAGAGAGCAGGCAATTCGCCAAATCCTGGCGAAATGCCTGCACATACGGTGCCTGTTCGAGGGAAGTGAATCCCCATAGTGAAGCAATGCTTCGTCTATTCAGAGAACAGAAACCAGCAGTGAAAGCTTTCCCGAAATGCCCTGCCATTCGGAGGTTTAATTCGGCAGGTTTATTTAGGCGAATCCCATAGGCTTCAATGTTAAAAATATTCCCGTTTTATTCCAATATCTAATAAACCATTGATTATAATATTCTGCAGTAAAAAGTCTCTTTATTTTTTAGATTTTTTAGGACCTTTTAGGTATTTTTTTGCAAACATTTTTTTTTTTTTTTAAATCGTTTTTCTTTTTTCTGTAACAGACCTTTTTATTATCATTCCTTGCACCTCATATGTAAATTTCATACATTTTCGCTCAGTAGTTTGTTTCACTTTTCAAACATTCAAGCGTACTGTTTTTTTTTCTTCACCTCCTTCGTCTGCGGTGTCGGGTTTTTCCAGCGGCTGCTCTGCGCTGTGATCGGCTCCTGCTCGGGTTTCTCCGGTGTCTTTGGTGGGTTACTCCAGATTGTTTTGTGGGTTTCGGTGTGCATTCGCCCTCGTTTTGCGGGGAGTTTTCGGCAGGTTTGCGGCGACTTTTCCCTGCATTACGACGGCCCTGTGGTGCTTGCTGAATACACCTCAGGGTCGCCGAAATGGGATCGCCAAATCGCACCGAATTGAAGAGAACGAAAAGTCACCAAATGTGCGGTGGCTTTTCGATTCTCTTTGAATAACCCGATAAATATTTCCATGAAATATGACATCTGTTATCTTCCGCCTAGTGCAGGGATGTCCAGACTCCAGCACCCCAGATGTCCCTGTACTACAGCTCTCATGCTTCTCCATCTAATGCAGAGATTTCTGGGAGTTGAAGTTCAGGAACATCTGGGGGGGGCAGAGTTTGGACATCCGTGGCCTAGTGGAATAAAACTAAAGAAAAAAAAAAAAAATTATTACCGAAATAAAAAATTGTGATGGAAATAAAAATATTCTATTATATAATTATTATTTATTATTATATATTAAACGACAACACATTCCGCAGCGCTGTACAAAAGGTACAATGGGTATTTTCTGCAAACAAATTTTGTTTGCTTTTGGGCTGCAGAAGGTGCCTCCAACGTTTTAGCCCTGTGAGCATAATGCCCAAAGAGCTAAAACGGTAAAATCAGCTGCTCAAAGCTGTGAAATATCGGGCTTCCAGCTGTCGATGCAGGGAAAAAAAATAAAATTAGACCAGCCGCTTAAACCTCTAACTCAATTTGCCATTAGATGGCACCATCTACTGGCCAAAAATAGGTTATTTACAGAAAGACATACAATACAGGTATTAACTCAAATTTCTTATAAACAAAAATTTCTAATTAATTAAAATAGATTTTACAAAAAAAAACACTGGTTTCTGACAATGTTTTTTGGAAAATCACTTGGTAGTGAAGGGGTTAAAGAAGTGTTATAATATTTTGCAACAAAATGTGCTTGGTTGTTGTGAAAGGGGTTGGTGTATTATATAAATGCTACAGGCAGCCCATAAATAGGACCACACATGCGTTTCAAAGATTTTGCAGCTCCAAATGCATTTATAATTTTGCTTTGGCTGTTTAAATATTTGTATGGCCTCGTGGCTTGATTCTTAGAAACATAGAAAAATGTCGGCAGATAAGAACCTTTCGGCCCATCTAGTCTGCCCAATTACATGGATACTTTACCTGGATTTATCTTTTGTTTAGGATAGCCTTATGCCTATCCCATGCCTGCTTAAATTCAATTACTGTTTTGGCCTCTACCACTTGAACTGGAAGACTGTTCCATGTATCCACCACCCTCTCAGTAAAATAATGCTTCCTGATGTTACTTTTAAACCTTTGCCCCTCTAATTCCATTCTTGATGGAACATGGAATTTTCAGGGACTCTAATCCAGTGATATGAAGCCGTCATCCAATCTATGAGAAGTACGTTTTACAAAGTCTAACAGCAAAGGAGTCAGTGAAATATGCTCTGAGCAAACATGAAAATTCACCATTATGAGAAAGTGGTCTATGTCACAAAATCTTTCACTTATCACTTTATCTGGGCCATCTCTAATTAGTTGTTAAACTGATAAATTTTCACCATAACACGCATTAATGAAATTATTTATAAACAAACATACAACTATAAGTCCTATCAAGATCAAATTTATGAATATTTACATCCGTCTCGATATGCTCTGTGTATTTACAATTTCAAATCATATATATACTTTTTAGTTCTTTTTACATGATTTCAGATTTCCTATATGTAGATAGTCAAACCACTTTGAGTGGTGACCTCTGATACGGAGACTAATTAATAGCCATTTGCCATTTTTATGATGAAATATAGTCAATAAATGTGATCTTAATGTATCTAATAAAACTCAGTCTCCTAATGGAATGTAAAAGTGTTCCTTCTCTTAACACATGAAAAGCAACATTAGAAAACCCTTGCTGTACGAGAGGATTACTTTAGTGTGTCAATAGAACTTTACTTTTCTTTACCACTGTAAATAAAAGATTGTATTGAAATGCAATGTAAAATTAAAAGTAGGATAAAAACCCAAGTGCATATATTTTCAATGCAATATTAGTTTTCCCTCTGAGAAAAATAAAAATTCTCTAACACAGCATAGCTCCAAATCGTGTTGACACGATCTCAGGTTGAACTGTCCGCTGCTTCTGTTTGTGTATACACGATAGCGGTAGTGAAGGGGTTTGTGTGTTTGCTTATTTGATGGTTTTACTCCTCATTTGATATTGCGTTGTCTTGCCGAAAAGGATGCTGCCATATAACGGATGAAAACAAAAAGAATCTGATTATCAATCTTTATTTGTAAACAAAAATCTCTAGTACGTCTACACAAGCATTGTATAGGTCAGTTTTTTATTTAAGGGGAGGGGGGCTTCATACAGCAAGCGCAAATGCTGTCTTTCACAAATCATTCAATAATATCCTTGCTCTTGTTTGTATCTCCCATTGTACAGCGCTACGGAACTTGTTGGCACTTCATAAATGCTTGTAACTGTAACTGCATCTTTGATTTGTCATTGGTTTCTAAAATATTAATTTAGCATGGTAAATGAAAAGAAAAGAAGTAGAGAGTGGGAGAAGAAACTCCCAATCCCTTGAAATCTGAAACATGATGTTTATTAACTCTTTCACTGCGGAGAACGTGCAGGGAACGTCATCATTGACTCCTGCTGTATGCGGGGGACGTTCCCCGCACGTCCTCCACTAGCGGGAGTCCAGTGAGAGATACTTCTCTCTACGGGGTCCCGTGGCGTTCTGACTTCCTTGAAGTCAGATGCTGAATTTAAAAGCTTCCCGATGTCAATGACATCATCGCGCCAGGACGTCATTTTCAGGCGGCCCCTCCGGGAGATCGCCTGAAGGAAGGGGGGACCTTTCGGATCCCTCTACCTTCCGATCGGGAGGTGCTAGAAAAGAAAGACAGGCACCGCTTTGAAGGGCAGTGTCTGCCCTTTTGAGCGATGCCTGTCTTTAACCCCTGAATTGCCGGATCGCGATCTAGCACCAGATCGCGGTCTAGCTCCGGTGGGGGCCGCCATCTTGGATGGTGGCTCCACCTCCGGGTCCCCCCTTTGCACCTGGCGTCATCACGTCAGTTAGCTGGGGAACCCCTAGCTGCCGGGGAAATCCACTGGTGGAGATAGAGGGTTCCTTTGAACCCCCATATCTCCAGAACCGTGGCAGCTAGAGCATGGCCTTTCAAATGATACCAAACATGACCATGTTAAAAGTAACATAAAACACATGGATCAAAGATACAAAAGAGTAGATGAGGATCACCCCCACAATGCAAAAAATATATATAGAAAAAAGTTTATTATACACATATATACTCAAACATCACTCCAAAGACAAAAACAAAATAAACAAAGGCCTGAACACAAAAAAACTAAAAACAAATCAATCTGAACCCTAGATGGTAAAGTTCCAAAATGTCCTATCACAGAATTTGTGCCGCCGTATTGTCACCAACTGCGGTATCAGATAATGATATGTGCCTAGCAGAAGGGCATCTCATATATACATACACTTTATTGCCAAAAGTATTCGCTCACCTGCCTTGACTCGCATTTGAATTTAAGTGACATCCCATTCCTAATCCATAGAGTTCAATATGACGTCGGTCCACCCTTTGCAGCTATAACAGCTTCACTCTTCTGGGAAGGCTGTCCACAAGGTTTAGGAGTGTGTTTATGGGAATTTGTGACCATTCTTCCAGAAGCGCATTTGTGAGGTCACACACTGATGTTGGACGAGAAGGCCTGGCTCTCAGTCTCTGCTCTAATTCATCCCAAAGGTGTTCTATCGGGTTGAGGTCAGGACTCTGTGCAGGCCAGTCAAGTTCATCCACACCAGACTCTGTCATCCATGTCTGTATGTACCTTGCTTTGTGCACTGATGCACAGTCATGTTGGAAGAGGAAGGGGCCAGCTCCAAACTGTTCCCACAAAGTTGGGAGCATGGAATTGTCCAAAATGTCTTGGTATGCTGAAGCATTCAGAGTTCCTTTCACTGGAACTAAGGGGCCAAGCCCAGCTCCTGAAAAACAACCCCACACCATAATCCCCCCTCCACCAAACTTTACACTTGGTACAATGCAGTCAGACAAGTACCGTTTTCCTGGCAACCGCCAAACCCAGACTCATCCATCAAATTGCCAGATGGAGAAGCATGATTCGTCACTCCAGAGAACGCGTCTCCACTGCTCTAGAGTCCAGAGGTGGTGTGCTTTACACCACTGCATCCGACGCTTTGCATTGCACTTGGTGATGTATGGCTTGGATGCAGCTGCTCGGCCATGGAAACCCATTCCATGAAGCTCTCTGCGCACTGTTCTTGAGCTAATCTGAAGGCCACGTGAAGTTTGGAGGTCTGTAGTGATTGACTCTGCAGAAAGTTGGCGACCTCTTCGCACTATGCGCCTCAGCATCCGCTGACCCCGCTCCGTCAGTTTACATGGCCTACCACTTCGTGGCTGAGTTGCTGTCGTTCCCAAACACTTCCACGTTCTTATAATACAGCTGACAGTTGACTGTGGAATATTTAGGAGCGAGGAAATTTCACGACTGGATTTGTTGCACAGGTGGCATCCTATCACAGTTCCACGCTGGAATTCACTGAGCTCCTGAGAGCAACCCATTCTTGCACAAATGTTTGTAAAAACAGTCTGCATGCCTAGGTGCTTTATTTTATACACCTGTGGCCATGGAAATGATTGGAACACCTGATTCTGATTATTTGGATGGGTGAGCGAATACTTTTGGCAATATAGTGTATGACTGGGGCTCTGCAGTTTCCAAGAAATTCCAGCTAAATGCAATATAGACTGCTTCTTTGCATTTAGATACCGCTACAATTTGCATATGCCGATTGTCAAAAAATAAAACAGTGGGGCAGATGCAGTAACGTAATAGCAGTACATATACGCAAATGGTATTGCATCAGTTAGCCAATAGCCATCATAGTTCATACAAATAAAGGCAAGAGCTGAAAAGCGTGTCACATTCTATTAGGTAGTCATAGTAATTCATCCCAACCAGAGCCCAAATAACCTGTAGGCTAAAATAAGAGAAAATGAATACAAATAATAAACAATTTTTTTTTAAAGAAAGTGGGGTTTTTTGTGTATGTTTTTTATTAATGCAGCAATATTGTTCCCATTTCAATGATAATGTGAACAATGATGCTGCACTAATGATTTATTTCTATGGGGTGTGTTTGCTAAAAATCACGTAATTCCCCCCCAAAAAAACATAACGCGTCCCAATTTCAATTTTTTTTTAACAAACGCACCCCATAGAAAATATAACCGCAAAGGCTTGTGTGATAAAATGTGAAAAAAAACACTTTACACTGTGTAGAGGATTAAAAATTCAAATTTTATTGCATTTTTTTGTCATAATATACAGTCAGGACATGACGTATACATATAATAATGATATATTATGAATCTGCAGAGTCTGCCAGAAAGAACTATATATAATATGTCTGGGTCATATAGTGAAACTTGGCTTCAAATCGCGTTTAAACATGATGAGTAAAAGCAGTAAAAATGAGCTCAGCACAAAGGCGAGAAATGGCTCAGCAGCGAAAGGGTTAATGGACATTGCCAAATAAAATAAAACAATTGTAAATATAAAAACACATAACCCACACAGGTAAACCAATAGTGAATATTGGACTATCTGATGTAGACCTGGTGCCGATAACACACTATGGCCCCTATTACATTCTTTGCGCAGCGAATTTGCGCGAGGAAAAAAACATTAGCGCATAACGTCGTATTACGACGTTCGCGCAAAAGATGCGCGTTAACGTCCAAAGCGAGTGACCCTGCACGAACCCAGCGCTAGCGCAAGTTCCTGCGCGCATCCTATACTTAACATTGTGAGGGCCAATGCGTTAGTACACGTATGAGAGCATGGTATTACAATCTTAGCGCAAAATGTAACGCACAATGTGTGCGCGCATCAGTTTAACGTCTTTGAAAACCTGGTGTTAACTTACAATCTGAACGTTCTGGCCGAAGCAAAATGAACCTGCAAAAAAAAAACACAGCACAGTACAGTTCCACATTCTACACATACCCAAAAAATAAAATTAGTAAATTGTTTAATTTTTTATTTATGTTGCAGCACATATACGCAGATTGACTTTGACAGGCGCAACAACCGAAACCTAGCAAATGGGGGTTCTTAATTCTGATTGGCTGAATCCTGTGAAGAAACAGTCTGCCCACCGATTCCTGCACCCAATGGTCATTTGCGCGTCGGATTGGCGCTCAAAAAAGTTGAAGGCTGAAAAGATGCGCCCGGATCGTAATACCGTGTTAATTTGCGCGCTAACATTTTTTTGCAATAATAATCCTGTTGGATTCTAATGTCTAAGGCTGGCGGCACGAGCGTTTTGAGAGAGAGGAAGGAACGGCGTGAGAGTGGGCGTTCCTTCCACTCTCTGCGGTCAGCATAAAAAGTGCGATCCTCTATAGGAGGATCGCGCTTTGTATCCCTGTTGGTGTCCGTTTAGCTTTTTGACGGGGAGGGCTTTTTCACATCTGGTGGTCGGCCCTCCCAGTCAAAAAGGCACAGACGCAGGGAAGTGCGGGCGCACACGAGCAGTAAATACGCTCGTGTGCTGGCAGCCTTAAGAGAATTTAGAGTAATTGACAATATTGAATGTCTCACATATAAATACACAATATATATAATGGAGTAAGGATATAAGGTATTGCGTTAAAGCTACACAACGGACTAATAAGCTCAATAGTCCCTATAATAGACAACTCAATAGTTGGCCCCATGTGTAGCCAACCCCCCAGAAAAGAAGTCAGCAATACTTTATGTCTCAAGTGTAGATGTGCACAATGAAATAAGAACATAAATTGCTGTGTAGAAAACAGCAGGGAGCCTCAAGAAGAGGAACAGTAAATGGACAATAATAATGCTTCCTGGATTCAACCCAAAAAATAGTAATATAGTAAACCAAGAGACAGATATAGTAAGAAAAAAAAAAATGGATTATAATAGTCAGGGTAAAGAATATATACAGTAGTATACAGTAAAAGAAGATTTCTATTCTATCTCACGTTTTCCCGAAGAGAGAAAAACTCCTATAGGTGATAGTAGAGACATACAGGGTTATTCAAAGAGATTCGAAAAGTCACCGTACGTTCGGTGACTTTTCGTTCTCTTCAATTCGGTTCCTTTTGCCGATCCCATTTCGGTGACCCTGCGGTGTATTCAGCAAGCACCACAGGGTCCCCGAATTGCAGGGAAAAGCTGCCGCAAACCTGACGAAAACTAACCGCAAAACCCAGCAAATGCACGCCGAAAACCCTCAAAAACATCTGGATTAACCTGCCGAAAACCACAGAAAAACCCGAACAGGAGCCGATCGCAGCCTTCGACACAGCAGAAGAGGCAGGGGATAAATTAGGAAAACAGTTTGTATGAATGTGTGAAACGCTGTTTGCAAAGAAACTACTGGGGGCAGAAAAAATAAGTAAACTTAAAATGAGATGCCCCCCATCTCACATGGGTCTATTTGGCCCCCAGCTCACATGGGTCTATTTGCCCCCCAGCTCACATGGGTCTATTTGCCCACCAGCTCACATGGGTCTATTTGCCCCCAGCTCACATGGATCTATGTGCCCCCAGCTCACATGGGTCTATTTGTCCCCCAGCTCACATGGGTCTATTTGCCCCCCAGCTCACATTGGTCTATTTGCCCCCCAGCTCACATGGGTCTATTTGCCCCCCAGCTCACATGGGTATATGTGCCCCCAGCTCACATGGGTCTATTTGCCCCCCAGCTCACATGGGTCTATGTGCCCAAACGCTGGATGCGCGCGCAGGCTCTACCTGTCGGCCGCACGCGCATCCAGGAGAACAGGACGCGCACGCAGCAGCCGGGTAGAGGCTGCGCGCGCATCCTGGTCTACTGGATGCGCGCTCAGCCTCTACCCGGCTGCTGTGTGCGCATCCTGGTCTACTGGATGCGCGTGCAGCCTCTACCCGGCTGCTGTGTGCACATCCTGTAACCGCCGCAGCGGATGTATGCACGCGCGGCAGCTGGGCAGACGCTGCGAGCGTGTCCAGCTCTACAGGATGTGCGCGCAGCCTCTATCGGGCTGCTGTGTGCAAATCTTGTAACCGTCGTGGCACGCGCACAGCCGGCGCATGCCGCGGTGGTTGCATGCGCGCGCAGCGAACAGCCGCTGGTTGCGCGCGCATGCGCAGTACAGGCTTGGCGACGGACACGCCAAGCCTTACTGTATTATAGTATAGATAGGGCATTCGTGTTAAGAAAATGTGAAATGGGAACCAGTTACTGCATTTTTCTGAGAAAATATACAATTTTAACCAAAAAAATGAAATATTTCCCTTTGTTTTGGAACATGTGTTTTTACGACTAATATGACTTTGTATAAAACACTGACCTTGCTCCCAGCGTGGGAAATGAGAAGGTGAGTAATGGCAGTGGTATTGCTCATTTTATACGTGACAAATGGACAATGCCATCGCTTCGGAACTAAAAATAAATATATAAAAATGGTTTTCTTTTCTTTTAGATTTTACAGGGTCAGGTTTGGTATTAATGCCAGACTCTGCCCTGTCCAATGACACCTCACTTGACCTTGTGAGGTGTAAAGATTAGTGACGCAGGGGTCCAAAGGTCTCTTCGCTGCAGTGCGGAAGTTTAGGTTTTTGATATAAGAATTCAAAACAATGGATTGTACCATCACCCATCACCTCCACACTTGTTGGTGACATGAGAAATGTGATGGTTAGTTAGTGCAGCATCATTGTTTACTTTATAATTGAAAAGCGAAAAATATTACTGTTGGAAAGAAAAAGTATATATTTATTATTTATTTATTTTACTTAAAACCTGGTCATGTTTGACATCATTGGAAAGGCCATGCTGTGGCCTTTCCAGTGATACCTCACTTGACCCCGTAGCTGCTATAGAGTTAGAGATACAGGGGTCCAAATGCAGACATAGGTATCTTTTCTCTGGGCCTATTCTGAGGCATGGGCATGGAGCTGCTGCTCCATCTGCCCCTATGTTAATCTGGCCCTGCCTATCCCTCTCCTCACCTACCCGCATATCATGATAGATGCCACTTCCATGGCCCCACCATTCCTGAACCACTGGCACTAGTGATCCTGACAACCAGTAAAACTCCTGTGGTCTTCCTCCACCCAATCCCTCTAGATTGTAAACTCCTATGAGCAGGGCCCTCTACACTTCTTGTCTCCATTCCCATGTTTGTTTCCTTGTGTCTTGTTCCCTTTGGTTATTGTAAAGCGCTCCGGAAACTGTTGGCGCTATATAAATGAATTTGTACTTTAACGTTTTGGAGAATCTTACCCTAAATCCACAAATGGCACATTTAAGGAATTAATGTGTTTTATCACACATACAGTGTTAGCTCTCCATGCATTTTCCATTCTAAGGTTCTTGGGTTTAGTTACATTGTTGTATAGTGGCTGATATTATTAACAGCAATTTCCTCCAGAGGGCCGATAATTCCCATTAAAAGTAGCACGGCCGCAGTTAGACTCTTGCGGGGATGTGTTAATTAAAGGAAATTCTGGTCAGAACGTCTAAATAGCCACAATGGGCTTAGCTTATAGAAAAAATGTCATAAATACATTCTATTGAGTTGAGAGAAGTGACGGCAGTGAGTGGAAGATGAAATGTGCTGTTACAATGTAATAGCCTCTCTCATTTGGGAGTAATTGCTGATCCATTTATTTTCTTCCATGTGAACCTGTGCAGACCTTTAACTTTTTCACTTCCAATCCGGCATTACTCTGCCTTAATGTCTTGCTCGATCTTTCTCAAGAACATTACGTTACTGGTTAAGTTAGATTCTCTGTCTGAATCCTCCACTAGTCAATTACTCCCATTACCATGTCTTACTTTAGTCTGAAGTTCACCTGACATAAACCTGATGATAGGTACTTTTTCAATTTCACACTTAGGAGTGCGCAGGATGCGAACCCCTATTTTCTACTACAATGGATAAAGTAAAATTATGAAATATGGCATTTGTTACTGGCGAATGATCAGACAGAACATATTTGAGCTCTCCAGTCATTTCAAAACAAAGACAGAACAAGCAACAGTTTTTAAAAAGCTGAAAATATTAAGGTTAGATACAGATTTTTCCTGAAAAACTGCAATGGAACAGTTAAATGCGAAACCATCTGTCCATCAAAATATTTGATTATTGAATTACATAATAAAATAACAAACATATGTTTGTTTTCATCACTTGTATGTGAATGATTCTCACCAACTCCCCCCAAAATATAACCACAGATGGTAATGTAGTAATCAAAGCTTGTCGTGATTAATACACAGAGTTTACATTATACATTGCACACAATCTATCACCATGATCAATCATAGGTTTTCATTTTCCACAGGCACAGCAGCTTGATATTTCTTATGTGACTGGGAAGTCTTGGCATATGAAGTGTAGTAAATACTAGCATAATAAAATGATTTAATACATGGGGGCTTTGGGCTAAGGCCGGGGTCAGGCAAGCGCACTATGTGCGCCTGTACTGACCTGCCTCAAGGCGTCTGTTGCAATGCCGTGACGCTTCGGGGTCGGCCACACACTGTAGCACGTGCACGAATTACGCACGCAACAGTGGCCATGCTGAAAGTCTCCCCGTCGAAGCGCTATGGCGCGCGTTCGACTGGGCTGCAAAGCGCGATCCTCCATAGGGGGAACAAGCCTTGCAGCGCCGAGCGCATTAACTGCACTCAGCGAGGTGGCCACACGGGTGTCAGAGTGGAATGAACGTCCACTCCCATGGACATTCCTTACGCTCTTGCGGAATGCTCGTCTGACCACGGCCTAAATTGTCATGATGTGACTCAGGGTCTCTGGTACAAAGCTCATTGCATAGGACATCCATCCAGGGTTACGGATTGCTAGAGCAATTTGTGTCATAAAAATGCGACTAGGACTGAGTGATTTTCATGATTAAATCAAGTTTAAGGTAGACCTCGACTTTATTTGCTGATGCTCGGATTTTTAATTGGTGTAGCATCCGAGCATCGGCAAAGCAGAATCGACAGTTTCAGCAGACACACCACACTCCTGTTAGCGCTGCTCTGTCTGGGTCCTCGAATTTTGGAAAAGCAAAAGCAGGATTGACCTTAAAATCTATTTGTGAAAATTGAGAATTGTCTGGACTTTCCTGTAACTTTACTCAAGTGTAGTGTATGTAAGAGGTTGTGCTCATGACAGGTTCTGAGTGTGTGGATCCAAACTGATGAAATGACAGCAGCAGGTGGTGTATGTCACAATATGGAATTCCTTATCATTTTCTTCTTCCTGGGATCTGACACATGATATAAATTTAAATCAGGAGTATGCTAAACTACAATTATTCAAAGGGACACTGTAACTACAATGACCTTTTAATGAATTTGAAATGGTCATAAGTGACTGAGGAAGGTCTGTCCGAAAGCTTGTGCGTCCGCAGTGAGAGGATTGGCTTGGATGGATGCTCGAGCATCTCACTTGCTGTCAGTTCACAAACAACACAGAGGTGATGAGAAGTAGTCACAGCTGTTAGTTCTAGAGCTGCACAGAGGGAGGGTGGCGGTGGATTAAAGAGTGAGGATGGGTTTATATAACCCCTTTAAAATAAACCCTGTTAAAATATATATGGGTTAAATTTTTTTTATTGCAAATCAAAATCCATATTTTTGAACAATATATAGATATATGCATGCGGAAATATTTTGCATAACTTATACATGTATTCTTGTTTTTTAGTTGACCATTTCTTACCACTGACACCACAAAGCAACTCATCCACGCCCTTGTAATCTCCCGACTTGACTATTGTAATAATCTTCTAGCTGGTCTCCCTCTCTCTCCCCTACAATTCATTCTGAACGCCTCTGCCAGGCTCATCCACCTCACCCGCCAATCTGTCTCTGCTGCTCCCCTCTGCGAGTCCCTTCACTGGCTCCCCATCCACTGCAGAATTCAATTTAAAATCCTTATCCTTACCTACAAAACCCTCACTAACTCAGCTCCCCACTACCCGTCCTCACTAATCACCAAATACACCCCAGCCCGCTCCCTAAGGTCAAACAGTGACCTGCGCCTAGCTTCTCCCCACATCACCTCTTCCCATGATAGACTGCAGGACTTCTCACGTGCAGCCCCCATCCTCTGGAACGCTCTAGCTTGTATGGTCAGACTTTCCCCTAGTTTCCCTTCCTTCAAACGCTCCCTTAAGACTTTCCTATTCAGGCAAGCCTACCACCCGACTCACTGATACACCTCACTGCCCCATCCAGTCCATCACTCTCACCTTGCAGTCCATCAGTCTCGCCTTGCAGTCCTCTCCTCATGTTTCCACCCCCAAACCTTCTAGATTGTAAATTCCCACGGGAATAGGGCCGTCGTTTCCTCCTGTACTGGTTTGTCAAATGTTGTTCAATGTTACCCTGTCTGTATTGTGCCCATTGTACAGCGCTGTGGAATATGCTGGCGCTTATAAAGAAAGATTAACAATAATAAATAATACACGGTTCTTTTAATACAACTGAAATTATAAGTGAAAAAGGATATAATGAATAGTAAAAGGAGAGGGACCTTGTGTCATCACTCCAAATGAGTAAAGTAGTGGTCAAAATAAAAGAACACAGAATATGATTAGTGTTAATATATCCACACGTTTTGCAAACGATATCCCACATGAAGCAGAGTTTTCTCGTCTAGGTATCATGAACACTTTTAACAAGACGTATAGGGACACTGCTGCATTATCATCACTATGTATGAACCCATTTTGTTTTACAGAAATAACAAAACATAGGGATTATTATGCAACAATAGTCCCGCATGTCTTTACTTCTTGTAAAAAATATTGTTTATGTGTGCGTATATGTGTGCGTATATATCCCGAGTAAATGCACTCCGTACATATACTGAAAAAAAGCATTGAGCATCCCTAATAACACAAAACCGAGATCATTTATCCCTAATAACACAGAACCGATTGCAACATTGTAACACACAAATATGTATGTTGTGTACATGTACTCACAATTTAGATAAAGAAGCACCTTGAATGAATGCAAATCTGATCCTGAAGGTAGGTTCCCGGCTCATCAGTTTTTCCTTCTGTCTACCTCCAGCTGGTCTCATCCATGTAGGACGAACACCCCAGGTACAGATCGATCAGGACATGTATAGACCGTAAAATAAGGTATTTATTCCATGAAAATCAATTGAAGCAATATGCATATAATAAATGAATAAAAAAAATTAATCAATTTTAGCATAAGACTGCAATATTAAAAAATGTGAGAAAAAATAAAAGAAGGTGTCTAATACGTTCTGATTGCATTCTCTCTAATTCTACAATACCTTATAAATAAAATTATATGTATATATATATATATGTATATATATATATATATATATATATATTTGACCAGTTGCATAAACCTTATCTCTGCTAAAAAGCCATCTAGTATGGCATGACATTGATTTAAGGGTTCTGTGTAATAACATACCCAGGATGCATAAAAGTGAGACAGATGTCATCTGCATATCGTTCCCAGAATTCCTTGCTGCATATGGGGAATGTGGCACAGGGGCTCTGGGATGCAGTTCTTTGAATTGCTGTGATGTGCAGGTGGCTTCTGCAATAATAAACTTATTTTACCAGGAAGGATACATTGAGATTTCTCTCGTTTTCAAGTATGTCCTGGGCATAGTGTATATGCAGAGGGACAGCAAGCGATGTGGTCAGATCAAGGTGACCCACATACCACCAAAGACCATAAAAAACTCTTTTTATCCACCCCTCTATCTTCATTTTGCTGAACATGCTCAGTCTGTAAATAATAGTTTCACTGATGGTTAAACCTGTGTGTGTCATCACCAATGTGGTCCTTACAAAACTGCAAAAGGTGAGTTCATACTATAACCTCTTGATAAAAAAAATAATAATAATCATTTGTGGAAACCATTAATACCATTTAAATATAAAAGTGTATGAGATGCATAGCTTCTGCTTATTAAATGCTCTTGAGCAGGATATACAGACATGTCCTAATTTATCCTTGTCCTCCTCCCAGACTCTAAAGCTTAAAAATCTGCCCATTGCTAGTTCTTTCTTGTACGTTTAGTATAACACAATACACTTGAGCATTCCATATAATAAATCATAAGCCTTCTTCACATTGCAGGATTTCCTTCACAGCTATCTCATCACCCCTTAAGGATACTTTCAATGATTAAGTATTATTAGAGGCAATTTAAGCCTGACCGTATTTATTTACATTGCATTCCTGATTGGTAAACTAAGTGCCAGCAGAATAAAAAAAAAATCCTCATTCCTGCCATCTGTATATCTAAGTAGATCGTTGCTTTATTGTACTTTAAATCTCATATATGTTATCTCTTAGTTACATTTATTTCCCTACACTTTGGCTATTTTTCTTTATATATTTTCACCTAGCACCATATTGTGTACAACGTAAGTACTGTACTTAAAATCAGGAAATAAATCTCCATTACTCGCGCAGGCACATACAGCACCATTTAATGGTCTGCGGGTTCTCAAATAGACTTTTCTTATGAGTATTCTGGTCAGTAACAGCAATGCTTAGTGAAATGGTTCAATGAATTGGATAATACAGTGCTTATTTGGCAAAAGAAATGAGCTCCATATTGGATAATGAATGATACCGACTTCATTAACTGCGTGCATAGCAACTCATCTTTCAGCTTCAGTAAACATAAATATTTTCGCTTAATATTAATAAAGAAGCACAAGTCATATTTCTTACCTGGGACCAGGCGGATTGCTGCAAAGGTCCTCAGCGAAAACCAAAAGGAGCAATTTGTAGAATGAAAACAAATTATTTCACCTTGTAAGTCACTAGTACATAATTTATTAACATTAACAGTTTATGATGAGCATTCTTACATTGTACAGAAAAACCATATATAAAAACACTGTATTCTGGTGCATTGAACTATTGCTGCCACCAGAGGGAGACAGAGACATTGTGGACTATGCTGGACAAAAACCGAACTACATCTACCATCATCCTTTGCGTGAGGACAGGGAGGAGGTGGTACAAGAAGAGGAAAGAGATCAGCAGCCTCGTGCAAGGCATGGGCAGAGTGAGTGGAGCAGTGAAAGGTGGAGGACGCACGTTGGAGCTGTCAGGAATCGCAACCAGGTCGGAGTACAGATGCTGTCTTACTGGTGCTGGAGATCAGGACAGTAATCGTGTTGAGACCTACCTGCGCAGCGCTGAGAGGTCTGGAGGAAAAGCTAGTTCCGGCAGGACCCCGAGTTAGGAGACTGCGCTGATCGCTTGGGAGTGCAGGCGGTGGATCGTTGTTCCAGTTGCGGAGATTTGGCAAGCAGGGAGCAGATTCAGTGGCACGGAGTCCCAGTGCACAGCGGAGAAGATCTTTTGATCGAGGCATCGAGTTCTGAACAGTGTCATTCATCGGATGGGTGAGAGGCCTTCAGGCCACAGTTCCAAAACAGAAACGCACGCTGCAATATTGTTTAAATTCACAGGGCCCCAAAGGTGACTAGTCGAAGATTGTTTTTGTTTCATTCACTGGCCAGTTGAACACAGTACCCGGGTACCCTAGACAACACATACATATTTTTGAGCTATTATTCATGGGACTTACACTCCAGAATGGAGGAGGTTAACCGGTTTCTTTTACCGCTGCGTGTTTTTCCCGCGTTACGAATTGATGTTACTCAAATACCGTATATGCATATTATATGCTGCTTTATTGGGATCAGTAAAAAATATAATATATAAAATCCACAACAGTGCTGGTGTATAGTTATTTCCTAGTGCGGTGAGACTATCCCGAGGTTTATTCAGCGGCTCCTCCGGGGGTGAGCGCTACACATATTTATTTATTTTTTGAGAAAGGATTTTACCAGGAAGGATACATGGAGATTTCTCTTGTTTTTAAGTATGTCCTGGGTGGCGAGTATGTACCATTAGGTGTCTTGCCCAAGGACACTTACTGGAGAGGTTGCTCGTTGGGATCAAGCCCATGACTCCACAGGCTCTCTCCATGCAGAGCAGTGATGTTACCTCTACTCCACCCAGCCGGTACCCTCTACTTTACTCTTATCTATAAGCTAATATTTTTTCTTGAGAGAACGTTCTTTAAGACAAACGTACAAAATCATACTTTGAGGCAATATAGGGCATGTTTACAGATTTTTATATCCAAAGTGACAAAGGTGCCAGTATTTACGAAAAGAACCACCACAAAACACTTGTCTTATAAAGGAGGCCTCTACCAGAACCTCAAATATTTATACATACAAAAGTATATAGGATTTTACCTTATATTCTAGTGTTCTGTGTACATATTTCTCTATAACGTACTTTTTTTATTGAACAAATGGTCAGTGAGATATAAAAATACAGTTTTGTCTTTTTAAGTGTGAAAAATGAAACGTTAGAAAGAAGAACTGTAACAAGAGTTGAACACCCATATCAAAGTACGGATAAAGATCCTCAATAATGAGCCGAGGTCAACCTCGTGAAAAGATGACGATAGAGAGGGGATAATTTGATATTATACTTTAGTGCGTTTGTGTTTATGCAGAAAACTGGAAATACCAATGATAAAAGTTTGTAAATATGTGTGAAAAAAAATCACTACTAAGATCAAAACTACCCAGGACATACTTGAAAACGAGAGAAATCTCAATGTATCCTTCCTGGTAAAATACTTTATAAATAAATAAATAAATAACGGTTACAATCACTTGGCCATAGTAACATACAGCCACAGGCATCAACAGAAGCACATGATACTGTAACAAGTGACTATCGGTCATGGTGCTATCGGCAAACCAGATCCTTCTGTGGGACTTGGTGCTAGAATCTTTGGGAAGATAACATACTCAGGGTTACTCAAAGAGCTCCGAATTGCTTGAGAAAGTGACTTTCAGCGTTCGGTTACCTTTCTTGGCCGTTCGGCTATCCAGAGAGCAGGCAATTCGCCAAATCCTGGCGAATTGCCTGAACATACGGTGCCTATTCGAGGGCAGTGAAATCCCCATAGAAAAGCACTGCTTTGGCTATTCAGAGAACACAAACCAGCAGTGAAAGGTTCCCCTAATGCCCTGCCATTCGGTGATTTAATTCGGCAAATTTATTCAGGAGAATCCCATAGGCTTCAATGTTAAAAATATTCCCGTTTAATTCAATATCTAATAAACCGTTCATTAGAAAATTCTGCAGTAAAGAGTCTCTTTATTTATAGATTTTTTTAGGATATTTTAAGCATTTTTCTGAATTTTTTTTTTTAAAAAGTTTTCTTCTTTTTTCTGTAACAGCCCTCTTTATTATCATTCCCTGGACCTCATATGTAAATTTCAGACATTTTCGCTCAGTAGTTTCTTTGCAAACAGTGTTTCACTTTCACACATTCATACAAACTGTTTTCCTAATTTATTCACTGCCTCTTCTGCTGTGTCGGAGGCTGCGATCGGCTCCTGTTCGGGTTTTTCTGTGGTTTTCGCAGGTTAATCCAGATGTTTTTGCGTGTTTTCGGCGTGCATTCGCTTGGTTTTGCGGTTCGTTTTCATCAGGTTTGCGGTAGCTTTTCCCTGCAATTCGGGGACCCTGTGGTGTTTGCTGAATACACCGCAGGGTCACTGAAATGGGATCGGCAAAACGAACCGAATTGAAGAGAACGAAAAGTCACCGAACGTGCGGTGACTTTTCGAATCTCTTTGAATAACCCTGAATTGTTTGAATAACCCTGAATTTGAATAACCTTGTATTGCAACAAAATATATAGCTCATTAGACAGATGAGGGAAAGCTTAGAAAATGATAATTGGGTCTATTGGGTTATGGTGAGTTGTAATGTTGAATTTCGTAAACATAGTCATGTGACTATATTATGGAAAAATATATCAGGTAACTGGTCAGATAGCCAGTGGACAATAAACCAATAATTTTAGACACATTTCAAATAAAAAAGGAACAGGAATCAATACCAAGACGAAAAATGTCTGTGCGCATGTGCTGATGTCACATCAGCAGTTTGTGACATGTTCCATCAATATATTTGTTTCATCAATTGACATGTCGTATATGAATTTAATGCTTGGTCTTTTCATTTAGGACACATTTTGTCGAAAGAGAAAAAAAACAATATATATATATTTGCGCTTACAGAAAGAAGAGTGGATTATGGGTCATGATTACGGTTTCCCTCATCTAAGATGACGACAACGATAGTATGGTGGTAGGGCCGGATTAAGATCTCTATGGGTTCCGGAGCTGAAGATTTTGGTGGCTTTTTTTGGAATTTAGTTGAATGAAAACATATTTTAGGTTATTTGATCATGCAGATACGGCTATAGCTAACCAGGCGGATACTGTGTGAGGAAATTTAAACGGGTAAAATAATTTTTTTTAAATTTTATCATCCAAACCTTTGTGGCTATACATTTGTAAGAATATCAATTCTTACATATTCTATAGGGCATTCTTGTTAAAAAAAATTGAAATTGGAACCTGTTACTGCATTTTTCTGAGAAAATATACAATTTTAACCAAGAAAATTTATTTTTTTTTAAAAATTCTTTCCCTTGTGTTTTTAAGGATGGTGTTTTATGAACAGGACTATGTATAAAATACTGAACTTGCTCCAATGTGGGAAATGAGAAGGTGAGTAATGGCAGTGGTATTGCTCATCTTATACGTGACAAATGGACAATGCCATTGCTTTGGAACTAAAAATAAATAAATAAAAAAAGGGTTTTTTGTTTTCTTTTCTTTTAGATTTTACATGGTCACGTTTAGACTCTGACCTGTCCAATGACACCTCACTTGACCTTGTGAGGAGTAAAGATTAGTGACACAGCGTTCCAAGTCGTCCCAACAGTGTTTATTTATTTATTTATTTATTTATTTGCAAAGGATTTTACCAGGAAGGATACATTGAGATTTCTCTCATTTTCAAGTATGTCCTGGGTTCAAGAACATTGAAGTGTTACATTTACAGAAATACAAAGTAATACAATGCAAGAAATTAAAAACAAAACACAAAAATACAGATTAACATATCATGGGAAGGGCTAAAACCTTGGGTTAATTAGGGTGATTTGCAAAGTGGAAGCAGCTGGAAAGTAAGCTACAAATTTCAGACCAGCACTAGGTGGGTGGGTGGATGGGGAGGGAGGGACAGCAGAGTCAGAGTTTTCTTTGTTGCAGTGCGGCATTTAGGATTTGATGTAACAATTTCTAATAATGGATTGTGCCATCACCTCCACACTTGTTGGTGACATGAGAAATGAGATGGTGAGCTAGTGCAACATCATTGTTGAAAAATATTGCTGCTAGAAAGAACAATTGTATTTTTTATTTTTATTGTTACATAAAACCTGGTCATGTTTGCTATCATTGGAAAGGCCATGCTCCGGCTGTTCCAGTGATACTTCACATGACCCTGTAGCTGCTATGGAGTTGGAGATACAGTGGTCCAAATGCCAATCAATACAGACATACAGGGTTATTCAAAGAGATCCGAATTGCTTGAGAAAGGTAACCGAACGCTGAAAATCAGCGTTCGGTTACCTTTCTTGGCCATTCGGCTATCCAGAGAGCAGGCAATTCGCCAAATCCTGGCAAATTGCCTGCACATACGGTGCCTGTTCGATGCCTGTTCGAGGGCAGTGAAAACCCCATGAAAAGCACTGCTTCCTCTATTCAGAGAACACAAACCAGCAGTGAAAGGTTCCCGGAATGCCCTGCCATTCGGTGGTTTAATTCGGCAAATTTATTCAGGAGAATCCCATAGACTTCAATGTTAAAAATATTCCCGTTTTAATTCAATATCTAATAAACCGTTCATTATAAAATTCTGCAGTAAAGAGTCTCTTTATTTATAGATTTTTTAGGATATTTTAAGCATTTTTTTTTTTTTTTTTTTTTACAAAGTCCGATTTTTTTATTTATTTTTAAGTTTACTTATTTTTTCTGTAACAGCCCTCTTTATTATCATTCCCTGGACCTCACATGTAAATTTCAGACATTTTCGCTCAGTAGTTTCTTTGCAAACAGTGTTTCACTTTTCAAACATTCATGCAAACTGTTTTCCTAATTTATTCACTTCACTCTGTCTGCGGTGTCAGCTTTTCCCGTCGCTGCAAGTGATCGGCTCCTGCTCGGGTTTTTCCGTGGTTTTCGGCAGGTTAATCCAGATGTTTTTGGGGGTTTTCGGCGTGCATTCGCTGGGTTTTGCGGTGAGTTTTCGTCGGGTTTGCGGCAGGCTTTCCCTGCAATTCGGGGACCCTGTGGTGCTTGCTGAATACACCGCAGGGTCACTGAAATGGGATCGGCAAAAGGAACCGAATTGAAGAGAACGAAAAGTCACTGAACGTGCGGTGACTTTTCAAATCTCTTTGAATAACCCTGATAGTTATCCTTTCCCTGGGCCTATTCTGGGACATGGGCCTGGAGCTGCTGCTCCATCAGCCCCTTTGTTAATCCGGCCCTGTATGGTGGTTAGGAGACTAAGAGAAAAGAAATGCATGCCTTCTGCTAGGTGATTTTGATGCGTAATTTCCTCTGTGCTGCAATGCCATAATATAGAGAAACTCTACGGAACAATTTGCAGCGTTAATCCAGGATTTTACCCCTTCACTACCAAGCACAAAAGACAAGTTACCTTAACATTTATTTGAAACATTAGATGTGAACTTAAATAAATATAAATTTTGTATAGAATTGTGAGAAAAAATATAAATAATGTAAGTTTGCTCATTTTTAACTTTTCATGTATTCATTTATTCTTCACAAAAATATTGTTGGAGTGAAAGATTCTGAACCCTAGATGGTGTCCCTTACAAACAGGCAGAAATGGCCTTTGTGTCAAATACTGTACAGTAACTGTGATAGAGACAATAAAAATGGTCAAATATCTTGCTAATAGGGATTTGTACTGATCATAATGAGATTATTAGCAATGCAACGTTCAAAAATATGCCAACAGAATGTAAAAATAATATCGCACTATATGTACGTGGCAAAACGCCTGTATATGTAAATTACAGTAACACCTTGTATTTGTACTATACAGGGATATTTCAGTCATTATAACCCCTGAATCTTATCCCTGTACACCAGCGTTTCCCAAACCTGTCATCGGGACCCTCAACCAGGCCAGATTTTACAGGTCACTTTGGGGAAATGCAGACTGAATCCTGCAATCACTGAGCAGCAAATCATATCACCTGTGCTGTGCTTCAGATACCTGCAAACCTGGCGAGGCGGAGGGTCCTGAGGACAGGTTTGGGAAACACTGCTGTACACAATAATCTTGTTTTAAAAAAGTAATTCCAATTGAAAAGCAATCATAAGACTATCAAAACCAAAAGTATTACAGTGCAAAATCGAGTTAACTTGATTTTGAGACTGAAGGGGTTAAGGGATGGAATCACTTGGTACCTCGCAGCTCCTGAGAAAGTCAAATATTGATGAAACACTAAAAAGTACTTTCTATGTTTGTGTTCTACGAGCTGTATCAGTTCTGGCAGTCATCAGTTTACTTATTGTAGGATGAGATACCACAGATGGGAGAGAATCTGTAAAAGACTAGACTTCACAGGACGGCAGATTATCAAAATGTGTCATACACAAAACACTAGTAAAAATACATTGTTTTTTGTGATGGGTTTTTTTTCCCTTTATTTTTAGGTTTGCTTCACCAATCTTGTTTTATTCTAACCCATCGCTTTAATTGCTGCATTTTGTGTTTTATTCATTACTGCCATACTGTGGTCAACGTTGTGAATTGTTCATACATTGTTATTGTTTGTTTTTTCACGAGTCACACGTTTACTTGCTTTTTAACCGAAGAGAGAACCCAGACAGAAAGTGTGATGTGTGATCTGTATATAAAGTGAGTGAGAGAAAACAACAAATATTTCCATTGCGTAAGCCTATAGCTGTACAAGCTTGGAAAAAAGACGAGACAGAGGAGATATGATAGAAACATTTAAATACGTAAAGGGAATCCACAAGGTAGAGGAAGGGAGTATATTTAAACGGAAACAAAATAGCAAAACAAGAGGACATAGTCTTAGATTAGAGGGGCAAAGGTTTAAAAGTAACATCAGGAAGCATTATTTTACTGAGATGGTGGTGGATACATGGAACAGCCTTCCAGTAGAAGTGGTAGTGGCCAAAACAGTAATTGAATTTAAGCAAGCATGGGATAGGCATAAGGCTATCCTAAACAAAAGATAAATCCAGGTAAAGTATCCATGTGATTGGGCAGACTAGATGGGCCGAAAGGTCCTTATCTGCCGACATTTTTCTATGTTTCTATGTTTCTAAGAGTATGACTTCCTGGCACAATGAGATACTGTGTGCTGCTAAATAATGGTTTAGATGCTAATTAAGCACAACACCGAGGGTTCTATAGTCCTACCTTGCAATAGAAAATCTATCTGAAGAGACACATGTCAGCCACAAATAGAAACCTGACTGGATGTCGGCTGTCTGTGCATACTAAATACCAGTTTACTTAGCCATGTTAAAGGTAAATCTATAAATGGAAGCTGGATTATCTGCCCAATCTATGCCATGGCAAGGTAATGGAAGTCACAAAGGGCATCATTTAGAAAACTCCTGTCAGCGAGATTACTTTCCATTTTTGTATTAAAATTTTATAACAGCATGTGTTTTTCTCCGTAATGTAATGCAGCTGGAAACTCTGTGGGTTTTATTCAAGGGCATTATGTGTATGTGTGAATTTAGGAATGCACGTTCAGCGCTTTCTTAACATAATCTACAAGACTGAGCACTAATGAGGGCAAATGAATCGAGAATCAGAAAAATGCTATTAATAAATGATTCGCCGTACAAATTATGGAAAAACGGTATCGCAGCCTTCATTCCAGTCACATAAACAGGCTGCCAGCTTGATTTCAGAGTGAAGACTGAACGGTTCACACATTAAAGAAAATACAGGTTGTGATTTTATTACTTTATCGCTATTGTCTTTTACTGACTTTGGTCAAAAAAAGAATATAACAGAATAGCAATTGTGCCATGGTAGAAATGTTGGATTTTTTTGGCACTCAAACCATCCTTTTCACAATGCGGTGATATATATATATATATATATATATATATGACTTCTAAGTGTGCATATCCGACGAGCAGCCGAACACAGCGCCAACCAGTGCCGGAAAAATAGAGAAAAAACAATTAACATAAAAATCCAGAAAAATGCCCTAAAGATCAAAAAATAAAAAGAGCCTCATTGCTGAAGATAAACATAATAAACGGTTTAAGAGATATTTAACAAACGAGGGGATATACTTGCCGTTGAAACCTATGGGATTTGCCAGATTAAACCTGCCAAGTGAGGCTACGGTCAGACGAACGCATTTTTAGCGTCGTCCGTGAAAAAGTGCGTTTGAACGAATGGACGTATTTTTTCACGGAATAAGCGATAGCGGTCATACGATGCGCATTTTCGTCCGTGATTTTGTACGGATCATCAATAAAACACTTTTTGCGTCTGGACGTTATGTTGGCCGGACATTAGCAGTGTCTGACATCTCAGAATCATGCACACATGCCGATAGCGGACGCAGCGCACTCTGTATGTCAGTACTCGCAGTATCACGTTCTCGAAAAAATGCCTTTGTTTGCCGCTTGCGTTGAACGGCTGAACTTTCGTGCGGCCGTACTACGTATATTGCCGGTCATTGGCCGTCATTTGCTGCTACTACGGCCGTGATAAAGTGCGGCTGCACGCACTTTCGCACTGCATTCGCCTGACCCTAGCCTGAAACCACCGAACATCAGGGCATCTCACTGACATTTCTCTGCTGTTCAGCATCCTCTGAATAGGTTAACCATTGCTTCTCTATGGGGGATTTAAATGCTGCCGAACAGGTACCATCTCCTGTGGACAGGTCAACTCGAGGTCATAATCTGTCATTCACTGCAAAAAGTCCTTATTGGTTGTGATTGCTACCCAGAAAGCACTTTTGGCGGCAAATACAACCTGCACATATATGATATGTGTGTATCATAGAAGGCTGTACAGTATCACTTACCCCTTCTACACTGAAAATGACAGAAATCTGTGAGATCATACCTTCTCAACGAGGGAAGAGCAAAATCAACGTTCATGGATATCTGATGGTGAAAGATAAAAATCGCAATAACAGTTATTACTGGTGCCGAGAAAAGCGAAAATCTGACAATGGTAAAGGCAGAGCAACAACCAAATATGTCAACGGACAGCATCATCTTCAGAGGTATGTGGATTATAATCACGCTCCAGAAGCAAGTGCTGCGTGTGTTGCTAAAATAATTGGGAAAATTAAAGTACAGGCAAAAGAAACAACCAGCCTGCCATGTCAGATTGTTCAGAACAGCACTGTTACCGTCCCGCAAAATATACAGCCCTACATCCCATCAAAAAATGTTCTCCGCAAAGTCATAAGATGCGTACGACAAGCACACCGACCATCTGAACCACAGTCACTAGATGAAATTGATATTCCAGATTCCCTACATAATGAAGGCCTGGAACAACTCAGGTGGAGGGCCCTTAAGTTGCCCCTGATGCCAGGACGCAAGGAGGATTTCCAGCTAGGGAAGTAGAGTGGGAAGAATAGGGGCGGGGTTACAGGAGCAGTTAAAAGGCGCATGCGCAGTGGCTCCGCTCGCCATTTTTCCTGAGGTAACCGGGAAAGCAGGATCCCCACCCTCCCTCCCTTTAGGTAGTGATTATGTTGGGGTTGTTTTTTAGGATACTGGGTTTTTTATTTTCCCCTTTTGTCACAGCGGGGGTTGGTAGTCAGTGTTGAGGTAGGGTTTCTTGCTATGGGGTGGAATTTGGCAGATTAGGAGTATGGGAGATGGGAACGGAGTTAATTTTGGAGAGTTATGGTTGAAGTTGGAGTACCCTTTCAGCACTGTCTGCTATTTTACTGTTTATATGTTAATATATGTTAATTTTATATATGATTTTATATTTGGTGGGGTTGTAGCTGTGGCCGATAATAAAGATATATCATTCCACAGTACAAAGTAGTCGGAGTTATTATTGTGTCAAGTCTTTATCTCCTTGCGGACGACCGGTCATCAGTGGGCGACTTAAACCTTAAATGGAGAACTAATTTTGGTCAGAGACTCAACAGTGGGAGAAGATCAAATACTATTGTTTACAACCAAAGTAAATGTTCAATATTTATCAAAGGCAAAGTATTGGATAATGGATGGAACATTCAAAACTGTACCCACAATCTTTTATCAGCTCTATACAATACATGCACCAGTTGGTACAAAAAATGACCGATGTCTACCCCTAATCTACGTGCTAATGACGAGTAAGAGTGAAGAAAATTATAAACGTATGTTGCAAGACTTGATTGACTTTGGTGAAGAACATGAAATTGAACTAAAGCCACAGACTATCCTGACTGATCTCGAACTTGCAGCTATTAAAGCTTCGAAAAGCGAATTTCCTGAAGTCTCCAACAAAGTTTGCTTCTTCCATGTGGGACAGTGCATTTGGAGAAGAATTCAAGGAAGTGGATTAGCATCTCGATATGGCGCAGATGAACAATTTAGTTTAATATTGCGTCATTTGTTTGTCTTTGTATTTATTCCATCATATCAAATTGCAGAAGCATTTAATATCTTGAAGCCTCATATGCCACCAGAGGTCAGTGAACTGATTGAGTGGTTTGCAAATAATTATGTCCATGGGAGAATAAGACGACATTTGCGTAATGGGACTTCTGTTTGTGCCCTGCCACTGTTCCCACCAAATTTGTGGTCTGTTTATGACTCCATGCAACTAAGTGTCCCACGTACCCAAAATAACCTTGATGCTTGGCATAGGAGATGGGAGAAGAATGTACATAATGTACACTTAGTAACTAGACTTTTTCGTCTCAGCAGCATAATCTGCTATATTACAATTCTTCTGCTCCTGATGACGCGGCTATATGCAGGGAAACGCGTTTTGAGCTGAATTGATGAGCTAATGAATGAATTTTGTTTTTAATTTTCTCCACATATGTGCTGCTTAATCAACTGCGCCTTTTGACAATAATAAGGTATGGGGCAGGTTGGCCCTCAAGCTTTGATCATACAGCGGTATGCTGTGGG